>OY757020.1:51693522-52893522 GCA_963580285.1 Lucinisca nassula
CCAGCTGACGACCCGCGACACGGGGAAACTGGAAACAACAACAAATGGTACAAAAAGGGTTAATGAGGTCATCTACTCATTACTACCAATCCATTCATCAACAGTTACTATCAAGGCCCTAGCTTCAATAGTTTTGAGAAATTTTGCTGACAAATTTTCATTCATTTTTTCAAAGGGCAAAAATCAGGAAAGGGGCGTAATTCTGATGAGAAAAAATAGAAGATTTTATTTTTCTGCTGTTCATGAAAGTATGAACGCAGGGCTTCATGTAAACTTTTCTAGCGACCCGCTGTCGTTCATACTTTCATGAAAAGCAGAAAATTTATGTTTATTTTTTATATTTATATTCTTTGCCCTTCATCACTGGGTGAAAAAATGCTTATAGTGCAAACTTTTAAAGCTTAAAAACATTTACAGGCTGTTTTTCTTTTTTCTACAAAGAGCGGAACAGCGTTGACGTCACCAACGCCCGTAGAGAACCATGGTTTAGACTAACGTCATTTGACGTCACTGAAAATCATGTGACTCGATGCGTTCATGGAAGTATGAACTATACATTGTTTTCTTTAGATCTAGTTTTACATTAGACTTTACACTGGAAATATACAAAGGGCCATAACTCATGAAGTGTTTTTTTTTTAATTTCTTATTTGAAAGGTGATCAGCTCGTCCACTCATTACTACCAGTCCATTCATCAACTTTCAAGGCTGTACCTTCAATACTTTTTGGGATATTTTGCTGATAATTGTTTTCAAAGGGTCGGGCATAATCTTGACGAGAAAATCATATGCGTCAGCTATTTTTTTCATGGGGAATCCATATATGAAATTTCAAAACCATAGCATGCACGGTTCAGAAGTTATGTTATGCACCAAAAAGCGTAACGTACACGTGAACAGACGCACGCACGCACGTACGCCCAAGAAGCAACTATAGGCCCATATGGGTATTGAATTTATTGTAAAGGGATAAAATGCGAGGCTTTGTCGAGCATTTTATCCCTTTCCTCTACGAGTTATTTTTTTTTTTTACAAAACTATTCCGCCATTAGGAAACGAGACGTCGTTAAGGACGTTTACGGGGCTTATCTAACTAATTTGCATATTTAATCCACTAGTGGCGGATGACCGAATTTATTAAGCTACATGACGTTATTACACTCTCAAACGCGGCATCATATTTTCATTGGGCGGCAGGATTTGAAATGTCATGTCATAAAAGTGCCAAAAAAAGTGAAGCAACTTCTC
The DNA here is from genome assembly GCA_963580285.1 of Lucinisca nassula. Lineage (NCBI taxonomy): Eukaryota > Metazoa > Mollusca > Bivalvia > Lucinida > Lucinidae > Lucinisca > Lucinisca nassula. The sequence goes on from OY757020.1 coordinate 51,694,771, forward strand.
GGGACGTCCATCTTCGCGAGCCAAGGGTACCAAGTCCACTACGTTCCTTACGTAACGAACGTAGTGGACTTAGTACCCTTGGCTTACGAAGATGCGGGACGTTGCTCAATTCAAATAAACCATTACTTGTAGAAAGATGAGGTTAGCTCCCTTGTGTAGCCTAGTTATTTTCGGCAAGATTACCTTTAAAACCGATAATGCTTTGTTCATTTTCCTTTTGTTTTTACACTTTTGTATAAAATATGTAAAATTTGATTAACATAATATTTAAATTTCTGTTTGATTAGAATATATTGCTTAAAATATCGGCATAAAAATCAAATATTAAAACCATTAAGTATAAATATTAATTAAATCTATTAAGTGCCTCGACACCACACAGATTTACGCACGACGCACGTAACGCAATTATATTATTCACCTGAGGAATATCAGGATATTTATGAGTCCCTGTAAAAGGGTACACAAATAATTTAAACGGATACTAAAACGAGTACCGGGTGCTGGTAGTTTAGTTTGTTTGTTTGATTTGAGGTTTAGCGTCCCCGTCAACACTGTAAACATATTTTATTGCATCCTCCAAACAAGCAATAGGGTCGGGCCACATGTTCTACCAACATTAGTTACGGCCCTCCCCTAACAGAACTTCATTACAGCAATATACAGACACATGATAATGACAAAGTAAACAAGTATGCACTACAAATGTACGAAAAGGTGATGTAGTAAAAGTTATAATAATGAAAATAACATACTAATCAAATAAATGATAAGATAACGGAATGGAATGTCATAAGATGAATTGTCATACTGGCCTTAGTGAACAGCAGACTAATCAGTAAACCTTCTGGTGTCCTTGATCAAAGTTTGGACGGCTGTGAAAATATAGTGACATTTTCTTCTGGTGTGAGATTTTCATTTCCAAACAAAAGTTTATTAATATTTAGTAGATTGAAATTCCTCGTGGATCGAAACAATGCGATTCGTTCATTGATAAAGTTTGAGCATCTAAAGAAATAATGCTCTGCATCTTCAACTTCTTCAGAACAACTGCATGTAGGACTTGGTGACAGATGATTAATATACAGATCAAAAAATAAATTACTACAGTTATTTATAATTCTTGCATGTAGGACTGAGATGCGTCTACTACCAACTTTGTAGTATATGGGAACTATTGAATTAGTTTGTGTTTTTTTCAACTGGTACTTAAAGCTAGACTGGTACTGGTAAACATCTATGCAAGATGATCTAAGCATGCTTAGGCAGGCGATGAGAGTCGGACGGCAATGCTTATATTGGAAAGGTCCCTTAATTTATGTGAAATTTGAAGCGATTTCGCTCCAGTACAGACTTCTCTCCACAATTTGCTAATTGCAATCATAGTCGACGTGCGGAAACCGTGTGAACCGGTCGAATATTCGAAGGGAGGCTTCTTTGTTCCATGCGGTATGTCTATTTGCCGAACCTATTTCAAGTATTACAAGTATGAGGTTTTACAAACAGCTTGCCCTACGCTAGCAAGTGGCACAACATTCGTAGCTGATCGATAATTCCGCAACTTATAGAACCGTCTGGCAGCACCATTTTCGTATGTGTGCTGCTGATTTGCAATGCACATGAGCTGACACCTTTCCAATGAAGGTGACCAGAAAGTGCGACATCACAGACTACAGCCTACCAATGGCACCAAGGGGTAGAACAAACTAAATATTACACATAAAACAGTACAAACGCAACGGAAAGGGAAGTAACCAGCTGTCTCTCCCCTCACAAGGAAACATTGTTTATCAGCCTAAGCAACCATTAATGAGATGCCTGATGCTAGATTTCTTTATAAATAGCCTCACTGATGCAAAATTTTCAGAAACTGTATATGGAGAGTAGCTTTTAAACCGCTGGGGATATATTTTGATAATTATTCATCACGAAAACACGCCTATATAATTTTGATCCCCTTGAACCCCATTTGTATATAGTAAAACTGGGGTTTGCAGGGGGTAAACCTTATTTTTCATATTTCTGCTCTAAAATACAGATTGTGGGTACTCATTAGAACCGCCTCGATGAGGCGGTTCTAACGAGTACACACTTTCTATATTTTGAGCACAAATAAGAAAAATATCACATTTGTTTTTCATCTTAAAATTTTCATTTTTTCGGCGATAAAGGTTACACTGTATTAGTATAGGCGTGTTTTTATTTCGTAATGGGCATGCAGATAATTAAAAACAAGATCTAACCAATGAGTCCGTCAATGCTTGATTTCATTACACATAGCCTCGCCAATGAAAAATTTTAACTAACTGACAAGGGCGTGTAACTTTCAAACTGTTGGGAATAATTTATATTTTTTGACAAACAGATCTATATTGGAAAGATCTAATCAATGGTATTGTTTATTATTTGATTTCTTAATGCAAATGGCTAGGCGAAGGTGATATTATAGACATATAGCTTTTGTACTCCAAGGAATATTTTTAATATATCTGGCATTCAGGTAAATATTGACGAAAACTAACCAATGAGATTGTCTAACGCCTGATTTCTTCGTAAAATAGAAGGGAATGCAATGATTAGGAATCGATACAATTAACCAACAGCTCCCATCAGATACACCAAAGGGAAAGAAACACAAACGAGGATTAACTCGATCCTTATTGAAACATCAATAGCGGAAAGCCAAAAGGACAGTTACTTTCCCATAAAATGGCCAAATGGCTAGCCAAAACAAAATGTATAAGCGATACACACACTCAAAGACAAGACATAAATAGATAAACCGTGACAGAATAACCGCAGTGGAACGGTTAGTGAAAAGAACTTGACATAGTGAGCAATCTGGATGGGGCCATTAATCGTGGCCACAAACAGACTGACCTGATTATCATGCATTTTGCCAAGGCCTTCGACAAGGTACCTCACAGGAGGCTATTGTACAAACTGGATCATTATGGGATTAGAGGATCCACACTTAAGTGGGTTAGCTCATGGCTCTCTGGACGCACACAACAAGTTGTACTTGACGGCCCAGCGTCGGATCCAGTCCCTGTTTTGTCCGGTGTCCCACAAGGTTCGGTACTATGACCGGTCCTTTTCTTGATATTTTTTAACGCTCTTCCTGATAATATCAGGCCATCTGTTCGCATGTTTACTGATGATTGTGTTTTGTATAGGAAAAATATATATATATACTTCTTCTGACTGTGTTATCTTACAAGATGACCTGGATAGCCTAGCACGTTGGGAGGCCGATTGGCAAATGAAGTTCAATGTGGCCAAATGTCATTCAATGAGGGTGTCACGGCACACTCCAGACAAGCAGATTAAATTCAACTACTCATTACATCAGCATCTTTGGAACATGTCCATTCCGCAAAATATCTTGGTATCACCATTACTGATAATCTTGACTTGGGTCAACACATTTCTGAAATTACCACTAAAGCAACTAGGGCATTAGGGTTTCTTAGACGCAATTTGGCTTTTGCACCTAGGCAGACAAAGGATGTTGCATACAAAACCTTGGATAGATCTCATCTAGAGTATGCATCACCTGTTTGGCATCCCCATGTTAAAACTCCGGTTCAACAGGTTGAGAAGATTCAGAGGACGGCTGCCCGATGTACCTGCAGGCGATGGCGGAACAGAAGTAGTGTTGGTGAAATGCTCGATGAGCTGGAGTGGCCATGGTTGGGGGCCCGTCGCGAGCAGTCCTCTTTAACCTTCTTTTATAAGATACACTCTGACACAGTGTATCTTAATAAAGATAAATACTTGACCCCTGTGACTACTTCAACTCAAACAAGGGCATCAAAACTAATCAACAGTCGATATCGTAGGTAAAAGGCCTATAGTGATGCCCTGATGAATTCTTTCTTCCCTATAACTATTCCTCAGTGGAACAGTCTTCCCTCCTCTGTGGTAAAAGCCAAAACTGCAGGAGTTCAAAGCCCGCATGGTGTAGATTGGGATCCAGAGGTGTGCGTTTTAGTACACCTCTGAAAGCAGATTGTAAATAGTTTTAAGAACTCATCCAGTGGGTTTGTTGTTTTTCTTTTTTTTGCTAAATTCTAAATTTAGCGCACCACCCAACTGAGGTAATGGCCAAGTATGACCGACTCAGTATATGAAGATAGATAGATAGGGGGCTTAAATCGATTTTACGCGGCTCAATCCTCGCCCTTACCTCCGTCGCGATTTAAACAAATCATTTGTTCAGTCCGCATGAAGACCTACACTGTAAAAATAGTGTTTACAGATTAAACACTTTATGAGACGCAATTCTTGTCCCGTTTTTTTGATGCGTTTAACGCTTTGACATGTCTCGTTTCTAAACACGTCTAAAATAAACCAAAAATTTTCAGTACTATTTAGGTATTTTACTTGAAATTCCTCTGTTGCAGTACCTAAAGGCAACCTTGAGCAACAATTCAATGATAGTATTTTACACATTATGGTTATGTGGATTAAGAAATAATTTTATTTTGCAAAACCAAGGAAAAATGCAATAAATTACTAAAATGGTGACTTTCGAATAAAAATCTTTTGCTTTCATATTCTTACATTTACATGGACTACCATCTGATGAAAAATCTGTTTGGATAAATATTTGCAAATATGATTTTTTCAGTACCTCAAATGTAGTGAAATAACTGTATTGAGGAACCTTAAAGAAATTATTCAAAGCCTAAGTGTGTTATAATTATATAGGTAATTGACTTTATATTGTGCAATATTAGACACGAGCTCATACACGGGTAGTAATCAGGGAACTAGCTCAAAAATGTGTCAATGGGAATTTATTCCCTCGACACATCCGGAAACTCTCGAGCTGGCTCCATTACCAGGAAACTTGTGAACAAAGGTAGGTCTCGAAGGGTTTTATCACCTTTTTTTCTTTGTAAGCTATTTATAAAAAAAAATCCGGCAATGCAGCTAGTTCACTCGACATGGAGATAAAAGTTCCAAAGGATTATTCCTGAGCAGATAAAAATAACGGACATGCAACAAAAAATATATACATTTCTGTGCTAGAAAAGAAAAGTATCATCCCCAAATTTTGAGGAGGATCTACTTACATTGCTTTGATGAATATAACTAGCTCTTATTATTGGCATCGGCATTATGATTAATGGGAATCAGTAGTTCGAGCCATTGATATCCATGGTTTAATTAAGTGATATCAATAAGTAAACCTACTTTTAGGAACGAAATTTTTGCATATTTCTTCCCTCTAACTTACGATTCGACAACAATTTTCTTTTTTTAAGCTATTAGAATTCTAGAACGTAAAGTCCTAAAATGTACTGTAACAATTTTGAAAATCGGTCAAGACATAATGATATTATGCCCAAATTAGATCTATAAATAGGGAGTTTCAATGGGCAAAGGAGGTAACTGAAAAAAAAAAATTGCATTGTGACAGAGTTATTCACCTTATTTGCATTATCCGCTGGTTCCTAGTCTGAAGGTTATCAGTGTTGGAAAAACAGGTAACCAGACCCCCCTGACCTTATAAGGTCAGGGGGGTCTGGTTACCTGTTTTTCCAATATTGACAATTTGCAAGCTGGGAACCAGCAAATAATGCAAATATGGTGAATGAACCATATTCAGAGTAAGTTTACAGAACCACGTTGTAAGTTTGGTGCATTCCTGTCAAAATAAAACAAAAGTTTTCTCAAGGAAAACAGTGACTTCCTTTTCTTTGAAATTTCACATGTGGAATGCCCGAGTTAAGCTAAATGGGGATTGGAGCGAAGCAACTAGGAGGACGAAACGACAAAGGGACAAAAAGACCAGGCTTTGGGGGCGAAACAACTAGGGGTGCAAAATGGGGGCGAAACGACCAGAGAGAAACGACTTGGGGGGAATCTTTGGGGCATAGTATCTTGTTACCCCACTAGCCAGAGGTAAAGAAACCAGTTGGATAAACTGGGTGGGACCATAGAAAGACATCGAATCAGGCCCCAGTCATCTGATGAATGTTTCATTTTCGTTTTTTTATCATATGGCGAAGGACGCACGAGCGTGCGACTTCGTCTTCGCCATATGAACGAGTGTCGGATATTTCACAATATAAAGTAAGTATAACCTCTTTGTATTATATACACCAAGCTTGAGATGTCATGTCATCTCAATGTTTGGTAAAAGTTACAAAAAATTGGAAGCAACGTCTCCAAAATGATCTTTACATTGTTTACGGGGACGTTAAACTTCAAATCAAACAAACAAACAAACCAATACTAAAATGAACTTACTTTTTCAGTCGATTTAGTCCTTCACCTGTGCCTGGGCGTTCTTCAGTCGGTTCCATTGTTTAATTTTCCAAAATTGATTGGTTTCAGTGCATCTTTGTAGTACTGGTAAGTTCGCCGAAGACACTGCTAAGAGAAGGTAACTCTGCAAACGGTGATCTGCAACCACGAACTTTCTCTATACGGTTTCTCTTAACCCATATATGCCTAGCGTTCTTTTTTGACATTGACAAACAGTGTAGACTCAGATCTGACGCCGGAGAATGCGGCGTCTGATCTGAGTCTACACTGTTTGCTTGAAGTATGTACATGTCTGTAAAATTTGCCACAAACAAAATCAAACCTGACACCCCTATAGGCCTATAATTCGAAATGGACTACTCCAAACTTATTAGGTGGAAGATTCCATTGTCATATATAGATTAACACAGGGAGCAATTTTTTTCCCCGAATTCTGTCCTTGATACCAGAAAGAAAAAAAATCGTCTCCATTTAACATGCTGCTAAGTGTACCAAATGGAATCTTACCCCCTTATATATAGCAGGAGTCTATTTCAAATTTTAGGGGTTTCAGTTTGTGTTTTCTTCAAAATTGATTTCGGAAATGACTGAACTTTTAGCAAAACAGTGGAGGCACTGATCAGACGCCGCGTTCTGTGGCGTCTGATCTGGGCCTGCTTTGTTTGCACGGGTACCCGTTTTGGGGTTTCCGGCACAAAATGAGTTAATCAAATGTATCCAGACATGTGAAATATCACATTTTATTACACAAAACAATCAATTTCAGATCGGAAATTGAGAACAAAAATAGTTATTCTACTGTCCCTACGATCAGAAACAAGATTTTAATCCGAGATTAGACTAACCATAAATCTCTGTCATTGAACTTTTACGTTACATATACTCGTTTGTTTGAATTGGAGTTTATTGTTTGTTTGATTTGGGGTTTAACGTCCGCGTCAACATTGTATAGGTTATTTTGGAGACGTTGCTTCCAATTTTGTGGGACATTTACCCGGATATCGAGATGAAATGACATCTCAAGCCCTGTATTCCAATGACACCAATTGGGTTTATAAGCATGGACGGTCCGATTCGCGACGCTTTGCTTGGGCAGGCTTAGATCCTCTAAGCGGTTTACCAGTACTCGTATGTGGTCGGTTTCAGCTCTGCGCGGAAGCATCATGCAGCCCATCTATTTCTTCAAGCCCCGATGGGCGGGGGCCCCGTTATCACCCATTTTATAAAGTGACAAGTGAGGTCTCTATTAATAGAATAAGCCTTCATGGTTTAGTGGTTAAGTTACTCGCCATAAACCAAGGACGTGGGTTCGATTCCGGGCTTCTCAAGTCTTTAAACCGAGGTCCTGTCTCTATATGACCTTAGATTTTGGTGGCACGTAACCCCACAAACAAACATACACATACTTGTAAAAGGCCCGTAACGGAGAGTATGACATGGCCCTGCGAATTTGGGAAATAGTAAATATTTAGAGATTATCACATGGGATTTTGGTTATCGCCCGATGTATCAACCCGAGACCCCATTATCTGCCCGAAGGCTTTAGCCTGAGGGCAGATTATGGTCGAGGGTTGATACAGAGGGCGATAACCAAAACCCCATGTTATAATTTGTTTATCACATATTCAGATCCTATTCTTACTGTGTTTGACGTTCATAAATTGAAGAAAAAAAATGTGATAAAAAGCGTAATTCAAGCAAAAAAGCGCGTAACGTCACGCCTAACTATTCGCATTACGTCATGTAATTGGCAACGTCACAATAACGTCATGAGTGGGCTGATAACCGCTGTCCGTTCAAAATACACTGTTTCCGGTTATCAGACCGGGCGGGCTGATAACCGGAAATGGAAACAAGCATTATCACACATGCAAAACATGGGTTATCATGTTAAATATAGTACTGAATACGTGATAATTAGAGATTATCACATGGGATTTTGGTTATCGCCCGATGTATCAACCCGAGACCCCATTATCTGCCCGAAGGCTTTAGCCTGAGGGCAGATGATGGTCGAGGGTTGATACAGAGGGCGATAACCAAAACCCCATGTTATAATTTGTTTATCACATATTCAGATCCTATTCTTACTGTGTTTGACGTTCATAAATTGAAAAAAAAGTGATAAAAAGCGTGATTCAAGCAAAAAAGCGCGTAACGTCACGCCTAACTATTCGCGTTACGTCATGTAATTGGCAACGTCACAATAACGTCATGAGTGGGCTGATAACCGCTGTCCGTTCAAAATACACTGTTTCCGGTTATCAGACCGGGCGGGCTGATAACCGGAAATGGAAACAAGCATTATCACACATGCAAAACATGGGTTATCGTGTTAAATATAGTACTGAATATGTGATAATGGTTATTATACAATACTATGATATACAATACGAAAACACGCCTATACAAATACATTGTAATCTTTACATGTACTACCGAAAAAAATGATGAAAAATGTTATATTTTTCATTCTTTTTCTTGCTCAAAATATACATTTTGGGTACTCGTTAGAACCGCCTCATCGAGGCGGTTCTAACGAGTACCCACAATCTCTATTTTAGAGCAGAAATAAGAAAAACAAGGTATACTCCTGTATACCCTAGTTTTACTATATGAAAGCGGAGTTCAAGGGGGTCAGAATTATATCGGCGTGTTTTCGTGATGAAGTCAACAATGGGGTGTGGAAAAATCTACAAACTGGGGAGATTAAACATATAAAATCTACAGACTGGGGAGATCATACACCTACATAATCTACAAACTGGAGAGATCATACACCTACATAATTTTCAATCTGGGGAGATCATACACCTACATAATTTACAAACTGGGGAGATCATACACCAACATAATCTACAAACTGGGGAGATCATATACCTACATAATCTTCAAACTGGGTGGGGGGGATCATACCCCTAGTTAATCTACAAACTGGGGAGATCATAACCTACTTCAACTTCAAACTGGGGAGATCATACACCTACTTAATCAGAAACTGAGGAGATCATACACCTACATAATCTAAACACTCGGGAGATAAACCACATATATAATCTACAAATTGGGGAGATCATACACTCATATAATATACAAACTGGGGAGATCAAACACATATAAAATCTACAAACTTGGGAGATCGTTTTGCATGGAGCTGCATCGTGACTGATCACATCTTTTGCGACCAGGCAATATAGCTAGCGACTAGCTCATAACTTTTCCCATTTCTACAAAAACTTGTAACCGGCCCCGATAGCTCAGTTGGTAGAGTGTCCGCTCCGGGGAACGGGAGGTCTCGGGTTCGATCCCGGGCCGCGACATACCAAAGTCGTTATAAATGATACTAGCTGCTCCTCGCTTGGCACTCAGATTTACGGGGTAGAGCTAGGACTGGTCGATCCAGTGTCAGTATAATGTGACTGGGTGTGGTATCATGTAATGTGTCTGGGACATGATACTTCAGTGAGGCAGCATTATACACGTGAGCATTGAGCTCCCTGTCGCAACCAGACACGGTCGTGATATGACTGAAAAATTGTTGAAAGCGACGTTAAACCCGAATTCACACACACACACACACACACACACACACACACACACACACACACACAAACTTGTATTGAACTCGGCATAACGTTAATACGTCCATGCAGTATATACACATGTAAATCCCACTTTATATAGTCAAAGTGAGCTTTGCAGGGGTATACATTATTTTCTTTTGAAGCAAACTGGCTTTACAGATGTATATACTATTCTCTTACTTTTGTCATAAACGTTCATGGTGGGTTTTCGTCAGAACCGCCTAATTGTCGCCCCCGCCCATCGGGGCTTGAAGAAATAGATGAGCTGCATGGTGCTTCCACGCAAAGCTGAAACTGATCACACATGAGTACTGGTAAACCGCTTAGAAGGACTAGGCCTGCCCAGGCTAAGTGGTGTGAGTCAGACCATCCAATGCATATAAGCCTTTTGGTTTCATTGGGCGGCAGGGCTTGAGATGTCATTTCATCTCGCTGCCGGGTTAAAGTCCCACTAAACAGGAAACAACGTCTCCACAATGACCTAAATAGTGCTGTCGGGGACGGGAAACCTCAATTCAAACAAACAAACAAACAAACGAAAAACCACCTAATTGTTTCGGTTCACTCATTAACCATTTTTGTACCATATATATAGCACGAGCCCATTTCAAAACTTAGGAGTGTCATAGTGTGTTTTCTTCAAAATTTATTTGGAAAACGGCTGAACCTTTTGCAAGCAGTGTAAGCCCTGATCAGACGCGGCGTCTGATCAGACGCGGCGTCTGATCTGGGTCTGCACTGTTTGCCCTGGTACCCGTTTTGGGGTTTCTGGTACTAAATGGATTATAATTACTTTTGAAATCATTCTTTTGGACAAAAGACAAGGTTTCTTATTTCTGACCATTTTACCATGATATCTCTTGTTTCTCCATTCCCCATGGAGAACAGATATGTCCTCCACACTTCCCATTAAAGTAACATTTCTTTGAACTTTGGGGCTCTCTGGAAGACAATTTTAGAAGAAAATTTTAGAAGGTTTCAATATCGGGGTATATATTTTGGGCGCTCAGTAAAACCCGTCTCGTTGCTTGAAGCGGCGACAATCTATGTTCATAAATTTTGGGATGCTTCTTCCTTGAGGCGGTTCTAACATGTACCCAAATTATGTTTTTGTGCAAAAGCAAGAAAATAATCTGTGCACATGCTAATGACCTTTCCTTTTTGTAACACCCGGTGTTTAAAATATACCATTACGATAATATACCCGTGCGACATAGTGCATTTTTCCACATCTCTATAAAGGCTACTTTTCTGATGAAAATCCTTGATATTTTTCTTATTTATACAGCAAACATAGGTTGTAGGTGCTCGTTAGAACCGCCTCATCGAGTCGGTCCTAACGAGTACCCACAACCTATGTCCTGGAGCAGGAATAAGAAAAATAATGTATACCCCCGTAAACCCCAGTTTACTCTATATAAAGTGGGATTTAGGTTGGTGTTCATATCACGGACTTGTTCACGTGATGTCTTGCATGGACTTGTGAACATGATTTAAAATCGCGAGAAAATCTCTTGTATGATGTCCGCGACGAATTACGTTGTAGATTAGCACACGCATTCGCGCAGACTGATAAACAACTTGGCTGCTATGATTGTAAAAAATACCTCAAGTTTCCACATCTAAACTTTCAACTTTCGTCCGTGTAGCCGTGAGCAGACTGGTTGGTGTCTTCTTACAACAAGGCTCATAATTAACCCATATATACCTATTGGCCCTTTATTGGGACATTTGTAAACAGTGCAGATCCTGATCACACGTCCATCTGATCTGGGTCTACACGGTTTGCTGACAGTAGATACATATTTGCAAAACTTACCAATAACGAAACAAACTTTTGACCACTATCATTGGCAATGGACCACTACAAACTTATTTGGTGGAAGATTGCATTATCACAATATTATATCGTAGAAGCCTCCGTGGTGCAGTGGTTACGCTACTCGCCTTGTGAACCAGGGATCGCAGGATCGATCCCGGGCTTCTCCAGACTTTTGGATGAGTCGTTAAACCGAGGTCCCGTCTCCGTATGACCTTAGCTGTTGGTGGGACGTTAAACTAAAAACTCACTTACTCACAATATTATTTCGGTTAACTCTTATCACGCTGTTCACGACAACCCCTATCTTTGGAAACAGTGTAGATCAAGATCAGAGGGCTTCTGAAGAAGCCATCTGATCAGGATCTACACTGTTTGACATTCAGTTTATGAATTTGTAGGAATAAATTACATCAAGTAATCTGATTGGTTCAAAGTCAGAAATGGGTGTGGCTAATCTGAATATTCAGCAAATGAAGGGTTAAAATAAACATTACGTTTATGTTTCTTGTATTCTTGATTTTGTTTGTTTGATTTTAGGTTTATCGTCCCCGTCAACACTGTATAGGTCCTTTTGGAGACGCTGCTTCCAATTTCGTGGGACTTTTACCCGACATTGAGATGAAATGACATCTCAAGTCCTGTCGCCCAATGAAACCAATAGGGTTTATAAGCATGGGCGGTCCGACACACACCGCTTTACCTGGGCAGGCTTAGAGCCTCTGAGCGGTTTACCAGTACTCGTGTGTGGTCCGTTTCAGTTCTGCGTGGAAGCATCATGCAGCTCATTTATTTCTTCAAGCCCAAAATGGCGGGGGTATTCCTTAAGTTCTTGAGTGATGAATAAAATTATATAAACACAATCTTCTTTATTTCTGCTTGTTATTTGTCCAGTGCATCAGGTTAACAAGTCCATGAAATGACAACCCACTGTAAACCCACTTTACATAGAGAAAAAATGGGTTTTTTCTTATTTCTGCTTAATACACAGGCTGTGGCTACCCGTGAGAACCGCATCAATGAGGCAACAAGTACCCACGACCCTATGTTTGAAGGCTAAGTAAACTTTCATTAGAAAAATATAAAAGAATGCACTATGCGGGCTCGTTAACCCTTACCTTGCTGTTCACGATAACCCCTATCTTTGGAAACAGTGTAGAAGCCATCTGATCAGGATCTACAATGTTGGACATTCAGTTAATGGATTTGTAGGAATAAATTACATCAAGTAATCTGATTGGTTCAAAATTAGAAATGGGCGCGGCGAAATTGAATATTCAGCAAGAGAAGGGTTAAGGTGATACATTAATAAGCCTGTGCAAAGAAAATCCTAGTAAATTCCACTTAATATATAGTAAAGTGGGGGTTACAAATGTTTCTGCTTTTGATAAGCCACCGAGATTATAATTTCGACTGCGTGGAATCATTCATCACGTAAACACACCTAAATGTATATAATTTGGACTCCCAGACAGACAGACAGACAGACAGACAGACAAAACTTTTATTCTCTCAAGACATATAACATGACATATGAGGGAAATATACATTACTACATGATAGCGAAGGTGCATTAAGTTTCAGTAGTTAGCAGTTACCAGGAGTTACGAGGACCAAGCATATTTAGACAAAATTAGGCAGTGTGTCTTTACGGGGGAGAACATGCTTTTTTTTTTGTGGCACTATTTCAAATTTCCTTCCATGTCTACAGAATCATCAGCTTCAGTGAACACGAAACAACCCCACTTGTATTTGCTTTTTCTTTGTATTGGAGTTCAACAGCCCAGTTAACACTATTTTAGGTCATTTTTGAGCCGGTCAGTAAACCTATCGCCATTTTTCCTGGGCAGGCTTACGTAAGTCGTTAATGAGTACAGTGCTCATTCTTTCACCAGAAACTAACAACTGCGATGCCATTCTTCAATCAGCGTAATGGAGAGACTGACGGTAGAAAAGATTTCATGATCAACCCCACTTTAATTAAGTAAAAATAGGGTTTACAGGGGTATATATTATTTTCCTTATTTCGGCTCAAAAACATAGATTGTTGGTACTCGTCAGAGTGAGTGAGTGAGTGTTCGAGTTTTACGTCCTACCAGCCTCTAAAGTCATATGGAGACGGGAACTCGGTTTAAAGACCCATCCGAAAGAACCCCACAAGAAGTCTACACAATCATTAAGGCCAGCATCAAAAAGGAATGGGCGCGCATATGGCAGGGACAACACGGATTCAGACACTCGACCTGCCAGTCCTTGACCCCGAAAATAATTCAATACAGCGACAGCCGAAAGCTTGATCGCATATATACACGACTAAGACTTGGGGTCAACGGACTAAATGCACACAACATCTTCTATAACGCGGCCGATCCATTATGCGGGCACTGTGGCGGGGTGGAGAGTGTTCAGCACTTCCTCGCAGAGTGCCCCGCACACGGCCCCGCTAGAAGGGAGCTAAAGGGAGAACTGGCAGCACTAGGATACCAAGGGGAGATAAACGCGATTTCTTTGCTCAATCTAATGTCACAGGAAATGAGGGACGCGGTTTTCAATTTCTTTGAGAAAACAAACTACCTGGACAAAATAAAAGGGAAAGCTAAGGGCACAGACTAAATTTATTGCACTGTTACGAGAGACACACCCCGTACGAGGTTACACACAAACATGCCTGAAACCAAAACCGTTACAGACCCGATTTCAGAAACAATAAATGATTTAACCGCACCTGAGACGCTACCAACCAAAAATGAGCGTAGTGATCAAAGGGCGGCCGTCTCACGGCGAAAAGGGGAACAACGTCAACGGTAAGCACTGTGGTTTGCGGCCTCGGCTTTGCACTTAGGAGTGCCTAACGGTGACAGCGATCCCTGGATCACTGTGAGAAGATCATAACAGAACGGGGCATGGTCCTACCACAAGGAAAATCCATAGCCCCGACTCACCCTCCTAAGGGGTGTGGCAAGCGAGAGGTTAAGACGAGGTGTAGCGTTGTGGTTGCGGCCCACTGGCTTTGCACTTATGAGCGCTGCACCAAAATCTTAGCTGATCTGGTGCCACACTGCCCAAAGAGGATCACACGAGAACACGCCGGAACTGGGCATGGATCCACCACAAGGAAAATCCATTGCCCGGCCTCTCCGGAGGGGGTGAGGCAAACGGGAAATCAGGACGAGATGTAACGCTGGGGTTTGCGGTCTTAGGACTTTGGCACTGAGCAGCGTTGCGTCAAAATCCTGGCTGATCGAGAACCACACAACCCAAAGGAGAACGGCACACCAACACACTAGCAAACAAAAGGCTCTCCTTCAGGAATGCACATAGAATAGTGGGACAGAAATAAGAAACAATAGGCCTTATCACATCTCTTTGTTTTACTTTTTTTCGCAAATTTCGCTTTCGAATAAAGGATGTACATTATAAGGTTACCCAAACGGAATGATCTGGGGGCCACAAAAGGACCCTTTTATAAACACCTGACTAGCAGAAAAACCGCAGGAAGGCTCTCTCTAAGCACACATGGTATTGTTTCTGTCCCTCCCTTGACAAATGAATACGGTCCCTATAATAGTGCGTGTGGAGACGGCCATCGCTGTGCCAACTTTGCCCTCGGAAAATATGAAACGCTGTCCCACAAGTCAACATCATAGCTCGCCACGCGCATACCACCATGGCCGAAAAACCGAACCTCGCCTGGTACATCAAACAGCCCTCGGTACTGCCCTTGTCGTTTAACATAAGAATCACCAAAAACAGCAAATCGCGCCATGACCGTAATTAAAACGGACGGTCAAGACGACAATATATTTATACAGAAAAGGGAAATTAACTAACTAACTAGGGCATGATTTAGCGCGACCCTGAAGGAGGGCATCAAATAAGCCCCACAAAATGGCTAAAAAACTTCGTCTCGAATCCCCTGATTGAATGTAAGGTGCATAACATGTAACATGGAAACGTGTATAGCAATCTTTAGAAACGTCTTCCAAATCGCAGTGAAACTTTCAAACAAAATTAACTGCTAAACGATCCCCTTAATGATAAGTTTAAACTCGGAGCCTACCCTGTTACACAAAACAACCCACACCCCTTTGCGGCAAACCGCAAAAACCCAAGGCACAGCACTGCTATAACTTAAACGCAGTGCAATCACGTAGCCAAACCTTTAGAATGGAGTTCCAAATTACTACAACTAAACTATATTGCACCAAAACAAAGGCTCACATTGGAACTGTGCAACACATCCACAGCCCTTGAAATATGAAGCACGCCTAGCCCAGAAACTCCAACAAATAAAGATGCCCTTTAGCGACAGGACACATGCACTCCTGAAGCAAAAGGGAAGACAAAATATAAGCCCCACCGAGACCCGGAATGGTCACGGCACCGTTTCACAAACCTCTCAGGACGGAGCTCGGTGATTGGCTGCAGGGCAAGGGGATGCCCGTGGGCTCGGAGACACCTGCGACGTGAGACGACAAACACGGACGGACGGGGCTGGAGCCGAGCGATGGTCTCCCTGTTCACCGGCAACGGGGAATAGGGGTACCACCGAACGGCTACGGTGTAGTGCCAGCATGGAATCGTTCCCTAGGACCCCACCAGCTGACGACCCGCGACACGGGGAAACTGGAAAACAACAACAACCATCCGAAAGTCTGGAGAAGCCCGGGATCGATCCTGCCACCCTGGTTTGCAAGGCGAGTAGCGTAACCACTAAACCACAAAAGCTTGTCGAGGCGGTTCTAACGAGTACCTGCAATCTATGTTTCGACCAGAAATAAATAAGAATATCAGATTTTTTTTTTATATGAAAACTATCATTTTTTTGGTGGTAACATTTCCAGTATATTTGAATAGGCGTGTTTTTTTGTAATGAAAGAATGCTAGTTTTTAAGACTGATCAAATATCAAAAAGATGAAATTATTCTATTGTAGCTAATTGTATCTATATCAGCTGAACTATCAAGAACGACCATGGACTCTGATAACAGCTTCGGGCTATTTATTTAACACAAGTTATATCTGAGCTACCGGGGACATTGTAACAGTGTATAATCACTTGACCGCCGTACATTGACCGAAACCGGAAGTTGCGATCTGTCCGACCGATGATCGCAAAGTTGGCCTTTATTTCGATGGTAAGAAAGGCTTGGTTTTCTGCATTTTTTTTTTTTAGCTTTAAGGAGATTGCTTGTATGAAACTGACGAATGCAGTATGACTGCCTAAATATATTGAACAGCTAAAGTGAGGGAGATTTCGAAATAACCCATAGTTGTCGTCTGAAGCTAGAAAACATATCAAAAAATCACTGGAAGGCGGAACAAAACGTCTAGCTCAACATCAAATTTTTGTCAATTTGTTGCTGCAGTTTTCCATTTAAGGCAAAAACTGTGTGCGTATGTGCGGAAAAAAAATTGTTCTAAGATAGGACTTATTGGTTTTGACCTTTCTGGCCAAATTTGACATTTTTAATGCCATTTTTTTTCATAGTACTGTAACCGCTTACACTGTCCGCAAAGTTGAAACTGTACGAGTCGAAACGTTGCGGATGTCAATCTTTTTGACTGTCCGCAAAGTTGCCGATAGCAATTGTAATAAATCGAAGCACTGGTCGGTCGATTGTCAGATATTTGCGTAATAGTGTAAACAAATTTTCTCTGCATCAGACGGGTTGTACGGGCGTTCATTACACGGACTTATTAACATGATGTAAACCGAGGATATAATCGCTCGTTACAACCGCCTCATCGAAACATAGATTGTGGGTGCTTGCTGCCTACAGGATATGCTTTTGAGCAGCTTTAAGGTAGTCATGGACTTTTTGTAAATGCGAAAAAAAGGAAAGATGTGACCAAAACCATCAGACCATAGCCTTCCTCATCAAATGAAATGATCAAGAGCACGGCATTTCCTGCCCGCCCAGTCCCCGCTCATCGGGGCTTGGAGATTTGGCTTCATGGTGCTTCCACGCATAGCTTAAATCCGCACATTGGACTGATATTCCGCTGAAAAGGTCTAAGCCTGCCAAGGCAAAGTGGTGCGAGTAAGACCATCCACATATATAAACCCTTTTTGTTTCAATGGGTGGCATGGCCTGGGATGTTATATCATCTCATTGTTGGGTAAAAGTCCAACAAAAGACGAAGCGAAATCTCCAAAATGACCTAAATTGTGCTGACGGGGACCGTAAACCTCAAATAAAATAAACAGCATTTCCTACAAAATTGCTTTTGCGCTCAATGATCAGGCTTAATGGAAAAGGTAGGCTGCATGATGCTTCCATGCAGAGCTGAAACCGACCGCAAACGAGTACTGGAACAGCCTAGAGGATCTAAGTCTGTCCAGGCAAAGTGATGCGAGTTGGACCGCCCATGCATGTACACTCTCTTTGATGAAAAAAAAATTGTAATATTTTTCTTATTTCCGCTCAAAATAATGATTGTGGGTACTCTTTAGAACCGCCTCATAGAGGCGGTTCTAACGAGTGCATGTAATCAATATTTTAGATCAGATATAAGAAAATAAGATTTACTCCTGTAAACCCCAGTTTTATTATATAAAGGTGGGGTGCGAGGGGGTCAAAATTATATAGGCGTGTTTTGGTTAAAACATATTTTATTGCTCATATACATGTACGTTACAAGCAAATGGGTTGGGTCATAAGTTCTAGCAACATAAATTACGGCCCTTCCCGTACAAACTACACAATAACAAGCAATATTAATGAATGTATCAACACAATGGCGTGTTTTCGTGATGTGGGAACACGTGAATTAGTCCGTGCAATGCACACCCCCTAAACCTCACTTTATAGAGAAAACTGGGGTTTACGGAGCATACATTAGTTTTCTTATTTCTGCTCGGAGAAATAGGCTGTGACCTTTGGTTGAAGTATAAATAAGTAACAGTCGCGGACTTTCATCAGATAAGTAGCAATTTTGGACACTCAAAATGCACCATGTCGCATGGGTCGTCGTAATGTAGAGGAAAATATTTTACTGATTCTAGTTGTTTTTGACTTTTTCTTTTCTTTAGTTTAAGTAACAATTCTTCTTTGTTTTGGATCTCATTCTTTTCATACTTTTTTCTATGGCATATATTGTAGGCAACATGATGCAAAATAGAAGTGAAGCAAATGGTCAGGAACCTATACAATTATTTGTTTGTTTGTTTGTATTGGAGTTTAACGGACCATTCAACACTATTTAGGCCATTTTTGAGCCGGTCAGTTTACCTATCCACACTTTTCCTGGGCAGGCTTATACGTAAGCGGTTATCCAGTATAGTGCACATTCTTTCGCCAGAAACTGACAACTGCCCTTCTTGAACCAGCGGAAGGGAGAGGATGACCGTAGAAAAGATTGCATGATCAATCTCCACGAAAGAATGTTGCCGACCCCGACAGGTATCGAACGCGCGTCCTCCTGATCACCAGTCAGACGCGCATCCGACTGATCTACCGAGGCCGGCAATCTATACAATTAACCGAGACACCAAGGGCAAAGAAATTAAAGTCCATATAAAGTTTCCTTTTGAAAGGAATGCTTTCCCAGTTATAAAGTTAAAAATACGCCATTAAAACCCAGCAGGCTCACGTCGCTATGGCAACGTCAAATCAACGTCGGTGCAACGTCACGATGTTGCACCGACGTTAATGTGACGTTGCACCGACGTTGATGTGACGTCACAATTACGTCATGTGCCTGCTGGGAAGTTTTGCTTGTTTGGCATGAGCATGAAATGAAAGCAGTAAGAAAATGTATTATAGTGATTTATAAATCAAGGGACGACACACGAGAACAGGCACTTATCCGATGAGTTCAAAATTTACATTTGTCAAAATGCATGTTCCCAGTAAAACAAACGCATCCTGCTAGCAAGCAATAGCGGGCCAACGTCGGGCCGTCAGCGATCCGACGTTTCTGTAGGCCCGACGTTGGCCTATCAATCTTTGCTTGCTGGGACATGCCCGATTAGGCTTCTCTACTACGTGTCTGAGAGTGGTAAAGGCTCTGGCAAAACTACGCGTCCATGAGTTTGTGCTGGTCGTCTTTGTGATGAAGATCATAGGCGTAACGCATATTACCATATTACGCATGTAGGCCTACGTAATGCAAAATATCTTTGCAATAAAATACAATGTAATAGGCCTAGTGTTCTCCATAGGCTGCTCCCCTCGGGAGCAAATTTACCCCCCATCTCGGAAAAATATGTTTTTCATAGATTTTTTCTAGTTAAATTGTGCGTAATAATATTTTGGATCCTGGCTACGCCCCCAGTAGACCACATCCCATCGGACACCTGACGTCTAATCAAGAAGTCGCCGCAATGCCATGACGTTGCGTCGTCGTATTCACTTCAGATAAGCACATAGACCATCTTAGACTCATCCTGAACAAATCTGTAGCTATAAAGTAACAGCGTTTTTTCAAGTTCCGACTTCTTGGAAACGCTTTATAGGTAGCCGGGACCGTCCACGCATATAAACCCAGTTGGTTTTATTGGGCCCTGTAACGTAAAAAAAGTGGACCGTGAAAAAATGAGACATTTCCGCCACTGCGCATGCGCAACACATTTGCTCCGCCTACCTTAGATACGTTTTTTCGGATTGCTATTTGCTTAAATATCGTGTAGTCTGGCAGTTACCTCCCCTCATTCGCCCTGTTAGCGAGATTTAAGGTGAGTTCTCCTTGTAACAGCGTTTGCAGATGGAACAGACACCACCACCAAGTCACTTTCAGTTTTAAAGTCTGTAACAATGTATGACTTCTTAAAATTCTCACATCAGTTTCTTTTGTATTCTTTTGCAGCATGTATTAAAAGAAGCATCATGTGTCAGGGACATGATACTTCAGTGAGGCAGCACTATAAAAGTAAGCATTGAGCTCCCTGTCACAACCAGACACCGTCGTGATATGACTGAAAAATTGTTGAAAGCGACGTTAAGCCCGAATTCACACACACACACACACACACACACACACACACACACACACACACACACACACACACACACACACACACACACACACACACACACACACACACACACACACGCACGCACGCACGCACGCACGCACGCCTTCTTAACCTTCTGTACAACTGTACAACGACCCATCATTATTCTCACATTGCGATTTCACACCCGTGCAATTTCATTTTCCAGGCAAATTTGTGATATTTGTCTTATTTTTACTCCTAAAATAGGTTGCGGGTGTTCGTACTAGTACCCATGACCTATGTCTTAGAACAGAAAAAAAGCAAAATAACTTATACCCCTCTAAACCCCAGTTTTCTCTAAATAAAGTGGGGTTTAGAGGGTTTTAATTTCAAGGACTTTTAACATGAAGAAAGGTGTTAGAGATATTGTGTTGCCAAGATTATATTCTCAGGGATCATAACTAAAATACCAT
The DNA here is from genome assembly GCA_963580285.1 of Lucinisca nassula. Taxonomy (NCBI): domain Eukaryota; kingdom Metazoa; phylum Mollusca; class Bivalvia; order Lucinida; family Lucinidae; genus Lucinisca; species Lucinisca nassula. The sequence goes on from OY757020.1 coordinate 51,715,867, forward strand.
GACACCCGGAGTTATGGTTCTTGCTCATAACACGTCTTTTTCCCTCAGGTTTTCTTTGTTTGAATTAGTGTTTTACGTCCCCATCAACACTAATTAGGTTATTTTTGAGAGGTGGCTTCAGTTTTGTGGGACTTTTACCCAACATTGATATGAAACGACATCTCAAGCCCTGCCACCTGAACAAGCCAGAAGGGTTTATATATAGGTGACGTTCCGATTTACAACACTTCGCGTAGTCAGGCTTAGATCCTCTTAGCGGTTTACTAGTAGTCATGTGCGGTCTGTTTCAGCTATGCGTGCAAGCAAGACGAACCCAATCTATTTCTCCAAGCCCCGATGGGCGGGGCGTAAATCTTCACCTCGTGTTGGTTGGTTGATTTGAGGTTTAACGTCCCCGTCAACACTGTAAAGGTCATTTCGGAGACGTTGCTTCCAATTTTGTTGGACTTTTACCCAACACTAAGATGAAATGACATCTCTAGCTATGTCGCCCAATGAAACCAAAAGGGTTTATTAGCATGGACGGTCCGCCTCGCACCGCGGTTCCTGGACAGGCTTAGATCCTCTAAGCGGTTTACCAGTACTAGTGTGCGGGCCGGATTGCGCTCTGCGTGGAAGCATCGCGACTAAAAAGTGAAGCACCCGATCAAACAACATATTTTGCGGCATCGGAACTGTTGTATAGTCTATGGTCTAAATTTGATATGCCAGGCTAATACGGGTTAATCGGCGTCTAACCTGGGTTTGCACTGTTTGCCAGTTCTGAAAAAAAAAACTCTTATCTTACGACGTTAAAGCGGCGTCTGACCTGGGTCTGTGCCATTTGCCTTAGTCCTAAAGTAGAAGCGAAAGGCTAACGCTGGTTAAGCAATGTCTGATCTCGGTCTGCATTGTTTGCCTAAGCCTTGAAATGGTAATACTACTCGCATCATTGACCAGGGTTAGTTGGTTCCATCTCGGGCTTCTCCAGACTTGAGCGGATATTAAACCGAGATCCCGTATCATTATGACCTTAGCTGTTGTTAGGACGTAATTCTCAAAGACATACACAACCCGTATAAGCTTAGTGTCTCTTAGGACATAGGCAAACAGTGCAGACTTAGCTCAGATGTTCCTCAACCCAATTAAGCGCAGCATATCTGTTTAATGACAAAGGCAAACAGTGCAGACCAGATGATGCCCCGTATTTTTACATTGACAATGGGAAAGAACTGTGTCTATTATGCAACAAATCACGGTGCGGAAAAGCGGGTCGAGTGAAATCATTAAAAGCTGCAAATTTATGACGCCATACGTAGATTAGTAGACGTTAGACGGTGTAACGCCACTGTCTAGCACCGACAACGTTTCAAAAGGACATAAATGCATGTGTTACAGTCGATTTCTTTTAACAATGGTGAGAATTTGAAGGAAACAACAGCATTATTTAAGAGTTTCAGCGTGCTGGAATCGAAATAACTCGGCTCTAGCCAGTGATTTGTTGGGTAATAAATCACAGTTTGTCGGTCAGTTGTAAGTAGACAAATCACACGCGCTACGCGCTCGTGATACGGACCTCCAAACTGTGATTTATTACTCAACAAATCACAGCTAGAGCTTATCTATCACTAGTCGCTTATACAGCCAAATCCGGTGATATATTGCTTGATAAATCACTAGGCGAAAAAGCGTGACGTGAAGAGCCCCCGTTTTATGAACTTTTGCGACGTTATCGATCCTTTCCTTGACGTTAGACCGTGTAACGTCTTTTTCAGTACGTTACACATGCGTTACAGTCAAACATGTCGGCGAGATTTCTAATGTTGAGAGAATATGAAGGAAACAACAGCATTTTAGAAGACTTTCAGTGTGTTATCAGCTCTATTGTTACATGCTCGTGATGTGATCTACCATACAACGGACCTCCAAACAGTGATATATTACTCAATAAATCACCGCTAGAGCTGGTTTATTCAATCTTAAACCAAACTAGAGCGCGCAGTCGATGGCAAGCCATCGCAAATCCCCACGTTTTCTCCACAGTAGGTCAAAATTTGACCTTTTGACCCCTCCCCAGGGCCCCTGGGGGCGGGGACAAAAAAAATGTGCTCTTGCGCAAGCCATTCATGTAAGCAACTCGCATACCAAATTTGGTTGAATTCCGGCTAACGGTTTAGGAGGAGATAGCCGGACAGACAGACGGACAGACGGACGGACGGACGGAGGCGATAACAATATCCCCACTTTTTCGTTGAAAAACGTGGGGATAATTAGCACATCACCTCTATTTAAGGCCAAATGGATACAGCAGACCCGGCTCAGATGTCGGTTAACCCATTTAACCCAACATCTAAAATAAAGGACACTAGGAAACATTGCTAGCCCAGATCAGATGCCCATTAATTCATATCATACTAAACTCTCTATGTATGGACACTACGAAAACAGTGCAGACCTAGATCAGACGCTCCTTAGCCAATGTTCGCCAAGGCCACAGGGAAAAGGTGCTATACCACAGAGGCTTCTAGGCGTATATGGGTTAAACCGATGCACAGTTAACGTATCTCCTATAACAGAGACAGACTTTCGGATGAGTCTTTAAACCGAGGTGCCGTCTCCATATGACCTTAGTTGTTGGTGGGACGTAAAGCTCAAACACTCACCTCACCTATAACAGAGACAGTAGTCGTATATAAGTATAGTAATATCTGATCATGATGTGCACTAGCAAGCGCAGATTGCAGTGTGAGGTTACGAGACCTCCATAAAACGCGGGTCGTTTAGGGTAAGAAATCACGACTTTTGGATGCCAAAATGACAGTTGATAATTGATTTTACTTTGAATTTCTTTTCCACTAATAAAGGTTAAGAATACGTAAATAAATGACACAATTATTTGAGTGAGTGGCGAAAGACGTTACGTCTGACACTGCAGCGCCACTTTCAAAATGGCGACGTCAATCGCCGTCCGTCAATGTAAACTTAAATATAGGTATAACTTTGTTTGTTTGATTTGATGTTTAACGTCCCCGTCAACACTGTACAGGTCACTTTGAAGATTTCGCTTCCAATTTTGACGGACTTTTACCCGACATTGAGATAAAATGACATCTCAAGCCCTGTCGTTCAATGAAACCGACTAGCATCGCTTTGCCGTAGTGTATTAGGCCTTAGACGAATTGAACAAACAGCGCAGAGCCTGTTCAATTCGTCTTAGGCCTTATACACTACGTATGGGTAAAACCAGGCGATTTTTCTGGTTTTCAGACCCATTGGTTTTCGAGCAGACCGTTAATTAACGGTGGGCGACAACTGGCGTACCTGAAAAATATATGACCTTTACTTTGCGTCACACATGCAAGGTGATTAAGAGTCAAAGCTTTTACCAACTAGACCATTGCAGTATACACTGTTTTATTATTGACAAAACGCAATGAGAGTGCAGGATAACCAAATACATGCTAGTAATTTTGTTCGTTCGTTTGTTTGTTTGTTTGTTTGATGTTTAACGTCCCCACCAACACTATATAGCTTTGGGACGTTGCTACTTTTACCCGACATAGTGATAAAATGTTATCTCAAGCCCTGCCGCCCAATGAGAGCAATAGGGTTAATATGCACGGATGGTTTGACTCGCAACACTTTGCCTGTGCAAGCTCAGACCCTCTAAGCGGCTTACCAGTGGTTTCAGCCTTGCATGGAAACATCATGCAGCCCAATCTATTCTGCCAACCCTGACGGGCGGGGTCCGAGTTTTTTTTCGGTAGTTTGTGTGAAGTTTAACGGCCTTGTCAACACCATTGAGACAACACCGAGCAGGCCATCTTACCTTGGGCAGACATGCACATCAGTGGTTGACCAGCACAGTGCACATTCATTCGACAGAAACAGAGGGAAAAGTCGCAGAAAAATCAAAGCAAAACAACACAAAACAAAAAAACAAGAGGCCCATGAGGTCCTAGTCGCTCCCCTGAGCCCTGTGCAAATTTGGCAGTACTCAATCAGCTGATGCTATAAACCGAGTTTCAAGACAATCGGTCAAGTGATTCCGGAGATGAAGAATTTTTAAGATTTTCACCATAACCGGGCATGGCGGTCTGGTACCTTTTCAACCCTTTTCACGCACATCTTCTCTTTTTCATTCCTTTTCTTTGTAGAAGCCACCATGGTGCAGTGATTACGCTACTCACCTTGTAAACGAGGGATCGCAGGATCGATCCCGGGCTTCTCGAGCCTTTCGGACGAGTCTTTAAACCGAGGTCCCGTCTCCGTATGACCTTAGCTGTTGGTGGGACTTAAAACTAAAACTCACTCACCTCTTTTCATTGTATTTCTTTATGTCCACTTTTTTACGCATGTCACGGATTGTTGCCTTATCTATTTTTCTTTCACGTCAGTGTACATTTTGCTTCGTGATTATCCTTATCACGCGCACCTTCTTCTTTCTCGGACTGGTACCTTTTCAACCATTATCACGCACATCTTCCTTTTTCATTCCTTTATTTTGCATTTCTTTATGTCCACTTTTTTCACGGATGTCCACTTTTTTCACGGATCGTTGCCTTATCTATTTTTCTTTCACGTCAGTGTACATTTTTCTTCGTGCTTATCCTTATCACGCATTTATTCTTCTTTCGCGGACAGGTACCTTTTCAACCTTTTTCATGCTCATATTCTTTTTTTCATTCCTTTTCTTTGTATTTCTTTATGTCCACTTTTTTCACGGATGTCCACTTTTTTCACGGATTGGTGCCTTATCTATTTTTCTTTCACGTCGGTGTACATTTTTCTTCGGGATTATCCTTTTCACGCACATCTTCTGCTTTCACGGACTGGTACCTTTTCAACCCTTTCCACGCACATCCATCTTTTTCATTCCTTTATTTTGCATTTCTCTATGTCCACTTTTTTCACGCATGTCCACTTTTTTTACGGATTGTTGCCTTATCTGTTTTTCTTTCACGTCAGTGTACATTTTTCTTCGTGATTATCCTTTTCACGCACATCTTCTGCTTTCACGGACTGGTACCTTGTAAACTCTTTTCACCCACATCTTCCTTTTTTCTTTCCTTTTCTTTGCAGAAGCCTCCGTGCTGCAGTGGTTACGCTACTCGCCTTGTAAACCAGGGATCGCAGCATCGATCCCGGGCTTCTCCAGCCTTTCGGATGAGTCTTTAAACCGAGGTCCCGTCTCCGTATGACATTGGCTGCTGGTGGGACGTAAAACTAAAACTCACTCACTCCTTTTCTTTATATTTCTTTATGTCCCTTTTTTTTCACGGGTGTCCACTTTTTTCACGGATTGTTGCCTTATCTATTTTTCTTTCACGTCAGTGTACATTTTTCTTCGTGATTATCCTTATCACGCGCATCTTCTTCTTTCTCGGACTGGTACCTTTTCAACCCTATTCACGAACATCTTTTTTTTTTTCATTCCTTTATTTTGCATTTCTTTATGTCCACTTTTTTCACGGATGTCCACTTTTTTCACGGATTTTTGCCTTATCTATTTTTCTTTCACGTCAGTGTAATTTTTCTTCTTGATTATCCTTATCACCAACATCTTATTCTTTCACGGACTGGAACCTTTTCAACCCTTTTCACGCACATTTTCTTTTTTCATTCCTTTTCTTTGTATTTCTTTATGTCCACTTTTTTCACGGATGTCAACTTTTTTCACGGATTGTTGCCTTATCAATTTTTCTGTCAAGTCAGTGTACATTTTTCTTCGTGATTATCCTTATCACGCACATCTTCTTCTTTCTCGGACTGGTACCTTTTCAACCCTTTTCACGCACATCTTTTTTTTCATTACTTTATTTTGCATTTCTTTATGTCCACTTTTTTCACGGATGTCCACTTTTTTCAAGGATTGTTGCCTTATCTATTTTTCTTTCACGACAGTGTACATTTTTCTACGTGTTTATCCTTATCACGCACATCTTCTTCTTTCACGGACTGGTACCTTTCAAACCCTTTTCACGCACATCATCTTTTTTCATACCTTTTCTTTGTATTTCTTTATGTCCACTTTTTTCACGGATGTCCACTTTTTTCACGGATTGTTGCCTTATCTATTTTTCTTTCACGTCAGTGTACATTTTTCTTCGTGATTATCCTTATCACGCACATCTTCGTCTTTAACGGACAGATGCCTTTTTGACCCTTTTCATGCACATCTTCTTTTTTCAATCCGCTTCTTTGTATTTCTTCAGGTCCACGTTTTTCACGGATGTCCACTTTTTTCACGGATTGGTACCTTATCTATTTTTCATTCCAGTCAGTGTACATTTCTCTTCGGGATTATCCTTTTCACGCACATCTTCTGCTTTCACGGACTGGTACCTTTTCAACTCTTTTCACGCACATCTTTTTTTTCATTCCTTTTCTATATAGAAGCCTCCGTGGTGCAGTGGTAACGCTACTCGCAGTGTAAACCAGGGATCGCAGGATTGATCGCGGGCTTCTCCAGCCTTAAGGATCCTTAAGGATGAGTTTTTAAACCGAGGTCCCGTCTCCGTATGACCTTAGCTGTTGGTGGGACATAAAACTAAATCTCAGTCACTCCTTTTCTTTGTATTTCTTTATGTCCACTTTTTTCACGGATGTCCACTTTTTTCACGGGTTGGTGCCTTATCTATTTTTCTTTCACGTCAGTGTACATTTTTATTCGTGATTATCCTTATCACGCACATCTTCTTCTTTCGCGGACAGGTACCTTTTCAACCCTTTTCACGCACATCTTCTTTTTTCATTCCTTTTCTTTGTATTTCTTTATGTCCACTTTTTTCACGGATGTCCCCTTTTTTCACGGATTGGTGCCTTATCTATTTTTCTTTCACGTCAGTGTACATTTTTCTTCGGGATTATCCTTTTCACGCACATGTCTACTTTCACGGAATGGTACCTTTTCAACCCTTTACACGCACATCTATCTTTTTTCATTCCTTTATTTTGCATTTCTTTATGTCCACTTTTTTCACGGATGTCCACTTTTTTCACGGATTGTTGCCTTATCTGTTTTTCTTTCACGTCAGTGTACATTTTTCATCGTGATTATCCTTTTCACGCACATCTTCTGCTTTCACGGACTGGTACCTTTTCAACTCTTTTCACGCACTTCTTCATTTTTTTTCATTCCTTTTCTATGTAGAAGCCTCCGTGGTGCAGTGGTAACGCTACTCGCAGTGTAAACCAGCGATCGCAGGATTGACCCCGGGCTTCTCCAGCCTTAAGGATCCTTAAGGAAGAGTATTTAACCCGAGGTCCCGTCTCCGTATGACCTTAGCTGTTGGTGGGACGTAATACTAAATCTCACTCACTCCTTTTCTTTGTATATTTTTATGTCCACTTTTTTCACGGATGTCCCCTTTTTTTCACGGATTGGTGCCTTATCTATTTTTCTTTCAAGTCAGTGTACATTTTTCTTCGGGATTATCCTTTTCACGCATATCTTCTGCTTTGACGGACTGGCACCTTTTCAACCCTTTTCACGCACATCCATCTTTTTTATTCCTTTATTTTGCATTTCTTTATGTCCACTTTTTTCACGCATGTCCACTTTTTCACGGATTGTTGCCTTATGTGTTTTTCTTTCACATCAGTGTACTTAATTCTTCGTGATTATCCTTTTCACGCACATCTTCTGCTTTCACGGACTGGTACCTTTTCAACCCTTTTCACACACATCTTCTTTTTTTCGTTCCTTCTCTTTGTAGAAGGCTCCGTGGTGCAGTGGTTACGCTACTCGCCTTGTAAACCAGGGATCGCAGGATCGATCCCTGGCTTCTCCAGACTTTCGAATGAGTCATTAAACCGAGGTCCCGTCTCTGTATGACCTTAGCTGTTGGTGGAACGTAAAACTCAAACTCACTCACTGCTTTTCTTTGTATTTCTTTAAGTCCAATTTTTTGCCCGGATGTCCACTTTTTTCACAGATTGTTGCCTTATCATTTTTTCTGTCACGTCCGTGTACATTTTTCTTCGTGATTATCCTTATCAGGCACATCTTCTTCTTTCACCGACAGGTACCTTTTGAACCCTTTTCACGAACATCTTTTTTTTTTTCATTCCTTTATTTTGCATTTCTTTATGTCCACTTTTTCACGGCTGTCCACTTTTTTCACGGATTGGTGCCTTATCTATTTTTCTTTCACGTCAGTGTACATTTTTCTTCTGGATTGTCCTTTTCACGCACATCTTCTGCTTTCACGGACTGGTACCTTTTTCAACCCTTTTCACACACACCCATCTTTTTTCATTCCTTTATTTTGCATTTCTTTATGTTCACTTTTTTCACGCATGTCCACTTTTTTCACGGATTGTTGCCTTATCTGTTTTTCTTTCACATCAGTGTACATTTTTCTTCGTGATTATCCTTTTCGCGCACATCTTCTGCTTTCACGGACTGGTATCTTTTCAACCCTTTTCACGCACATCTTTTTTCATTCCTTTTCTTTGTAGAAGCCTCCGTGATGCAGTGGTTACGCTACTCGCCTAGCAAACTAGGGATCGCAGGATCGATCCCGGGCTTCTCCAGCCTTTTGGATGAGTCTTTAAACCGAGGTCCCGTCTCCGTATGACATTGGCTGCTGGTGGGACGTAAAACTAAAACTCACTCACTGCTTTTCTTTGTATTTCTTAATGTCCACTTTTTTAATTGATGGCGACTTTTTTTCACGAATTTTTGCCTTATCTATTTTTATTTCAGGTCAGTGTACATTTTTCTTCATGATTTTCCTTATCACGCGCATCTTCTTCTTTCTCGGGTTGGTACCTTTTAAACCCTTTTCACGCACATCTTCTTTTTTCATTCCTTTATTTTGCATTTCATTATGTTCACTTTTTTCACGGATGTCCACTTTTTTCAAGGATTGTTGCCTTATCTATTTATCTTTCACGTCAGTGTACCTTTTTCCTTCGGGATTATCCTTATCAAGCACATTTTCTACTTTAACGGAAAGGTACCTCTTCAACCCTTTCCACGCACATTCCTTTTTTCATTCTTTTTCTTTGTATTTCTTTATGTCCACTTTTTTCACGGATGTCCACTTTTTTCACGGATTGGTGCCTTATCTTTTTTCCTTTCACGTCAGTGTACATTTTTCTTTGGGATTATCCTTTTCACGCACATCTTCTGCTTTCACGGACTGGTACTTTTTCAACCTTTTTCACGCACATCCATATTTTTTCATTCCTTTATTTTGCATTGCTTTATGTCCACTTTTTTCACGCATGTCCACTTTTTTCACGGATTGTTGCTATATCTGTTTTTCTTTCACGTCAGTGTACATTTTTCTTCGTGATATTCCTTTTTACGCACATCTTCTGCTTTCACGGACAGGTACCTTTTCAACCTATTTCACGCACCTTTTCTTTTTTCATTCCTTTCCTTTGTATTTCTTTATGTCCATTTTTTTCACGGATGTCCACTTTTTTCACGTATTGTTGCCTTATCTATTTTTCTTTCATGTCGGTGTACATTTTTCTTCGTGATTAATAACTGATTATCCTTATCACGCACATCTTCTTCTTTCACGGACAGGTGGTACCTTTTCAACCCTTTTCACGCACTTCTTCTTTTTTCATTCCTTTTAATTGTATTTCTTTATGTCCACTTTTTTCACGGATGTCCACTTTTTTCACGCATTATTGCCTTATCTATTTTTCTTTCACGTCAGTGTACATTTATCTTCGTGATTATCCTTTTAACGCACATCTTGCTCTTTCGCGGACTGGTACCTTTTCAACCCTTTTCACGCATATCTTCTTTTTTCATTCCTTTCCTTTGTATTTCTTTATGTCCACTTTTTTCACGCATGTCCACTTTCTTCACGGATTGTTGCCTTTTCTGCTTTTCTTTCACGTCAGTGTACATTTTTCTTCGGGATTATCCTTTTCACGCGCCTCTCCTTCTTTCTCGGACTGGTACCTTTTCAACCCTTTTCACGCACATCTTCTTTTTTCATTCCTAAATTTTGCATTTCTTTATGTCCACTTTTTTCACGCATGTCCACTTTTTTCACGGATTGTTGCCTTATCTGTTTTTCTTTCACGTCAGTCTACATTTTTCTTCGTGATTATCCTTATCAAGCGCACCTCCTTCTTTCTCGGACTGGTACCTTTCCAACCCTTTTCACGCATATATTCTTTTTTCATTCCTTTATTTTGCATTTCTTTATGTCCCCTTTCTTCACGGATGTCCACTTTTTTCACGGATTGTTGCTCTATCTGTTTTTCTTTCACGTCAGTGTACATTTCTCTTCGTGATTATCCTTTTCACGCGCATCTTCTGCTTTCACGGACAGGTACCTTTTCAACCCTTTTCACGCACATCTTCTTTTTTCATTCCTTTTCTTTTTTCTTTATGTTCACTTTTTTCACGGATGTCCACTTTTTTCACGGAGTGGTGCCTTATCTTTTTTTCTTTCACGTCAGTGTACATTTTTCTTCGTAAGTATCCTAATCACGCGCACCTTCTTCTTTCACGGACAGGTACCTTTTCAACCCTTTTCACGCACATCTTCTTTTTTCATCCCTTTTCTTTGTATTTCTTTATGTCCACTTTTTTCACGGATGTTCACTTTTTTCACGGATTGGTGCCTTATCTATTTTTCCTTCACGTCAGTGTACATATTTCTTCGGGATTATCCTTTTCACGCACATCTTCTGCTTTCACGGACTGGTACCTTTTCAACCCTTTTTACGCACATCCATTTTTTTCATTCCTTTATTTTGCATTTCTTTATGTCCACTTTTTTCACGGATATCCACTTTTTTCACGGATTGATGCCTTATCTACTTTATACACGTCTATCTCCTTTTCCACGCAGGCTGCAAATTTAGGGTTTCTCATATGTACTGATCAATCGCTCGTCTACATAACTCAGGATGAGGATGTTTCGTTATAGTTCAGCATATGCAGGATCTTCTCGTTGTTAATGTTACTTTTAAAATGCATCGATACTTTTTTTTTGGCACCTGTACACAATTTTCGAGGTAACAAAATCATAATTCCTCTCCCAGATGGATTAGAGAAATACTCAGAGAAGTGCAATACTAAACTAAACAGAGGGAGAGGTAGAGGTTTAATAATAACAATAATAATAATAATAATAAAGCAACCATTATTTTCTTTGTTTGTAGTGGAGTTTAACGGCCAAGTCAACACCATTCAGGTCATTTTGAGCCGGTCAGTTTTCCTATCCATACTTTTTCTTGACAGGCTTATACGTTAGCAGTTAACCAGCACACTGCACATTCTTACGCCAGAAATTGACAACTGCTGTTCAAGAGCAAAATGTCAGTAACAGTCACAGAGGTGAAACATTCATTGCATGGTATATCGTATACTTCCCAGCTATTACGCAATAGCCGGCCAATATGGGGCTGAGAGCGAACCGACGTTGATACGTCGTATCGCTGTCGACCCGACGTTGGTTCGATGTTTTTGGCAGGCTAGGCAATAGTTCATTTAAGGAGGATTGAAAATGTGACTATTGATTTGTAAATCGTGTAAGCCCCGCCTTAAACAATCGGTTAACGCCCACTTAGCAACGCGCATGCGCAGTGGCGGAAATGTCGCATTTTTTCACGGTCCACTTTTTTTACGTTACAGCGGCATGTTAATCTCAATGCCGGCTAAAATCCAACATATTTGCAAGCAACGTCTCCAAATTGACCTAAATGGTGTTGATGGGAACTTGAAGCCTCAATTCACAGCACTTTAAGTGCTTTGATTTTTGTTTAGGCCCTTGATTCAAAGCGGTTTAGGCCTAGTATGGGGTCGTTTACCACTCAAATGCGGTCGGTTTCAGCAACCATGCAGCCCGACCCCAAGGTTATAGAACTTTTTTTCTTGAACATGAAATTTAGGCTATCCAACAGGAGAAATAAAATTCTATGCTGATCTGAGCAGGAATATTGCCGGATTTTTTTTTTTTGTATTTTAATCAACTGAGGTAATGGCCAAGTTTGACCGACTCAGTATATGAAGATAGATAGAAGATAGATAATAATTATGAGTAGAGCATGAAAAATGTTTTATAACTATTGTGACTCTTAGTGAAGAAAGTTAAGGTTACCTCCCTTGTAAGAAACTACGTGCAAGTAAATTATTTTCGGCAAGATTAACTTCAAGGTCGATACTGCTTTATTCATTTTCAAAATTATTAACATATTTATATAAAATATGTAAAATTACAGAATTTGAGTTACTATATGATGTTTAAAGTTCCAATTTAATAAAAATATTGCTTAAATTTTCGGATTAAACACCTTCAACTCGAAATATTGATTAAAGTGAATGACCACCATTTTTTTTTCTCAGATCCATTTTATAGTAACACCATTGAGGAATGATAAAATCCCATTCTTCATCTAAACTGTTTCTCTAATTAACTGTAATGGCTCATTAAAGTTGCTGATAGGGTGTCAGACATGTTTACAGATTATATCTCCTGGGGTGACCTCACGGCAACTGCATGCAGCTATAGACAAATCTTGGTATTTTAGCAGCTGAGGATTTTAGAGAAGAAAGTGAACATTAAAATAAAAATGCCTTCTTGGAAGGCCAAATACTGCACAGTGAAAAGAGGACAAGGAATAATTATTAGCTGTTTTGCTGTCCCTGACCCTAAGAAACATAGAGAGTTATGTGAAAAATGGATTCATAATCTTGGAACAGAGAATCTCAACATCAAGACATTTGTTTATGCAAAGCATAACATCGTTTGTGCTAAACATTTTGAAGATAGCTGTTTTCAAGTGGACTTGAAGGTTTCTTGATTACTTATTTCTTTTCTTTTCTTCAATAACCCATTTAGTACCACAAACCCCAAAACAGGTACCCTGGCAAACATTGCATGCCCAGATCAGATGCCGCAGAATGCGGCGTCTGATCAGGGCCTCCACTGTTTGCTAAAAGTCCAGTCATTTTCCAAATAAATTTTGATGAAAACACAACCTGACAACCCTAAATTTTGACTTGAACTCCTGCTATATATAAAGAGGAAGATTCCATTTGGTACAAAAAGGGTAAATTAATGCATATCATTATCATTTAACCAATCATTACATTAACACGCCTTGACAAGTTTAGGTAATATTTCATTGCATTTCACTTTGTATTTTGTGTTATTTTTAAAGCATAGATTGTGGGTACTCGTTAGAAATGTCTCAACGAGGCGTTTCCTTTGAGCACCCATAATTTATGTTTTGGAGAAATTATCAGAATATATACATATGTCCTTTTAAATCCCCATTTTACCTACAAAAACTCCTCTCCTGTGAACTCGGGCTCATACTGATAGCTCTGAGTACCAAACTCAGGAAAACTGTCTTCAAAGTCTTTATTTTCGTCCAAAGACATAATGAGGCCTTATGTAAGATGCTGAACTGACAGCCTATTCAAAGGATTTTTGAGAATTCAACCTGATTAGAGAGCCTAATCACTTCTCCTTTAGTAGCTGCATAGAGGGACATAGAGCTTCTACAGTCTCCATGAGATCAGGATTTTAGCAAACATGTTGAACCCTGGGAAAGATTTGGATTACCTTGGGGAAAATATGGCCGCTGCCAGAAGACTTCACTGAAACCATTAAATGTTGATTTAATTACCTTAGCAGGTTTCAATTGGTAATAAAAGTCAGAGATTAATCATTACAGTAACTTTTTCTTGCAAATGAAGTAATTATGTTATAAAGGTGGTCATTCACTTTAAATCTATGATGTGCCCCGATAGAGTGGGGAGGTACGCACGACGGACATTGAGTGATCCCAATTATATATCGCTCACCTGAGAAATATCTCAGGATATTTGTGAAGCCCTGTAAAAGGGGTATCAAAAACAGCGAAAAAGAACGTAAATTCCATAAGTGTCAAATGAGACCTTTCCCTGAGGATGCCTGCATTCCCCCAATACAGCATATCAAGGACCTGAAACAGTGCAACACATCACGCCTATAGTATTTTCACCCCCTCGAACCCCACTTTTATATAGAAAAACTGGGGTTTACAGGGGCAAACCTTATTTTTCTTATTTCTGCTCAAAAATATAGATTGTGGGTACTCATTAGAACCGCCTCGATGAGGCGATTCTAACGAGTACCAATAATCTTTATTTTGAGCAGAAATATGAAAAATATCACAATATTTCATCTTAAAATTTTCGTTTTTTTTCGACGATTACAATGTATTCGTATAGGCGTGTTTTCGTAATGATCACGAAACACGTCTTTATAATTATAAGAGCTTGACCCCCTTGAACCCAACTTTAATATAGTAATCCTGGTGTTAACTTTATTTTTCTTATTCCTGCTCTAAAATACAGATTGTGGGTACTCGTTAGAACCGCCTCGATGAGGCGGTTCTAACATATACCCACAATCTATATTTTGAGCAGAAATAAGAAATATCACAATTTTTCAAGTTTAATTGTTCGTTTTTCGGCGATAAAATTTGCAATGTATTTGTAAAGGCGTGTTTTCGGAATGAATACGAAATTTCTTAACTATCCCCGCGATTTTTGAAGAAAAGACGGGGTTCATGTCATACCCGTCGTCCGTCCGCCCGTGCATCCGTCTGTAATGTCACAGAATTGCTCCTAAACCATATAATTCTCGCAACTTTCACAGGCACTAGCCCCATGGCTGAGGATGGGTGAGGATTCAGAATTTTGTTATTATACCTTATTTCAATTAAATCACCCACTTTTTAAGGATTTATTTATTTACTTATTTATTTATTTATTTATTTAAGGCAAATGGCTACGCTCTAGCAAAATATTACTCTCAAAGGATAGTATTTTCTCCTGTGGAACAAATTCTCTTCTTTGAGAACAGATCCCATTTTTGGCATGGCTTGCTCTATACAAAATATACAGGATCAATAAACATTGCACTGACAACTTAGTTTGCAGTGTTTGCGTTTGCATAATTTATTATAATTAGGCATCCGGATATCCTCGGGTTTATTGTTCGACAAAAAACATGCGCACTCTAAATTTGAGCCCTTAAAATGGTTATAATCTATGCGCATTACAAAGCTATTTATTACAGGAACTCTCAAGCAGATAGGCCTATTAACAAGGTTATTTTGTGTTTTTGAAAAGGAAATTCGACCAGTATTCACTACGCAAATTCCTGTGGACCTAATTTCAGGGACGCATGGTGCCTGGCTTAATAGTTCTTCTATATAATAGGCCTAAAAATAAACTTCCTCGAATGATTTTGTTTTGTATTTTTGTCGATAATATACATATTGTTACAGATAATTCATTTACTTATCTCTTAATTATTTTAACTCTTAAGCTATTTCTGCTTGTATGTATTTGCAAGTATTGAGTAAATAACCACACAAGAACAAAAACAATAAATTTTCACTGTTTAATAATTTCATGATCTTACTGAAATTCTAGTGGAAGCAAAATAATGGCCTTATTGTCCTTTTAACTAAACAATAATTTCAAGCAACCACATGACAACCCCAAAACAACTTGAAGACCAAGATCAAAGACGAAAGCCCAAAGCTCACGCACTGTTGTTGTTGTTTCCAGTTTCCCCGTGTCGCGGGTCGTCAGCTGGTGGGGTCCCAGGGAACTAATCCATTCTGGCACTACACCTTAGCCGTTCGGTGCTACCCCCATTCCACGTTGCCGGTGAATGGGGAGACCACCGCTCGGCTCCAGCCCCGTCCGTCCGTGTCTATCGTAAGTCCGCTGCAGTCGGTCCATTTTGTCTTCTACTCGACGTTATAATTTTTTGCTTGTCAATATGCCGAACCGTGTCAGAGCAGGAAAGGGTCAATTTTGATATTGGTATTTTTGTTTTTTATTTTTTTTATTTGATTTTTGTATATTTATGTAACGTATGTACATTTTTACATTGTTTGGTTTGTTTCCCCATCTTGTTGAGTGGTCTATTTTTTAAGTATATATGCGGGCGGATGTGCTTACCCCGCCACGGACCTGTTTTGTTTGTTTTTCTTGTGCCTTAAAGGTGGCGTTGTCCGTTTTAGGGCAAGTCCACCCGCTCACAGTTGCTGGGGAGGACAGTTTTTGTACCTGCAAGATTAAGCTAGTGGTTTATATTTTGTGTCGTTGTTTTTTTGTTTTTTTTTTTTTTGTTTATCTGTACATACAATATGTAACATAATAACATGAAGTGCCGGCCTACGCCGTCTCGGGCTTGAACTCGTATTTATTTTGTTAATGAGTGACGTCTATCGCGGAGGATGTGCATATTAGGTCAATCCCCCTTTATGCATTTGCCGTTTAAGTTAAGAAAAAGTGATGCCTTCCTCGAAGTAGGATGCCGCACTCTGCGGGACCATAAGTGTGTCAGTCGCCATGTTTGCATATCATTAACGCATCCTACGTGAAGGGAGGCACCATAGGATGAAAGCGTATTCCTGCCTAGCCATTTGGAGGCCCGAGACAACGTTAGCCGATCTCCTTTGTGTTGTTGTCCTTTTTGGGACAAGCCCATCCGCCCACAGTTGCTGGGAAGGACAATTTTTGTACCTGCAAGGTTGTGCTTGAAGATTATATTTGTGTTTTGTTTCTTCTGTACATACAACATATAACATAGTAACATGGTGTGTTGGCTTCCGCCGTCTCGGACCCAAATTCGTATTTATTTTAGTTAGTGGGTGACCTCTATCGCGGAAGATGTGGAAAGTAGGTCAGTCCCCTTTCATGCTTTTTCGTTTGAAGTTAAGAAAAGGCGATGCCCTCCTCGACGCAGGATGTCGTATTCTGTGGGACCGTAGGAGAGTCATTTTGTGTCGCCACGTTTGCATATCACTATCGCATCCTACGTGTAGGAAGGCATCATAGTAGAAATAAAAGTATTCTTGCCTAGCCGTTTGGGGACCCGAGACAACGTTTGCCAATCTCTTTAGTCAAAGTGGTTAGTGCAAATTGTTATGTAATCATGAAGGTCGCATACAAGCGTCCGCCTGCGCACGTGCGCAGTCGAGCGCTCCTATGCGATCTTGTTTTTAATGTTTCATATTTACACAAATAAAAATGTTTGAAATCGCTTTTTGAGAAAACTCTTCTTCTTCTTCTTCTAACTCCAGGTTTTTGATCTCTCTTTTCTATACTATCCTCTCTACTGTATTCCTATCCTACAACTATCGCTATATCTACCTATCTAGTGTGGTTGTATGTTGGTTTAGTTTCGCGTGGGTGGTTGTGTGTGTTAAAAGCCTTCCTTCAGGTCGCGCTAAGTCATGCCCTAGTTAATTAGTTAATTGCCCTTGTCTGTATTGATATGTGGCCATCTTGACCGTCTGTCTTTATTACGGTCATGGCGCAATTTGCTGTTTTTGGTGATTTTTATGTTATGCGACAAGGGCAGTACGGAGGGCTGTATGATATACCGGGTGAGATGCGGTTTTTCAGTCGTGGTGGTATGCAGAAGGCCCTTTTGAGGGCCCCCAGGTCATTCCGTTTGGGTAACCTTATAATGTACATCCTTTATGGAAAGCGAAAGTTGCGAAAAAATAAAGAAAAAGATGTGATAAGGCGTCTTGTTTCTTATTTCTGCCCCACTTTTCTGTATGCGTTCCTGAAGGAGAGACTTTGTTTGCTTGTGTGCTGTTGTGCCGTTCTCCTTTGGGTTGTGTGGCTCTCGATCAGCCAGGATTTTGACGCAACGCTGCTCAGTGCTCACGCACCCACATTCTCACCCTTTATATACCAACCAAGAAATGGACTACCATTACTCATAGTAGCAAGAATTTAGCGGAATACCTTGACCAAATATGGTGGTTGGATACAAAATTAGCATGATTATGCTTTGCTCTTGCTATAAGCCATTCCAAATCCAATAATAATCAAATCCAAAGCGAATCATAATGATTAAAACTGGATTTTGGCTTCAGCATACAGACATGCGAATTCAATGGATATTTAATTTATGAATCTCATGGAATTGTTGCTTAAGACAAACCGTAACCCCCCCCCCCCCCCCCCCCAATTGAACAAATTTTTCTCCTGATAAATTTCCTCAAGCTGGTATAAGCAACATTCAGTATCTTTTCACACTAGGAGATAATGATAGCCAATAAAGAGCAATTATAGTGACCTCAATGATTGCTAGGAATGCTATTGATAATCCCTGCAGCATCCATAATAAGCATTAATTTATTTGTTAGTCCTTGAATCTGACAGTTTGTAAACTAAAGTATTAGCTTTTGAAAAAATCCACTTTAGCAGTTCTGTTTGGTAGTTCAATGGACTTGTTTATAAACTTCAGAGTTCATTTTATTTACATGTCTTTTCCCAACACGTACACATACCCCCCACACACACATTGAAATGCTATATGCAATTTTAAAATGAAACTCAGTTTTAATCTAATGTCCAGTCACTTGGTGCCACACAAATTTAGACCTAAATAATTAAAAAACAATGTTAACGTAAACATTAAATGAAACCGAAGCTAAAAGTAGAATTATTAACTTAAATGGCACCTATTCTGTCCTTATAGCACCTGTTTACAAGTCCGGCTGTGCGTCAATCCCATCTCAGGGAAAACCATGCCCAGAAAACCAATCATATGCATCATGTGGCCAGATCAACCATAACTTAATCTCAGATTTATTGGTGGAACGTATCGTTAACCCGGCCTCAATCGTAAACACGTATCATTCCCGGCCTCAATCTTAAACACATATCATTCCCATCCTCAAACATATCGTAGGTACATTCATAGTTATTTTCCTATGTTTCATGACATAACTTGAAAGACTATGTTTCATGTTAAAGTGTTTTGTCTAGTTCGATCAGATACGTACACACACATTGTCACAAAGCAAAACATATGATAAGAGTAATTTCTGATAAAAGCAGCAATGTCAACTGTCCCTGCTTTTTGATATTATTACATGTGTAAATTCCCGAACGATATATAATATTGTTTCTGCATTTTGTAACAAAATGTTTCATTGAAGCATACAGTTCCTAATTGCAATGTTTTCAGTTGGACTGTAAAATAAAAGTCCCAGAAATATGTTATATGTGAAATGTCCCTGCATATATCTATCTTCTAACTTAGTGCCCATTCTGCTGGGTTCTGTCCAATCACAACTGCCAATGGTCTATATATGGCCGCGGGGTAACATCCCGACCACCCATGTACGACAAAAGAACCCTACAGCTTTTGTGGTCACGGGGTGACATCGTGACAGCCCAGATCCTGTAGTAGAACCCAAACGATTCTGTGGTCACGGGGCAACATCGTGACAGCCCAGATCCTGTAGTAGAACCCAAACGATTCTGTGGTCACAGAGTAACATCGTGACAGCCCAGATCCTGTAGTAGAACCCAAACGATTCTGTGGTCAAAGGGTAACATCGTGACAGCCTAGATTCTGTTGTAGAACCCAAACAATTCTGTGGTCACGGGATAACATCGTGACCGCTCCAAGCGTCAAGATCAAATCCCTCGAAATCCTTTGAGTGTGGGGTAACATCACACCCATTTAGCTCGGAATCTACCAATTATAAATGCAGGGTATATCCATAGCTTCAAACAGATTTTGAAATCTAAAACTTGTTACACATCACGTGTGCTTACAAAATGCCACTTTCCTTATGAACAATATGACATAAAATACTTAAGTTCTGCTTCTCAAAACTGCAACATAATGAAAATAACACTCATAATGATTATGACATTATGTGATACGATACATTATTCCTTGTTCACAACCTTTCTTCCTTAGCACTTCTTGATAATAATGGAAATAATGAGATGAATGAAGAATTTTCT
This sequence comes from Lucinisca nassula, assembly GCA_963580285.1. NCBI lineage: Eukaryota > Metazoa > Mollusca > Bivalvia > Lucinida > Lucinidae > Lucinisca > Lucinisca nassula. Next base: position 51,735,623 of record OY757020.1, read on the forward strand.
TCAAAAATAATGAAAACAACATGAAACTAATCACACAAAAAAACAAGAGAACACACATACTTATCCCACTCGTTATGGCAATATAACCTTAATACTTTTTTTCAACCCCGATCTTAGAATTAGCTTCACCATTATAGCACCTGATTGACATCACTGACTAAATTTACAACTTCCTCATTTTTTTCTTTACTGTGACCCCTCTTGGGATTTATCAACCTGTACGGCTTTAAGCAAGGAGTTGTTAAAATCCACAATTGATTTAATTATGTCCTTTGTTGAGGAATTCCGCAACATATCCTTCAAGGACCCTATATCCCTTTGTAGTGTACCCGCCAATGATCTGCTGTAATGTTGTTGCGACACTGATGTGCTTACAATTTGGTTCTTAATATGAGATTGGAGTTGATCTAGCCTCCGTTCAAATTTGTCTAATTTTGAGTCAATCTGCTCTAATTTTTCCATCACAAGATTGGATGTCCTATTTTCTTCACCACTGGAAATTTTCATTTTCTTTGGTGCTGGTTCTGGAAGTGCTTCCATATCTGTGTGTGACTTAATGTAGTCTTCCAGATCACTATAAATGACTGTTGTGGCTGTTGAGCTTGTACTGCTAGCTGTTGGAATATTCAATGGCCTAAACTGAGCCCAATTATCTCCCGGTAAGGTACTCTGTTGGTTTTCATCATTCACAGGGGTACCCACATTACTTATGTGTTCAAATTGTTGGTTATTGTTACAGGTATTATCCCCCTGATCCATGTTTACACTACAATGTGATTGAAAATTTTCCATACTTTTGAATAGATCATCACATGTTGAACATTTAAATATTAATCCCAAAGTATTGCAAGATTTATGTTTATTTCTTATATGTCTTAACAAATTTGGCTTGGAAGTATAATTCCTAGAACAGACTCTACATTTGTGTGTACCCTTAGAAGGCATAGCAAGGAATGCTTATCATCGCTTGAACTTGACCAATTATATCTATCTGGACTCATTTGCCATAAACCCTTTTCCCTATCCTGACAGTAAAAAAAAATTATGTAAAGATAAAAACTGTAACTGTAGAGAAATATACTGGAATTATTGCTTTGATTAGAATGAAATAAGATTTGCTTAATTAGATCTGTCTAAGCTTGATATCGTTCAAGGGGGTTTCATTCCCTTTTTCCAAGGATTTGTTCTGGTTCCTTGCAAAGGTCCTGATTCTGGTTTAATTTCCTATTGTTCTTTGCTAACTTACTTGGATTTTGTTTTCTTCCCTTAATTTTTTTAGTGACAGTATCATCTACAAAACTATTTTCTGCTTTCAAGCTCTGTTGCAATGATAACACCCATTGTGGAATGGTGTTACATTTAAAGGCCTTATCCTACCATGATGAATAATACTCAGCTTTGATTTTGTAGGTCCCTTAAGCTCATACAGAATGTCACTGATTTTTTCTGGTCACAACAAAAGGTCCCTTCCACACCTGTCGCTTTAATTTGGGGCTTTTTCCCACAACCCTGCTGTTGTCCAGTAAATAAACAATGTCCCCTATTGCATATGTGTGAAAGACATAAATCAACTAAATAGATTATCACAACAGCCCACAGAAGCCCGGCTTCTGTAGCCATTCCTTTCTCAGATTTAATTCTCAGGCTTCCTCCCTATCCTCATCTACAACCTTACTGCACTGCTTTATCCACTGATGAGAAGTTTTCCCTCACAGACAAATCCTCATGCTTGCTCCAAAATATTCACCATCAGCACAACCTGAACTAAACTACATTTCTAATTAAACAAACTCGCAATAAAATTCATTGCCCAAGTGCATGCATTGCACGAAGACCAAACATAGCTCCAGAACTCTACACAACCATTACTTATCTATATCGTGAATCCTCGTCCATCAGAATGTCCAAAGAAGCTATTCCATGTATCGAATCCAGATGAGCTACCCGGTTGTAACTTAATTAGTTTTCTTTTTCACTGCCTTTTCCTGCCAGATCAGATATCCATTCCTGTGAAAATGCCTGCTTTCTTACCATTTTGTTCCGAGTTATTTTATTACCAAATAGATAAAATTTGCAGTTTTTGCATTTTTCGGGGCTATGTTCATCTGTGTACATGTATGCCAATGTGTTGCTCATCAGTACCATCCACAACAAAACAAACGTTTTGACCACTGCCATGTCTTTATTTTATCTCCTCTTCAAAGATGTGTGCAAGTCCAATATCCCACCGCTGTTCACCAGTGTTACAGATAGAGGATATTTGATTTTTTCAGTGTAAGATCGAATTTTATTTCATCGAATGAACACCAAAACTGTTATTTTCACGAGTGGCGTAGCCACGAGTGAAAATAGCAGTTTTGGTGTTCATGAGTGAAATAAAATTTGATCTTGCACTGAAAAAATCAAATTTTCTGTTTCTTACATGCTTCAAAAGGCAATATTTAGCGTCTTTAATGGTGTCGCTCACATTCGGAGAAAATTATCTTTGTTCCTGTTCGTTTCGCGTCAATTTAGTGGTGTCCATCGTGTTTAGTGGGTATACTATTGGGTGTAAACTGAAAGTTTGCACCTGAGAAATGGCCTGGGATGGTATTATTATGAATGATTAATGAAATAATTGAGAGAGTAGTTTTCCAAAGAAGTTGCTGGCAAGTCTAACGTCGCGCGACAAAAGACGTGACTTCAGCGTCATAAATGACGTCAGTAACGTCCCCGTCCCACATGAACGGGCTATGCGTCAATTAGAACACATTTCAGTATAGTTCAGTTATCTGACAAAGATAAAATTGAAATTAGAGTTAGATTTGAAGAAAAAAGTAGTCCCAAACAGTGAAAAATAAAAAATCGTATTTTCACTGTTTGAAACAGTGAAAATATCGATTTATATTTCACTGATAAATCTCTATCATTCATTGAAAAGCATGTAAGAAATAATTCTTTTACTTATCTCTTAATTATTTTAACTCTTAAGCTATTTCTGCTTGTATGTATTTGCAAGTATTGAGTAAATAACCACACAAGAACAAAAACAATAAATTTTCACTGTTTAATAATTTCATGATCTTACTAAAATTCTAGTGATAGCAAAATAATGGCCTAAATTGTCCTTTTAACAAAACAATAATTTCAAGCAACCACATGACAACCCCAAAACAAAGACCAAGATCAAAGACGAAAGCCCAAAGCTCACGCACCCACATTCTCACCCTTTATATACCAACCAAGAAATGGACTATCATTACTCATAGTAGCAAGAATTTAGCGAAATACCTTGACCAAATATGGTGGTTGGATACAAAATTAGCATGATTATGCTTTGCTCTTGTTATAAGCCATTCCAAATCCAATAATAATCAAATCCAAAGCGAATCATAATGATTAAAACTGGATTTTGGCTTCAGCATACAGACATGCGAATTCAATGGATATTTAATTTATGAATCTCATGGAATTGTTGCTTAAGACACACGTAACAATATTTATTTTGAACATAGAGTACAATTCGTCTCGAGTCATGTTTAGAATATCGAGAGTCAAAGCGAGTGAATTCCATTTTAACCCTCCGATTTTCGTTTTCGATCGAACCGCCTTTTTCAAACAGTCTGACGTCAAATATATATGAATAGGTCATATATAATAACACACATTTAATCACTCCATTCCATTGTTATTTCTCAGCAAAATTCCACGATGTTAGTAAATTTGCACCGTGAGCAATGCCACCCATATTAGATACCTGGCGGCAAACCACATGTCAATTTTACTAACAGCGCAATCGCCCATCAAACGATAACCTGTTTCATACACAAGAGCTCATGAGTCAATGAACCATAATGTAAATATCCGACAAACGGAAAAAAGTATCTGCAAAAAAAAAAAAAAATACCAGAAAAAAGGTTAAATAGATGATCATTCCATTCACACATTTCTCTGTTCAGCTCTCGAATAGTCAGCATCGTCTTATTCTGCTTGCCAGCTGAGCCTCTGGTAACTTTCTTTAAGTCTTACAGTCTTCATGGGGTACCTCAAGTTAACACTGCTCTTGAGCCCCAGAGGTAGCTGTCACTCTCACTTGGGACCTGAGCCTTCCAGTTCCAGTCAGGCCCAAGAAAACAGCACCACGTCTACCGTGTACGCCAAGCAGCGCCACATGTATAGACATTTAAGGGGAATGGGAACACCTTCAAGGAAGGCAAGTCCTGAAAAGTATTTTTGTCCCCCATGTCAATAGGGGTCTCTTAAAGAAAAGAATTTGCTCCTGAGGAGCAAATTTTTTCCTGTAAGAGTAGACCCTTTTTCAGCGGGACAGGGCTTATAGAAAAGCGAACAGGATGTCCCGAAAGTGGTATCCCTTTGAAAAATGGCGGGAAAATCTGCCAGGTGTTCCCATTCCCCTTAAAAGGACACCCGCGACCCGCGTCTATCAACGACCACCGACAGTCAGCACCGATCCTGCACCAGCGCCGAAACTACAGCGACCAGCGCCTTCGCGTGTACCAGAGCCGTCTTTGCCAGAGCCTTCTCCTCGTCCTACGCCACCGGAGCCGCCGAAGAAGAAACGACGCAAGACTTCGCCGCCTAAGCCTTCCCACCAACGCTCGCGCCAGACATGGATTACCAGCGACTGCCAAGCTATCTGCCGCTACAAATACCACGACAGATAAGCCTACGGGTCGTACCCATACGCGACAGACCTACTTAAGTACATAAAGCCGAATTGGCATTGATTTCGCCACATTTCTGGCTCACTATGGGTCGACTGACAGACAGTCGACCCAACAAGCAATGACACGGGCCTCCGTGGCCTAGTGGCTAAAAACGCTGACTCCTAATCGTAAGGTCTCTCACCGCTGTGGGTTCGAGTCTGGCTAGTGTCACACGTGAGACGCCAAGTTCTACAACAGAAGGTCAGGAGTTTTTTTTTCGGGTGCTAAGGTTTTCGCCCACCTCTGATTAACGATCGGCTCGATTTGAGTGAACTAATCTTGAAAGGGCTGTAAAACAAAAACCAAATCATAATAATTACAAGAAAGCAGTCTGAGGGAAAGCCAAATCCCCCGGCGCACTTTGTATCAAGGCTCAACCTTGTGACCTTCACCTGTGACCTTGATCTTGAGTTGGCATGGTTTATTTATGGGTTCTGCACATCAGCTCACTGTGGGGGATATTTGATGAAAGTTTGATGAAAATCCTTCCAGGGGTAAAGGAAATATGGAATGGACACAAAATTAAAAGTTTCAAACTCGTGACCTTCCAATGTGACCTTGACCTGGTGTCGCCATGATTCATTTAAGAAATGTGCACATGAGCTCACTAAGGGGGTTGATTGGCCAAAGTTTAGTGAAAATCTTTTGAGGTGTAAAGGAGATATGGAACGGACATAAAATTCAAAGTTTAAAACTTCTGACCTTCAAATGTGACCTTGATCTTGAGTCGACATGATTCATTTATGGGTTATGCACATCAGCTCACTGAGGCGGATAATTGGTCACAGTTTAATGAGAATCCTTGCAGGGGTAAAGGAGATATAAAACGGATACAAAATTCAAAGTTTCAAACTCTTGACCTTCTGATGTGACCTTGACCTTGAGTCGGCATAGTTCATTTATGGGTTCTGTACATCAGCTAACTGAAAAGAATATTTGACCAAAGTTTAATGAAAATCTTTCCAAGGGTAAAGGAGATATGGAACGTACATCAAATTCCATGTTTCAAACTCGTGACCTTCAGCTGTGACCTTGACCTTGAGTCGGCTTGGTTCATTTATGGGTTCTGCACATCAGCTTACTGACTGAGACGAATAATTGACCAAAGTTTAATGAAAATCTACCGAAGGGTTCAGGAGATATGGAGCGGACAAGAATGTGTTACCGACAGACAGACGGACAGACGCCGCTGAAGATCATTCCTATAATCCCCGCTCCGCTTCGCGGCGGGGGGTTGACAAGCTATCTAAACTAAATGTGCGCAATGTTACCGGACTGCACCGTATGTAATATACACCTGTGACCGATGCCAAAGAAGAACTTGTAAAACGTTAAGGTTATATCCCTTATGTAGCGTTTAGTAAGTGATTTCGGCAAGATTCACCTTTAAAACCGATAATGTTTTGTTCATTTTCTTTATTTTTACAGAATTAAAAATATATGTAAAAATGACAGCATTTGATTACTATATAATATTTAAGTTTCTGTTCGAAAAAAATATATTGCTTGAATTATCGGCGAAAAAAATCAAACATTGACACCATGAAGTATAAATATTGTTTAAATCTATTTAGGGCCTCGATCGGTTTATAGTTTCGCACGACGCACGTAACGTAATTATATTATTCACCTGAGAATTATACAGATTGAGACACCTTGTCCCTTTAAAGATTTAGTAAGTAAGTAAGTAGCGGGTGAATCACAATATTGTGGCTTTTTTTAATTTCAGCATGTTACATCAGCCTTACTGTCAGAGATTTGACTTTAAATTTGAATTTATTCCATAGAAACTTAGCAAGGCATGTGGCTCAGATGTTCAAAATAAATGAATGGTCCAGCTACTTTTTCATATTGTCAGCAGCCATCAAAGACCCCCAAAAATGGCATATTTTCACCGTTATGGGTTGCACTTTAAAAAATACCATTTTACAAACAAATTTTAAATAATAATGCATGGCAAACAGGTTATTTTTTCAATTTCAGTAATATAGAAAATTGTCTGAAGAAAAATTTGATATATAATTTCTTGATATGGGCTGAAAACTTTTCAAGATATCACCATAATTATAGAGGCGGTACTTCGTTATACATTTCAAGACTTTGAACACAAACCTCTGGTTATGCACACCATACCCATAGGAGAGTGGTGTTTACTTTATTGAAATTCCTTAAAAATGATCTATTAAGAATGCCATAGTGATAGAAATCATATTGTTCTCCCCTGCTGATTATTAATAAATTTCAGGATCACTTATCAGGAAAACAACAGTCAAAAAAAAAGTGGTAGTGTCCGTAACCATGATACATTTTGTTACTGCCAGTAGCTTTGTTTGAATAAAAAATTCTGTTTTTAATAATTTGTGTATAATAACCTTTAATGAAACACAATTAGTATTTTTTCCAACAACTAATCATCCTCTGTGAACGATTTTGTGGTTACGGACACTACAAAAATGCTGTAGTGTCCGTAACCTGAAAACGAACGCCTTTTTACTGATATCGATATTAAAATCTGGGAAACATTACTTTAATATTACTGCATCGTGACTGATCACATCTTTTGCGACCAGGCAATATAGCTAGCGACTAGCTCATAACTTTTCCCATTTCTACAAAAACTTGTAACCGGCCCCGATAGCTCAGTTGGTAGAGTGTCCGCTCCGGGGAACGGGAGGTCTCGGGTTCGATCCCGGGCCGCGACATACCAAAGTCGTTATAAATGATACTAGCTGCTCCTCGCTTGGCACTCAGATTTACGGGGTAGAGCTAGGACTGGTCGATCCAGTGTCAGTATAATGTGACTGGGTGTGGTATCATGTAATGTGTCTGGGACATGATACTTCAGTGAGGCAGCATTATACACGTGAGCATTGAGCTCCCTGTCGCAACCAGACACGGTCGTGATATGACTGAAAAATTGTTGAAAGCGACGTTAAACCCGAATTCACACACACACACACACACACACACACACACACACACACACACACACAAACTTGTATTGAACTCGGCATAACGTTAATACGTCCATGCAGTATATACACATGTAAATCCCACTTTATATGGTCAAAGTGAGCTTTGCAGGGGTATACATTATTTTCTTTTGAAGCAAACTGGCTTTACAGATGTATATACTATTCTCTTACTTTTGTCATAAACGTTCATGGTGGGTTTTCGTCAGAACCGCCTAATTGTCGCCCCCGCCCATCGGGGCTTGAAGAAATAGATGAGCTGCATGGTGCTTCCACGCAAAGCTGAAACTGATCACACATGAGTACTGGTAAACCGCTTAGAAGGACTAGGCCTGCCCAGGCTAAGTGGTGTGAGTCAGACCATCCAATGCATATAAGCCTTTTGGTTTCATTGGGCGGCAGGGCTTGAGATGTCATTTCATCTCGCTGCCGGGTTAAAGTCCCACTAAACAGGAAACAACGTCTCCACAATGACCTAAATAGTGCTGTCGGGGACGGGAAACCTCAATTCAAACAAACAAACAAACGAAAAACCACCTAATTGTTTCGGTTCACTCATTAACCATTTTTGTACCATATATATAGCACGAGCCCATTTCAAAACTTAGGAGTGTCATAGTGTGTTTTCTTCAAAATTTATTTGGAAAACGGCTGAACCTTTTGCAAGCAGTGTAAGCCCTGATCAGACGCGGCGTCTGATCAGACGCGGCGTCTGATCTGGGTCTGCACTGTTTGCCCTGGTACCCGTTTTGGGGTTTCTGGTACTAAATGGATTATAATTACTTTTGAAATCATTCTTTTGGACAAAATACAAGGTTTCTTATTTCTGACCATTTTACCATGAGATCTCTTGTTTCTCCATTCCCCATGGAGAACAGATATGTCCTCCACACTTCCCATTAAAGTAACATTTCTTTGAACTTTGGGGCTCTCTGGAAGACAATTTTAGAAGAAAACCAGTGCTTCAGCTGAAGTGCACGACCCGCCAGATGCTTTAAGCTTTATGAGTGTTACCATATATGGGTATGGCGTCCATTTTGGTCATGTGACCTGCACCTAAAACGGTTCCCCCAATAAATGCGCCTTATCGTAAATATATCTTATACATTAGTACTGTATTCTGAATCGTTTGCAGGATAAAATGCATTCTCACTTTTCCAATACAAAAGCATATGTGTCAAAGTTTGACCTAGGCACAAAGAAGGTTAAGGTCAACCCAGGGTCACCATTTTAGCAATTTATGATGGGCCTACGTCCCAGATGCTATATAACAAGTTTCGTGGAAATTTGCCCAGTGGTTCTGGAGAAGACTATTTTTGAAGGGTTTTTACCATATATGGCTTGGCGGGCATTTTGGTCATGTGACCTGGACCCCATGAGCAAATTTTGGTTTCCCTATCCCATAGAGGCTCCATATGAAATTTGACTTCAAACGGCCCAACGGTTTCCGAGGAGAAGCGGTTCGAAAATTTTCACATTTTCGTCTCGGCGAAGTTATACTAAATGGAATGTAATATTTCGCAAGTTCATTTGTAAGATCTCATTGATATCTATCAGTATGCCAAAAATTGTTTAAATATTCCAAGCGGTTAAGTCACTATCACCAATTTTTACAAACGGGTTACGGACGAACAGACAGACAGACAGACCACATATGGCTTGGCGGCCATTTTGGTCATGTGACCTGGACCCCATGAGCAAATTTTGGTTTCCCCCGGCCCATAGAGGCTTCATATGAAATTTGATTTCAATCGGCCCATCGGTTTCCAAGGAGAAGCAGTTCGAAAATTTTCACATTTTTCGCCTCGGCGAGGCTATACTAAATGGAATGTAATATTTCGCAAGTTCATTGGTTAGATCTCATTGATATCTAGCAGTATGCCAAAATGTTTAAATATTCCAAGCGGTTAAGTCACTATCACCAATTTTCACAAACGGGTTACGGACGGACCCAAAGAAGGTCAAGGTCAACCCAGGGTCACCATTTTAGCAATTTATGATGGACCTACGTCCCAGATGCTATTTATCAAGTTTCGTGGAAATCTGCCCAGTGGTTCTGGAGAAGACTATTTATGAAGGGTTTTTACCATATATGGCTTGGCGGGCATTTTGGTCATGTGACCTGGACCCCATGAGCAAATTTTGGTTTCCCTATCCCATAGAGGCTCCATATGAAATTTGACTTCAATCGGCCCAACGGTTTCCGAGGAGAAGCAGTTCAACAATTTTCACATTTTTTGCCTCGGCGAGGCTATACTAAATGGAATGTAATATTTCGCAAGCTCATTGGTTAGATCTCATTGATATATATCAGTATGCCAAAAAATGTTTAAATATTCCAAGCGGTTAAGCCACTATCACCAGTTTTCACAAACAGGTTACGGACGGACAGACAGACAGACCATATATGGCTTGGCGGCCATTTTGGTAATGTGACCTGGACCCCATGAGCAAATTTTGGTTTCCCCAATCCCATAGAGGCTCCATATGAAATTTGACTTCAATCGGCCCAACGGTTTCCGAGGAGAAGCAGTTCAAAAAATTTCCCATTTTTTTGCCTCGGCGAAGCTATACTAAATGGAATGTAATATTTCGCAAGTTCATTGGTAATATCTCATTGATATCTATCAGTATGCCAAAAACTGTTTAAATAATCCAAGCGGTTAAGTCACTATCACCATTTTTCACAAACAGGTTACTGACGGACAGACAGACAGACCATATATGGCTTGGCGGCCATTTTGGTCATGTGACCTGGACCCCATGAGCAAATTTTGGTTTCCCCCATCCCATAGAGGCTCCATATGAAATTTGACTTCAATCGGCCCAACGGTTTCCGAGGAGAAGCAGTTCAAAAATTTTCACATTTTTTGCCTCGGCGAGGCTATACTAAATGGAATGTAATATTTCGCAAGTTCATTGGTAAGATCTCATTGATATCTATCAGTATGCCAAAAATTGTTTAAATATTCCGTGCGGTTAAGTCACTATCACCAATTTTCACAAACGGGTTATGGACGGACAGACAGACAGACCATATATGGCTTGGCTGCCATTTTGGTCATGTGAGCTGGACCCCATGAGCAAATTTTGGTTTCCCCCGTCCCATAGAGGCTTCATATGAAATTTGATTTCAATCGGCCCAACGGTTTCCAAGGAGAAGCAGTTCGAAAAATTTCACATTTTTCGCCTCGGCGAGGCTATACTAAATGGAATTTAATATTCCGCAAGTTCATTGGTTAGATCTCATTGATATCTATCAGTATGCCAAAAAATTGTTTAAATATTCCAAGCGGTTAAGTCACTATCACCAATTTTCACAAACGGGTTACGGACGGACCCAAAGAAGGTCAAGGTCAAGCCAGGGCCACCATTTTAGCAATTTATGATGGGCCTACGTCCCAGATGCTATTTATCAAGTTTCGTGGAAATCTGCCCAGTGGTTCTGGAGAAGACTAGTTTTGAAGGGTTTTTACCATATATGGCTTGGCGGCCATTTTGGTCATGTGACCTGGACCCCATGAACAAATTTTGGTTTCCCTATCCCATAGAGGCTCCATATGAAATTTGACTTAAATCGGCCCAACGGTTTCCGAGGAGAAGCAGTTCAAAAATTTTCACATATTTTGCCTCGGCGAGGCTATACTAAATGGAATGTAATATTTCGCAAGCTCGTTGGTTAGATCTCATTGATATCTATCAGTATGCCAAAAATTGTTTAAATATTCCAAGCGGTTAAGTCACTATCACCAGTTTTCACAAACGGGTTACGGACGGACAGACAGACAGACCATATATGGCTTGGCGGCCATTTTGGTCATGTGACCTGGACCCCATGAGCAAATTTTGGTTTCCCCCATCCCATAGAGGCTCCATATGAAATTTGATTTCAATCGGCCCAACGGTTTCCGAGGAGAAGCAGTTCAAAAATGTTCACATTTTTTGCCTCGGCGAGGCTATACTAAATGGAATGTAATATTATCCAAGCTCATTGGTTAGATCTCATTGATATCTAGCAGTATGCCAAAAATTGTTTAAATATTTCAAGCGGTTAAGTCACTATCACCAATTTTCACAAACGGGTTACGGACGGACGGACGGACGTTCTCACAAATGGATACTTATGTGGCTATTTTGAGCAAGATTGATACTTAGGTGGCTAATTTTAACCACATAACAGACCTTTTATGTGTCTAACGGAATAAATCGCACTTTCTCTCATTGACTTACATTGATTCTGTCCAAGTTCATAGCCACCTATCTATCCATTTGTGTGTACGGACAGACTGACAGACTGACAGAATGACAGACTGACAGAATGACAGAATGACACGGTGATTTTAGGGCACTCTTAGAAATCAACCGACTTCAGTCGGTTTCTTTTTCTGCGGGTCGTGCAATTTTAGAAAGTTTCAATATCGGGGTATATATTTTGGGCGCTCAGTAAAACCCGTCTCGTTCATTGAAGCCGGGCGACAATCTATGTTCATAAATTTTGGGATGCCTCTTCCTTCAGTCTGTTCTAACGTGTATCCAAATTATGTTTTTTGTGCAGAAGCAAGAAAATAATTTGTGCACATGCTAACGACCTTTCCTGTTTTTTTTTGTAACACCCGGTGTTTAAAATATACCATTACGATAATATACCCGTGCGACATAGCGCATTTTTCACATCTCTATTTAGGCTACTTTTCTGATGAAAATCCTTGATATTTTTCTTATTTATACAGCAAACATAGGTTGTAGGTGCTCGTTAGAACCGCCTCATCGAGGCGGTCCTAACGAGTACCCACAACCTATGTCCTGGAGCAGAAATAAGAAAAATAATGTATACCCCAGTAAACCCCAGTTTACTCTATATAAAGTGGGATTTAGGTTGGTGTTCATATCACGGACTTGTTCACGCGATGTCTTGCATGGACTTGTGAACATGATTTAAAATCGCGAGAAAATCTCTTGTATGCAGTCCGTGACGAATTACGTTGTAGATTAGCACACGCATTCGCGCAGACTGATAAACAACTTGGCTGCTATGATTGTAAAAATACCTCAAGTTTCCACATCTAAACTTTCAACTTTCGTCCGTGTAGCCGTGAGCAGACTGGTTGGTGTCTTCTTACAACAAGGCTCATAATTAACCCATATATACCTATCGGCCCTTTATTGGGACATTTGTAAACAGTGCAGATCCTGATCACACGTCCGTCTGATCTGGGTCTACACGGTTTGCTGACAGTAGATACATATTTGCAAAACTTACCAATAACAGAACAAACTTTTGACCACTATCATTGGCAATGGACCACTACAAACTTATTTGGTGGAAGATTGCATTATCACAATATTATATCGTAGAAGCCTCCGTGGTGCAGTGGTTACGCTACTCGCCTTGTAAACCAGGGATCGCAGGATCGATCCCGGGCTTCTCCAGACTTTCGGATGAGTCTGTAAACCGAGGTCCCGTCTCCGTATGACCTTAGCTGTTGGTGGGACGTTAAACTAAAAACTCACTTACTCACAATATTATATCGGTTAACTCTTATCATGCTGTTCACGACAACCCCTATCTTTGGAACCAGTGTAGATCCAGATCAGATGGCTTCTGAAGAAGCCATCTGATCAGGATCTACACTGTTTGACATTACATTTATGAATTTGTAGGAATAAATTACATCAAGTAATCTGATTGGTTCAAAGCCAGAAAATGGGTGTGGCTAATCTGAATATTCAGCAAGATGAGGGTTAAGATAAACATGGCGTTTATGTTTCTTGTATTCTTGATTTTGTTTTAATTTGAGGTTTATCGTCCCCGTCAACACTGTATAGGTCATTTTGGAGACGCTGCTTCCATTTTCGTGGGACTTTTACCCGACATTGAGATGAACTGATATCTCAAGCCCTGTCGCCCAATGAAACCAATAGGGTTTATAAGCATGGACGGACGGTCCGACACACACCGCTTTACCTGGGCAAACTTAGATCCTCTGAGCGGTTTATCAGTACTGTTGTGTGGTCCGTTTCAGCTCTGCGTGGAAGCATCATGCAGCCCATTTATTTCTTCAAGCCCCAATTGGCGGTGGCCTTGTATTCTTGAAGTTCTTGATTGATGAATAAAATTATATAAACCGAATCTTCTTTATTTCTGCTTGTTATTTGTCCAGTGCATCAGGTTAACAAATCCATGAAATGACAACCCCCTTAAAACCCACTTTACATAGAGAAAAATTGGGTTTGCAGGGATATATTTATTTTCTTATTTCTGCTTAATACACCGGCTGTGGCTACCCGTGAGAACCGCATCAATGAGGCAACAAGTACACACGACCCTATGTTTGAAAGCTAATATTAGTAAATGTTCATAAGAAAACTATAAAATAATGCACTATGCGGGCTAGTTAACCCTTCCGCCCCCGCCCATAGGGATTTGAAGAAATATATGAGCTGCACGATGCTTCCACGCAGAGCTGAATCCGGTCCGCACACTATTACTGGTAAACCGCTTAGAGGATCTAAGCCTGTCCAGGAACCGCGGTGCGAGGCGGACCGTCCATGCTAATAAACCCTGTTGGTTTCATTGGGCGACAGGGCTTGAGAAGTCATTTCATCTCAATGTCGGGTAAAAGTCCTACAAAATTGGAAGCAACGTCACCAAAAAATGACCTTTACAGTGTTGACGGGGACGTTAAACCTCAAATCAAACAAACAAACAGACTCGTTAACCCTTATCTTGCTGTTCACGTCAACCCCTATCTTTGGAAACAGTGAAGATCCAGATCAGATGGCTTCTGAAGAAGCCATCTGATCAGGATCTACACTGTTTGACATTCAGTTTATGAATTTGTAGGAATAAATTACATCAAGTAATCTGATTAATTCAAAATTAGAAATGGGTGTGGCTAAATTGAATATTCAGCAAGAGAAGGGTTATGGTAATGCGTAAATGATCCTGTGCAATGAAAATCTAGTAAATTCCACTTAACCCTTCTCTTGCTGAATATTCAGTTTAGCCACACCCATTTCTGACCGGGACCCCGGTTTAAAGACCCATCCGAAAGTCTGGAGAAGCCCGGGATCGAGCCTGCGAGCCCTGGTTTACAAGGCGATTAGCGTAACCACTACACCACGGGGGCTTCTAGGTACTCGTTAGAACCGCCTCGTCGAGGCGGTTCTCACGAGTACCTGCAATCTATGTTTTGAACAGAAATCGTCAACACTGTATAGGTCACTTTGAAGATTTCGCTTCCAATTTTGTGGGACTTTTACCCGATATTGAGATGAAATGACATCCCATGCCCAGTCGTTCAATGTAACCGACTCGCATCGCTTTGCCTGCATGGGCAGGCTTAGAACCTCTAATCGGTTTACCAGTACTTGTGTGTGGCCTGTTTCAGCTCTGCGTGGAAACATCATGCAGCTCATCTATTTCCTGAAGCCCCAATGGGCGTGGGCCCTGGTCTTGAGATACAATGGTGATGAGAGAAGGATATCTTTGCAGTCTTCTCTAAGTAAACAGAAATCCCAAAACTGGTAACCTGACAAACAGTGCAGGTCCAGATCAGAACGCGGCATCTGATCGGGGCCTACACTGTTTGCAAAAAGCTCAGCCATCTTCCAAATAAATGTTGAAGAAAACACAACCTGTCACCCCTAATTTGGAATGGACTCCTGCTATATATAAGGAGGAATATTCCATTTGTTACAAAAAGGGTTAAGGTTAAAGGAATGCTGTGAGTACTCATTTAGGCGAATCTGGTGATTACACGCAACATACCTTTTTAGACAAAATGAACTATTCTTTATATATGGACAACCTAACGGAAGCTATGGGATTAATTCTCTATGGTCTAAGAACGAGTTCGAATTATCCGTCGTAAACCCGCTGTCCCTCTTCGAGACATTTCAGAATCACTGTATATAGCCTGAAATCAGCCTGTTGCCAAAGTTTTCTTCACATATTGTTTGTACGAGCCACATATCTTTTACTGCGCTGTTATGTTCAATTCGTCTAAGGCCTTATACACTACGTATGAGAAAACCAGGCGATTTTTTCTGGTTTTAAGACCCATTGGTTTTCGAGCAGACCGTTAATTAACGGTGGGCGACAACTGGAGTACCTGAAAAATATATGACCGTTACTTTGCGTCACACATGCAAGGTGATTAAGAGTCAAAGCTTTTACCCACTAGACCATGAAGGCCCCAAAAAGGCAGTATACACTGTTTTATTATTGACAAGACGCAATGAGAATGCAGGATAACCAAATACCTGCTGTTAATTTTGTTCGTTCGTTTGTTTGTTTGTTTGATGTTTAACGTCCCCACCAACACTATATAGGTCATATTTGTGACGATGCTACTTTTACCCGACATAGAGATATAATGTAATCTCAAGCCCTGCCGCCCAATGAGACCAATAGGGTTAATGTGCATGGATGGTTTGACTCGCACCACTTTGCCTGTGCAAGCTCAGACCCTCTAAGCGGCTTACCAGTGGTTTCAGCCTTGCATGGAAACATCATGCAGCCAAATCTATTCTGCCAACCCTGATTGGCGGGTTCTGAGTTTTTGTTCGGTAGTTTGTGTGAAGTTTAACGGCCTTGTCAACACCATTGAGACAACACCGAGCAGGCCATCTTATTTTGGGCAGACATGCACATCAGTGGTTGACCAGTACAGTGCACATTCATTCGACAGAAACAGAGGGAAAAGCCGCAGAAAAATCAAAGCAAAACAACATAAAACAAAAAAACAAGAGGCCCATGAGGTCCTGGTCGCTCCCCTGAGCCCTGTGCAAATTTGGTAGTACTCAATCACCTGATGCTATAAACCAAGTTTCAAGATAATCAGTCAAGTGATTCCGGAGATGAAGATTTTTTAAGGTTTTCACCATAACAGGGCATGGCGGACTGGTACCTTTTCAACCCTTTTCACGCGCATCTTTTCTTTTTCATTCCTTTTATTTGTAGAAGCCTCCAAGGTGCAGTGATTACGCTACTCGCCTTGTAAACCAGGGATCGCAGGATCGATCCCGGGCTTCTCCAGCCTTTCGGATGAGTCTTTAAACCGAGGTCCCGTCTCCATATGACCTTAGCTGTTGGTGGGAAGTAAAACTAAAACTCACTCGCTCCTTTTCTTTGTATTTCTTTCTGTCCACTTTTTTCACGGATGTCCACTTTTTGCACGGATTGTTGCCTTATCTATTTTTCTTTCACGTCAGTGTACATTTTTCTTCGGGATTATCCTTATCACGCACATCTTCTTCTTTCACGGACAGGTACCTTTTCAACCCTTTTCACGCACATCTTCTTTTTTTTCATTCCTTTTCTTTGTATTTCTTTATGTCCACTTTTTTCACGCATGTCCACTTTTTTCACGGATTGATGCCTTATCTACTTTTTACAGGTCTATCTCCTTTTTCACGCAGGCTGCAAATTTAGGGTTGCTCATGTGTAGTGATCAATAGCTCGTCTACATAACTCAGGGTGAGGATGTTTCGTTATACTACAGCATATGCAGGATCTTCTCGTTGTTAATGTTACTTTTAAAATGCATCGATACTTTTTTTTTTTTGGCACCTGTACACAATTTTCGAGGTAACAAAATCATAATTCCTCTCCCAGGTGGATTAGAGAAATACTCAGAGAAGTGTAATGCTAAACTAAACAGAGGGAGAGGTAGATTTTTAATAAAAAAAAAAAAATATTTTGTTTTCTTTGTTTGTAGTGGAGTTTAATGGCCCAGTCAACACCATTCAGATCATTTTGAGCCGGTCAGTTTACCTATCCACACTTTTTCTTGACAGGCTTATACGTTAGCAGTTAACCAGCACACTGCACATTCTTACGCCAGAAATTGACAACTGCTGTTCAAGAGCAAAATGATGATGTCAGTAACAGTCACAGAGGTGAAACTTTCATTGCATGGTATATCGTATACTTCCCAGCTATTACGCAATAGCCGGCAAATATGGGGCTGATAGCGAAACGACGTTGATACGTTGTATCGCTGTCGACCCGACGTTGGTCCAATGTTTTTGGCAGGCTGGGCAATAGTTCATTCAAGGAGGATTGAAAATGTGACTATTGATTTGTTTATCGTGTAAGCCCCGCCTTAAACAATCGGTTAACGCCCACTTAGCAACGCGCATGCACAGTGGCGGAAATGTATCATTTTTTC
Source organism: Lucinisca nassula (assembly GCA_963580285.1). NCBI lineage: Eukaryota > Metazoa > Mollusca > Bivalvia > Lucinida > Lucinidae > Lucinisca > Lucinisca nassula. The sequence goes on from OY757020.1 coordinate 51,753,476, forward strand.
ACGGTCCACTTTTTTTACGTTACAGCGGCATGTTAATCTCAATGCCGGTGTAACGTAAAAAAAGTGGACCGTGAAAAAATGAGACATTTCCGCCACTGCGCATGCGCAACACATTTGCTCCGCCTACCTTAGATACGTTTTTTCGGATTGCTATTTGCTTAAATATCGTGTAGTCTGGCAGTTACCTCCCCTCATTCGCCCTGTTAGCGAGATTTAAGGTGAGTTCTCCTTGTAACAGCGTTTGCAGATGGAACAGACACCACCACCAAGTCACTTTCAGTTTTAAAGTCTGTAACAATGTATGACTTCTTAAAATTCTCACATCAGTTTCTTTTGTATTCTTTTGCAGCATGTATTAAAAGAAGCATCATGTGTCAGGGACATGATACTTCAGTGAGGCAGCACTATAAAAGTAAGCATTGAGCTCCCTGTCACAACCAGACACCGTCGTGATATGACTGAAAAATTGTTGAAAGCGACGTTAAGCCCGAATTCACACACACACACACACACACACACACACACACACACACACACACACACACACACACACGCACGCACGCACGCACGCACGCCTTCTTAACCTTCTGTACAACTGTACAACGACCCATCATTATTCTCACATTGCGATTTCACACCCGTGCAATTTCATTTTCCAGGCAAATTTGTGATATTTGTCTTATTTTTACTCCTAAAATAGGTTGCGGGTGTTCGTACTAGTACCCATGACCTATGTCTTAGAACAGAAAAAAAGCAAAATAACTTATACCCCTCTAAACCCCAGTTTTCTCTAAATAAAGTGGGGTTTAGAGGGTTTTAATTTCAAGGACTTTTAACATGAAGAAAGGTGTTAGAGATATTGTGTTGCCAAGATTATATTCTCAGGGATCATAACTAAAATACCATGACACCCGGAGTTATGGTTCTTGCTCATAACACGTCTTTTTCCCTCAGGTTTTCTTTGTTTGAATTAGTGTTTTACGTCCCCATCAACACTAATTAGGTTATTTTTGAGAGGTGGCTTCAGTTTTGTGGGACTTTTACCCAACATTGATATGAAACGACATCTCAAGCCCTGCCACCTGAACAAGCCAGAAGGGTTTATATATAGGTGACGTTCCGATTTACAACACTTCGCGTAGTCAGGCTTAGATCCTCTTAGCGGTTTACTAGTAGTCATGTGCGGTCTGTTTCAGCTATGCGTGCAAGCAAGACGAACCCAATCTATTTCTCCAAGCCCCGATGGGCGGGGCGTAAATCTTCACCTCGTGTTGGTTGGTTGATTTGAGGTTTAACGTCCCCGTCAACACTGTAAAGGTCATTTCGGAGACGTTGCTTCCAATTTTGTTGGACTTTTACCCAACACTAAGATGAAATGACATCTCTAGCTATGTCGCCCAATGAAACCAAAAGGGTTTATTAGCATGGACGGTCCGCCTCGCACCGCGGTTCCTGGACAGGCTTAGATCCTCTAAGCGGTTTACCAGTACTAGTGTGCGGGCCGGATTGCGCTCTGCGTGGAAGCATCGCGACTAAAAAGTGAAGCACCCGATCAAACAACATATTTTGCGGCATCGGAACTGTTGTATAGTCTATGGTCTAAATTTGATATGCCAGGCTAATACGGGTTAATCGGCGTCTAACCTGGGTTTGCACTGTTTGCCAGTTCTGAAAAAAAAACTCTTATCTTACGACGTTAAAGCGGCGTCTGACCTGGGTCTGTGCCATTTGCCTTAGTCCTAAAGTAGAAGCGAAAGGCTAACGCTGGTTAAGCAATGTCTGATCTCGGTCTGCATTGTTTGCCTAAGCCTTGAAATGGTAATACTACTCGCATCATTGACCAGGGTTAGTTGGTTCCATCTCGGGCTTCTCCAGACTTGAGCGGATATTAAACCGAGATCCCGTATCATTATGACCTTAGCTGTTGTTAGGACGTAATTCTCAAAGACATACACAACCCGTATAAGCTTAGTGTCTCTTAGGACATAGGCAAACAGTGCAGACTTAGCTCAGATGTTCCTCAACCCAATTAAGCGCAGCATATCTGTTTAATGACAAAGGCAAACAGTGCAGACCAGATGATGCCCCGTATTTTTACATTGACAATGGGAAAGAACTGTGTCTATTATGCAACAAATCACGGTGCGGAAAAGCGGGTCGAGTGAAATCATTAAAAGCTGCAAATTTATGACGCCATACGTAGATTAGTAGACGTTAGACGGTGTAACGCCACTGTCTAGCACCGACAACGTTTCAAAAGGACATAAATGCATGTGTTACAGTCGATTTCTTTTAACAATGGTGAGAATTTGAAGGAAACAACAGCATTATTTAAGAGTTTCAGCGTGCTGGAATCGAAATAACTCGGCTCTAGCCAGTGATTTGTTGGGTAATAAATCACAGTTTGTCGGTCAGTTGTAAGTAGACAAATCACACGCGCTACGCGCTCGTGATACGGACCTCCAAACTGTGATTTATTACTCAACAAATCACAGCTAGAGCTTATCTATCACTAGTCGCTTATACAGCCAAATCCGGTGATATATTGCTTGATAAATCACTAGGCGAAAAAGCGTGACGTGAAGAGCCCCCGTTTTATGAACTTTTGCGACGTTATCGATCCTTTCCTTGACGTTAGACCGTGTAACGTCTTTTTCAGTACGTTACACATGCGTTACAGTCAAACATGTCGGCGAGATTTCTAATGTTGAGAGAATATGAAGGAAACAACAGCATTTTAGAAGACTTTCAGTGTGTTATCAGCTCTATTGTTACATGCTCGTGATGTGATCTACCATACAACGGACCTCCAAACAGTGATATATTACTCAATAAATCACCGCTAGAGCTGGTTTATTCAATCTTAAACCAAACTAGAGCGCGCAGTCGATGGCAAGCCATCGCAAATCCCCACGTTTTCTCCACAGTAGGTCAAAATTTGACCTTTTGACCCCTCCCCAGGGCCCCTGGGGGCGGGGACAAAAAAAAATGTGCTCTTGCGCAAGCCATTCATGTAAGCAACTCGCATACCAAATTTGGTTGAATTCCGGCTAACGGTTTAGGAGGAGATAGCCGGACAGACAGACGGACAGACGGACGGACGGACGGAGGCGATAACAATATCCCCACTTTTTCGTTGAAAAACGTGGGGATAATTAGCACATCACCTCTATTTAAGGCCAAATGGATACAGCAGACCCGGCTCAGATGTCGGTTAACCCATTTAACCCAACATCTAAAATAAAGGACACTAGGAAACATTGCTAGCCCAGATCAGATGCCCATTAATTCATATCATACTAAACTCTCTATGTATGGACACTACGAAAACAGTGCAGACCTATATCAGACGCTCCTTAGCCAATGTTCGCCAAGGCCACAGGGAAAAGGTGCTATACCACAGAGGCTTCTAGGCGTATATGGGTTAAACCGATGCACAGTTAACGTATCTCCTATAACAGAGACAGACTTTCGGATGAGTCTTTAAACCGAGGTGCCGTCTCCATATGACCTTAGTTGTTGGTGGGACGTAAAGCTCAAACACTCACCTCACCTATAACAGAGACAGTAGTCGTATATAAGTATAGTAATATCTGATCATGATGTGCACTAGCAAGCGCAGATTGCAGTGTGAGGTTACGAGACCTCCATAAAACGCGGGTCGTTTAGGGTAAGAAATCACGACTTTTGGATGCCAAAATGACAGTTGATAATTGATTTTACTTTGAATTTCTTTTCCACTAATAAAGGTTAAGAATACGTAAATAAATGACACAATTATTTGAGTGAGTGGCGAAAGACGTTACGTCTGACACTGCAGCGCCACTTTCAAAATGGCGACGTCAATCGCCGTCCGTCAATGTAAACTTAAATATAGGTATAACTTTGTTTGTTTGATTTAATGTTTAACGTCCCCGTCAACACTGTACAGGTCACTTTGAAGATTTCGCTTCCAATTTTGACGGACTTTTACCCGACATTGAGATAAAATGACATCTCAAGCCCTGTCGTTCAATGAAACCGACTAGCATCGCTTTGCCGTAGTGTATTAGGCCTTAGACGAATTGAACAAACAGCGCAGAGCCTGTTCAATTCGTCTTAGGCCTTATACACTACGTATGGGTAAAACCAGGCGATTTTTCTGGTTTTCAGACCCATTGGTTTTCGAGCAGACCGTTAATTAACGGTGGGCGACAACTGGCGTACCTGAAAAATATATGACCTTTACTTTGCGTCACACATGCAAGGTGATTAAGAGTCAAAGCTTTTACCAACTAGACCATTGCAGTATACACTGTTTTATTATTGACAAAACGCAATGAGAGTGCAGGATAACCAAATACATGCTAGTAATTTTGTTCGTTCGTTTGTTTGTTTGTTTGTTTGATGTTTAACGTCCCCACCAACACTATATAGCTTTGGGACGTTGCTACTTTTACCCGACATAGTGATAAAATGTTATCTCAAGCCCTGCCGCCCAATGAGAGCAATAGGGTTAATATGCACGGATGGTTTGACTCGCAACACTTTGCCTGTGCAAGCTCAGACCCTCTAAGCGGCTTACCAGTGGTTTCAGCCTTGCATGGAAACATCATGCAGCCCAATCTATTCTGCCAACCCTGACGGGCGGGGTCCGAGTTTTTTTTCGGTAGTTTGTGTGAAGTTTAACGGCCTTGTCAACACCATTGAGACAACACCGAGCAGGCCATCTTACCTTGGGCAGACATGCACATCAGTGGTTGACCAGCACAGTGCACATTCATTCGACAGAAACAGAGGGAAAAGTCGCAGAAAAATCAAAGCAAAACAACACAAAACAAAAAAACAAGAGGCCCATGAGGTCCTAGTCGCTCCCCTGAGCCCTGTGCAAATTTGGCAGTACTCAATCAGCTGATGCTATAAACCGAGTTTCAAGACAATCGGTCAAGTGATTCCGGAGATGAAGAATTTTTAAGATTTTCACCATAACCGGGCATGGCGGTCTGGTACCTTTTCAACCCTTTTCACGCACATCTTCTCTTTTTCATTCCTTTTCTTTGTAGAAGCCACCATGGTGCAGTGATTACGCTACTCACCTTGTAAACGAGGGATCGCAGGATCGATCCCGGGCTTCTCGAGCCTTTCGGACGAGTCTTTAAACCGAGGTCCCGTCTCCGTATGACCTTAGCTGTTGGTGGGACTTAAAACTAAAACTCACTCACCTCTTTTCATTGTATTTCTTTATGTCCACTTTTTTACGCATGTCACGGATTGTTGCCTTATCTATTTTTCTTTCACGTCAGTGTACATTTTGCTTCGTGATTATCCTTATCACGCGCACCTTCTTCTTTCTCGGACTGGTACCTTTTCAACCATTATCACGCACATCTTCCTTTTTCATTCCTTTATTTTGCATTTCTTTATGTCCACTTTTTTCACGGATGTCCACTTTTTTCACGGATCGTTGCCTTATCTATTTTTCTTTCACGTCAGTGTACATTTTTCTTCGTGCTTATCCTTATCACGCATTTATTCTTCTTTCGCGGACAGGTACCTTTTCAACCTTTTTCATGCTCATATTCTTTTTTTCATTCCTTTTCTTTGTATTTCTTTATGTCCACTTTTTTCACGGATGTCCACTTTTTTCACGGATTGGTGCCTTATCTATTTTTCTTTCACGTCGGTGTACATTTTTCTTCGGGATTATCCTTTTCACGCACATCTTCTGCTTTCACGGACTGGTACCTTTTCAACCCTTTCCACGCACATCCATCTTTTTCATTCCTTTATTTTGCATTTCTCTATGTCCACTTTTTTCACGCATGTCCACTTTTTTTACGGATTGTTGCCTTATCTGTTTTTCTTTCACGTCAGTGTACATTTTTCTTCGTGATTATCCTTTTCACGCACATCTTCTGCTTTCACGGACTGGTACCTTGTAAACTCTTTTCACCCACATCTTCCTTTTTTCTTTCCTTTTCTTTGCAGAAGCCTCCGTGCTGCAGTGGTTACGCTACTCGCCTTGTAAACCAGGGATCGCAGCATCGATCCCGGGCTTCTCCAGCCTTTCGGATGAGTCTTTAAACCGAGGTCCCGTCTCCGTATGACATTGGCTGCTGGTGGGACGTAAAACTAAAACTCACTCACTCCTTTTCTTTATATTTCTTTATGTCCCTTTTTTTTCACGGGTGTCCACTTTTTTCACGGATTGTTGCCTTATCTATTTTTCTTTCACGTCAGTGTACATTTTTCTTCGTGATTATCCTTATCACGCGCATCTTCTTCTTTCTCGGACTGGTACCTTTTCAACCCTATTCACGAACATCTTTTTTTTTTTCATTCCTTTATTTTGCATTTCTTTATGTCCACTTTTTTCACGGATGTCCACTTTTTTCACGGATTTTTGCCTTATCTATTTTTCTTTCACGTCAGTGTAATTTTTCTTCTTGATTATCCTTATCACCAACATCTTATTCTTTCACGGACTGGAACCTTTTCAACCCTTTTCACGCACATTTTCTTTTTTCATTCCTTTTCTTTGTATTTCTTTATGTCCACTTTTTTCACGGATGTCAACTTTTTTCACGGATTGTTGCCTTATCAATTTTTCTGTCAAGTCAGTGTACATTTTTCTTCGTGATTATCCTTATCACGCACATCTTCTTCTTTCTCGGACTGGTACCTTTTCAACCCTTTTCACGCACATCTTTTTTTTCATTACTTTATTTTGCATTTCTTTATGTCCACTTTTTTCACGGATGTCCACTTTTTTCAAGGATTGTTGCCTTATCTATTTTTCTTTCACGACAGTGTACATTTTTCTACGTGTTTATCCTTATCACGCACATCTTCTTCTTTCACGGACTGGTACCTTTCAAACCCTTTTCACGCACATCATCTTTTTTCATACCTTTTCTTTGTATTTCTTTATGTCCACTTTTTTCACGGATGTCCACTTTTTTCACGGATTGTTGCCTTATCTATTTTTCTTTCACGTCAGTGTACATTTTTCTTCGTGATTATCCTTATCACGCACATCTTCGTCTTTAACGGACAGATGCCTTTTTGACCCTTTTCATGCACATCTTCTTTTTTCAATCCGCTTCTTTGTATTTCTTCAGGTCCACGTTTTTCACGGATGTCCACTTTTTTCACGGATTGGTACCTTATCTATTTTTCATTCCAGTCAGTGTACATTTCTCTTCGGGATTATCCTTTTCACGCACATCTTCTGCTTTCACGGACTGGTACCTTTTCAACTCTTTTCACGCACATCTTTTTTTTCATTCCTTTTCTATATAGAAGCCTCCGTGGTGCAGTGGTAACGCTACTCGCAGTGTAAACCAGGGATCGCAGGATTGATCGCGGGCTTCTCCAGCCTTAAGGATCCTTAAGGATGAGTTTTTAAACCGAGGTCCCGTCTCCGTATGACCTTAGCTGTTGGTGGGACATAAAACTAAATCTCAGTCACTCCTTTTCTTTGTATTTCTTTATGTCCACTTTTTTCACGGATGTCCACTTTTTTCACGGGTTGGTGCCTTATCTATTTTTCTTTCACGTCAGTGTACATTTTTATTCGTGATTATCCTTATCACGCACATCTTCTTCTTTCGCGGACAGGTACCTTTTCAACCCTTTTCACGCACATCTTCTTTTTTCATTCCTTTTCTTTGTATTTCTTTATGTCCACTTTTTTCACGGATGTCCCCTTTTTTCACGGATTGGTGCCTTATCTATTTTTCTTTCACGTCAGTGTACATTTTTCTTCGGGATTATCCTTTTCACGCACATGTCTACTTTCACGGAATGGTACCTTTTCAACCCTTTACACGCACATCTATCTTTTTTCATTCCTTTATTTTGCATTTCTTTATGTCCACTTTTTTCACGGATGTCCACTTTTTTCACGGATTGTTGCCTTATCTGTTTTTCTTTCACGTCAGTGTACATTTTTCATCGTGATTATCCTTTTCACGCACATCTTCTGCTTTCACGGACTGGTACCTTTTCAACTCTTTTCACGCACTTCTTCATTTTTTTTCATTCCTTTTCTATGTAGAAGCCTCCGTGGTGCAGTGGTAACGCTACTCGCAGTGTAAACCAGCGATCGCAGGATTGACCCCGGGCTTCTCCAGCCTTAAGGATCCTTAAGGAAGAGTATTTAACCCGAGGTCCCGTCTCCGTATGACCTTAGCTGTTGGTGGGACGTAATACTAAATCTCACTCACTCATATTTTTATGTCCACTTTTTTCACGGATGTCCCCTTTTTTCACGGATTGGTGCCTTATCTATTTTTCTTTCAAGTCAGTGTACATTTTTCTTCGGGATTATCCTTTTCACGCATATCTTCTGCTTTGACGGACTGGCACCTTTTCAACCCTTTTCACGCACATCCATCTTTTTTATTCCTTTATTTTGCATTTCTTTATGTCCACTTTTTTCACGCATGTCCACTTTTTCACGGATTGTTGCCTTATGTGTTTTTCTTTCACATCAGTGTATTTAATTCTTCGTGATTATCCTTTTCACGCACATCTTCTGCTTTCACGGACTGGTACCTTTTCAACCCTTTTCACACACATCTTCTTTTTTTCGTTCCTTCTCTTTGTAGAAGGCTCCGTGGTGCAGTGGTTACGCTACTCGCCTTGTAAACCAGGGATCGCAGGATCGATCCCTGGCTTCTCCAGACTTTCGAATGAGTCATTAAACCGAGGTCCCGTCTCTGTATGACCTTAGCTGTTGGTGGAACGTAAAACTCAAACTCACTCACTGCTTTTCTTTGTATTTCTTTAAGTCCAATTTTTTGCCCGGATGTCCACTTTTTTCACAGATTGTTGCCTTATCATTTTTTCTGTCACGTCCGTGTACATTTTTCTTCGTGATTATCCTTATCAGGCACATCTTCTTCTTTCACCGACAGGTACCTTTTGAACCCTTTTCACGAACATCTTTTTTTTTTTCATTCCTTTATTTTGCATTTCTTTATGTCCACTTTTTCACGGCTGTCCACTTTTTTCACGGATTGGTGCCTTATCTATTTTTCTTTCACGTCAGTGTACATTTTTCTTCTGGATTGTCCTTTTCACGCACATCTTCTGCTTTCACGGACTGGTACCTTTTTCAACCCTTTTCACACACACCCATCTTTTTTCATTCCTTTATTTTGCATTTCTTTATGTTCACTTTTTTCACGCATGTCCACTTTTTTCACGGATTGTTGCCTTATCTGTTTTTCTTTCACATCAGTGTACATTTTTCTTCGTGATTATCCTTTTCGCGCACATCTTCTGCTTTCACGGACTGGTATCTTTTCAACCCTTTTCACGCACATCTTTTTTCATTCCTTTTCTTTGTAGAAGCCTCCGTGATGCAGTGGTTACGCTACTCGCCTAGCAAACTAGGGATCGCAGGATCGATCCCGGGCTTCTCCAGCCTTTTGGATGAGTCTTTAAACCGAGGTCCCGTCTCCGTATGACATTGGCTGCTGGTGGGACGTAAAACTAAAACTCACTCACTGCTTTTCTTTGTATTTCTTAATGTCCACTTTTTTAATTGATGGCGACTTTTTTTCACGAATTTTTGCCTTATCTATTTTTATTTCAGGTCAGTGTACATTTTTCTTCATGATTTTCCTTATCACGCGCATCTTCTTCTTTCTCGGGTTGGTACCTTTTAAACCCTTTTCACGCACATCTTCTTTTTTCATTCCTTTATTTTGCATTTCATTATGTTCACTTTTTTCACGGATGTCCACTTTTTTCAAGGATTGTTGCCTTATCTATTTATCTTTCACGTCAGTGTACCTTTTTCCTTCGGGATTATCCTTATCAAGCACATTTTCTACTTTAACGGAAAGGTACCTCTTCAACCCTTTCCACGCACATTCCTTTTTTCATTCTTTTTCTTTGTATTTCTTTATGTCCACTTTTTTCACGGATGTCCACTTTTTTCACGGATTGGTGCCTTATCTTTTTTCCTTTCACGTCAGTGTACATTTTTCTTTGGGATTATCCTTTTCACGCACATCTTCTGCTTTCACGGACTGGTACTTTTTCAACCTTTTTCACGCACATCCATATTTTTTCATTCCTTTATTTTGCATTGCTTTATGTCCACTTTTTTCACGCATGTCCACTTTTTTCACGGATTGTTGCTATATCTGTTTTTCTTTCACGTCAGTGTACATTTTTCTTCGTGATATTCCTTTTTACGCACATCTTCTGCTTTCACGGACAGGTACCTTTTCAACCTATTTCACGCACCTTTTCTTTTTTCATTCCTTTCCTTTGTATTTCTTTATGTCCATTTTTTTCACGGATGTCCACTTTTTTCACGTATTGTTGCCTTATCTATTTTTCTTTCATGTCGGTGTACATTTTTCTTCGTGATTAATAACTGATTATCCTTATCACGCACATCTTCTTCTTTCACGGACAGGTGGTACCTTTTCAACCCTTTTCACGCACTTCTTCTTTTTTCATTCCTTTTAATTGTATTTCTTTATGTCCACTTTTTTCACGGATGTCCACTTTTTTCACGCATTATTGCCTTATCTATTTTTCTTTCACGTCAGTGTACATTTATCTTCGTGATTATCCTTTTAACGCACATCTTGCTCTTTCGCGGACTGGTACCTTTTCAACCCTTTTCACGCATATCTTCTTTTTTCATTCCTTTCCTTTGTATTTCTTTATGTCCACTTTTTTCACGCATGTCCACTTTCTTCACGGATTGTTGCCTTTTCTGCTTTTCTTTCACGTCAGTGTACATTTTTCTTCGGGATTATCCTTTTCACGCGCCTCTCCTTCTTTCTCGGACTGGTACCTTTTCAACCCTTTTCACGCACATCTTCTTTTTTTCATTCCTAAATTTTGCATTTCTTTATGTCCACTTTTTTCACGCATGTCCACTTTTTTCACGGATTGTTGCCTTATCTGTTTTTCTTTCACGTCAGTCTACATTTTTCTTCGTGATTATCCTTATCAAGCGCACCTCCTTCTTTCTCGGACTGGTACCTTTCCAACCCTTTTCACGCATATATTCTTTTTTCATTCCTTTATTTTGCATTTCTTTATGTCCCCTTTCTTCACGGATGTCCACTTTTTTCACGGATTGTTGCTCTATCTGTTTTTCTTTCACGTCAGTGTACATTTCTCTTCGTGATTATCCTTTTCACGCGCATCTTCTGCTTTCACGGACAGGTACCTTTTCAACCCTTTTCACGCACATCTTCTTTTTTCATTCCTTTTCTTTTTTCTTTATGTTCACTTTTTTCACGGATGTCCACTTTTTTCACGGAGTGGTGCCTTATCTTTTTTTCTTTCACGTCAGTGTACATTTTTCTTCGTAAGTATCCTAATCACGCGCACCTTCTTCTTTCACGGACAGGTACCTTTTCAACCCTTTTCACGCACATCTTCTTTTTTCATCCCTTTTCTTTGTATTTCTTTATGTCCACTTTTTTCACGGATGTTCACTTTTTTCACGGATTGGTGCCTTATCTATTTTTCCTTCACGTCAGTGTACATATTTCTTCGGGATTATCCTTTTCACGCACATCTTCTGCTTTCACGGACTGGTACCTTTTCAACCCTTTTTACGCACATCCATTTTTTTCATTCCTTTATTTTGCATTTCTTTATGTCCACTTTTTTCACGGATATCCACTTTTTTCACGGATTGATGCCTTATCTACTTTATACACGTCTATCTCCTTTTCCACGCAGGCTGCAAATTTAGGGTTTCTCATATGTACTGATCAATCGCTCGTCTACATAACTCAGGATGAGGATGTTTCGTTATAGTTCAGCATATGCAGGATCTTCTCGTTGTTAATGTTACTTTTAAAATGCATCGATACTTTTTTTTTGGCACCTGTACACAATTTTCGAGGTAACAAAATCATAATTCCTCTCCCAGATGGATTAGAGAAATACTCAGAGAAGTGCAATACTAAACTAAACAGAGGGAGAGGTAGAGGTTTAATAATAACAATAATAATAATAATAATAAAGCAACCATTATTTTCTTTGTTTGTAGTGGAGTTTAACGGCCAAGTCAACACCATTCAGGTCATTTTGAGCCGGTCAGTTTTCCTATCCATACTTTTTCTTGACAGGCTTATACGTTAGCAGTTAACCAGCACACTGCACATTCTTACGCCAGAAATTGACAACTGCTGTTCAAGAGCAAAATGTCAGTAACAGTCACAGAGGTGAAACATTCATTGCATGGTATATCGTATACTTCCCAGCTATTACGCAATAGCCGGCCAATATGGGGCTGAGAGCGAACCGACGTTGATACGTCGTATCGCTGTCGACCCGACGTTGGTTCGATGTTTTTGGCAGGCTAGGCAATAGTTCATTTAAGGAGGATTGAAAATGTGACTATTGATTTGTAAATCGTGTAAGCCCCGCCTTAATCAATCGGTTAACGCCCACTTAGCAACGCGCATGCGCAGTGGCGGAAATGTCGCATTTTTTCACGGTCCACTTTTTTTTACGTTACACCGGCTAAAATGCCCACAAACTTGGAAGCAACGTCTCCAAATTGACCTAAATGGTGTTGATGGGGACTTGAAGCCTCAATTCATAGCACTTTCAGTGCTTTGATTTTTTAGGCCCTCGCATCGGCTTTGACCTTCAAAGCGGTTTAGTATGGGGTCGTTTACAAATGCGGTCGGTTTCAGTACCATGCAGCCCGACCCCAAGGTTATAGAACTTTTTTCTTGAACATGAAATATATCCAGCAGGAGAAATAGAATTCTATGCCGATCTGAGGAGGAATATTGCTGGATTTGTTTGTATTTTAATAATAATTTTTTATGAGTATTAAAAATTTCATGCTCAGCTGAGTTAGGCATGAAAAATGTTTTATAACTATTTTGACTCTTAGTGTAGAAAGTTGAGGTTACCTCCCTTGTGAGAAACTACGTGCAAGTAAATTATTTGCGGCAGGATTAGCTTCAAGGGCGATACTGCTTTATTCATTTTCAAAATTATTAACATATTTATATAAAGTATGTCAAATTACAGAATTTGAGTTACTATACGATGTTAAAAGTTCCAATTTAATGAAAAGATTGCTTAAATTGTCGGATTTAACACCTTCAACTCAAAATAATGATTAAATATATCAAGTGCCCCGATATCGTGTAGAGGTACGCACGACGGACATTGAGTGATCCCAATTATATATCGCTCACCTGAGAAATATCTCAGGATATTTGTGATACCCTGTAAATTGGGTACATAAACAACATAAAGAAGTATTATAATAGACCCTTCGCCGAGTCTTTCTGCACTACCCGTATACAGCATAACAAGGACCTGTAACAGGGCAACATCACGAAAACTGGGGTTAGAGTAACTTTTTTTTTTATTTCTGCTCTTAATACAGATTGTGGGTACTCGTGAGAACCGCCTCGATGAGGCGGTCCTAACATGTGCCCACAATCTATATTTTGAGCAGGAATAAGAAAATATCACATTTTTTCATGTTAAAATGTTTGTTTTTCGGCGGTACAATTTCCAATGTATTTGTTTTCGTGTTTTCGGAATGAATACGAAATTTCTTAACTTTCCCCGCGATTTTCGAAGAAAAGAGGGGTTAATGTCATACCCATCGTCCGTCCGCCCGTACATCCGTCTGTAATGTCACAGACATTTAATTCTCTCAACTTTCACAGGCACTAGCCCCATGGCTGAGGATGGCTGAGGATTCAGAATTTTGTTATACCTTATTTCAATTAAAACACCCACTTTTTAAGGATTTATTTATTTTAGGCAACTGGCTACGCTCTAGCAAAATATTACTCTCAAAGGATAGTATTTTCTCCTGTGGAACAAATTCTCTTCTTTGAGAACAGATCCCAGTTTTGGCATGGCTTGCTCTATACAAAATATACAGGGTCAATAAACATTGCACTGACAACTTAGTTTGCAGTTGTTGTTGTTGTTTCAAGTTTCCCCGTGTCGCGGGTCGTCAGCTGGTGGGGTCCCAGGGAACGAATCCATTCTGGCACTACACCGAAACCGTTCGGTGGTATCCCCATTCCACGTTGCCGGTGAATGGGGAGACGAGACCATCGCTCGGCTCCAGCCCCGTCTGTCCGTGTCTATCGTAAGTCCGCTGCAGTCGGTCCATTTTGTCTTCTACTCGACGTTAAAATGTTTTGCTTGTCAACATGCCTAACCGTGTCAGAGCAGGAAAGGGTCCTGTAGTTGGAGTTTTTCGCTTTACGCCCCAGGTGTCTCCGAGCCAACGGGCATCCCCTTGCCCTATAGCCATTCGCCGCGCTCCGTCCTGAGGGGTTTGTGAAACGTTGCCGTGACCTTTCCATGTCTCGGTGGGGCTTATATTTTGTCTTCCCGTTTGCTTCAGGAGTGCATGTGTCCTGTCGCTAACGGGCACCTTTAATCGTCTGAGTTTCTGGGCTAGGCGTCCGTTCTTTTTTCAAGGGCTGTGGTTGTGTTGTACAGTTCCAATGTGAGCCTTTGTTTCGGTGCAACGTATCTATAGGATAGTTGTAGTCATTTTGGAACTCCATTCTAAAGGTTTTGGCTCCGTGCTTGCACTGCATGTAAGTTATAGCAGTGCTGTGCCTTGGATATTGCGGATTGCCGCAAAGGGGTGTCGGTTGTTTTTGTGTAACGGGGTAGGGTCCGAGTTTGAACTTAGATCTTTAAGGGGATCGTTTAGCGGTTATCTTTGTTTGGAAGTTTTTGTTGCAATTTGGAAGACGTTTGTAAAGATTGCTATACACGTTTTATGTTACGTGTTATGCACCTTATATCCAATCTGGGGATTTTCGAGATGTAAAGGTTTTCTAGCCATTTTTGGTAAGTATTTCTCATGTTGTTTATTGTTGTGCTGCTAAGTGGTAGCGGGTGTTTTTTGTCGCACGCCGCTTACCACTCGCTTTGCATTTTTGTTGTGCGTTGGGAGTTGGGGTGGGGTTGTTAAGTGTTTGTTAAGTAGGCATACATACATGCTCTTTCATTCAAGCACCCGGTCTCATACATACATGCACTTTACTTGAGGGAAACGTGTGTGCACATGCATGCATGCATATTTGCTTGCATGCATGTGGACACTTTGCTCTTACATATACATGCATAGGTAGTGCAGTGGAAGTGGGGGTGGGGGGAATAAAGGGAGTGCGGTGAGAAGGGAGGGAGTGGTGCGAGAAAAAAAAGTGGGGGTGCGGGGTTGAAGATATCATGCTGCGGGGATTGGGGGGATGTAAGTGTGATTTTTTATCCGACAGGCATACGTCACTACGGCAGCGTCAAACCACCGCCAACGCAGCTGCACCGGCGTCAATTTGACGCTGCACATCAGACATTGCAATGCAGTGCCGACGTCGATTTGACGTCATATTCTTGTCATGTGCCTGCCGGGTAAAAATAAAAAGAAATAAAAAATGGGGGTTTGTAGAGTCCATCCACTTCATTCTTCTTTCTTCTAGCTTGTAGCTGCTGTGTCATCCGATCAACAGCACTTACATCGTCACGCCAGTAGCCCGTCTATGGATGTCGTCTACGCTTTTTGTAACAATTTTGATATTGGTATTTTTGTTTTTTATTGTTTATTTGATTTTTGTATATTTATGTAACGTATGTACATTTTTACATTGTTTGGTCTGTTTCCCCAGCTTTTGGAGTTTAGTTTGCAGTGTTTGCGTTTGCATAATTTATTATAATTAGGCATTCGGATATCCTCGGGTTTATTGTTCGTTAAAATAATGCGCACTCTAAATTTGGGTCCTTAAAATGGTTATAATCTATGCGCATTAGAAAGCTATTTATTACAGGAACTCTCAAGCAGATAGGCCTATTAACAAGTGCAATATCACCATTTTATGGCGCGTTTCGGATTTTACAATGGCGACGAGGATAAAAGGAAAAGGGAATAGGAGGAAAGAAGAATATGGTCTAAAGCAGAGAAAGAGAGAATGAAGATGAAAAATATTAATGACATATTGTCCAGCAGCCTGGTGAGAAAATAAACACAGAAGAAAATCAAGAGCCATAGAATATGTCAAGAGGAAATATGAAATGCTAAGAGAGGCAAACGAAATGCCAAGAGAGGCACTAGAAGATGCCGAGAGCCAAGAGAGGCAATATTGTCTATTGTCTTTTTGTTCTGCTCCTCGACAATCTTACACATACAATCTTCTGCCATTTCTTAGATTCTCCGATATCTACGACAGCTAATATGTATTTCTTTTTGTCAGGTTTGTCACTAACAGTTTCCTCTTATCAGCGCTTTTGCTGCAACTTCGCTGCTTCTGCTTCGCTACTTCTGTGGCCATAATCGTGAGCATCTACATGCTCTCTGCTACTTCCCATCGTCTGGAAACTAGCTGTCAATAATATGTTTCTTCTTTTGGAACATCTGCGTGTTCTCTGCTACTTCCCAGTGCCTGGGCGCCGTAGTTTATCTGCGTATTCTCATGTACTTCCCAGTGCCTGGGCGCCGTATAGTTTATCTGCGTATTCTCTGCTACTTCCCAGTGCCTGGGCTCCGTAGTTTATCTGTTTCTTCTTTTGGAACATCTGCGTGTTCTCTGCTACTTCCCAGTGCCTGGGCGCCGTAGTTTATCTGCGTATTCTCATCTACTTCCCAGTGCCTGGGCGCCGTAATGTTTATCTGCGTATCCTTTGCTACGTACTTCCCAGTGCCTGGTTATTTGTGTTTTTGAAAAGGAAATTCGGCCAGTATTCACTACGCAAATTCCTGTGGACCTTATTTCAGGGACGCATGGTGCCTGGGTTAATAGTTCTTTTGTGAAGGCAAAAAAAAAAAAAAAAAAAAAAAAAAAATCCTAAATGATTTTGTTTTGTATTTTTGTCGATAATATACATTTTGAACACAGAGTACAATTCGTCTCGAGTCATATTTAGAATATCGAGAGTCAAAGCGAGAGAATACCGTTTTAACCCTCCGATTTTCGTTTTCGATCGAACCACCTTATTCAAACAGTTTGACGTTAAAAATATATGAATAGGTCATATATAATAACACACATTTAATCATTCCATTCCATTGTTATTTCTCAGCAAAATTCCACGATGTTAGTAAATTTGCACCGTGAGTACTGCCACCCATATTAGATACCTGGCGGCTAGCCACATGTTAATTTTTCCAACGGCGCATGCGCCCATCAAACGATAACCTGTTCCATTAAGGTAAATATCCGGAAAAAGGTAAAATGTCTCGGAAAAAAAAATGCAGAAAAGGTGTCAAACATTCCCCTTAAAAAGTTATCCTGTAATTAATTACAGGTACTGATATATTAATACTAAACAAACGGCCCCCGCCCATAGGGGCTTTCAGAAATATATGGGCTGCATGATGCGTCCACGCAGAGCTGAATTCGGCCCGCCCACTAGTACTGGTAAACCGCTTAGAGGATCTAAGCCTGTCCAGGAACCGCGGTGCGAGGCGGGCCGTCCATGCTAATAAACCCTATTGGTTTCATTGGGCCACAGGGCTTGAGATGTCATTTAATCTCAATGTCGGAGCCGGTCCCAATGGGGCCTGACTGGTGGCAAATAAGTCTAGAGTTCCACCCGACCTTTCACTACAGAACTTGGCGTCTCACATGTGAACAAGAGAGGCTCGAACTACAGCGGTGAAGACCTAATGATTAAGAGTCAGCACGCTTAACAAATAGGCTACGGAGGCCTGTAATGAAGAGCCATATTGTACAGTAAAGTTCCACTGTTAAGACTACCTATAATTCTTTAGAAAGCTTATATTTAGAAGGGTGTAGTTATTTTTTCTTCGTGTTTTCTGCACACAGGGTCTCCTGGTCAGGGACCACCTTTGCGACCGTTCAAAAGTGGTCTTAAAGATCACTTTTGAACAGTCCCAAAGGTGGTCTTAATAAAGGAATTTTACTGTATTAGATATGATCTGCTAAGGTATTCAGGTTTCTATTTAAAATGGGAAACGCAGAATGGGACACTGGCAAATAGTGCAAGCCCAGATCAGTCGTCGCATCAACATTCAAGGCTTTAGCTTCAATAGTGTTTGGGATATTTTGCTGACATTTTCTTTTTTCTCAAAGGGTCATAACCCGGAAAAGGGGCATAATCCTGATGAGAAAATCATGTGTCATCTATTTTTTCATAGGGAATCCATATGTGAAATTACAAAACCATAGCATGCAGGGTTCAGAAGTTATGCTATGCATCTAAAAGCGTATTAAACGTACACGCGGACGGACGGACGGAGTCACGCACGCACATACGCTGCAGAAGCAGTATGCGCCTCCATCACGAAAACACGTCCATATAATTCTGACCTCCTTGAACCCTATTTTTATATAGTAAAACATGCGTTAACATGGGTAAACCATATTTTTTCTTATTTATGCTCCAAAATATAGGTATTTTGAGCAGGAATAAGAAAATATCACATTTTAGAATCTTCGTTTTTTCGGCGTTAACATTTACAATGTATTTGTATAGGCGTGTTTTCGGAATGACTTCTTCGAAGTTGCTTCGAGCGATAGTCACTTGATCATCGGCTCTTAAGAGCTACAAGTGCTAAGTAGCTTTAGATCAATTGATAAACAATTGACGAAAGCCCAGCAGGCACTCAACGTTGAACTAACGTCGAAACAACGTTGTTTCAACGTTAGTTCAACGTTGAGTCAATGTTTTGTGCCTGCAGGGGTAGGCATAAGTGGTGCAAGATGCAATTCCGCAGAAATGGGTTGAATCACTACATAGAAGATCTTACATGGGTGTTCATGTATTATGTTATTGAATTTATTAATCGAGTCGAGGAAAGAGATAAAATTCGAGGCTTTGGCGAGCATTTTATCCCTTTTCCGCAACGGGTTACTAAATTCAATAATACAGGAGCACAAATGCAAAATTTTAATAATCATACGGCATTTAACCCCCACCCCCCCCCCTCCCCCCCCCCCCCTTTTTTTTTTTTTTTACAAAAGTTATTCCGCCATTAGGAAACGCGGCGTCGTTAAGGGCGTGGAACGTTACGGGGCTTATCTAACTATTTTGCAATTTTAACCCACTAGATGATTACCGAATTTATTACATGGCGTTCATTACACTCTCAGACGCGACATCATATTTTCAATGGACGGCAGGGTTACTTTTGGTCCTTTGAGATCAGCGTGAGTATTCTGAGAAATCAGAAATAAATTATTAGTTTAGACTCAAATTCTAGACAGGTTTTTAATTATTTAGACCTCATTTTGATTTATATCAGTCTTTGAATCGACTGCCTATTCGAAATTCGCAAAATTGCAGTATGCTTCCTCTGGCTGTCGTTGCCGGATCATTACAGGGTCACTGATGAGGCTTTATTAGCCGAAACTACGTAGTATGACCCATCTTCTTTCTTATGAATGTTTTCATTGCTCTTAAAGGAACTCATTTTTGATTTTTATTTACACAATTATGGTCACGTCTCAATGTCGGGTAAAAAAGTAAGCAACTTCTCGAAATGACCTAAATAGTGCTGACGGGGACGTTCAACATCAACATGATTCAAATAACAAAAGTAAGTATGGAGCGTGGTAGCTCAGTGGTTAGTGCACTTTCCATTGATGCTAGGGGCTCCTGGTTCGATTCCCGGCAGCGGTAATAAAATTGCGGTGTCCGAACATGCTCCACTGGCATCATTTGCAGGGATGAATGCCACAAGTGCACCGTCCTTCCGACCAGGACGTTAACTGTGCAGGTTAAAGTTGCATGATTAGTGTGTAGACGGAAGTAAGGGCGAGGATTGTGGCCACGTAAAATCGATTTAAGCTCCACAGTGGAAATCTTTCCACTGACCGTTCCAAGGCGGTTCAGAATCAGAATCAGAATTGTTAATGGTGACACGTCAAAAGACATTCATACACCAGGACCTGTGATGTGGGAAGTTAGTCCCTAGCTCTTACCAAAGAGGTAAATTTAGCTACACAATCATCAGCACCTTCAGCT
Organism: Lucinisca nassula; assembly: GCA_963580285.1. NCBI lineage: Eukaryota > Metazoa > Mollusca > Bivalvia > Lucinida > Lucinidae > Lucinisca > Lucinisca nassula. Next base: position 51,773,429 of record OY757020.1, read on the forward strand.
GTCGAAATAATCAAATCGGGAAGGGCATTCCAATCTCTAATGGTTCTGGGGAAGAACGACTCTTTATAAATGTCAGTTCTTGCAGTAAGGGTCTGAAACGCCAACGAATGGTGATTTCTACAGTGTCTAGCTGGGGGAACAAGGTCATCTGTTGGAATGCTGGCAGAACCCTTTATACCTTTGTATAAAAGGATTAGCCCACTGTCTTTTCTCCTTTTCTTGAGAGACTCCCATTTTAATTTTCCAAGTATTCCAGTCATGCTCCCAGTTTCAAAGCAGTAATTGCCTGTTACAAATCTAGCAGCTCTATTCTGAACTTTCTCAATTTCATCGTTAAGGACCACTCCACTGGGGTCCCAGATACAACTACCATATTCCAAGATTGGGCGAACAAGACCTTTATATGCTGCCTCTTTAACATCCTGAGGGCACCGATGAAGATTTCGCCTCAGGAAACCAACGTTCTATTTGCCTTAGTACACATGTTGCTAATATGAGTATTCCATCTCAAGGTGTGCGAGATTGTCACTCCGAGGTATTTAATGGAGTCCACATTCTCGAGGACCGTTCCCTCTAAGGTGTAAGAAGCCTCAACTTTATTAGATCTCTTCCTAGTTATCAGCATAATATTGCATTTAATCTCATAATCTCATGCCCCATTTTCGGGCCCAACATCCTAATCTATATATGTCAGCCTGAAGTTTCACTGAGTCATCTGTATCTCTAATTTCCCGGTAACAAACACAGTCATCTGCGAACATTCTTATTTCTGAGTCAATGTCAGTGGAAATATCATTGATGTACAGGGAGAACAAAAGTGGACCAAGAACGGTCCCTTGCGGGACTCCAGACAAAACTGGAGCCCACTCCGAAGATTCACCATTAACAACAACCCGCTGTTTTCTGTAGCAAAGAAAGGAATCTATCTATTTGAGGGTCTTTCCCCCAATTCCATAACCAAATAACTTAGATTTAAGTAATTCATGAGGAGGGGTGTCAAAAGCGTTCTCGAAGTCCAGAATAAATGTGTCCACCTGTCCCCCTTTGTCCAAGATTTTTGCCCAGTCATTAATAACTGTGCTTAGCTGAGTTTCACAACTGTGCCTTTTCCTAAATGCATGTTGTCTGTCTGACAAAAGTTTATGTTCGTCCAAGTGGGCCATGATGTTTGAGCAGACTATATGTTCCAGCAATTTACACAGAACACAAGTCAGAGACACAGGGCGAGAGCCCTATCTCCTTTTTGAAGAGTGGACAGATGTTTGCTAAGAGCCATTCTTTGGGGATTTCACCCGTATCAAGTGACTGTTGAAACAAGTGTGCAAAAACTGGACCCAACTCATTTGCTAGTTCCTTCAGGACTCTAGGATAAAGCTCATCAGGTCCTAAGGCCTTACTGGGGTTTAAGCCTTGAAGTAACTTGATCACTCCTGCAGCTGTCACAACAATATTATTCATGAATGGGGCCGATCTTCCAGTCAATGGAACCTCCGTGGACTAAGTTTTATTAACTTCCGGTATTGCAATGGCGGGATAGGGAAAAATCTGTGTGCAAATTTTCGTTGTTTTGGAATGAATCACCCCTTACCTGCTGAATCCAAGTAGATAATGTATAAGAATGTGAGCTACTAAATTATTTGACAACAATGCAAGCGCCGATCGTTCCCTGAAATGGTGTAATATTTTTTCTCCTAAACTGCTGAAAATGTAAACAAAGGGGAACTAACTCTCGACGGATCTTGTCCTTGATCGGCTAAACTGTTATCTTTTTGATATATCTTGAAGTATAAAACACTATAAACACTATGGGTGGTTCTAAAAAGAACAAAAGCAGAGGTGCATCAAACACAACATCCTTTAGCAGAGCTTCTGACAGACGAACCCCAAAGCGTCAAAGGGAGAGTGAGGGCCATGATGAGTCAGAATCTGAAATTGTTGATATTGATCCTGAACAGCTGATTGATACGTTGCTAGGCTGTCTCACTAACAATGATACTCTACTAGACAATATTATATCCCATCTATTTAAGGTTCCTAACATACAAGATAAGCTTGTTCAAAAGGTGGTTGAGGCTATAAAAGAAAATGATTCAAATAGTGAGACAATTGTTGAAACTATCAGTTCTGATTCTAGTCTTACACTGAATACTTCAGTCAAGGACCTTACAGTGGCTGTTCATGAGTTGAAGGCGGAGCTTAAAAATTCAAATCAGCGTTGTGATCAGCTGGAACAATATTCTAGGAGGACCAACATCAAAATTTCTGGGATTTCAGAAAATGAAGCTACAGCAGTGGAGAACCAGGTCTGCAACATCCTAAATGATCTTGCTGCATCTCCAGTGCTACCCACTGACATTGACAAGTGTCACAGAGTCTACAAAAGACATGATCCCAAAAATACAATCAAAATGAATGACAGACCTCCTGATGTTATTGTAAAATTTGTGTCCCATAAGTCAAAAGCGAAAATCCTAACCAAAATTCCCATGGAAAAACTTCGTGCTGACAACAATGGCAGACCTAATAAGGACAAAATATATATACGTGAAGACCTGACAAGAAACAGGAACAAACTTCTGTATCAAACCAGAATGCTAAAAAAAGTCTGGTATCATACAAGAAACATTCACAAGGGATGGTATGATAGTGCTGAAAATTAAAATTAAAGGTAAAGCAGGTAGACCTGACTTTGATAAAACAGTTTACAAATCATCTGACAGTGAACTGAAGGATATCTGCCTTAATTTTAATCTTCCAGTTGACGAAGACTGTAAACCACTACAGGTCAAAACTCCGGGTAAAGGGAATGCGATGGAAGTTGACATTGTAGTCAGTAATGGAAAAAAGACTGAAAAAATCTTAGATCCATATGCTAAGACCTTCCATCCAGTGGCTACTTCTTCACAGTCTACTCTCTTTTCTACGGAACCCGGGAAGGGACAAGATTTTTTACGGCGTAGCCGTTATGTTTTTGCTTTTGTCCTACATTTTTCGTTATTCCATTGGTCAATAAAACCACATGTCCAAGAAGATGACCATTTCATTGGTCAATGATTTGCATAAATAAATCTACTAAAAAATACGACAGTTTACCGAAGTTTTAACCTAGGAAATGTTTCATTTTTTATGTGAGACATGAATGAAAAATATATACAGTTTCAGCTTGCTCACCGTCTTGTCCTTTGATGACCATACGTCATATGTATAATTGTGTTTCTAGTGAATTCTGAAACTGCTGCGGTGAATAGCTATTTTGACCTAATTTCACGTGGTTGGTCTATATAGCGAAAGGAACCATTTCGCGAAAGGAAGTTCCTTTCGCGAAAGGAAGAATTTTCTGCGAAAGGAATTGTTTGTTTGATTTGAGGTTTAACGTTCCCATCAACACTGTGTAGATCATTTTGGAGACGTTGCTTCCAAGTTTGTGGAACTTTTACCCGAAATTGAGATAAAATGACACCTCAAGCCCTGTTGCCCAATGAAACCAATAAAGAGATATAGCATGACAAAAGCATGTAATAATCGCATTACAAATTGACAGATGTTTAATTTACAGTATATGCCCAATAAAAGTTGCAGTGTATCATTTGTCTTCAGCATACTTTATGTCCTCCATTTTAACACAAAATGGACATTTTCGAATATCATTAATGTTATATAAATTCTGAAAACAATTAAGTGTAATTTGAGTTTTAGTTAGGTGCACATAAGATCAAGTTTCCGTCTGTTTGTCTGCTCGTCCGTTTGTTCGTCCGTCTATGCGTTTACGTTCACCATAGCGACAACCCTAAATGTTAACCCTATAATTTGTGTTCAAAAACAGTAAATTATAAAGTTTTCTTATTTGTTGTGCATATACTTGAGATCATATGCTCTTGAAATGAGGTCATGTTTTTAACCTTGACCTTTCACATTGACCTTAGCTCAAACAGGCGGGACACCGCCCTCTGCAAAGCTATTTTACCTCGCGTGAACCTGAATTGTTTGAATACAGTAAACCAGTTCATAGCTAGACAACTGTTGCTGTCACTATTGTAGCTCATATTTCTAAACAACCTTCCAATTAAATCTACGCCGCATATCTTTTTTAAAGATATTTCTTGTTATTTGTATTATGTTGTGCGAACAAGATAATATCTTGAGTGGACAAGATATTATCTTGTTCGGACAACATATTATCTTGTCCGCACTAAATATTATCTTGTGCGGACAAGATAATATCTTGTCCGCACAAGATAATATCTTGTCCGCACAAGATATTATCTTGTGCGGACAACATATTATCTTGTTTGCACAACATAGATCTTGGGAAGTTGTGCGGACGAGATATTATCTTGTGCGCACAACTTATAAAATAAAAAAAATCATTCCCTTCCCCGGGTTCCGTACTTTTCAGTGACATATTAAGACCAAAATAAACTTCACCAACCCTACATACTGAAATAAGCATGTGTAAAACTCTATTTTCTGACCTCTTACATGTCCCTGGATGTGGGGGAGGAGTGGGGAATATATATATGCATGTATGTGTGTGTATGTATATGTGTGTATATACATGTATGTGTATGTATATGCATGTATATGTGTGTATGTACATGTACATATGTATGTGTATTGTTGTCCCCTGATTACCTACATTACTCCTCCAGTCTGGACCTACATTTATGCTTACTGACTGACAAACAATCATGACCATATCAAATCCTACTCATCTCATCTAGTTATTTATAAATTTGCTGTGCCTCCAGTTAATGCTCACTTTCCTTGAGGATTTAACCAACTGTGTAAGGGTTAACAGTTTCACAGTTATGTATCATTTTTGTCACTTAGCCCTTATTCTGCTGTCCATGACAACCCCTGCAAATGCAAACAGTGTGTATCCAGATCGGATGGCACCTGAAGAAGCCATCTTGTCGGGATCTGCACTGTCGGATATTCAGTCTGTGAACTTGTAGTAAACAAAACAAAAATCAACCAGACAAAATTTCAGTTATTGCAAAGGATGTAGACCCTGATCAGATGTCACATAATGTTGTGTCTGGTCGGGATCATCATTATTTGCATATATGCATGTTTTTGGTCCAAAAGGACAAATAAATTAAAAAGGCAGATCCCTGTCTTTAGCAAGCAGATTCTGATTAATACAGGTAAGACTGTGTATGTATCACTCTTCTGAGTCAACTCTCCATAATAAATGGATTGTGGTTGGTCTTGGGAGTTGGAAGATCCCAGTGCATATTTAAATGTGCACTTTAAAGCAAGAAATGTAGTATCTGTCATTATGAATAAATTATAGCAGTCTCCAGCAAATCTCATTTGGAGTAGCTAACCTTCTTATGATTCTCTGCATTTCGTGTTGTGGAGTTCATGTGTGTGGATAAGAGCACAAATGCTGTCAAATGCTGGATGTCAACACTGTGGTTTGAGCCTGTCTTAGGTCACACGAGATGCAAAGTTCTGCAAATGAATGATAGCTTTCTCCGAAAGATCTGGTTGTGTTATTGACTGGCTGGCTACTCTACCCACAAACTAGGGGTGATGGTTAAATCCCAGACTCCTCGTGACTCTCCAATAGGTGTTTAACCCATTTTACCGAAAACCTCTAAACTGGTAAGTGGTAAGCAGTGCAGGCCCGAATCGGACGACGAAGAACATGGCGTCTGATTGGGGCCTACACTGTTTGCAAATATTTCAGCCAATATGCAAATAAATTTTGAAGAAGGCACAACCCGACACCACTGAATAAATTTCGAAAAAGACTCCTGCTATGTATAAGGAGGAAGATTCGGGCTGGTGCAATGGGGATTAAACAGTCCGTGCTCCAAATGACCTTAGCTGTTGGTTGGATGTAAAACTCAAACACACACATGCCTGCTGTTACAAAGGCCATCATCCTATGCTGTATTTAATCATAAAAATACGTATTCTTGATAATTACAGTGGAACTTTGACAAAAATGACCTAAAATAGTGTTAACTGGGCCGTTAAACTCCAATATAAACAAACAAGCAAATCATAGTGAAATTTTTCTTATTTCTACTCAAAATATAGATTGAGGTTACACGTCAGAACCGCCGTTCTAACGAGTATCCACAATTTATATTTCAGAGCAGAAATAAGAAAAATAAGTTTTACCCCTATAAACACCAGTTTTACCATATAAAAGTGGGGTTCAAGCGGTCAAAATTGTATAGGCGTGTTTTCGTGATGTTATGTAATCCAAGTTACGGTTATTTATAGAAAAATATCACTGTCAGGACATCTATAGAAACTGGACTGCAAATATGTGTTGGGTTTGGCAAACAGTGCATACCCAGATCAGACGCCCCAGAACGCGGCGTCTGATCATGGGTCTACACAGTTCATGAATGTAAAGGTAAAACGAAACGTTTAAAATCTAAGTCACTCCTCAGCCATAGGACTATTGTACGGAACCCTGGAAGGGACATGCTGATTTTATTTCTTAAGTTGTCTGTACAAGATAAGATCTCTTGACAACGTCGCATCGTCGTCGATGTAGCGTCAAGACGCTGCATCGACGTTGTTTCGACGTCGTATACGTTGTATACATGGATAAGGAAATATGTATTTACCTTTTTTCTCTCTTCTTCGTACAATACTACCCAGCGATCAAGAGATGCCAGGGCAGCGTCGCATGGGCGTCGATGTGGCGTAATGGCGCTGCACCGACGATGATGTGACGTTGCATACGTGTTTTGTGTGCCCGCTGGACAGGTGTCCGATCTGCATTGCCAAAATGTTTTTTGTTAGCATCAATGCGACTGATGGGGTATCATAGCCATAACAGAAACGCTATTTCTGTTTATTATCTTCACTGAGTCATATCAGTGTGGTAATCTTACAACCATAGACAAGTCAGCACCATCTATGTCTTACCTCTGATGACAGAACTTCTGTCAGATAATTCAGATAATTATGACGTCACATACCTCATAATCCAGCAGAAAAAAGTTAAAATTGCCTCTCTCGGCATTAGCTCTGCCGTTGAATATGTAAGTAGTATCATATTCTAACCATTCTGATTTTCTGAAGTGTCATAAAATGTTGTATATATCGATAATCTCTGATACATAATATGTATGTCAGCGATGTTAAATCATTCCTTGCTGTCTATGTCATGAAGTCTGTCACAAATTGTCATAGCAATAATTCAAACATCATAAACCAGATACATCAGTCTCGGTTGCATGACATGTATGTCAATGATGTCGAATTATAACCTTGTTAGAAACGCAGTCATAGAATAACTGATATTTCTGCTATGTTAACTGTGTAAATAATATGCCTGTTATAAAATGACCATGTCTGTAAATACTGTGTTAAGGGGCCGGAGTATTTGGGATTCTTACTATACCTTCTCTTTGTGAACAGCGTCATATATGGTTCAATTCATGTGCCTCGCCGTTGGTGTTGGGGACGTCCTGACACCGCTGTATCGTTCAACGATGCAGCGAGGTCAGTGCAGCCCTGTCGAGATTGCGATGAAGCATCTGAGCCCTAATTTCTACCAAGTGTCGTCCGGGATGCCCGACTTGTTTGTGTCTTAAACAGGTATGACAGAGGCGTGGATCAGCATGCATATTCGCTCAGTCTGTATGGCGCCTCTGTCACTTCTTTTTCGCACTAGTACGACGCTCTTATGATAAGCATAACAACAAAAAAAATACCTTTCTTATAGTATTTCCAGGAGTTACATGTATTGATCCATCTGAATAGTGGAAAATTATATCCGTATTTGTAACACACTGACACACTTGTACTCCAGTCATGAATGAACCTGGCTCACGACACCCACGTGCCAAGGAGTCGCACGAGCGATTTTTAAACCACATGACATTAGGGTCGTTACGCGGTACAACGATACTTATTGCATTCAGTGCGGACATTTGGCATATGCCTATGATTCGCGATTTAGTGAAATAAATCGCCAGATGCATAATTGGATCCTACGGCGGAGGCACTGGCCGTACTGCGCGCATGCGCAGTCGCACATTGGCCCTCACCGTAAGCGTATGGCATAAGTGTCGTTGTCACGCGTTCCGGCGCTTGCAACCGGTGATTAAGTCTACATTAAGATACAATGACATTAGGTCATGTCAGCGACTGTCATAATATTACACAACTGCAAGTCCATGTCAGCAAAATGTAAACCTGTGAAAGTTAAGTATTGTCGGGGGAATGTCTGCTACAGTCGGTTTATGAAGCCGGTTTATAAAAATTGTCATACATGTATCAGGTAATGTCAGTGATTCCTATGTCACATTACTTCCATACCAGTAAGTTACCTGACATAAAATAACCATGTAAAATAACACGACATTTATGTGAATTGTCACGCAAACAATTTGTTTTGTAATGCACTGCTCATGCCAGTGCCACAAATGTTTCAGGCTCATAATTTAGATGTCAGTATCATGTATGCACATTACGACTCGTAAATTTATTTGTATGTCAGGACAATATTATGTCTGAGATAGGATAGATAGGCTTATGTAACAGACATGGAAACAAAATTTCCTTCAAGATCATGGTAAAATAGTCATTGTAAGAGAACTATATCCTTTGCAACAATGTAGTAATGTGTGTTGGCACTTTGTCTTCAACGATACTTCCTTGTTGGTTTTGTTTCTGGTATTTACAGCCATGCCAGTAATAAGTTTGCCATATGCATGTGAAGCTATAGAAGCCACCTGCTTCTTACAGAATAGCCATTTCAGCTTTTATCTCATCGCATAATAGTCATGATTATAGTATTGTAAGTTATTAATGCAACGGTGGAAGTTTCGCTAAAGAAAGCTAGTAATATACACGTTACTTGTCAGTAAAATGCCAGCCACACAGCAGCCATTAAATTAACACCATCTTGAACAAAATATATGTTCAATTTGACTCAGTAAAACAAGAGAGAATTCTAGGATTCCAGACACTTATATGCATCCAACAACTTGTAATCACCAAAAATGTTCATTTTAGTCCCCTTCCTCTGCTAGTATCATTATGTTTTTGATTATGTATATGTTCCTTTATGTTTGTCCATCATGTAAACTAATCAACGTCGTCTCAGCGCTCCACGGGGGAAACCATGTACATGTTTCAATTATCCTAGGAAATGTTATAAATCAACGCAACCTATCCGTTCCAAAGAAACTATTTCGTGCCCTAATTGATTGCATAACATGATTGAAATTCAAATTTACAGGATACGGATAGGGTTGCATTATTGTCGCCAAGCTAAGGCTAAAGGTCTAGAGTATCTTAACTATTTTGATCTTCTTGTCATCATAGCAATGCTACTAATAGGGGGCATAGAGAAAAACCCCGGACCATTAGATGAGTCTTTGAATTCATCGACCTCTGAACCTACTTTTCGAGAAATTACCCTCAACAGCAAATTTTCTATTGTTCACTATAATATTCAGAGCCTAACTAACAAAGTAGACGTTATAGAGTCTGAATTACGAAATTTTGATGCTATTTGCCTCACGGAAACATGGTTAGATAACAGAGTACCTAATGAAACAATAAAAATAAATGGATTTAGCTTATATCGTCGTGATCGCATGGGAGATAACCATGGAGGCATTTGTGTATATGTGCGTGATTCTATTTTTTCCCGTAGAAGACCTGACCTTGAACTTCCGCAAATTGAATGTGTATGGGTTGAAATTTGTATTCATAACAGGAAAGAGTTGTTGGGTACGTTTTGTAGACCTCCTAATTCAAATAACGCAATCTACACATGCATTGAGGACTCATTCGGGCTAGCATTTGATACTAATATTTCAAATGTAACAATAACAGGAGATTTTAATTTTGATGTATCAAAACAAACGTCCCATAGGAAAATTAATGATTTATGCCAGCATTTTAACTTGGACCAAATTATAACTGAAACCACGCACTATACAGAGAACTCCGAATCAATTATTGACCTATTTATGGTGTCAAACAAGAACAGGGTTGTTCTGAGTGGCGTTGGTGAGCCCTTTCTTGATCAAAACATAAGGTATCACTGTCCTATATATTGTGCATATAATTTTAACAAAATCACATCCCCAACTTACACAAGACAAATTTATTTATATCATAGAGGCGATTACCAAACACTTTCCCGCAAACTAAATGAAACCAACTGGAATTCACTGAAGGACGACGATGTAGATATCTATGCTAAAAATGTAACCGATGTGATCTTGAATCTTGTAAACAAACATATTCCAAATAAAACGATACATATTCGCAAATCCGATCCACCATGGCTGACTAATGATATAAAGAAACTTATGAGAAAACGTAAACGCCTATATGATAAGTACAAAAGAACAAAACAAGAGCAAGATTTTAATAAATACAAACAAGTCAGAAACCAGGTAACTTTTTTATTCGAAGAGCTAAAGACGATGAACTCAACAAATTAAAGAATAAACTTAAAGATCCCAATATAAATCAAAAGGATTGGTGGAAAACATTAAAAAATTTCATTAAACCAGAACAACAATCTTCTATACCTCCACTGAAATCCGATAACATTATTATTTGTGACGACAAAGAAAAAGCCGACCTACTTAACGATTTTTTTACACAACAAACAATTTTGGATGAAGTTAACGCGTCCTTACCACAAGCAACAAATACAACACACAACAAACTCGAGTCTATTATTATTACAAGAGAAGATGTGAAATCTATACTCTCGTCACTACCCACAGGCAAGGCGTCAGGCCCTGACCTTATTGGTAATAAAATTCTCAAGGATCTTGCCGAGCCTCTAACATCCCCTCTAAAAGATCTTTATAACTTCTGTCTTGAGAAGGGTAGATTTCCAGCTATGTGGAAACAAGCCAACGTTACTCCTATTTTCAAAAAAGACGATCCTTCCGAAGTGTCCAACTATAGACCAATATCTCTCCTTAGTACTATTGGAAAAGTTCTTGAAAAAATCGTTCACAAATATATTTTTAACTTTTTTCGAGAAAATGCCATAATAACGCCATTACAGTCTGGCTTTGTACCGGGTGATTCTACTGTAAACCAGCTAACTGATATGTACAATACTTTCTGTCAAGCTCTAGACGAAGGCAAAGAAGTAAGAGCAATATTTTGCGATATTAGTAAAGCCTTCGATAGAGTTTGGCATAAAGGCCTTCTGTATAAACTTTCTTCTGTTGGCATTTCTGGACAGCTCCTCCAATGGTTTTCAGACTATTTAGAAAACAGAAAACAACGTGTTGTCTTACCTGGAACAGCTTCGAGCTGGACTTCAATTAAGGCTGGCGTCCCTCAAGGTTCTATTCTCGGTCCTCTCCTTTTTCTAATTTATATTAACGATATTGTCGAGGATATTCACTCTTCTATCAGACTCTTTGCTGATGATACAAACCTTTATTTTATTGTTGATGATCCTGTTGATGCCGCTGATAAACTAAATACTGATCTCTCTAAAATTAACGAGTGGGCTAAACAGTGGCTCGTCAAGTTCAATCCATCTAAGTCGGAGTCAATGGTATTTTCCAGAAAAAGGTACAAGCCTAACCATCCTCGAGTCTTTATGAACGAAACCCAGATAAATGACGTAACATCTCATAAACACCTTGGTGTTGTATTTTCCAATGATTGTACATGGCATGAACACTTAGAGTATATAAAAACTAAAGCATGGAGCCGTATAAATATCATGAGAAAACTAAAATTTAAACTCGATAGGCACTCGCTTCAAACAATATACTTTTCTTTTATTAGACCATTACTTGAATATGCGGACGTCGTTTGGGATAACTGTACTTTGTATGAAGTTAACGATTTAGAGAAAATACAAAACGAAGCTGCTCGCATCGTCACCGGTGCAACAAAACTAGTCTCTATAGAAAGTCTTCATAATGAAACTAAATGGGAATCATTAGCATCACGTAGGAAGAAGCACAAACTACAACTGTTTTATAAAATGCAAAACGGCTTGACTCCTGACTATCTTTCTTCACTGGTACCCGCCCCAGTAGGTAACAATTCTACTTACAATTTACGTAACGCACAAGACCTAAGTACTATACAAGCACATTCTCAACTATATTATAAATCCTTCCTTCCATCAGTTGTACGAGACTGGAATGGACTGTCTGAAGAAATAAGAAATTCGCCAAGCCATGTCTCCTTCAAAAGACAACTTGATCTTAACCTGGCTTCTTTGCCGAGGTACTTCTGTAACGGCAAGAGGACAGGTCAGATTTATCACGCTCGTCTGAGAATGAGATGCAGTTCTCTCAATCAACATCTGTTTTCAAAAAACATTATTGAAAGCCCACTTTGCGTCTGCGGAGCTGTCGAAACTACTCAACATTTTCTATTTTCCTGCACACGATACACACATCTACGACAAGATCTCTACACTGAAATACAACCAATATGTCAGCCGTCTCTTGACGTACTTCTGTTTGGAAACCACGAATTATCGGATTCTAATAACAAGCAGATATTCTTAGCCGTTCAAGAATTCATAATCAAAACTAAACGATTCGTAGTAAACTTATAAGCTCCTTTAGTTAATATAATCCTACTATAAATAACCATTTCTACTAATAGTATCATTAATAGTTTCCTTTACGACAGGATTCGTGCTATACTAGACCTCTAGCTTAACTTGGCCAGACAAGCTAAATGTGTAACATAAGATGTCACACTATCTACATTTATCTATTGTATTTTACATTCCATGTCCCCCGTGGAGCCAATCCAGCTAGACGCTAGGAATAAGTATCTAGAAATGAGTTTAACAAGAATATCCATAATAATATCATAGGTCATTTTCACTTGTTCTGTATTATCACAAGTCACAACGCTACTATTGTACATTGATATTTTGTAAAAATGGGAGACAGAGTTCCATAAGTCTTTCGACTTTCTTCTGAATCCCATTGTATAATATTGTCTTTGTTGATTTATCTGTATGTATGTATATCATGTATTATACAAATAAATAAACGTTTAAACTAAGATAAGATCTTGACCGCACAAGATAATGGTGCGCACAGGATATGCGAACAACATAATATCTTGTGCGCACAAAATATCTTGTTCGCACAACTTATTGTCCGCACAACATAATATCGCACAACATATTATCTTGTTCGCACACCATGTTATCTTGTTTGCACAACATATTATCTTGTTTTCACAAGATCTTCGCACACGATATTATCATGTGCAAACAACGTCATATCCTGTGCATCTTGTGCGCACAACATATTATCTTTTTTGCACACTATAATATATTGTGCGCACAATATATTATCTTATTCGCACAACATATTATTTTGTTCTTGTTTCTTAAAAAGGGAAAATGTGTTGTGCGAACAAGACATTATTTTTTCTGCACAAGATAATCTTCTGCGCACAAGATGTTAATGTGTGTATACAACTTAAAAAATAAAACCAGCTGTCCCTTCTCGGGTTCCGTGACATTGCCTATTTAGAAATTTTAGGAAAAATGGTAGGGCATTACAGACGGACGTACTTGTAACTTGTAACATTGTGGTAGTAGAATCATATAAGTCCTGTTGAGTTGTCTTCTACGTCTCCCCAGTAAGCATTCTACATAAATCTACAGCGGGCCGTTAGCGGCCCCTCAGGGTAGCTGACGGGCCGCTAACGGCCCGCTGTAGATTTATGTAGAATGCTAGCAGGGTCTTCTTTGTAACAATTTAAAACTGACTGCCCGTGTTATTTTAAAGTTCAGATTTGGAATGTTATTTGGATGGCATTATATTCTCATTTAGAATATGTTATAATTATGTGAGTCACTATTAGTAGAGATTTCCAGTCTGCATGTATTTATCATACATGGTCTTAAAGCTGAGCACAGTAGTAGAAGTCAGCATATCCTCTGTCAAACTATTCCACTTATTTATAGTTCTGATACAAAAAGGATTTTAAAGCTCTTGGCTTAATCAGTTTCTTACTATGTCCAAGTGTGTGTAAGTCGTATTCAAGCATACCATCCATGTTTACATCATCAATTAAAAACCTGGATCATATCCATTAGATATCTTCTGTAGTGAAGAGTTGTTAAATTTAATACTTGTAACCGCTCTTCATAACTTAGATGAGAAAGTTCGAGGAGCAGTCTTGTAGGTCTTCTCTGAACATTTTCGATAGCACGAATGTCCTTGTTTAATGTTGGAAACCAGATGGTGTTACCGTAGCAAGAATAGGTCTAATTATGGTCAAGAATAGATCTATTATGTCAAGGGCGTATGTCATCTTTGACATCTTTTCTTCGAAAAGCGCGGGGATAAAAACAGTGACCTTCCGCTATTGATAAGACCAATTAGGCCCCGTCAAGCGATTTTGGTACTTATCGCCTATGCGAGCAGCGAAGGTTCAGGCGATCCTTCGCATCCGCGCAGTCTCGCCAGAACCTTCGCTGCTCGCTCATACAAGCAGTAATCAAGAGGAACCTTCAGACAGAAAACCATATCCCTGGCCCCTCTGAATGGCTGGGCATGCGCAGTTAGAATTTGTCATGACGGAATGCTCGAAGACACAAATTCGCTTGGCGGGGCTCAATTATGCTTTTAAAAGCACATTTAGATGGTTTCAGGTACATTTTCCTCATCGATGCGGTTCTAACGAGTATCCACAATTTATATTATGAGTATAAATAAGAAAAATATATCAATTTTTCATCATAAAATTTTCGATTTTTCGGCGGTAAAATAGTCAATGGATTTGTATAGGCGTGTTTTCGTAATGTGCCATTAACTGCGAAAATTAATATTGGCCCCGGTCTGCTGTTTTGGCACAATACAGAAAGTAACCCACAAAACTGTACTCAAGGAGTGCCTGGGTAATTACGAGTCTTTGTTAACAGGTTTCGAGAAGCCGTGTATTAGTTTGTTTGTTTGATTTGAGGTTTAACGTCCCCGACAACACTGTAACGGTCATTTTGGAGGCGCTGCTTCCAGTTTTGTGGGACTTTTGATGAAATGACATCCCAAGCTCGGTCGCAGTTAACCAATCTATTTCCGTTAATGTTAATTGTGTACCCTTTTTCAGGGACTCATAAATATCCTGATATTTCTCAGGTAAATAATATAATTGCGTTACGTGCGTCGTACGTAACTGAAAAACGATTGAGGCCCAAAATAGGTTTAAACAATATTTATTTGATGGTGTCAATGTTTGATATTTAGGCCGATAATTCAAGCAATGTATTGTTTTTTTTTTTCGAACAGAAACTTAAATATTATATAGTAATCAAATGCTGTCATTTTTACATATTTCATAATTGTGTAAAAATAGAGAAAATGAACAAAACTTTATCGGTTTTAAAGGTAATCTTGCCGAAATAACTAATATAGATAGAAATAACTTACTAACGCTACATAAGGGATATAACCTTAACGTTTTACAAGTACTTTCTTTGCGATCGGTCACAGGTGTATATTACATACGTTGCAGTCCGGTAACATTGCGCACATTTAGTTTAGATAGCTTGTCAATCCCCCGCCGCGAAGCGGAGCGGGGATTACAGGAATGATCTTCGTCTGTCCGTCCGTCCGTTCGTTCGTCCGTCCATCTGTCAGTCCGTAACACTTTCTTGTCCGCTCCATATCTCCTGAACCCTTTGGTAGATTTTCATTAAACTTTGGTCAATTATTCGTCTCAGTGAGCTGATGTGCAAAACCCATAAATGAACCATGCCGACTCAAGGTCAAGGTCACAACTGAAGGTCACGAGTTGGAAACATGGAATATTGTGTACGTTCCATATACTGGGAGGACCGAAGTTCGAGGACGTTTACACAAGCGACTTGACCGGTCTATACGAGGACTGTTCAAATATGAATGCAAGTAAATTAGAACGTTTTCTCATGCACTAATGCGAAAATCACCTGGAAATAAATATCACAGCGTAGAAAAACATTTTACCTATTCATTGATACCAAACCTGTTAAAATCCGTGCACTTTAGCCATGTATATCGTTCGATAAACACTGTCTACTCTTGTATACTAATACAAAACATGGTTGGAAGAAGGTCAGAGTACGCCGTTGAAATACGGTTCTATATTAAGAATCGTTGTATTCTTGGTATACGGTGCAAAGACATTTTTGATGAAATATGTTCGGTTTATAGGTATAATGAAATGTCTTTTCCGACAGTTTTTCGTTGGTGTAAGAAATTCAGCTGTGGGCTAGGCTCAACAGAAGATGCACCACGTGATCGTCGGCCGAAAAGAGCAACATCTGCCAAGATGGTTGCTAGAGTGAAGGAAATAGTTGCTACCGATGCACGATACACCACTAGGCAAATAGCTAGTATGGTTGGCATCTCATTAGGAGCAGCTCATACAATTCTGAAACGGGATTTGAAAATGAGAAAGATCTGTGCTAGATGGATTCACCATCTGTTGACAGATGAGCAGAAAAAGACACGCGTTCAGTGCGCCAAGAAGTTGCTTAAAACGTTTCCAAATTACAATGCACTGTCTTTCGCTAATGTCGTCACAGGTGACGGTCATGGGTTCACTTTTTTGAGCCAAAACGAAAGATTCAGAACAAAATATGGGCAACAAAGTATTGCAAAAGACCATGCATTGCAAAGCGGACCATGAGCGTCAAGAATGTAATGTATGCCATATTGTTTTCAAATCAGGGCCCTGCTATTCAGGTTGCTGTGCCTAAAGGCAAATCTGTAAATGCGAAGTTTTACAAGAATAAAGTTCTTCGAAAATTGAAGAAATATTTCAAAGAACGAAGACCCGCAACTGGTTTGGCCAATGTCAGATTGCTACATGACAATGCGTCATCGCACAAGGCGTTCATTGTGCAAGACTATCTGAAGCAGGAAAAGGTTGTTGAACTCCCTCATCCTCCGTATTCCCCTGACCTTGCCCCGTGTGACTTTTTTTTTTGTTCCCGCGGCTGAAAAAATACCTTTCTGGTCGAAAATTTGTACAGCGCAAACACCTCGGTTCTGCAATATTCCAGTGCCTTCATAGTATACCTCGAAAAGACTACCAAAATGCATTCAATGATTGGATCAGAAGACTGAAAGTTTGTATATCTGTTATAGGGGAATACTTTGAGGGGACAAAACAAATTTTTCATCGAAATCTATCACGGAATCATTTTTATGTGCTTAGTTGCATTCATATTTGAACAGTCCTTGTATATATATAAATAGCAATATATTAAAAAGTTGGTAACAAAATAGTCAAACATTTATTGAATGACCCAATTCCTAGTCATTTTCAAAAAGGTATTTAAGTTCGAGGATGCATTTGTCATGAGGATCATTAAGGTGCTGTGCGGTGTAAAAATAAAATGAATGCATGTAATTGATAACAAGATACTTTTATTGTAAACAACATAAATTTTACTGGAAATCATTTAAAAATGTTTTTTTTTCACTCATTATCCATATTTGCTCAAAAGTGTAGTCTTCTTCTAGATATCTGTTTAGTTCATTCTGTTCTATTCCATACGAGTCCAAAAATTAGCTCCATTTTATATTTTGTTCATTGATATCTACTTCAAACGAGAATTAGATGTACAAGAACAAGAACAATTGCCTAAATTTTTTATAATTAACACACCTACGGAACGATAGAATGCGTAACCATTGGTTAAGAACGTGAAGCAATTAGAGCGACATCCGGTTAGGAATTAGATCGCTAAAAAAGATAAAGAAACTGTGCAGTTTCTGTGTTTCATAAGTTATATAATTTTTACGAGGAAGTTATTTAAAAAACGGGGAATTACATTCAGGAGCCCATTGATATCGACATGTTTGGAGTAAATACCAAATCCCGTACTTCACACATTTTGGCTAAATTTAGTTTCTCAAGCTGAAGGTGAACTCAAGCCTTAGAAAACGAGTGGTTTTTCGAGGTGTTTGTTGCCTTTTATTTATTACTGCGCTTTGCTACAAAATCAGCGTATTAACATGCACACACAATAAACATATATGGTTATATGTGTTGTGGATATTTTGCTTGTCAATGCAGCACTAGCGAGAAATCACCACGAAAACGGTCGAACATGGTTGGTTACGCATTAGATCTATAGAAATGATAACAAAACTTGCAACTATAAAGCGGATCTGTTTTCATCTCCACGGCCCCAGAATCACCCGCACCTTGTTCTACGGAACCATTTTTAGCCAACCTGATAAGCAGTGCGCTATTGATTCGATAATGACATAGTCTTTTATGGAAACATTTTCAGTCTCCAGAATCATAGTACCGAATGATTTTCACTGACCTTTACGCTGTGTTTGTTTTATCAATGGTCCGGTAATTGCCTGAAATGAAATTAAACAGGTTTTGGAGTTTTAATTTCTGCTAAGAACTCCTCATCTGCAAAAATTGGCTGGTTAAGCATTAGATCGTCTGGTTAAGCATTCGATAGCCAGAGAGGAGAAAATCTCACCAGTTGCTGCCTAAGTAAATGCCAGCAGCTTACTATAATAAAAGGTGGTCTACATATGATTTATAAATTATGTTAAAATCACCAGAGAAAGAAAGCCGTGATGAAAAATACTTTTCTGGACAAGACCATTAAATGTCTGGGTATCATGCTTATCTGACCGAATGACGCACAGATTCATAAATAAGAGGTCATTACTTGCTTTAGTAGTAAACAAAATGGCCAGCTTACGCTTTTTAATGGCGATTAAATCTATATCGTGTTTCTATGGTCAAGCATTAGAGAGCCAGGTTGAGCATAAGACACCCATGATTATAAACTTGGTGCTTATAAAAAGTAGAAGTAAAGCAATGATCAGGAATCAATACCAGCTGGCTATCCAAAATGCGATACATACAATCAGTGACAAACAATAACATAAATAAACCGCCAAAGAAGAACCGCCTTGTAACAGTCAGTGAAAAGAATTCCACTGGGAATTGTTTGTCAATCGACCCAAAGGTGCTCAGAAGAAAAGCTGTTCTATGCTTAAGTGCACGTGAATATCACTGACTTGTCGGGAAAACTATTAGAATGAAAATAGTCGCAGTGAGGTCAGAGTGTTGTGAAAAACTAAAGAGGGTTATCTTGGAAACATAGGATGGGCTTGGCAAAGAGTGTAGACCCTGATCAGACGCTGCAGAATCCGGCGTCTGGTGAAGATCTACACTATTTGATTGGACACTGGAATTTAAGAGATTAATGAAACAGTTTAAGACTATTTCTCCTACCTACACTCGGAGGCAATAGACCCACCAGTCCTTTTTTTTTTTAAATCACATTATATTTTGTGCAGAAATGAGAAAAATATCACAATTTTTCATCTTAAAATTTTCGTTTTTTTGGCGATAAAGGTTACATTGTATTTGTATATGCGTGTTTTCGTAATGATTATTCAAAGAAACAAAATGATGTGGAGAAAACAAATGTCTACAACCTTTTTAGTACTAAATACAATATTATCAACAGTCGGTCGATAGTGAACAAAAAACTGGACTTTTGGCTTAATGTAAACTGCCTAATCACTGCCTAGATACATCCGTGAGAAAATATTGCTCCATATTCAAAACGGTTTCAAAAGTTCCTCATATCTAAACATGATACTGCAGATGGAAGAAAATATTATAACTTGTATGTTCTATCAATTTATTATATCTATATTTTTTCACCATATCTAAAAAAGACACTGCCGATGAATCAAAATGTTATAGCGTGTATGTTTTATTAAGAAGGAAGATTAGATCATGGAAGATTAGCTGAGGGCCTCGTGGAAGATTAGCTATTACATGTATTTTTGTATGTGCTAAATGTTGCTACCCTCACTAAATAAAGTCCTTACTTACTTACTGACTGACTGACTTACTTACTTACTTCTCTCAATATATTTAATGAACGCACCTGTCCTCCTGTTTACTTAAAATTTATAAATTTTACAAATGGATTCTAGTTCGTCTTGATTAACATGATTAAGAATACATGGTGTGTCATTCTTGCGCTGTTTGTATTAATAAGAAGTTGGTTTTAGACAATATCTTTATCTTATCGTTTTGACAGTTAGCATAGAACTCACGGGATCTCCGATCTGGGTTATCGATCATGATACAGACATATATTTTGGGGGCATGCGCAGTCCCAGGAGTAGGATATTCCGGCTACCTATTTGCTTTGCAGAGGCGAGCTAAAACAAATACGCCTTTCTTTTGCGTTACTATGCCCTTTTTTCGCATTACTACGCCTTTTGATTCGCGTAAAAACGCCTTTGATTCGCATCACTGCGCCTTTCTTTTGCGTTACTACGTCTTTCTTTTGCATTAGTATGCACTTTTTCGCGTTCCTACGCCTTGTCTTTGCGTTACTACGCCTTTTTTGCGTAGCTTCGCCTTCTGATTGGCGTGACTGCGTCTTTTGTTTTGCGTTTCTACGCCTTTTTTGCGTTATTACGTCTTTTGTGTCGCGTTACTACGCCTTTACGGTATTTTATTTTCTCCTACATAAGCCAAATAGGCTTTCGTATCTGCAGTGTTAACGATCTTACCATTAGCCTTTCACGCCTGAGTTTCTTAAACGGGTTCTCTCCATTTTTTTATTTTGGGCAATTCTTGTTTATAGGAGATTTAGTCAAATTCATTTACAGGATGGCGAACAGCTTTCATTCTCGGATGAGACGGTTCATTAATGGCCGTCCCATCCGGATATAGATTTAATCGCCATTACAAAGCGTAAGCTGGCCATTTGGTTTTCTACAAAAGCAAGTAATGACCTCTTATTTATGAATCGGCGCGTCATTCGGTCAGATAAGCATGATACCCAGACATTTAATGGTCTTGTCCAGAACAGTATTTTTCATCACAGCTTTCTTTCTCTGGTGATTTTAAAACAATTTAGAAATCATATGTAGACCACCTTTTATTGTAGTAAGCTGCTGGCATTTACTTAGGCAGCAACTGGTTTGATTTTCTCCTCGAATGCTCAACCAGACGATCTAATGCTTAACCAGCAAATTTTGGCAGATGAGGAGTTCTTCGCAGAAATTAAAACTCCAAAACCTGTTTTATTTCATTTCAGTCAATTACCGGACCATTGATAAAACAAACACAGCGTAAAAGTCCGTGAAAATCATTCGGTACTATGATTCTGGAGACTGAAAATGTTTCCATAAAATACTATGTCATTATCGAATCAATAGCGCACTGCTTATCGGGTTGGCTAAAAATGGTTCCGTAGAACAAGGTGCGGGTGATTCTGGGGCCGTGGAGATGAAAACAGATCCGCTTTATATTTGCAAGTTTTGTTATCATTTCTATAGATCTAATGCGTAACCAACCATGTTCGACCGTTTTCGTGGTGATTTCTCGCTAGTGCTGCATTGACAAGCAAAATATTCACAACACATATAACCATATATGTTTATTGTGTGTGCATGTTAATACGCTGAACTTGTAGCAAAGCGCAGTAATAAATAAAAGGCAACAAACACCTCGAAAAACCACTCGTTTTCTAAGGCTTGAGTTCACCTTCAGCAGGAGAAACTAAATTTAGCCAAAATGTGTGAAGTACGGGATTTGGTATTTACTCCAAACATGCCGATATCAATGGGCTCCTGAATGTAATTCCCCGTTTTTTAAATAACTTCCTCGTAAAAATTATATAACTTATGAAACACAGAAACTGCACAGTTTCTTTACCTTTTTTAGCGATCTAATTCCTAACCGGATGTCGCTCTAATTGCTTCACGTTCTTAACCAATGGTTACGCATTCTATCGTTCCGTAGGCGTGATTAAGGTTTTAATATTTTTTAAGAGCATCACATTCACTACTGCTGTCCATTTCCCAGAAGAAATATTAAGCCTCTGAAGTAATAAGGACAGCAGGTATGTTTTGTTAAAGAATTTTCCCACATTGATCCTCATACGAAAAGAATGGATAAACAGGTCTGCTGGTAAGTGTCCAAAGTTAAACAATGCATGACGCTTGATATTTCTGTCAGAATGTGTGTGAAGGACGGAATCATTGGGTTAAAGTTGGGTGTAAAAGTATTAGCGAAAATGGCGGATTTTTATAACTGTTTAATGTCTCAAGCAATATTTACCTCTCTGATCGCCTTCGCAAGAATATTATATTATACCTCCAAAATGTTGGCTTGTATTTGTGGTTTGTTGTTATTGATTCACGAGAGAATGGCATCAGTAGTAATCAATATATACAAACACAAATGACGTCATCGAACTTGCGTGACCCAGAGCTCATTTACCCCTGCAAGGATTCTCATTAAACTTTGATCAATTATCCCCCTCAGTGAGCTGATGTGCATAACCCATAAATGAACCATGTCGACTCAAGATCAAGGTCACATTTGAAGGTCAGGAGTTCAAAACTTTGAATTTTGTTTCCGTTCCATACCTACACCTCAAAAGATTTTCATTAAACTTTGGTCAATTATTCCCCTCAGTGAGCTCATGTGCACAGTTCACAAATGAATCATGCCAACACCAGATCAAGGTCACATTGGAAGGTGACGAGTTTGAACTGACTTTTAATTTTGTGTCCGTTCCATATCTCCTTTACCCCTGGAAGGATTTTCATTAAACTTTCATCAAATATCCCCCTCAGTGAGCTGATGTGCAGAACCCATAAATAAACCATGCCAATTCAAGATCAAGGTCACAGGTGAAGGTCACAAGGTTGAGCCTTGATACAAAGTGCGCTGGGGGATTTGGCTTTCACTCAGACTGCTTCCTTGTAATTATTATGAATTGGGTTTTTGTTTTACCGCCCTTTCAAGATTAGTTCACTCAAATCGAGCCGATCGTTAATCAGAGGCTGGCGAAAACCTGAGCACCCGAAAAAAAGTCCTTACCTTCTGTTGTAGAACTTGGCGTCTCACATGTGACACTAGCCAGACTCGAACCCACGGCGGTGAGAGACCTTAGGATTAGGAGTCAGCGCTTTTAGCCACTAGGCCACGGAGGCCCGTGTCATTGCTGGTTGGGTCGACTGTCTGTCAGTCGACCCATAGTGAGCCAGAAATGTGGCGAAATCAATGCCAATTCGGCTTTCTGTTCTTCGCTCTAGAGCGATAAGTAGGTCAACGGCGCTCTGTCTTAGGTCCGCGCGATTTTGGCCATCATGATGCATGCCTATGCAAGTTTCCATGCTGGCAGGAAAACGCGCGGCTTGCGGTCCATGAAGAAGACAGGTCGCATGTCTTACTCCCAATCAGCAGGCAGAATGAGTGCGCCACGGTCTTCTACCGGCTTGGCCAGGCAGAAGCACTGCTTGTAGAACCGCCAAGCTCCTGGGACGAACTCGTTGTCACTCCCGCATCCGATGACTTCGACACGTACAGAATGTCGTCTCAATATGTTGCAAACCGTAATACTCTGTCGCGTATGGGTTCGACCCGTAGGCTTATCTGTCGTGGTATTTGTAGCGGCAGACAGCTTTGCAGTCGCTGGTAATACATGTCTGGCGCGAGCGGTTGGTGGGAAGGCTTAGGCGGCGAAGTCTTGCGTCGTTTCTTCCTCGGCGGCTCTGGTGGCGTAGGACGAGGAGAAGGCTCTCACAAAGACGGTTCTGGTACATGCGAAGGCGTTGGTCGCTGTAGTGTCGGCGCTGGTGCAGGATCGGTGCTGGCTGCCGGTGGGTTTTGATAGAAGGGGATCGCAGGTGTCCTTTTAAGGGGAATATTGGAACACCTGGCAGATTTTTTCCCGCCTTTTTTCAAAGGGAGACCACTTTCGGGACATACTGTTCGCTTTTCAATAAGCCCTGTCCCACCGAAAAAGGGGTCTACTCTTAAAGGAAAGAATTTGCTCCTCAGGAACAAATTCTTTCCTTCAAGAGTTGACCCCTATTGACATGGGGGACAAAAATACTGTTGCAGGAGTTGCCTTCCCTGAAGGTGTATTCATTCCCCTTAAATGTCTCTACATGTGGCGCTGCTTGGCGTACACGGTATACGTGGCGCTGTTTTCTTGGGCTACCCTCTGGGGCTCAAGAGCAGTGTTAACTTGAGGCACCCCATGGAGTTTGCAAGACTAAAGAAAGTTACCAGAGGCTCTGGCAAGCAGAATAAGACGATGTTGACTATTCGAGAGCTGAACAGAGATATGTGTGAATGGAATGATCATCTATTTCAGCATTTTTTCTAGGATAATTAAATCAGTACCTATAATTAATTACAGGATAACTTTTTAAGGGGAATGGGTGACACCTTTTCTGGATTGTTTTTTTTTTTTTTTTTTTTTTTAATTTACAGGGACTTTTTTCCTTTTGCCGGATATTTACATTATGGTTCATTGGTTCCTGAGCTCTTGGTTATAAAACAGGTTATCGTTTGATGGGCGCATGCGCTGTTGGTAAAATTAACATGTGGCTAGCCGCCAGGTATTTGATATGGGTGGCAGCGCTCACGGTGCAAATACTAACATCGTGGAATTTTGCTGAGAAATAACAATGGCATGGAATGATTAAATGTGTGTTATTATATATGACCTATTCATATACAATGCGGTTCCTTTTGAACTCTACTCATTATAACACGGTTCAGGTTATAACACGGCCAGGTCTTGCCTCCCAAATTGTCATTTTACTATAATTTCTATATAAAAATATCCCTTTATGTTACAACACAGTTCACTTATAACACGGTCCTGTACTATGCATCCCAAACATAGCGTTATAAAGGTACTGTCCTGTACATTTAACGTCAAACTGTTTGAATAAGGCGGTTAGATCGAAAACGAAAATCGGAGGGTTAAAATGGTATTCTCTCGCTTTGACTCTCGATATTCTAATATGACTCGAGACGAATTGTACTCTATGTTCAAAATAAATATGTACATTATCGACAAAAAATACAAAACAAAATCATTTGGGAAAATTTGTTTTTTAGGCCTACACAGAAGAACTATTAACCCAGGCACCATGCGTCCCTGAAATTAGGCCACAAGAATTTGTGTAGTGAATACTGGCTGAATTTCCTTTTCAAAAACACAAAATAACCTTGTTAATAAGCCTGTCTGCTTGAGAGTTCCTGTAATAAATAGCTTTGTAATGCACATAGATTATAATCATTTTCAGGGCTCAAATTGCGCATGTTTTTGTCGAACAATAAACCGAGGGTATCCGAATGCCTAATTATAATAAATTATGCAAACGCAAACACTACAAACTAAGTTGTCAGTGCAATGTTTATTGATCCTGTATATTTTGTAAAGAGCCAGCCATGCCAAAAATGGGATCTGTTCTCAAAGAAGAGAAGTTGTTCCACAGGATAAAAATACTATCCTTTGAGAGTAATATTTTGCTTCAGCGTAGCCATTTGCCTTAAATTAATAAATTTGTCCTTAAAAACTGGGTTTTTTAATTGAAATAAGGTATAATAAAATTCTGAATCCTCAGCCATGGGGCTATTGCCTGTGAAAGTTGAGAGAATTATATGGTTTAGGAGCAATTCTGTGACATAACAGACGGATGCACGGGCGGACGGACGACGGGTATGACATGAACCCCGTCTTTTCTTCGAAAATCGCGGGGAAAGTTAAGAAATTTCGTATTCATTTCGAAAACACGCCTATACAAATACATTGAAAATTTTACCGCCGAAAATTGAACATTTTAACAACAAAAAAATGTGATAAAAATGTGATATTTTCTTATTTCTGCTCATAAATACAGATTGTGGGTACCCGTTGGAACCGCCTAAGAAAAATAAAGTTAACCCCAGGTTTACTATATAAAAGTGGGGTTCAAGGTGGTCAAACTCTTATGAAGGCGTGTTTTCGTGATGTTGTCCTGTTACAGGTCCTTGTTAAGCTGTATTGGGGGCAATGCAGAAAATCTCAGTGAAACTGTTGGGTTTAGATAGTTTTTGTTGTTTATGTACCCCTTTTACAGGGCTTCTCAAATATCCTGAGATATTTCTCAGGTGAGCGATATATAATTGTGATCAATTAATGTCCGTCGTGCGTACCTCCACACGCTATCGGGGTACCTCATAGATTTAATCAATATTTCGAGTTGAAGGTGTTAAATCCGATAATTTAAGCAATAGTTTCATTAAATTGGAACTTTAAACATCATATAGTGACTCACATCCTGTAATTCTATATATTTTATATAAATATGTTAATAATTTTGAAAATGAATAAAGAAGTATCGCCCTTGAAGTTAATCCTGCCGAAAATAATTTACTTGCACGTAGTTTCTTATAAGGGAGGTAACCTCAACTTTCTACACTTAAGAGTCACAATAGTTATAAAACATTTTTCATGCTAGACTCAGCTGAGCATGTTTTATTTGTAATACTCTTAATTATTAAAATACAAAAAAATCCGGCAATATTCCTGCTCAGATCAGCATAGAATTTTATTTCTTGCACACCAGACAAGAAAATCCGCGATTTTACCCTGGGATAGAAATTTATGTTCTGACCCTGGTGTTCCGACCCCAAATCGAATATAATCGCGTGTTTGATAAATGCACTGGTTGATTACAACCTGATGCGCGGCGTCGTCATGCATGACGTCACTAAACATTCCTGTTGTGTCATCACAAACTGGCGGACGTCGGTAACCGAAGTGACAGCAGCATTAAAATTGCGCAATAGAAATGGAAGGTATGCAAGAAAAAGAGTCCTATATGGGTGTGAGGGGTGGATAGAAAAATCCGTCCCTCGGGATCACTGTCCGGCATCACGAGGGAAGCCTCGTGATCACTCAATGTCGTATTCAGTCCGAAAACACGCCTATACAAATACATTGAAAATTTTACGTGATGCCGGACAGTGACCCTTGGGACGGATTTTTCTATCCACCCCTCACACCCATATAAGATTCTTATATTCTCCAGCTGGATATACATGTATTTCATGTTCGAGAAAAAAGGGTCGGGCTGCATGGTGCTTCCACCGACCGCATAGCCTATGAGTACTGGTAAACGAACCCATACTAAACCGCTTTGAAGGTTTAGGCCTGCACAGGCGAAGAGGCACGGGCTTAAAAAAATCAAAGCACTAAAAGTACTGTGAATTGAGGCTTAAAGTCCCCATCAACACCATTAAGGTCAATTTGGAGACGTTGCTTCCAAATTTGGGTGACTTTTAGCCGGCATTGAGTCCTGCCGCCCAATAAAACCAACTGGGTTTAAATGCCTAGACGGTCCCGGCTACCTATAAAGCGTTCCAAAGAAGTCGGAACTTGAGAAAACGCTGTTACTTTATAGCAACAGATTCGTTCAGGATGAGTCTAAGGTGGTCTATGTGCCCATTTAAAGTGAAAACGACGATGCAACGTCATGGCATTGCATCGACTTCCTGATAAGACGTCAGGTGCCCAATGGGATGTGGTCTTCAGGGGGCGTAGCAAGGACCCAAAATATTATTACGCACAACTAGACAAAAATCTCTGTAAAACATATTTTTCCGAGATGGGGGGTAAATTTGCTCCCGAGGGGAGCAGCCCATAGAGAACACTAGGCCTATTACATTGTATTTTATTGCAAAGATTTTGCATTACGTAGGCCTACATGCGTAATATGGTAATATGCTTTACGCATATGGTCTTCATCACAAAGACGACCAGCACAAACTCAGGGACGCGTAGTTTTGCCAGAGCCTTTGCCACTCTCAGACACGTAGAAGAGAAGCCTAATCGGGCATGTCCCAGCCAGCACTGATTGAAGGGCCAACGTCAGCTGACGCCTACAGCAACGTCGAATCGCTGTCGGCCCGACGTTGGCCCGCTATTGCTTGCTAGCTGGATGCGTTTTTAGTTGACTGACAAATGTAAATTTTCAACTCATCGGATAAGTGCCTGTTCTCGTGCGTCGGCTCTTAAATAATCACTATAACTCATTTTACCTGTTTTCATTACATGAAAACAGGTAAAATGAGTTATAGTGAGTTATAGTCGTTGTTTGCTAGCTGGATGCTTGATAGTGAGTTATAGTCGTTGCTTGCTAGCTGGATGCTTGATTGTGAGTTATAGTCGTTGCTTGCTAGCTGGATGCTTGATAGTGAGTTATAGTCGTTCCTTTCTAGCTGGATGCTTTATAGTGAGTTATAGTCGTTGCTTGCAAGCTGGATGATTGATAGTGAGTTATAGTCGTTGCTTGCTAGCTGGATTCTTGATAGTGAGTTATAGTCGTTGCTTGCTAGCTGGATGCTTGATAGTGAGTTATAGTCGTTGCTTGCTAGCTGGATGCTTGATAGTGAGTTATAGTCGTTGCTTGCTAGCTGGATGCTTGATAGTGAGTTATAGTCGTTGCTTGCTAGCTGGATGCTTGATAGTGAGTTATAGTCGTTGCTTGCTAGCTGGATGCGTTTTTTGTTGACTGGGAACATGCATTTGACAAATGAACATTTTCAACTCATCGGATAATCACTATAACTCATTTTACCTGTTTTCATTACATGATCATGCCAAACAAGAAAAACTTTTTATGGTCGATTTTTAACTTTATAACTTGGAAAGCCTTCCTTTCAAAAGGAAATTTTATATGGACTTTCTTTCCCCTTGGTGTCTCGGTTAATTGTATAGATTGCCGGCCTCGGTAGCTCAGTCGGATGCGCGTCTGACTGGTGATCAGGAGAACGCGGGTTCGATACCTGCCGGGGTCGGGAACATTTTTTCGTGGAGATTGATCATGAAATCTTTTCTGCGGTCATTATCTCCCTTCCGCTGATTCAAAAAGGGCAGTTGTCAGTTTCTGGCGAAAGAATGTGCACTGTACTGGTTAACCACTTACGTATAAGCCTGTCCAGGAAAAGTGTGGAAAGGTGAACTGACCGGCTCAAAAATGACCTAAATAGTGTTGACTGACCGTTAAACTCCAACACAAACAAACAAACAAATAATTGAATAGATTCCTAGTCATTTGCTTCACTTCTATTTTGCACAATGTTGCCTACAATATATGCCATAGAAAAAGTATGAAAAGAATGAGATCCCCAAAAAAGAAGAATTGTCCTTCTGTGGTGAATTCCATGTTTCCCCTTTCTAGAACATATTTAACGTCACTACAGCTGTTGTCTGGGAATGTGTGGCGACCGTAAAACGTCTCCTTGTCCTACATCATAGTGTAGTTTATATTTTCTTGTCCTTTGGGATCATTGATTCCATTGTGGAATTTTGAAAATATTTGGGGGTCACTGATGAGGCCTTAATGGCCGAAACTAGCTAGTCTGGCCCAGAAAACATGTACACTCCATATTTTCCACTTCTGTGGTGACATCCTTGCTTCCAAAGGATAACCCTTTCTAGAACATATTTAACGTCACTACAGCTGTTGTCTGGGATTGTGTGGCGGCCGTAAAACGTCTCCCTGCCCTACATCATAGTGTAGTTTATATTTTCTTGTCCTTTGGGATCATTGATTCCATTGTGGAATTTTGAAAATATTTGAGGGTCACTGATGAGGCCGAAACTAGTTAGTCTGGCCCAGAAAACATGTACACTCCATATTTTCCACTTCTGTGGCGAATTCCTTGCTTCCAAAGGTTAACCCTTTCTAGAACATATTGTAACTTAAATTCAGGAACAGAAAAAGTCAAACACAACTAGAATCAGTACAGTATTTTCCTGGACATCACGACGACCCATGCGACATAGCGCATTTTGAGTGTCCAAAATGGCTACTTTTCTGATGAAAATTCGCGACTGTTACTTATTTATGCTGCAAACAAAGGTCACGACCTATTTCTTGGAGCAGAAATAAGAAAACTAATATATGCTCCCGTAAACACCAGTTTTGTCTATACAGTGAGGTTTAGGGGGTGTTTGTTGCACGGACTAATTCACGTGTTGCCACAACACGAAAACACGCCATTAAATTGTGTTGATACAGTCATTAACATCAGTTATTGCTTGTGATTGTGTAGTTTGTATGGGACGGGCCGTAATTAATTTTATTACCCTACCGCAATAAAATATGTTTAAACCAAAACACGCCCACATAATTCTGACCCCCTCGCACCCCACTTTTATATAATAAAACTGGGGTTTACAGGAGTAAATCTTAGTTTTCTTATATTTACATTTCCAGTGTAAAGTCTAATGTAAACCTATAGAAAACTATTGCGTTCATACTTCTATGAACGCATCGAATCACATGATTTTCAGTGACGTAAAGTGACGTCATTCTAAACCCTTGTTCTCTTCGGGCGTTGATGACGTCAACGCTGCTCCGCTCTTTGTAGAAAAACAGCGTGTAAATGTTTTTCAGCTTTAAAAGTTTGCCCTACAAGCATTTCATTGGCCAAGTGATGAGGGGCAAATAATGTAAATATAAAAAATAAACTTAATTTTTCTGCATTTCATGAAAGTATGAACGACAGTGGGTCGCTAGCAAAGTTTACATGAACCCCTTCAGGGTTCATTTACTTTGTATGCGACCCACTGCGTTCATACTTCCATGAACTGCAGAAAAAATAAATTTCATTTCTTAAATATCTGATCTAAAATATAGATTACGGGCACTCTTTAGAACCGCCTCAATGAGGCGGTTCTAAAGAGTACCCACACTCTATATTTTGAGCAGAAATAAGAAAAATGTCACATTTTTTCATCAAAGTGAGTGTACATGCAGTGACGGTCCATCTCGCATCACTTCGCCTGGACAGGCTTAGATCCTCTAAGCTCTTCCAGTACTCGTACGCGGTCTGTTTCAGCTCTGCGTGGAAGCATCATGCAGCAGCCCACCTATTTCATTAAGCCCGATGATCCGACCCCCCACTCCGCAAATAATGTGGGTGGGGCCAGCAATACAGATACGTTTTTGGATTATTTTTTTCACGAGGCCTTGCATTCATTTGACAATAATGGAAATATATGTTTAAATCAAGAGGACTTGGTTAGTATAGACAACTTTGCTATACACCGTTGTTTTGTTTGTTTTGAGGTTTAACGTCCCTTCCAACACTGTGTAGGTCATTTTGGAGATTTGACTTCCAGTCTTGTGGGACTTTTCCGCATGCCGAGCCGGACAGATTATGGTTGTAATGTTGGGCCAAGCAGGCACTGAATACGTGTTCATGCCACCCATCGGGGCTTGAAGAAATAGACGGGCTGCATGATGCTTCCACGCAGAGCTAAACCCGACCGCACACTAGTACTGGTAAACCGCTAAAGGATCTAAGCTTGCCCAAGCAAGTCGGTGCGAGTCGGACAGCCAATGCTTTTAAACCCTATTGGTTTCATTGGGCGACAGGGCTTGAGATGTCATTCCATCTCAATGCCGGGTAAAAGTCCCTCAAATTTGGAAGCAACGTCCCCAAAATGACCTATACAGTGTTGATGGGGACGTTAAACTTCAAATCAAACAAACAAACAAATGCCTGTTTTCGCGCCCACATTAAACCCTGCATGTGGAATTGTGTTTTCAGTACATCAAAAAACTTCTTCACACAAGCGAACTTCGAGCTGTAGTTAAAGACAATCTTCAGTATGCTATTATGACTGCGGTAAACAGAGTAGCAGATATAAACAGTGACACTATGGCCAAGTGATTAACCGGGCCTTCCTGGCTTGATGGATAAGGCCGCTGACTCTAAAGGTATTTGGGTCTCTAGCCGCTGTGATTCGAGCCCCACTCGGATCACATGTAACGGCATCGCATTTAATAAAGGCGGGATGTTGACATTTTTATTATTAAATCTTGAATAAAATGCGTTTTAGATGTCATATGATAAATCGAATCTTACATGAGTGTTCATGTATTATTAAATTTATTAAACTCGTTGAGCAAAAGGGATAAAATGCTCGGCAAACCCTCGCATTTTATCCCTTTTCCTCAACTCGTTTAATAAATTCAATAATACATGAACACTCATGTAAGATCCACTATATGTCGCACGGGTGTGTTATCGTAATGCTAGGGCAAACTAAAATCTCCAGTTCAACCCTGATGGGCCAAGAAACAGACAAATGTCCGACCCCAACCATCCAAATATCTATCTTTATGTTGGGGCTATTGCAGAGTCTGGATCCCTACCCACCGGCTTGCAATTAAACCATATATGCCTAGCGGCCATTTTCTGGGACATTGGCAAACAGTGCAGACACAGACCGGACGCTGCAAAACGCGGCGTCTGATCTGGGTCGACTCCCTTTGCGTAAAGAACATTCATTTTTTGTAAAATTGGCTACAAACAAAAACAAACTTGACACCCCTGTAATAGGAAAAGGACCACTGCAAGCTTACTAGGTGGAAGATTCCCATATCATTTATGGGTTAAAGAGGGCAGCAAAGTGGTTAACTGTAATTGGGTTAACCCATTTTGTACAGGAAACCCCAAGACGGGTACCCTGGCAAACAGTACATGCCCAGATCAGACGCCGCAGAACGCGGCGTCTGATCAGGGCCTACACTGTTTGCCCAAAGTCCAGCCATTTTCCAAATAAATGTTGAAGAAAACACTACATGTCACCCCTAAACATGTTTTGAAATGGACTTCTGCTATATATAAGGTGGGCATCTCAAGCATTGCCGCCCAATGAAACCAAAAGTGTTTATAAGCATGGGCGGTCCGACTCGCACCGCTTTGCCTGGGCAGGCTTAGATCCTTTAAGCGGTTTACCAGTACTCGTGTGCGGGTCGGTTTCAGCTCTGCGTGGAAGCATCATGCAGCCCATATATTTCCTCGATGGGCGGGGGCTGAAACGCACGAGCTAGGCTGTCCGGCGACAACTCTTGTTTTAATTTAATTATGATTATTATTATTATTATTATTTTGATACTGTGGCGTACGTAGATTATCAAAACAGAACAAACAGAACAGGATATCATTTGTTTGTTTGATTGATTTGACGTTGAATGCCCCCTCAACACTTATATGTCATTTGGAGACGTTGCTTCCGATTTTATGGGTCTTTTTCCCGACATTGAGATGAAATGACATCTCAAGCCCAATGAAACCGATATGTTTATATGCATGGTCGGCCCGACTCCCACCACTTTGCCTGGGTAGGCTCAGACCCTCTACGCGGCTTATCTGTCTGTACTCATGTGCGATCCGTTTCAGCTCTGCATGGAAGGTAGTCCAGTCTATTTCTCCAAGCTCCGATAAGCGGCGGATCTGTGCGTCGTGAACTTGCTTAATGAGTAAACTTGAGACTGATATGTCTTTCGGCGGATTGGAAACATAATTTGGGCCCCGTCAAGCGATTGTGGTACTTATCGCCTATGCGAGCAGCGAAGGTTCAGGCGAGCCTGCGCATCCGCGCAGTCTCGCCAGAACCTTCGCTGCTCGCTCATACAAGCAGTGAATTAAGAGGAACCTTCAGACAGAAAGCCATATCCCTGGCCTCTCTGAATGGCTGGGCATGCGCAGTTAAAATTTGTCATGACGGAATGCTCGAAGACACAAATTCGCTTGGCAGGGCTCATTTTGTCCCGGTTCCTCTGAAAAACCTCTGTAAAAACCTATCAAATATCTGGAAAATATCGTTCTTTCCTCAGCAACCCAATATATTTCACTAATATGTGGACATAAATAGAACACCGGGTGAGAAAAAAAATCTTAACCATTGAAGTTGCTCAGTCAACACTATTTTAGGTAATTTTTGAGCTGGTCAGTTTATTTATCCACACAGTGTTCAGGGCAGGCTTATACGTAAACAGTTAACCTGTACGCTTACAAGTGCCCTTCTTGAATCAGCATACATACACACCATGATCAGGATGACAGCCTCACAGTAAGTACTTGCAAAGGGGATCATGGTTCTCCCTGCACAGTGGGACTCCAGTAGTACTTGTAACACAGACAGAAAATAAATATTACTTATGGTCCACATTATGACAATTAATATAACCTGTTGTGTCTGTCGTTTCTTTAAAGCCCCACCAACTCTCGTCAGTTTTGGAGTGTCACATGTGTGGCTAGGCCTAGTGAAGATCGTTGGAACCGCACCGTCTTTCAGTTGGAACTTGCCAGGTTTGAACCCAAGATCCAACGCTACTGTCGTGTACTGACAACAAAGCACTCTTCTGTGAAGTGAGTGTCGCGCAATCTCGATGTTTTTTAATTTCCCCACAGCTTGAAGGGCTCATCTGCACTTTTAGCACGTCCCATTTTGATTCTCCACTCTTTATTCAATACCGGGTCGTCCGGGAACGTAAACATACCACGGCCCGGTGCTGGAGTATTGCCGCAACCCGGCGCAACACATCTCGTCGGCATTTTCACACTTTCTTTTCGAAAACGAGAGGTTTTAATTAACAATCAACACGTGTATTCTATTACAACATATGCGCCATTTGCATTTCCGTTCTACAATTGACGTCACAGCTTCGAAATCACGTGACTAGGATTTTCACTTCCGGTTCGCAATTACCCTCAGGTGAGCCGAATGTAAATCTTCAATAAAAGCATAATTCCATCACAAGAGGTCCGACAAAAACCTTTATCGTAATGTTTTTTTTTTTTTGTGTGTGTGTGTGTACATCAATGGTCATTTGTAGTAAAAATAGCGTTGCAGTTGAACTTTAAATATAGATTTGGGTACTCGATAGAGCCGCCTCGACGAGGCAGTTCTGACGTGTACCAACAATCTTTTTTTGGAGAAGAAATAAGAAAAACATTTCAATTTTTCTTCTTAAACGGTAAAATCTACAATGTATTTGTATAGGAGTGAACAGAAGTAGTTTGAAAATGAGAATCATTGTCACTGAATGAGTGGATATTATTGGCCGCCACTGTGTGCAAAGGCGACAATGGTCGGAACCAGCTGTTTGCTTTCGTATAAACAAAGGATTTGCCCCGCCATCCTTCGGGTTGATTTGTGTGTTTGTATTGGAGTTTAACGGCACAGTCATCACTTTTGTACTCTTGTCGGAGGATAAGTAGACAGTGACGTAAACGAGTATACCGACACAGGTAGGTTTGACAGGTTGCACCGTTATCATTATCATACCCATCATTGACTGGCAAGACAGACTATACCATTATAATTACACTGTAAGTTTTGGGAACACTACGCGCGTTGTGCTTGTCTTTTAGACTAACTCACCTACGTTTTCAAGGAAAATGCATATGTTCTGTACATGTTTCGAAACCGCTTGGAGTTTCAGAGTTGAAAAGCGCCGGTGTTTTCAACTTCTACACAGTGTAGAAAAAGAAACTCTGAAAAAATATCTTACACTATTTAATGAATAAATAACTTGAAGTACATGGAGAGCTATTGTTGTCACCTCGGTCGACTGCGTGCGCGTGTGCGTTTGCTTTTGCGTGCCCGTCACACTGCGTAAGTTTTTGAAATGCTTATATCTCAACAGTCATTCATCACAGACCACTCATATTCGGGACTTAAGTTCCTGGGAGGGTCGTCTGATGTTGAAAGAGAACAGACCCCTGGGGCTAGGGGCCAAATCTAGAACACCTTTGTGATTCTGTGTTAAAGTTTTTGAAATGCTTATATCTCAACAGCTACTCATCACAAAGCATTCATGTTTACAACTTGGATACCTGGGAGTGTCTTCTGAGATTCCAAGACAACACACCCCTGGGTTCATGCCTGGGAGAGGGGATGGGGTGGGACAAGGGGTCAAAATCTAGTACACCTTTGTAATTTGTTGTATACCTTTCCACTATGCTAACAAGTTGGTTATACATCAGCCAATCAAGTGACATTGGTTCAAGTGTAAAAGGGTGTAGGTCATGGTGACCTACATTTCACGGTCCAGTGATTTTGCCTTATATCTTGAAGACTATTTGTTGGGGAAATGTCATACCCTGGATATTAGTTCCATGTGACTCCACGATTGACCTCAAAATATATCTAGGTCACCGTGACCTATATTTCATGGTTCAGCGATTTTGCCTATTATCTCGAATACTATTTGATAATGTTATACCTGGGTTATTAGTTCAATGTGACCCCATTATTGACCTCAAAATATATCTAGGTCAGTATGACCTATATTTCATGGCTCAGTGATTTTGCCTTTTATCTTGAATACTATTTGATTGGGAAATGTCATACCTGGATTATTTATTCCATGTGACCCCGTGATTGAGCTTGAATTATATCTAGGTCAGTGTGACCTATATTTCATGGTTCAGTGATTTTGCCTATTATCTTGAATACTATCTGATGGAGAAATGTATTACCTGGATTATTAGTTCCATGTGACCCGATGATTGACATAGAAATATATCTAGGTTATTGTGACCGATTTTCTTGGTTCAATGATTTTGCCTTATAATTCAGACACAATTTGATTCTGAAATGTAATATCTGAAAAATATGTTCCATGTGACCTGATTATTGATTTCAAAATATATCTAGGTGAGTGTGACCTATATTTCATGGTTCATAAATTTTACCTTATATTTTGAAGGCGCGAAACAGGCGAGCTATGCTGTCATGCGACAGCTCTTGTTTAAATGTTGTTGCCAGGCCACAAATAATATACTAAGCCAAATAATAATGCTGTTTGTACGAAAAAAAATCTTCTTGTCCCCAGGAAAAACAGGAAAACGCGCGTGTTTCACCTGAAAACACATGTGTTTCCCAGCTTGAAACACATATGTTAAGCCGACAACACAACTACGTCACATGATCAAATTTGGATTCTGAAGATTGGCGCATTGTACATGAAGATCCAGTTTCTGCATTTTTGAAACGTTTCTGTGTATTTACTGTTTCTACCACCACAGTTGAGCGTATGCGGCGATGAGAAATTAGGATTTATATGCAGGTAAGTTTGAATAAGCAATTATCAAAGATTCTGATTCTGAAACAGGCATGACAGGTGCGTGGGGAAGGCCATTTAGAGCGTATGTTTCTGGATAATCTTATTGCTTGAGACTGTCAGTCATTATTTCGTTAAACTTTAACTTTGCGACAATAGAACGCATCTGTATCTGTGGAATCCTCTGTGATTTAATCTTCGTTGAATCTAACGAGTAGCCACAATCTATGTTTTGAGCAGAAATAAGGAAATATCACAATTTTTCATCCAAATTTCTTTTTCTTTTGGGGGAGTTTAACGGTCCAATTAGCACTATAAATGTCATGTCTAGCCGGTCTACACTTCTTTGGCTAGCTTATATGTAAGCCGTTAACCCATTAGCCACAAGTCGCTAGGTCAACGTCAGATCAACGTTCGTGATGCCGGACAATGACCCTTGGGACGGATTTTTCCATCCAGCCCTCACAACCATATACGATTCTTATATTCCATCCCAATCTGAGCAGAGAAAGTCGACAATAATCACGTAGATAACACCTGCCAATGGCCAGTTATTGCTAATTGTCGATTGACAATCGACCCCAAACACACGTACATGTATGCCCAAGCATTTCAAAGGTAACATTATACTTAGTGTTGTTCACAACTTTTTGTACG
Organism: Lucinisca nassula; assembly: GCA_963580285.1. NCBI lineage: Eukaryota > Metazoa > Mollusca > Bivalvia > Lucinida > Lucinidae > Lucinisca > Lucinisca nassula. The sequence continues at coordinate 51,810,763 of OY757020.1, forward strand.
TCTAGGTATCTTGGCTTAGAGAAATAGCTTCGGCTGCATGATGTTTCCACAGTAGAGCTGAAACCGACCGAAATTTATGCTTAGAAGGTCTAGGCCTGCCTAGAAACAGTGGTGCGAGTCGGACAGTCCCTTAAAACCTAACATTTTGTTTGGGTGGTAGGGCTTGTGATGTCATTTGTTCTCAATGTCGGGTAAAAGTCCCACACATCACGTGAACAAGACCGTGAAATGAAGACACTCCTATACCCCACTTTATATAGAGTAAATTGGGGTTTACGGGGGTATACATTATTTTTCTTATTTTTGCTCGTAAACATAGGTTGTGGGTACTCGTTAGAACCGCCTCAACGAGGCGGTTCTAACGAGTACCCACAACCTATTTTTGCAGTATTTATAAGAAAATTGAAGATGCGAAAAAAATGCACTATGTATCGTAATGAACAACGAAGGCAACGTCTCAAAAATGGCATAAATAGTGTTGACTGCGACATAAAACCCCAACACAAACCAACACTTCTAGGTATATAAATATGGATCAAGTTGTTTGAAGCATCGTTAGCTAAACCCATTGTATACTGGTGGAATCTTCCAAAGCTGTATGTTGGACAAGTCCATTTGTCATTTAAGGGGTGTCAGGCCTCTTTCTTTTTTGTTTTAATTCTATTTTGACGAAAAATTCTGTCAACAAAAATGTAGACCCTGATCAGACGCCGCGTTCTGCGGCGTCTGATCTGGGACTGCACTGTTTCCCAGGGTACCCATTAGGGGTTTCTCGCCAGAAATTGGTTAACAAGCTCAAAAGTGGCAAAAATGTTAACTGTTCTACTAAAACGTGCCTATCCAAATGCATTGTAAATTATAACACCGAAAAATGAAAATTGTCAGATGAAAAATTGTGATATTTCCTTTTTTCTGCTCAAAACATAGATTGTGTCTACTCGTTAGAACCGCCTCAGTGCAGCGGTTCTAACGAGTACCCACAATCTAAGTTTTGGAGCAGAAAGAAGAAAAATAATGTATACCCCTGCAAATCCCAGTTTGACTATATAAAAGTGGGGTGTAAGGGGGTCAAAATTATATAGGCATGTTTTCGTGATGGTTTGTTTGTTTGATTTGAGGTTTAACATCCCCGTCAAAACTATTCAGGTCATTTTGGAGATGTTGCTTCCAATCTTGTGGGACTTTTACCGGACATTGAGATTAAATGACATCTCAATTCCTGCCGCCTAATGAAACCAATAGTGTTAATATGCATGGACGTTCCGTCTCATACCACTTTGCCTCACCAGGCTTAGACGTTCTAAGCAGTGTGTGGCTCTGCGTGGAAGCATCATGCAGCCCAATGTATTTTTCCAAGCCCCGATGGGCGTTGACCATGTTCTACCTAGTTTTGTTTGTTTGTTTGATTTGAGGTTTAAAGTCCCCGTCAACACTGCAAAGGTCATTCTGGAGACGTTGCTTCCAATTTTGTGGGACTTTTACTCGACATTGAAATGAAATGACTTCTCAAGCCATGTCGCCCAATGAAACCAATAGTGTCTATGTTCCGACGTATTCCACTTTGCCTCACCAGGCTTAGACCTTCTAAACAGTTTACTAGTACTCATGTGTGGCTCTGCGTGGTAGCATCATGCCACCCAATCTATTTGTCCAAGCCCCTATGGGCGGGGGCCATGTTCTACCCAGTAGAATATCTACTACTCTGGTTCAGTAAAATTCCTTTATTAAGACCAGCTTTGGGACTGTTCAAAAGTTGTCTTTAAGACCACTTTTGATCAGTCCAAAAGGTGGTCTTTGACCAGAGGACAGTGTATGCAGAAAAGACAAAGAAAGAATAACTGCAACCTACTAAATAAGCTTCTAAAAGCAAATTTTGTCTTAATTTTAGATCGTCTTAATAGCGGGATTTTACTGTATTTTTTCAGCATAAATATTAGCATTTTTGCCATATGAAACGACGGAACTTTTAACTAACGCCCTCATTAGTTTTGAACAATTAAGGGGACTTTATGCAATTTGCTGAAGCCTCTTTTCGGGGCCGCGAGGCATAATTGGATACTCTGTCTGCCCTTGTAATTATATAACATTAACCAACTTTCTATCAGACTTTGACCATTATTACTCGTATCACTTCGACCTCGCTGAAAGAATATAATTGAACACAAGTACGAGTATGAGAAAACAGAACTTGGGTAACTTCAAATACGAAGCTTCATATGTATCGTCGGAGATCAGCTCCTCTTCCAACGCAACGTTAAAAGAGGAGCCGATCTCCAACTATACCTGGGAAGCTTCGTTTAGAACTATATTGCACGTGCCTGGATATTGCACAACCTGGCGCCATTTTGTACGTGCAAACGCACCTAGTTGTGTGCTGGCCACCTTTGGGATTCTGCGTTTGAGGTTCTATGAAGTAAATGTCATGATTTCTAAAAGCACTGACGTTATTTTCCAGTTTTTATTAGTGCGAAGGGGGGTGGGGATATGTTTTGTGGTCATGTGCGTACAGAAAATATTAAGAACAGCCTGCACATTCGGCGAGTTGGGACACTGCCTTCTTACGACCCTTTAAGAAGAGTTTTTTGCAATGGCTATCCATATTAAGCACACAGAAGACTGATCAAACTGCGCTGAATCGGCGTCTGATTTTAGTCCTTTCATAATCCAAACCCTTATTAATGAAGGATACTTTGATGTAATGACGTTTGTAATGAATTTCAGAATCGATGAAATGACGAAGAGCATGCTGAGTATAACCTCTAGTTAAAAGAGCAGAGTCGTATAACTGATTAGAATTTATTCGCCTCGGTGTCCAGAATCCGTAATACCGAAATGGGTAATGAACTTAGAAAAGCAAGCCTTGAGTTAAAGCATGTTGTGGATACCCATAATAACTGCATTGACAGGGCAGTTATACTAACTACCTACAACATATTAACAGTATATACCCACAGATATACAGTAAAAATCCAATACTGAGACCATCTTTGGGACTGTTCAAAAGTGGTTTTTAAGACCACTTTTGAACAGTCCCAAAGAGGGTCCCTTACTACACTGGGTGTAGAAAACACAAAGAAAGAATAACCTTCACCTTCTAAATATACTTGTTATTACGAAAATATCTAAATATATTGAAAATTTTACCAGCCATGAATGAAAATATGAAGATAGAAATTCTAATATTTGAAGCTCACCTGAGCCGAAGGCTCCAGGGGAGCTGTCGTGATCAATCCCCGTCCGTCATCGTCGTCCGTCCGGATGTCCGTCTACAATTTCTTTAAAAGACATTTCCTCCTAAACCACTGAACAGATTTGGAAATGATCTTTGGGTGGCCCTCTCTCAAAGTTGTTCAAATAATTGCATTCCATGCAAAACTCTGGTTGCTATGGCAAAGAAAACGGGAGAAAAAAAACTTTAAAAATCTTCTCGACTGACACCAGAAGGCCCAGGTCTTTTGATATTTGGTATGAAGCTTCATCTAGTGGACCTCTAACACGATTGTTCAAATTATAGCCCTGGAGCCAAAAATCCCCCCCCCCCCCACCCCACACACACACCCCACGCGCGCCGTACATAGACTTTTATAGGGAAATCTTCTTGTCTGAAACCAGAAGGCCCAGATCTTGGATATTTGGTATGAAGTTTCATCTAGTGAACCTCTACCAAGACTTTTCAAATTCTTGCTCTGGAGCCAAAAATGCCCCGCCCAGGGGCCCACTGGTTTTACGTAGGCTTATATAGGGAAAACATTTGAAAATCATCTGGTTTGAAACCTTTGATATGTTGGTATGAAGCTTCATCTAATAGACCTCTACCCAGATTGTTCAAATTATAGCCCTGGGGGCCAAATATGGCCCCGCCTTGGGACCCACATGCTTGCCATATGCTTATATAGGGAAAACCTTTAAAATCTTCTTGTCCGAAACCAGAAGGCACAGGTCTTTGATATTTGGTATGAATGTTGATCTTGTGGACCTGTATCAAGATTGTTCAAATTATAGCCCTAGGGCCAAAAATTGTTATAATCATAGACTGGGGTCCAAAAATGGCCCCGCCCCGGGGCCCGCTGGCTTTACATAGACGATATAGGGAAAACTAAAACAAAAAAAAAACGACACCTTGTCTGAAACCAGAAGGCATATGCCTTTGATATTTGATATTAAGCTTCATTTAGTGAACCTCTACCAAAATTGTTCAAATTACAGACCTTGGGCCAAAACTAGCGCCGCCCCGGGGCCCACATTAAATCTGTCAGCTCAGGTGAGCGATATAGGACCATCATGGTAGTCTTGTTCATATATTTGCTGAAAACGTAACTTTTATTGTGTGTACTCGTTAGAACCCCTTGGGCGAGGTGGTTCTAACGAGTACCAACACTGTGTTAGATTGTATGTACTCGGCGAGGCGGTTCTAAGAAGTACCCGCAATCTATGTTTTGAGATGAGGTATAGCCCTGTAAACCCCAGTTTCACTATATAAAAATGGGGCTAAATGGGGCCAATATTGAATAGGCGCGTTTTTGAATTAGCCTTCTGTCGCGGTTCTTCTGTTCCTATAGTTCGTCTTGGAATGTGTGTATTTTTTGTTTTGGATAGCCAATTGGTCATTTGGTGGGAAAGTAACTGTCCTTTTAGCTTTCGCTACAACTGATGTTTCCATTAGGGTCTAATTATGTCATGTCTGTGTTTCTTTCCCTTTGGTGTCTCTGTTGATTGTTTGTTTGTTTGTTTGATTTGAGGTTTAACGTCCCCGTCAACACTGTAAAGGTCATTTTGGAGACGTTGCTTCCAATTTTGTGGGACTTTTACCCGACACTGAGATGAAACGACATCTCAAGCCCTGTTGCCCAATGAAAGCAATAGGGTTTATAAGCATGGACGGTCCGACATTCACACCGCTTTGCCTGGGCAGGCTTAGATCCTCTAAGCGGTTTACCAGTACTCATGTGTGGGTCAGATTCAGCTCTGCGTGGAAGCATCATGCAGCCCATATATTTCTTCAAGCCCCGATGGGCGGGGGCCGCTCTGTTGATTGCAGCCCGTAGGTCAAACGGTAAAGGAATTTCACTATACAGTCAAACGTCAATGGCTCGAACACCATTGGGACCACGAAAATCTGTTCGAGACAGGGGTAGTTCGAGCCACTCATAGCCACTTCAAGGAGGCATAATTGGAATAATTTGGGCTTCTTTTCGATGTTCTATAATTTAAATGTATGTTGTTTGAACTCATTAGAATCGCCTCATTAGGCGATTCTAATGAGCACACACAGCATCCATTTGCAAGAAAAAGATGAAAATATCTTAAATTTCCCCCAACTTTTTCTTATAAAGAGAAAACCCCTAGGGACTCAAGAAAGGGTTCGACTCGGCCATTGTAAACGAGCCATCGATGTTCGGCAATCGACGTTCGACTGTATTTTTGTTTGTCGCGGATCTTTCTCGGAGTTTAAATAGGCGTCTGCAAGCTTATTTCGTCTATAATTACTTTTAGAGTGTATAGTTATGTAATTAACTACCATTCCTAATGACAGACCATTAAACTTACACATTCATCGGCCATAAGAGTATTGCATCCGTTCATGGCACCAAAGCCGACTCTTTTCCTTTCTGACGATTGTTTGCCACAGCTTTTTTTTTTGTTTGTTTTTGTTCTCTCGTTTAGACAAGTATTGTGGACGCTCAATAAGCCGCCTCCATCACGAAAACACGCCTATATAAGTTTGACCCCCTTCAACCCCACTTTTATATAGCATAACTGGGGTTTGCAGGGGTATACATTATTTTTCTTATTTCTGATCAAAAACATAGATTGTGGGTACTCGTTAGAATCGCCTCGCCGAGGCGGTTCTAACGAGTATCCACAATCTACGTTTTGAGCAGAAATAAGAAAAACATCACAATTTTGCATCTTTTCATTTTTCGAAGGTAAAATTTACAACGAATTTGTATATGTGTGTTTTCGTAATGATTGTCTGCCATTTTTTTTTTTTTTTTTGTTTGTTTTGTTTCGTTCTCTGGTTTAGACAAGTAAATGTATTGTGGACACTCAATAAGCCGCCTCACTGAGACGTTTCTAACACGTACCCACAATAAATGGTTTGAATATAGAAAAATGACGCGCCCCCTTGTAAATCTTACTTTTCTCTATGTACGAGGGGATTTACAAGCTTAGAATGTTCATAACCTGAACTTTGAAACGCGACATTTTTTTATTTATTTCCACCGTCTTTTTTTAGTAGTAGGTGTGTGGGTTTGTGTGTGTGTGTGTGTGTGGGGGGGGGGGGGGTTATGCTCTTTTCAAGCTTATTTCACTTATTTCGAGCCGATTGCAAATCAGAGATAGGCGAAAACCGGAGACCGGGAGAAAACCCACCTGACAATCCGTTGCAAAACTTGGCGTTTCAAATGTGGCCTCCACTTTGTTTCACATATTTCAGAAAAACGATAACAACGTTTGTTCGTTATGCATGTAGAACAATAAAAAACAATACAAAATCACGTCAAGATAACAAGTCCATGAAATGAACATCCTTCTAAACTCCACTTAATATAGAGAAAACTCGGGTTTTACTGGGGTAAACATGTTTTGCTTATTTCTGCCCAAAGACATAGGTTGTGCGTACTCGTTAGAACCACCTCAATGAGGCGGTTCTAACGAGCACCCAAAACCTATCCTTGCTGTAAAAATAAGTAAAAGATGACAAATTTCATCACAAAAATAAAAAATAATCGTTTTCGGGATATGAAAGAATGCCATATCTCACACGGGTGTGTTATCGAAATCAAATAGGCCAATAAAGGACGGTAATCTACATCACGAAAACAACCCTTATATAACTTTGACGCCCTTGAACCCCACTTTTATATAGTAAAACTAGGGTTTACAGGGGCAAACCTTATTTTTCTTATTTGTGCTCTAAAGCATAGATTGTTGGTACTCGTGAGAACCGCCGAGATGAGGCGGTTCTAACGAGTGCCCACAATCTATGTTTTTAGCAGAAATAAGAAAAATATCGTAATTTTTCATCTTAAAATGTGTGTGTGAGGGGGGGGGGGTTCGGCGGCGTAATGAAGTTTGCGCTTAAAATACAAATGTTTAGCTTGTACAGTTGGCTTCCAGTTAAACGTAAATGGCTCGTACACCTTTGAGTCCATGAAGATTTGTTTAAGACATGCGCAGTTCGAATCATTGAGGGCTACTTATAGGGTCAGATCAGGTGGCATGATAAATTGAGGGTATTAACTTTTTTCGAGATGTATATAAAATATATTTCATCGAGTGTGTTGAAAACATCGGAATTTTCGCGAGTGCGAAGAAAGAGTGAAAATTATGATGATTGCATCACACGAGATGAAATAATGTTTGGAATTTATCGAAAAGAAAAAGTAACGTTCTTTTTATTTTATACGTGACGATGGCCAACAGCTCTTCGTAAGCTGAATCGCACTCGTGAAAATCTCTCAACACAACCGATCAAACATGTTTTCAAATCATTCGATGAAATATTGGTGTTTATCGAAAAAAAATGTAAACTTTCTTTTTATTTTATAACGAAAACAAGCCAAAAAAGTAGTGCGGACTGCTACCGTGTGAAAAAAGCATGGTCATGTGTGTGTGTGTGTGTTTTTGGTTTTTTTTTTTTTTCACGTTGTGAAAATATCATATATATTTACACACTGTGAAAATATCATGTTTATTTGTTTCAGATATGCATTAACTTCACTAAGTATAAAATAAAGACGTCTTTTCGATTTCCATCTACATAAAGATATGCCGTATATGCTTATTAGAATCGCCTCATCGAGGCGCTTCTAATAAGTACACACAGCATACATTTTCAAGATAAAATAAGAAAACTAACCCTAAATTATTCCAAATATATCAATATCCGTAGATATGGGAACTATTTCGTGGGGACTCATGAAATAGTTCGAAACAGCCGCTGTAAACAAGTCATCGGTGTTCGCGCCATCGCCCAGAGGTACTGCGCTTGTAAAAGTAACGAGACTTCTGATTGGATAACGTTAAAAATAGCAATATTTATATAACTGTATTCAAAACTGTCATTGGGGAGGTTAATCGGCGATTTTACAGCCAGAAAATTTGTTTCACATCGACTCGTTAAATATTCACTTACTTTGTTAAAACAAAACGTTTATTTACCCCAAAACGACAAGCGCTGTGAGCTACGTAAAACTAAATATCAACCAATTAAAAGCGACGTTACACGATGACGTCCGGTTTCGGAAAGTATATCGCAGAATACATTGCCGCAAGTTATTGACGTTATCCAATCAGACGCCGCGTTTCATAAATAAAGTGCATTAGAATCTGCTATATACCATCAGAAAACCGACGTCATCGCTTAGCGTCGCTGTTCTGTTCCTGAAAATTGACTTTATAAGCTGACAGTTCATACTGTTTATGGCAAAAGAACAAAATTTTGAAACCTTACAAAAGAGTAAGTGGGCCATAATTGAAATTGACTGCATTGAAAATTGGCATTGTGGAAGGTACGTAGTTGTCTAACCTGTCTCAAAAATTGTTTCACACCCCTTGGCACAAACTGGAAGTATAGCCGTTTACCAAATTTTTACGAGGGCTGACTGATACGTTGTGAACTTCATATTGAAGGATTTGAATTTTGTCGGACATATTTTATTATTTTGGAAAGGTCTATTGCCAGTTAACTGGCAATAGCGGTTTTACGATAAAATCGCTATTGCCAGTTAACTGGTAATAGCGGTTTTACGATATAATTGCTATTGACAGTTAACTGGTAATAGCGGTTTTACGATAAAATCGCTATTGCCAGTTAACTGGTAATAGCAATTTTAACGTAAAATCGCTATTGCCAGTTGACGTGCAGAATTATTCCATTTACAGTTATGAATGTAATGGCTTAAATGCATGTTTTTGTTTTTCTGCTTTGACCAAGCATTTCCATATTTTGCATATGTAATCCATAATCGCCCCAGCTCATCGGGGCTTCAAGAGAAATAGAATATGTTTAGATAGGCGTGTTTCCGTAATTGTTCTACAATATAGATCATGTAGGTCCTAAACCCCACTCCACATTATTGTTCATATTTCTGTCCGAAACCAAATGTCATTCTTTACCCGTTACTCGTTAGAACCACCTCGATGAGACAGTTCTAGTACCTATATACTGTGTTGTTGGAAGCAGTAGGAACATACCTTTTAAATATTTCTTCCGAAAATATTCGCATATATGTATGTCTACGTGTCAGAAATTCATTCATTTGTTTATTTTCAGTAGTTCGTTTTCATTCATGCTTCAATAACAATAAAAAATTGTCATAAGATATTTTATATTAATCTTTTCACTGGTAATAGCGGTTTTACGTTAAAATGGCTATTACCAGTCAACTGGCAATAGCGGTTTTACGATAAAATCGCTATTACCAGTTAACTGGCAATAGCAATTTTATCGTAAAACCGCTATTACCAGTTAACTGGCAATAGCGATTTTATCGTAAAACCGCTATTACCAGTTAACTGGCAATAGCCACTTCGTATTATTTTTCAACATAACCCCCTTCAGTATCTATACAGTTTTGCCAGCGGTGTTTAGGGCCTCAATGCCACTTTTATAGATCTCCTTTACTTGGCTGTTCAGAAAGTCATCCACTGCATATATGACCTCATCATCGGACTGAAAGTGGGCGCCTGAAATAGCTGTTTTCGGTTTTTGAAATAGATGAATGTCTGATGGAGCGAGATCAGGTGAATAAGGCGAATGCTCAATCAATTTAAAGCCACAATGGCAGCCATAGCAATGACAGACTTGTGAACAGGAGCATTGTCCTAATTGAACAACACACCTTTAGTGAGCTTTCCGCGGCGCTTAAGTTTAATATTTTCCCGTAACTGCGTCAGAAAAGTGAGGCATAGTATGTGCCATTGATTGTTTGTCCCGTTTGGAGTTACTGTATTAGCGTGAGCCAGGGTGCTTCAATTGTTTCGATTATCGCTTGGCCTCTGATGGACCCATAGTGACAAATCTCTGAAGAATGTTGGCAGGATCTGCCTCAAAAAGGTTAAGATTAGCACGCGATAATGTGCGCCTGGTGTGCTTCTGATCAACTGTTAGAAGTCTTGGTACACATCGGGTCGAAAGTTTTCACATTGCCAGATCCTCTGTCAGAATGGAATGTACTCTTTTCTGTGAAATGCCAACTCTACTGGTTATAGTCCAACCTGTATTAAGCAAGCACCCAAGGGATAATCAAAGTTTGCTCGCTTAAGACAGGCGCTTGCTTAATACAGGTGGATTTTGATGTATTTTCCTTTTTAGGGAACCAAATACTTGTTTGCTTAAGACAGGTTGCCTGCTTATTAGAGGTAGCCACGAAGACAGGTTTTACTGTATATATCTTTCTGTGACGCGCCTGTCAGTCATGACAATATCATGGACTCTATTGACAATTTTTTGGGTTGCAACATTGACAGGCCTTCCAGGACGGGGTCCTCCTCAAGGCTCGGTCTGCCGCGCTTAAATTCCGCCACTCACCTTTTCACTGTAGCATATGAAGGGGCATCTTTCCCTAGTGTTGCTTCCATATCATTATGGATATCCTCAGGTGTTAAACCTTTTTATGCAAATATTGGATCACTGCTCCTTCACCGATTTTGTCCATTTTGCAAAAGCTGCTTGTCTTGTTTACTTTAGAGTGCTACCTCGATATAAACTGACCAATTGAGACCAGTCCTTGGGTACACGGCCCTATATAGTCAGAGAATAGTACGACTTAAAAAATGACATCCCCGCGTACCTTCTTCAATATGAGGCCCGCAACATATCAATCGGCCCTCGTACCTCCACAAATGACGGTTTTCAATACAGTTATATTACTCTTGGATCAACAAGAGCTACTAATCGGCCTATTAAGGGCCGCCTTTGATCTGCTATAGATAGTATACCACAGGGGGGGGGGGGGGGGAGGGGGGAATTAAAACAGTTATGGGCACACGGTGTGTCCTTCTGTTACAAGAATTCTTACAAGAAAATTGCTTCCAATTTTGTGGGACTGTAATGAAATGACATCTCAAGCCCTACCGACGGTCCGACTCACGTACTTTGCATGGACAGGCGCGGTTTTACCAATACTAATATGCGTTCGGTTTCAGTTCTGCGTGGAAGCATCATGCAGTCCAATCTTTTTCTCTAAGCCCCGACGGGCAGGGGGCGCAACTTCTTTCATGGCAATGTATACATAACAACCAAATAATAATAAATATTCTCATTTTATCTGAACATTCATGATAACTGGAATAAGTATAATACATCGTGTTACATGTAACACATCACGAAAACACGCCTATATAATTTTGACTCCCTTGAACCCCACTTTTATATAGTAAAACTGGGGTTTCCGGGGGTATACCTTATTTTTCTTATTTCTGCTCTAAAATATAGATTGCGGTTACTCGTTAGAACCGCCTCGACGAGGCGGTTCTAACGAGTGCCCACAATCTATATTTTGAGCAGAAATAAGAAAAATATGACAGTTTTTCATCATAAAATTTTCATTTTTTCGGCGATAAAGGTGGCAATGTATTTGTATAGGCGTGTTTGCGTAATGTCATTTTATCTGAACTTTCATAGTAACTGGAATAAGTATACTACACCGTGTTACATGTAACAAGTCCGTGTCATGACCAGCATTGTAAACCCACCTTTATATAAGGACAAGTGGGGTTTACAAAGATACGTGTTCATCACGAAAACACGCCTATATAATTTCGACCCCCTTGAACCCCACTTTTATATGGGCCCCGTCAAGCGATTTTGGTACTTATCGCCTATGCGAGCAGCGAAGGTTCTGGCGAGCCTGCGCATCCGCGCAGTCTCGGCAGAACCTTCGCTGCTCGCTAATAAATACAAGCAGTGAATCAAGAGGAACCTTCAGACAGAAAGCCATATCCCTGCCCCCTCTGAATGACTTGGCATGCGCAGTTAAAATTTGTCATGACGGAATGCTCGAAGACACAAATTCGCTTGGCGGGGGCTCAATTATAGTAAAACTGGGGTTTAAAGGGGTAAACCTTATTTTTCTTATTTCTGCTCAAAATATAGTTTGTGTGTACTCGTTAGAACCTTCTCATCGAGGCGGCTCTAACGAGTACCCACAATCTATGTTTGGAGCAGAAATAAGAAAAATATCACAATTTTCATCATAAAATTTTCATTTTTTAGGCGATAAAGGTGGCAATGTATTTGTATAGGCGTGCTTGCGTAATGGTTCGTGTCATGACCAACATTGTAAACCCCACTTTATACAAGGACAAGTGGGGTTGTCAAAGCTACGTGTTATTGTCCTTAATTTCATTCAAAACGTTGCATTACGCAAACACGTCTATACAAATACATTGCTACCTTTATCGCCGAAAAACTGAAAATTTTAGGATGAAAAATTGTGATAATTGTATTGTTTCTGCTCCAAATATAGATTGTGGGCACTCGTTAGAACCGCCTCATTAAGGCATTTTTGTAGTAAACCGATCAAATTTAAAGGCGATAAAATCCAATTTAAAGTGGTCATATGATAAACAGAACCTTACACTCGTGGTCACTTCATACTGACCATTCGTGTAAGATCCTCTATGTTCGATATATTTCTTATATCTGGTCCAATTATAGATTGTTGGTGCTTGTTAGAACCCCATCAAAGAGATGGTTCTAAAGAGTACGCACAATCTACGATTTGAACAAAATAAGAAAAAAAATGAATACCCCGTAAATTCCACTTTTCTCCATATAAAGTGAGGTTTAGAGGGGTGTTCAGTACTTAGACGTGTTATTCTCGTGTGTTGGGTGCATATACTCTCCTTAAACATGGGAAATTGCACCTTTCCTGTCATTAGATTCATTAAACTCGTTAAATTCACTGCCAAGTAATTGTAAATTGATGTCCTGTTCGTTTGATGTGTCACTGTCCGAAAGCCGGCTTCCATTCACCGCGCGTACGGATATGCTTCCATCCCTGTGCAGCATCATTCCGCGTCTACAGTAGGCACTTGTGGATGATTCGCCGGAACTATATTCAGCGCGCAAGGCTCTCCTTTTGATATAACCATTCCTGATACTATTATTATTGAGTCTGCTGTTAAGGTATCGTGATGGTGAGGGCTGAGATCTTACTGTCAGAGAATGAAAGTAGCTTTCTGTTCTCGTATACTGAGTATTGTATTTCGGAACAAAGCTACAGAAAACGCGTAGGAATACACGGCGGAACTTTGAGCTCATTATTGAGTAAAGGACACAATTACCGGAAGCGTTTATAAGAATAAGAAGATTTACTATATTCCCGGCGATTCTGACATTATTCCAGTCGTACTGGTTCATTTGCACTGCCGCTATCTCAATGTAGGTTCTATATACAATAAGGGCAGCATTTGGGAATTGACAAACCAAGAACACGCCACAACACTGATCAACATCATAGTAATTTTCATTTGTTCTTGTTGTCGCCGCGGTTCTTTAGTTACAGACATATAAGCCATCCTTTTCCTCACCCTTGTCGCAACTAACACAGAATGTATTAGAATTCCATTGAATGTACACAATAATATAAGAGGCAGCAGGGTAAAACTTGACACCAGAAACCAGTAGTAACCGACCTCATAAGAATAGGACTGTCCTAACTCTGTCACATCCACATTTACTGTTGTTATGTTGTTTTCTGTCTCAACGACGGTCTTCCATTCGAAAAATTCCGGCGTCGTACAAACAAAGGCGAAAACAACTACGCCTATTATGATATAATTGGCGCGTCTAGGTGTACACAGTACCCGCCCTTTCATAGGGTGGCATACTCCAACGTATCGTTCTAACGTGAACGTAACAGTGAGGAATACAGAAACATTACTGGATATATCTGTAAAGACACGAGCAAACGGGTTCCAGTACCAATAGACATGGGATTCCTGGACCAGGTCATAATGCTGTAAACTCAGCGTGAAACTAAACAACAAGTACAGGGTGTCGAACACAGCTAAAGCTGTCAGATAACAATTCGTGGAGGAAATCATTGACTTCCTTGTTAACACACAAAAACTTATTATGTTTCCGAACAAACCCGCCGTTGTTATGACTGGAACTAGTAATTTCTGAACGTAAAATCGTGTGAGAGCCAGACTTCTAGAGTTCGTGGGTATCTCGATAGATCTTGAGATGGTGGCGTTCACAGCTGACTCTAAAGGGTCATACAGGTCCAAGACCGAAGATTCAACAGAGGTTGTTGTGTTCCAGATGTCCATGATCATCCCACGGTGTTGCATGTCACCTGCAAGAAAAATAATTTAGAAATAACTGAACATACCCATGTAAGGCATTATGATAACATCAATGGTGTCCAACTTATCTCTAGAACTAACATTTTTCAGATAAAAAAAGTTTGTATTTTTTAATGTTTTCCAAACATAGATTCATCACGAAAACACGCCGATATTTTTGACCCCCTTTAAACCCCGCGTTTATATAGTAAACCTGGGGTTTACAGGGGTTGCATTATTTTTCGTGTTTCTGCTAAAACATAGAGAGTTGGTACTCGTTAGAACCGCCTCGTTGAGGCAGTTCTAACGAGTACTCACAATATATGTTTTAAGCAGAAGTATCATTATCAGAATCTTTTAAGTGAACATTTTCATTTTTGTTGGCAAAATTTTCAATAAATTTGTATAGGCGTGTTTTCGAACGGTGGGTGCCCATTAGAACCGCCTTACTGGGCAAATATACACCCGTAACCCCCTATATAAAGATGGGCTTAGAGGGGTGTTCATTAAACGGATTTGTTGCACACTTGTAAGCCACAGCTTACACGTATATACATGTAGTCACACGTTGGGTGTAAAATGGTAAACATAATTTTCAATAACTGTGATTTAAAGCATGGTTTGTTGGTACGCTCGTACTCGTTAGAACCGCCTCATTAAGGCGCTTCTAATGAGCACACCCAATCCCTCTTTGGTGTTGAAATAAGAACAACGACTTCAGGTAACAGCGTACAGGTATGGAAAAATGTCTTATGTTGCAGGGGTGTGTTGTCGAAATCATTTAAAAATGAACGCAATTTTTTACTGTTCATTGAAATATGTATAGCACTGGGTCAAGAGCAAAGTTTAAGAGAACATCAATAACATGGGGACACGAGCAAAATTTAAAATAACCCTTATAACATCGGGACACGAGCAATGTTTAAGAGAACCCCTATAACATCGGGTCACGAGCAAAGTTTAAAAGAACCCCTGTAACATCTGGACATGAGCAAAGTTTATGAAAACCCCTATAACATCGGGTCACGAGCAAAATTTAAGAGAACCCCTACAACTTCGGGTCACGAGCAAAGTCTAAGAGAACCCCTATAACATCGGGACACGAGTAAAGTTTAAGAGAACCCCTATGACATCGGGTCACGAGCAAAGCTTAAGTGAAACCCTATAACATCGGGACACGAGCAAAATTTAAGATAACCCCTATAACATCAGGACATGAGCAAAGTTTAAGAGAACCCCTTTAACATCGGGACTCGAGCAAAATTTAAGAGAACCCCTATAACATCGGGACACGAGCAAAATTTAAGAGAACCCCTATAACCTCGGGAGACCAGCAAAATTTAAGAGAACCCCTATAACCTCGGGAGACCAGCAAAATTTAAGAGAACCCCTATAACCTCGGGAGACCAGCAAAATTTAAGAGAACCCCTATAACCTCGGGAGACCAGCAAAATTTAAGAGAACCCCTATAACCTCGGGAGACCAGCAAAATTTAAGAGAACCCCTATAACCTCGGGAGACCAGCAAAATTTAAGAGAACCCCTATAACCTCGGGAGACCAGCAAAATTTAAGAGAACCCCTATAACCTCGGGAGACCAGCAAAATTTAAGAGAACCCCTATAACCTCGGGAGACGAGCAAAATTTAAGAGAACCCCTATAACCTCGGGAGACCAGCAAAATTTAAGAGAACCCCTATAACCTCGGGAGACCAGCAAAATTTAAGAGAACCCCTACTGTTGATAATATCGGGTCACGAGCAAAATGTAAGTCACTTAATACTTCAATGAACGTTAGATAAATTTCTTTTTATGTCGGCCTCGGTAGCTCAGTCGGATGCGCGTCTGACTGGTGATCACGAGGACGCGGGTTCGATACCTCCCGGGGTCGGCAACATTCTTTCTTGGAGATTGATCATAAAATCTTTTCTACGGTCATTCTCTCCCTTCTGCTGATTCAAGAAGGGAGTTGTAAGTTTCTGGCGAAAGACAGCGCACCGTACTGGTTAACCGCTTACGTATTATAAGCCTGCCCAGGAAAAGTATGGATAGGTAAACTGATCGGCTGAATAATGACCTTAATAGTGTTGACTGGGCTGTTAAACTCCAATACAAACAAAGTTTTTTTTTTGGTATATTTACATTACATGTATTTACCTACCATTTTTGACGAAATATTCTGATTTGAGCGCTAAAGATGAAACAAGAAAAAAAAAAAAAAAACGGAAATGCACGCAACACCTGACGTCGCAATCGTCCAATCATAATGCTGTGGATAAAATTATACCAAGGAGTCTCCTAATACATGTTAGAAGCCTCTGTGGTGTAGTGGTTACGCTACTCGCCTTGTAAACCAGGGATCGCAGGATCGATCCCGGGCTTCTCCAGACTTTCGGATGAGTCTTTAAACCGAGGTCCCGTCTCCGTATGACCTTAGCTGTTGGTGGGACGTAAAACTCAAACACTCAATCTCTCTCCTAATGCATTCTCTTAGCAAATTCTCACATCAGTCTGCGAGCCCACTTGGTAAAACAGCGCCTTTCCCAATCAGCATAAAGATATTTCGATTCCAGAGAATCCGCACAGCGCCCAGTGAAGACCCAGATCAGCCTGCGCGTACGCGCAAGCTGATCTGGGTCTTCACTGGGCGAACAGCTCGTAGCCATTTGCTACATTGTACTCTGCGGTGGGTCAATTAAAGTTTTAAGACATTTTTTCGATAGATATGTATAGATATGGGTTCTTCCGGATGATCAGAGCTTTTCTCTTTTATACTATATTAAGGATACAAGATACACCGTCAGTGGGAAAAATATTAAAACAATTCTCATTATCGTGTTTGTTTGTTTGTTTGATTTTAGGTTTAACGTCCCCGTCAACACTGTAAAGGTCATTCTGGAGACGGTTGCTTCCAATTTTGTGGGACTTTTACCCGATACTGAGATGAAATGACATCTCAAGCCCTGTCGCCCGATGAAACCAATAGGGTTTGTTAGCATGGACGGTCCGTCTCGCACCGCGGTTCCTGGACAGGCTTAGATCCTCTAAGTGGTTTACCAGTACTAGTGTGCGGGCTTGATTCAGCTCTGCGTGGAAGCATCATGCAGCCCATATATTTCTTCAAAACCCCTATGGGCGGGGGCTATCTCATTATCGTGTAACTTTACGTATAACGTTATGTCATAAAATCATCTGTCCACACGTGTAAATACACATGGTTAGTGTCCTATTACATCAAGACGCCTCTTGCCCCTGCCCATCGAGGCTTGGTGAAAGAGATTTTGCAGAGCTGAAACCGCCCGCACACGAGCACTGGGGAACTAAGCCTGCCTAGGCAAAGTGATGCGAGTCGGACAGTCCATTCATATAAGCCCTATTCATTTCACCGGGGTGGGTGCTGGGCTTTAGATGTCGTTTCACCTCAGGGTCGGGTAAAAGTGGCTCAAATGCTGAGGCAAGGTCTCAGAAATGACCTTTTTAGTGTTGAGTGGGTGGGTGATTTAACCTCAAATC
Source organism: Lucinisca nassula (assembly GCA_963580285.1). Lineage (NCBI taxonomy): Eukaryota > Metazoa > Mollusca > Bivalvia > Lucinida > Lucinidae > Lucinisca > Lucinisca nassula. The sequence goes on from OY757020.1 coordinate 51,828,575, forward strand.
ACAATGTATATTTTGAGCAGAAAAACGAAAAATATCACATTTTTTCATCTAAAAAAAATTCTCGTAGGTAAAATTTACAATGTATTAGTATACGCGTGTTTTCGTAATGTATGAAAGAAAAAAAAAGAATTTTTCGCTACTTGCGTGTCCTTCTTATTTATTTATTTATTTATTTATTTATTTATTTATTTATTTATTTATTTTGGTCATTACGCCCTGTTTTATTTTATTGCTCAGTGATAGTCCCGTGACTAAAGCAATATAACAGCGCTTGTCTATATTTGTTTGTTTGTTTGTTTGATTTGAGGTTTAACGTCCCCGTCAACACTGTAGTGGTCATTCTGGAGACGTTGCTTCCAGTTTAGTGGGACTTTTACCCGACATTTGAGATGAAATGATATCTCAAGCCCTTTCGCCCAATGAAACCAAAAGGGTTTATTAGCATGGACGGTCCGACTCGCTACGATTTGCCCGGGCAGGTTCAGATCCTGTAAGCGGTTTACCAGTACTCGTATGCGGTCGAATTTTAGCTCTGCGTGGATGCATCATGCAGCCCATCTATTTCTTCAAGCCGCGATGGGCGGGGGCCGAACTCTTGTCTCTCATTGCGAGAACACGCCTATATAATTTTGACCCCCTCATACCCACCTCTATATAGTAAAACTAGGGTTTAAGGGGGTATACATTATTTTTCTTATTTCTGCTCAAAAACATAGGTTGTGGGTATTTGATAGAACCGTCTCGTCGAGGCGGTTCTATCGAGTCCCCACAATCCATGTTTTGAGCAGAAATAAGAAAAATATCACAATTTTTCATCTTAAAATTTCCTTTTTTTTTTGGCCAAAAAATTTGCAATGTACATGTATGTGTATAGGCATGTTTTCGTAATGATAAATTTAGACCCGAAATTATGCGTCTCCGTACACCTTAAGTGAAAAACAGACGCTTCCGAGTCATTAGTATGGAAGCCGATAGGGGACTTGTGACTTTTGAACTTGTGACTTATGACTTGCGACGTCGGAGTTGCATGCCTTATTTTTGCGACTTATGACTTTTGACTTTCGACAAATCTGACGCAGTGGAAGACGGCGGTCAACGACGGTGTCGATCAGCGATTTTGCTGCTCATGTTTTATATTGTTTGATGAATGCCATTAAGAAGACTTGTTTTATGTTTTATACTCTGTTTTTGTTAACTTTGTATGACTTATGACTTGCGACTTATAACTTTGACTTGTGATTTATGACTTGTGACTTATCACTTTCGACTTATGACTTGTTGACTTTTGGTGCAAACCCGAAAAAATATCGGGTAGCGGACAACGCACCGACAATTCCGGTGTATATTGTTTAGAAATGCCACTTAGAAGACCCTGTTTCATGTATTATCAACTCTGTTTTAGTGACATTTACTATCGCCTGTGTTGTTATGCCCTATTACTTTAGATTCGCGCCAAGAAATTGTCTTAAGTTGCAAGTCAAAACTCAAAAGTCATAAGTGACAAGTCATAAGTCGTAAGTCACAATTCGAAAGTGAAAAGTCATAGGTGACAAGTCAAAACCCATAAGTCAAAATTCATTAGTGACAAGTCATAAGTCTTAAAAATTCACAAAATCAGAGTAAATAACCTACCATATGATCTTTTCGGTGGCATTTTTCAAACAATATAAAACAGAAGGAGAAAAATCGCTTGCCTCACCGGAATCTTAGCCGTCGTTGTCCGGAATCGGCCGTTGCTTGAGATATGTCAAAAGTCACAAGTAAAAAGTCATAAGTCGCAAGTCGGTAGTCACAAGTCGTTAGTAACAAGTCAAAATGTCCCCTATCGCTTCCATACATTAGCTCTCAGCTAAACTATCAATTACGCAAGGACATAAACACTTCGTCTGAGAGTACATTTAATACATGTACAAACAGTTCATTCTAATTTAATCCGAACCAACATAGTCCCTAGTGTAAACGCAGGGCTGGGCATCACGAAAACACGCCTATATAATTTTGACCCCCTTGAACCCCACTTTTATATAGTAAAACTGGGGTTCAGGTGGTTCTGTTTGTTTGATTTGAGGTTTAACGTCCCCATCAACACTGTAAAGGTCATTTTGGAGACGTTGCTTCCAATTTTGTGGGACTTTTACCCGACATTGAGATGAAATGACATCTCAAGCCCTGTCGCCCAATGAAACCAACAGGGTTTATTAGCCTCGCACTGCGGTTCCTGGACAGGCTTAGATCCTCTAAGCTGTTTACCAGTACTAGTGTGCTGGCTGGTTTCAGCTCTGCGTGGAAGCATCATGCAGCCCATATATTTCTTCAAGTCCCTATGGGCGGGGGCTAAAGGTTTCAGGTGGCACATGTAAACCTTATTTTTCTTATTTCTGCTCTAAAATAAAGATTGTGGGTACTCGTTAGAACCGCCTCGATGAGGCGGTTCTAACGAGTGCCCACAATCTATTTTTTGAGCAGAAATAAGAAAAATATCAAAATATTTCATCATAAAATTTTCATTTTTCGGCGATAAAGGTGGCAATGTATTTGTATAGGCTTGTTTGCGTAATGTAATTCTGCTGTGTGAAATAACCGAAATTGGCAAGCAAAAACTTGTTATTAACAGACCGGTGCTATGTGTCAAATTGAAGCCTTTTCCCCTTTCTAATAATTTCTTATCTAAATCGATTTAAGCCCACTCCCACCCCCACCCCCAGGTAAAAGAAAAACATCTTCTGACCGTTCCAAAGCGGTTCTTCTTTTGTGGTTTACGAGTACTATGGTGCGTGCATGTATGGCTGATATCTCTTTATTTGCCCATTGTGTGGGAAAGTGACTGTTCTTTTAGCTTTCCTGCTTGTGACGTTATCAATTAAGGTGAATTGTGGCGTCTTGGATGGGAGATGTGAGGTAATTGTATAGATCCCTCTTCAATTGTTTGCGTGATTCTGAGAGAAATAAATTTGATTTGATTTTTGTTGATTGACAAAATCGAAGAACACAATGCCGTAGATTCGGTGCTACACACACTGAGAGAGAGAGAGAGAGAGAGAGAGAGAGAGAGAGAGAGAGAGAGAGAGAGAGAGAGAGAGAGAGAGAGAGAGAGAGAGAGAGAGAGAGAGAGAGAGAGAGAGAGAGAGAGAGAGAGAGAGAGAGAGAGAGAGAGAGAGAGAGAGTTGCACTCTGTATGTGTTTTATAATTATTTTGATTTATGCTTAGCCGCCGAACGTTGCATATTTGTATCGCTCCTCTTGCTATTACATTTATTTGTAATCAGAGTGAATAAAAAGATTTGATTTGATCTATTGTTCAGATCTGTTTCAACCTTATTGTTTCATTTAACGTTGTTAATTCATTTGAAGTAACCTTAAATGAAGTAATTATTTTAATTAAGGTTGTTATTCTCATAAAAACGTTCTCTTTCTATAAGAGGAAAAACGTTGCTCCTAAGAGATTATAACTACCACGTTTTTTTCGGTAAATTGAGCTAGATCAAAAACAACAAGAGCACCGCCTGCGGGTGCCAACGCTCGGCTGCAAAAATTATAAGTCGAAAAATGGGCAACACTGTGCCAAAAATATTTTGAGGGTTATCTCACCTATTGGCATGAGATCCCCTTTTCATAATGAACAACTAGTCCGAGTTTCAAGTAAATATGTTCAATAATGGCAGAGATATTACAAAATGTCCAAGTTTTGCACGACGACGCAGGCGACGCAGACGACGACGACGCAGACGACGCCAGAGCTATGATAATACCTCGTCGTTTTCTTTGAAAACAGCCGAGCTAAAAATTAAAAAAAAGTTTCGGATGGGTTTCAGAAGAAACAAAAAAGAAAAAAAAAAAAAAAAAACACAGGCGTTTTCGGAAGTTGTCAACATAAAATCGACCTTCACCTTCCCGTTTACGTTTTCATTTAATTTTTACGCAGACATACAAGTGTTTTCTTTATCTTCAATTCAATTTCGTGCTTCGATTCGAAGCTTTCAACGTTTAACTTTTGATTCATTACTAATCGCGTTCTTAAAAGCTTTTTTCATTAGCCCATTTCAGACGGAAAAATACACTGGCAAACAGTGTAGTCCCAGATGAGACGCCGCAGAACGCAGCGTCTGATCTGGGACTACACGGTTTGCATTAAAGGTAAGTTATTTTTATTATTTAGTTTTTGATATCACCTCAACCTGGCATCCCTTGATTTCACGATTCCATTTGGTTAAAATGGGAGTAATATTCCAATTGAGTTTCGATGGTCAATGACTCGTTGTTTGTTTGTAACGTCCCCGCCAACACCATGTGAATGACTCTTTAACGTTCTGCAAGCTGAGATTTTTTTTTCAGCGGACAACATTTTGAAATATATTTTTAATTGTACCAGAAAACAGGTTTCGACATTTCATATACTTGCATGAGATGTCAAGGCATGTTTTCTTAGAAAAATAAGCAAACTATCTCAACAATTTGTCATCTGCTGAATTACCCAGGAGATCTGTATAGGTTAGCATGCCTGTGAAAAACAGGTAGAGGATTAACCTATTGAAAACTGTCACGATTTTCGTGCAGGTAAATCGGCGACTTTACGATCGAAACATTCGTTTTACGGCGATGCGTCAGGAGAGCCGAGGGTTGAGTTTATGCAACACACTAAGAGAAACGTTCCAACAGGCACCGTTTCCGGTAAAAACGATTTAATGTAATGGCTCTGCTTCCCGTCGTACAGTACGCTTCGTATACTGTTTGTTTGATTTGAGGTTAAACGTCCCCGTCAACTCTGTATAGGTCGTTTTGGAGACGCTGCGTCCAATTTTGTGGGACTTTTACCCGACATTGAGATGAAATGACACCTCAAGCCCTGTCGCCCAATGAAACCAATAGGGTTTATAAGCATGTACGGTCCGACTCGCACCGCTTAGCCTGGGCAGGCTTAGGTCCACTAACCGGTTTACCAATACTCTTGTGCGGTCGGTTACAGCTCTTCGTGGAAGCATTATGCAGCTCATCTTATTCTTAAAGCCCCTACTGAAAAAGTTTCTTTAACGACATGCCACTAGCTTTATTGCTTTATTAATATTATCTGGTAGTATCTCTTCTATAGATCTTTACGCTGACGATACAATGATATACGATACACAAACTGACTGGCACATATTAACCCTTATCTTGCTGTTCACGGCAACCCCTATCTTTGGAAACAGTGTAGATCCAGATCAGATGGCTTCTGAAGAAACCTTATCTTGCTGTTCACGATAACCGTTATCTTTGGAAACAGTGTAGATCCAGATCAGATGGCTTCTGAAGAAGCCATCTGATCAGGATCTACACTGTTTGACATTCAGTTTATGAATTTGTAGGAATAAATTACATCAAACAATCTGATTGGTTCAAAGTCAGAAATGGGTGTGGCTTAAATGAATATTCAGCAAGAGAAGGCTTAAAATCAAATCTTCAGGATGCTCATCTGTCTCTTCAGCAGAACGGAATGAAGCTCAACACTGACAAAACTAAAGTCATGATAATAACAATGCATAAAGACGAGATAGTTCTCAGTGAAATCGAAAACTCAAACAGTGACTGATATCAATTTTATTTTTCATTGTTTGGGACTACTTTTTCCTCGAAATCTAATTCTGTGGTCAGCTTTTCCATTGTCAGAGGATTGGAAATTAATGAACTGCATTAGAATTTACGCTAAGCCCGTTCATACGTTACGAAGACGTAAATGGCGTCATTTTCGACACTGACATCACGTATTTTGTCGCGCGACGTTAGATCTGTCCGCACCTTCTTTGGGAAACTAATACCTCAACTATTTCAGTAACCATTCATAGAGATGCCATCCCAGGCTATTTCTCAGGTGCAAACTTCAAGTTTACACCCAATATTGTACCCAGTAAATACGTTGGACACCACTAAATTGACGCGAAACGACCAGGAACAAAGTTAGTTTTCTACAAGGGTGAGTGACGCGATTAGTGAAGCTAAATATTGCCGTTTTGAAGCATGTAAGGAACAGAAAATTTGTTGTTGTTTTTTAGTGTAGGATCAAATTTTATTTCACTCATGAACACCAAAACTGGTATTTTCACTCGTGGCTACGCCACTCGTGAAAATACTGGTTTTGGTGTTCATTCGGTGAAATAAAATACGAACTTTCACTGAAAAAATGAAATATCCTCTATATCATTAACATACAATGATATTGATTTAAACAAGACTACTTGCGACAAAATACTTGGTGTTCATAGTGATTCAAATTGAACGTGGAGTGACCATTTCAACATTGTTTGTAAAAAGATATCTTCTTATGTATGGCCATTGTCTAGAATACGACATTATATCAAATATGAACACATCCTGCCGCATTTCAATTACTGCAATGTCATTTGGGGTAATTCATCAAACTGTAATTTGTCAAAACTAGTCAAACTTCAAAATCGCGCTTGCAAACTTATTTTGGAGAACGAATAATTATATAGATTTCGAAACTGCAAATGGTAGGGTGACAATGGGCCAAAAAGTCCACTATTTCTGGTAGTAACCTTTAACACCCCCCCCCCCCCACCCCTCCCCCAAAGTCCACTATTTCTGGTAGTAACCTATAACCCCTCCTATAACAAAACATGCCATATACCAAAATGTTCTTCAGGATCCGTAGTATCTGAAACTGCCGGCATAAATTGGCATACGAGGGGTATGGGTTCCCATTGTTTTGGTCCAGATTGTCACCCTACCAAAAGACAAGTTAAATATAGTATCCTTGGAGCAAAGTGTTTGTCAATAAAGCAACAATAATGTTCAAAGTCACTAATAATCTGATACCGCAATATGTATGTGACCTTTTTGAAAGAAGATTGGATGGATCAGTTCATACATCACTGAGATCTAATTCAATTTCTGGTCACAATTTCAAAATTCCTAAACCAAAACTAAATATTTTTAAAAATAGTATATTATATTCTGGTCCCATCATTTGGAATAGCATACCAAATAAAATCAAGAATTCTTCAATGTGCAAAGCTTTTGTGCAAAACTTTAAAAAAAAAACTGGTTAACCAACTCCTCATAAGTTAAAGTACTGCCTCCACCACCTTGTGCCTTGTATATTAAAATATAAGTATTTATTTTTCAAATATTTATTACTTATATCTACATTTCCATACCTACGTCATTTTAGTATTTATTATGACTGTATTTCATTTTATTGTCTGTTGTAACTTGTGTATTTACATGTTTTAGAGGGCCCCAGGGAAGATTGGCTCTGCCAAATGGGTAACCCTCGGTAAATAAAGATTTTCCTTACTTTACTTATTTACTTACTGAGAACATCTTTCCGAATTGTTAAAAAGTGGTCTTAAGACCGCTTTTGAACAGTCCTAGAGGGGGTGTCTTTCTAGATGACACTGGGTGTAGAAAACACGAAGAATAACCGAAACCTTCAAATATGTGATTAACCCACTGTTTACTACTGGACTCTTCCATTGCTATATGTTGGACAAGTCCATTTGTCATATGAGGGTTGCCAGGTCTATTTTTTTCGTCTTTATCCGATTTTTAACGGAAAATTCTGCCAGCAAATAGTGCAGGCCCTGATCAGACGCCGCGTTCTGCGGCGTCTGACCAGAGTCTGCACTGTTTGCCAAGGTACCCTTTTAGGGGTTTCCCGCATGAAATGGGTTAAACGAAGGAACGAATCCTAAGCTCAAGATGAGACGATTAATAGAGATATTCAAGAATGTTGTAATAATCTAATACTCTAAGAAACAAATATTGTGGATACATAGAGATTATCATATGGCATTTTTCATATCATACCCCATATCAGCCCGAGACTCCCATATCAGCCCGAGGGCCGAATTTTTTACCATACATTCCACTTTAAAAAAAAATTGTTCAAAATAAATTGTATTAATTGCATCTGCCTTATACCAACGTTACAACGAGAATCTCATTATCTTCGGTCTAGCAATGTAATTAAAGAGATCCAAAATTCTGTCAGCAATCCACTGCATCGTTCTTTCGCGACGTTACCCCGAGGTGCACAGGACAAGGCGCATACCCCCGCCCCTAGGAATATACCTCGACGTTACCCCGAGGTGCACAGGACAAGGCGCATACCCCAGCCCCAAGGAATATAACTCGACGTTACCCCGAGTTGTACAGGACCAGGCGTATACCCCCGCCCCTAGGAATATACCTCGACGTTACCCCGAGGTGTACAGGACCAGACGTATACCCCCGCCCCTAGGAATATACCTCGACGTTACCCCGAGGTGTACAGGACCAGGCGCATACCCCCGCCCCTGGGAATATACCTTGACGTTACCCCGAGGTGTACAGGACAAGGCGCATACATTCCACCGCCCGCTCCCTCACTACTGGGATAATGGCTTCAACAACGGAGAATCGAGCAAGCGAACCGCATTTGTTAGGGGAAGCTGTCGAGTTTTCTGGAAACCTGCCTCTGACAGAGAAAAATAATGAATGTGAGACGAAAGTGAAAACTCAGACTGCGATATTAGGCACTGTCGGCACTGAAAATAAAGATGAAACATCTAATCAAAGTATTAGTCAACAAAGTGTAGCTCAGCCGCAGACCAGTGACTATGGGGAAGCACAGTCTTACGTTGAAAGTGTAATGTCACAACCCGTGTGTGCACCCGTCACTACGCCTACGACAAACAGACGAAAAAGGTTTCTGTCGGCTCCCTCTGCAGACACAACTGTTAAGAAACGCAAAAACATTTTAAGTTTGGATACTGAGAATGATTGCGACGATTTGCAAAATGAGGAGGTAGATGATGCAGATGCTGAATCAGATATAAACAATGAAAGTGAGAGAGGAAATAACAGAAGGCAATTTGTGAAGGCAAAAAGAGACCTAAAAATTCCTAACAAGTAGAAAACAGTGACCCTGGAACTGACAAAGTGTTGAAGGCTGTTATGGACCTTCAATTGTCTATAGACAAACGGTTTGATGAAATGCAACGGGAGAATAAATCGATAGTTAAACAGCTTCAAGAACAAATCAGTGACGTCCGTAAAGAATTTAATGGCCGAATGGACGGTTTAACAAAAAAGGTTGAAACCAACGTGACAAAGAATGTAAAGAAAGGAATCGAGGATAAGTTCAAAAGTGTAAAGAAAGATATTGATAGTGAACTCTTGAAAGTAAAGAGACAAGTTAGTGATGCTGAAAAAGACATTATTTAAGTTAAAGAAACATTAATGCCAACGATGAACGAACGAATCGGTGATGAACTGGACGAATTAAGAAGCAGAGTGAGGCAGCTTGAAGGAGATGTAAGGGAGTGAAATGATCCAGGGGCTGAACATGAGAAAGACATAAACAATGAAACAATGGACAGAAACATCATTATAAGAAACTTCCCAGAGAGAGAAAATGAAGATGTGAAACATAGGGTTAAAAATATGATTCGTGACACCTTGAAACTAAAGGGCATAACAGTTAAGTCGGCAGAGAGACTGGTAAGCAGGAACAGTTCAGCCCCGGGAATAGTTAAGGTTACCTTAGACTCTAAAGAGTCGAAACAGTCTGTTATGAAACATAAAAACAGACACAAAGATAGCTCCCGATACAATGTCGCATTTATTGAACATGACATACCGGCTGCACAACGCGCAATAAATGCAAATTTCAGAACTCTACTTCATGCTTTAGGAGATAGTAATTTGCATTTGAGAGGGTCACGAATAAGCTCTCGAAACGAACGCAAAGATAATCAGTATTTTTCCCAGAATAGAGGCAGGTATTCATATAGACACCAAAGCTGGGATCACTACCGGGATTATAGATCTGAAAGATTATCAGGTAATACTAGCGAAAGAATGACTAACGCACATGAGTACGACAGAACAAACCATTCTAGCAGTAACAGACGCAGCCAGTACCGTAAATATTGATATCAATGCGGGTTTTGGAACGTCAGAGGTTGGAATACGGATATACCATCGGACAACCACAAGCTTCGTAGTTACTGCCTAATATCGTCTAACCTGGACATTATTGGGGTGGCGGAAACACATTTAGTTGATAATCAAACATTACATTTGCCAGGTTACAAATGGTTTGGTCAGAATAGGAAAAAACATGTTAAATCTAAGAAAGGGTCAGGCGGAGTAGGATTCTTTGTAAAAGATAACCTGATCAGTAATTATAAAGTAAATGTTCTTGACCGTGAACATGAAGGTGTTTTATGGCTACAGTTTACACCATATACGGAGGAGAGAAGTTTCAACTGTTGTGTTTGTTATGTACCGCCTTCAGAGTCCACCCGAGCGATCGATTTAACTGAACTTTATGATAATTTGATCTATCAAGTACACGTGTACTGTAAAGAAAACGACTTTTTCATTTGCGGTGATTTTAACAGTAGGGTTGGAAACCTCGAAGACTTCATTCCCGGGGTGGACAATTTACCGGAAAGAAACATAGTAGACTTTCATATAAATAAAGAAGGAGAACAACTATGCGATTTCTTAATTAATACAGATTGTTGCATTCCAAATGGCAGAAACAGTATAAATAACGATTGTACATTTGTGGGAACACAAGGAGCTTCCGTGGTAGACTATTGCATTATCCCTTACGAGGCACTGGACAATTTCACTGACTTTAAGGTGACGCTAGAAAAAGACATTTTCAATGAATGTAATTTGCTAGGTGTTATAGATCCGTCAACGTCACATCCAGACCATTCACTACTGACTTGGAATTTTTCACGTGAAGGGGAAAGTAGTCAACAAACAAACACGAATGCCAAAAGTAGTCCAGTTCAGGTCTCTTTCACCAAGTTTGACCGAATTATACCGAATGATTTTCTAACGACCAAACAGGAAGAAATAAATGATTATGTAAATAAAATAGAAAATAGTATATCAACACAGGAACACCTAAATAATACACATGTAGACCTTGCTAAGTTTATCAAAGACGAAATGCTAAACAAATTGAACCACAGAAAAGTAAATGCTGTAATAGGCCACAGTAATAAAAAGAGAAAAATCAAGAAACTGTGGTGGTCTGAACATTTGACAGAATTATGGAATCAAACTTGTAAAGCTGAAAAGGATATGCTTAAGAGCAAACATGTGCTCAAACAACGTTTAAGGGCAGTGTATGTACGCGAGCGTAGAGCCTTTAATCGAGAATGTCAAAAAGCTAAGAGAGCTTATCAAAGGAACATTCAAGATCAGATCCAAAATCTAGACTCGGGAAATAGCCAAGATTTCTGGAAACAGATAGGAAAAATAGGCGTTGGTAAAGACAGACAGAAACAAATACCTATGGAAGTTATCTTACCATGTGGCAATATAAGCACCGATACAAGTGAAGTGTTGGAGGTTTTGAGAAAGAATTTCGAGGATCTACTTAACCCGACTCTAGAAAATATTACTAGAAACGAACCAATTCAGTTGCAATTAGACGCAGATAACACGGACATAAATAATAATTTAAATGAAAAAATTACTATCCAGGAAATTAAAACAGCCCTGCATCGCTTAAAAAGCAGCAGGTATAGATGAAATCCCAGCCGAGGTATTAAAAGATCAGAACTTGTTGGCACTTATACAGGCGCTATTCAACCAATGTTTTGTGCTGGGTAAAATACCGGAAATGTGGAAAAGTGGGATAATTACGCCTGTCTTAAAGACATCCATCGCAGATAAACGAAATCCGGCATATTACCGTGGCATCACCATCACACCTGCAATATACAAACTGTATTGTAATGTATTAAATAATAGGTTAATTGAGTGGGAAGATGAAAACGGCATAATTTGTGAACCCCAAAATGGCTTCAGGAAGGGACGAAGCACGGTTGATCACATTTTATCACTGACATCGATTATGGAGACAAGAAAGATAAAGCGCCAATCAACATTCACTGCGTTTATAGATTTCTCTAAGGCTTATGATTCGATCAATAGAAATCTGCTTTTCAAAAAGCTTACTGATTTAGGGCTAAATGGTCGAATACAAAAGGCAATAACATCTCTATACGAAAACGTGAAGTGCTGTGTTCGTGTAAATGGTCTCAAAACTGAATATTTTGAAGTTGGCTGTGGGCTTAAACAGGGTTGTACGCTTTCAACATTATTATTCAATCTATATGTTAACGACTTAATAACCAGAATAAACAGTATGAACCTTGGAATAGATATTGATGGAGAGAAGGTGGCTGTTATGTTGTATGCAGACGATTTAGTATTCATCTCTGCGTCTGAAGATGATCTACAAGTCCTGTTAAACGTGCTTCATAGCTGGTGTTCAAATAATTGTTTAAGGATTAACCAGCAGAAATCAAATGTTGTCCATTTCCGCCCACCAAATGTTACTCAAACCATTTATAACTTCAAATGTGGTGATATGTGCTTAGAAATAGTGCCCCAGTACACATATCTAGGAGTACTACTAACAGAGCATCTAGATTATAACAAGATGGCAAATCATGTATCAAAGGCCGCTAATCGAGCTCTAGGATTGGTGATCGCAAAAAGTAAATCGATAGGCGGTCTCCCGTTTTGTTCTTATACAAAACTTTTCGACTCCATGGTTTGGAGTGTCGTTAGTTATGGGGCAGCCATATGGGGAAGTAGACAGTTCCAATGCATAAATACTATTCAAATGAGAGCAGCTCGATATTACTTAGGGGTGGGGCGATATACACCGAATGCAGCTGTACAAGGTGACACAGGGTGGAAGCCTACGATGGTTCGGCAGTGGAATACTGTAATTAACCAGTGGTTACGCCTGAAATCTATGAACTCTGATAGATTGAATAGAAAAATCTTCGACTGGGCTGAGACGAATGCTAATGGACGTTGTCAAAACTTCAATTACAGAGTAAACAAAATGCTGGAAGAAGCCGGGCTCCAGTACCAAACGGGAGTCTCAAACCCAACGGACCTCAAGAGACATTTAGCAAATTACCTATCTCAAAAGTTCCTGACGACCTGGTCGGAAGATGTGAACCGTGATAGTGCCCGACACGGAAGTGGACAAAATAAATTGCGCACTTATAAGTTGTTCAAGAGGATGTATGGTGCCGAGAACTATTTAAATTGTATTATGCCTCATAGGCACAGAAGTGCCTACGCTAAATTTCGGTGTGGAGTGGCGCCAATCCGCTTGGAGACCGGCAGGTACGAACGCCTACCTCCCGAACAAAGAACATGTTTTCATTGTCCAGGATCGATTGAAAACGAGGAACATGTACTATTACGTTGTCCACTATATAATGATATAAGAGAACATATGTTAACAGAATTATCAAATGAGTTCCCAGATATAGAACGTAGATCAGATCAGGATAAGCTGACAGCAATTTTGAACTGCGAACTTAATAGAAATATACGTACTTGTGCCAAAACCTGTTTTGAAATACTCAGAAATAGACGCGATCTGCTATATAAATAGCTGTGATAAACCTGGTTAAGATAGATCCATATATTTTACTTTTTTATATTTTAATCAACATACTTTATGTTTTAAGCTAAATATCTCTGTTTTTAAGATTCCTTTAATGTGAATATGTATATATGAGCATATAGTCTCTCATAGCTCTTGAGTAGAGCCTCTCATGTATGAAAGTTTAAATATTTTTATACTTTTCTTATGAGGTGAGACTTTAATAAATTATTGTATCGTTCTTTCGCCCATTTTCCTCTCGTATTCGCTGCGATGTTTTTTTTTTTTTTTTTTTGCCAAACAGTTCGAAAAGACGAAAATATTGCAAATTGCAAATGGCGTCCTGAACAACAAACGTGAAATGCCGCACAAGGAAGAACGCCGCGTTTTCCGAATATGGTGACGTCAGAGGTATGATAAAGGCTTAGGGGTGCGATAAAGGGTTGTGATATGGATTTTTGGGGTATGATAAAGCCCATGCGATATGGCAGCACGTGCAAGCGTGATACGTGCATTGGTGTCACGTTCGTATCGCATATTCAAAAACTAAGTATTTTATACTAAATGTAAGATAAATGACGATAACACACCCGTGCGACATAGTGCATTTTTTCACATCTTCAAAATGGTCATTTTTCTGATGAAAATCCGTGATATTTTTCATATAAGTACTGCAAACATAGGTTGCAGATGCTTGTTAGAACCGCCTCATTGGGGCGGTTCTAACGAGTACCCACAACCTATGTCTTGGAGCAAAACTAAGAAAAAAATGGGTATACCCCCGTAAACCCCAGTTTTCTCTATCAAGTGGGGTGTAGGGGGGTCTTCAATTCTCGGACTTATTCACGTGATGGCTTGTGAGAATCGCGATCCTAACAAATGCAGTTACAGGTCCGAGGTCTGCTAAATTGGCTCGAGGCCGAAGGCCGAGGCCAATACAGCTGACTGCGGAACTGTATCTGGGACAATACGAAATTGATTGATAAATAAAAATTATATTAGTTGACACCACTAAAAGCATGATTAATTATTTTTGACTTCCGAACAATACAGGACAGTCAAAATATTATGTTATTAAACAAGTAATTTCGTATTGGCCCAGGTACAGGTCCGAGGACTGCTGCATTGGCCCGAGGCCTTCGGGCTCGGGCCAATGCAGCCGACCGAGGACCTGTAGCTGAGTCAATGCGAAATTACTTGATTAATGACAATTTTATTAATTGACACAATTAAAAAAAAATATGATTATTGATTTTTGACCTCAGTAAATATTGGTTGACCTGGTGTTAATACGGATGACCTCCGATCAATACAGGAAAGTCAGTTAATAACACTCCTTAGTTGAATTGTTTGTTTGTTTGGATTTAGGTTTAACGTTCCGTCAACATTATTTAGGTCATTTTGGAGACGTTGCTTCTAATTTCGTGGGACTTTTACCTTACCTTGAGATGAGATAACATCTCAAGCCCTGCAGCCCAACGAAACGAAAAAGGGTTATATGCATTGGACGGTCTGACTCACACCACTTTGCCTGGGCAGTTTTAGTCCTTCTAAGCGGTTTACCAGTACTCATGTGTGGTCATTTTACACTCTGCGTGGAAGCACCGTGCAGCCCAATCTATTTCTCCAATAGACCCCGATGGACGGGGGCATTAAAGCGACTAATTCGGTACAGCGGAAAATTGTAAGGGAACAGATACTCTCGTTATAACGAGGGTCCTCTGTATGTCGTAGATTTCTGTCTTTCCATGTAGAAAGCACCCATGTTTACCGTCCAGAAGAGCATGCGGAAACTTTAAGACACAGAACGGAGAATGCCATAGATCGAAACGATATTTTTCTCGGAATGCGCCTGAAAAATAGACAGCCCAATCTTGTAACCAATGCATCTTGATAGTTATTGAGAGGGAATTAAACCAACAGCACGTCCAAAACCTATAACAATTTTCATTGAAACTGTCAAATGTGCCTTAAACCGATCTAATTGCTTTTTTCTAGGAGATACATGATTTATTATGTGCCAATGATTCCCTTGAAATGACGCTATCATAGTGGAAGAATGCTCGATACGACAATAAAAGACCATCCCTGCTAGCCAACAACGACGACGATTCCTGCTAGCCAACATCGGACCGACAGCGATACGACGTGACCTGCTAGCCAACATCGACGTGACCTGCTAGCCAACATCAACGTGACGTGCTAGCCAACATCGACGTGACCTGCTAGCCAATCACGGGCCGACAGCGATACGACGTTACCTGCTAGCCAAAATTGATTTTACCTGCTGGCCAACATCGAGTCGGCAGCGATACGACGTTACCTGCTTGCCAACATCGACGTTACCTGCTAGCCAAAATCGGACCGACATCGATACGTCGTTACCTGCTAGCCAACATCGACCTTACCCGCTAGCCATAAAATATAGTCTTATGGCCCCCGTCCGTCGGGTTTGGTTTGAATTGAGGTTTAACGTCCCCGTTAACACAATTTAGGTGATTTATGAGACGTTGATTCCAGTTTGTGGGACTTTTAACCGACATTAAGATGAAACGACATCTCAATCCCTGTCTCCCAATGACACCAAGTTTATAAGCATGGACGGGCCGACTCGCACCACTTTGCCTCGGCAGGCTTAGATCCTCTAAGCGGTTTACCAGTACTCGTATGCGGTCGGTTTCAGCTCTGCATGGAAGCATCATGCAGCCCAATCTATGTATCCAAGCCCCGATGGGCGGGGGCGAACAATATTCAGTAAAGTTTGGCTATTAAGACCAGCAAGCATTAAGACAACTACTGCTTTTAAAAGCATATATCAAAGGTTTTAGATGTTCCTTCTTCACAGTTACTACACACAGAGCTCTCTAGCAAGAGGCAACCTTTGGGAACGTTAAAAAGTGGTCTTTAAAGGTGGTCTTAATATAGGAATTTTACTGTAGTTATATGGCTCCCGCCCATCGGGGCTTGGAGAAATAGATTGGGCTGCATGATGCTTCCAAGCTGAGCTGAAACCGGCCGCACATGAGTACCGGTAAACCGCTTAGAAGTCTAAGCCTGCACAGACAAAGTGGTGCGAGTCGGACCGTCCAAGGATATAAACCCTATTGGTTTGTTTGGACGGTATGGCTTGAGATGTCATTTCATCTCGTTGTCCCACAAAACTGGAAGCAACGTCTCCAAAATGAACTAATTAGTGTTGACGGGGGCGTAAAACCTCATTTTTACCATAGATCTACAAACAAAATGGAGAAATATAGTTTAGGATCAAACCAGCTGATAGAATCTTTACTATTTTCGAAAAAAGGATAGATCCGGATTTACATGTAATAATCTAACAATCAGCGGCTTGCCGGTGGGACGATTGGCTCCGAGATAAGTGGTTTTGTACGTGGACTAAGATTGTTTCAATTCCTGCACTTTGAGCCAACAGTGTAGACCCTTGATCAACATAGTTTTGCACACATGAGCAGATCAGACTGCGCAAACTCAACTGCACCTGTGTCGTTCGCAAGTGCCAAATGCAGGTTTTGTCTCTGTGGCTGTTTGATTTTTTTGTGTCCACGGAGATGTTGCACTGATGAGTTAGGAGGCGCGGACTGAACAAATTACGAGTATTTGTCGAAGTAAGGGCGAGGATTGTGGACACGTAAAATCGATTTTCGTTTCCACTGGCCGTTCCAAGGCGGTTCTTCTGTCGCGGTTTATTTTTGTTACGGTTAGTCTTTGGGTGTTTGTGTCGCTTATATTATTTTGTTATGGATAGCCTATTGGCCATTTTGTGGAGAAGTAACTGCCTTTTGGCTTTCCGCTGTTGATGTTTCCATTGGGGTCTGTTGTTTCATGGTTGTGTTTCTTTCCCTTTGGTGTCTCTGATGGGAGCTGTGCGTTAATTGTATCGATTCCTGATCATTGCCTCGACTTCTGTTTTCTCAGTCTGTTGGGCACAATACAGCTATCGAAGGTCAGGTGGTTTTTCTCCGGGTACTCCGGTTTTCGCCCACCTCTGATTAACGATCGGTTCGATATGAGTGTAATAATCTTGAAAGGGCCGTAAAACCCAAACCAAAAAAAAAACAATACTGCTATCAAGTACTATGATGAACGTCTTTCGTTGTGAGAAAATGGGAATTGTCACGAAAACACGCCTATGTAATTTCGACCGCCTTAAACCCCCTTCTATATAGTAAAACTGGAGTTTAGAGGGGTTTACATTATTTTTCTTATTTCTGCTTAATTAAAAACATCGAGTGTGGGTACTCGTTAGAACCGCCTCGACGTACCCACAATCTATGTTTTAAAAGGAAATATGAAAACTATCAGAATTTTATCTGAAAAAAAGTTCATTGTTTTTGGTGGTAAAAGTTTCTATATTTGAATGGGCGTGGTTTCGTCATGCTTCGAGAGTACACATAATGCTCTGAAACTTTTGCTGAAAAAAAGTATAAACTGATATCCGTAAGAACTTCCTCTCTGAGGTCCCACAATCTACCGTAATGACCCTGAGTATGGGGACAGACAGGATTAACTGATATCCGTAAGAACTTCCTCTCTGAGGTCCCACAATCTACCGTAATGACCCTGAGTATGGGGACAGACAGGATTAACTGATATCCGTAAGAACTTCCTCTCTGAGGTCCCACAATCTACCGTAATGACCCTGAGTATGGGGACAGACAGGATTAACTGATATCCGTAAGAACTTCCTCTCTGAGGTCCCACAATCTACCGTAATGACCCTGAGTATGGGGTCAGAAAGGACTAAGCAAAGGATGCAGACCAAGATCAGACTGCTCCTGATGTCTGATACTCTTCACTGGGTGCCATTCCGAATGCACCTTTGGGGCTCCTTGCTGAATCGTAAAACTAATTTGTTAAAAATTTTGGGGAATCATTAGGATAACACACCCGTGCGACAAAGTGCATTTTTTCACATCTCCAAAGTGGCCATTTTTCTGATGAAAATCCGTGATATTTTCCTTATAAATACTGCAAACAAAGATTGCGGGTGCTCGTTAGAACCGCCTCATTGAGGCGGTTCTAACGAGTACCCACAACCTATGTCTTGGACAAAAAAAAATAAGAAAAATATTGTATACCCTCGTAAACCCCAGTTTTCTCTATATAAAGTGGGGTATAGGGGGGTCTTCATTTCACTGACTTGTTCACGTGATGTGACAGTAAGGCCTCAAGGTGTCAAACATTTTAGGATTTTTACCGTATGTTTTGGCATAACATATATATACTTGAAACTAAAAGGTAACTCGTTTATACTTTTTAATATGCTGGAATCTGTTGTGTTCCTCGTGGCCGGCGTCAAGGCAGAGCTTAACAGAAGACGCCCTTGCATACTATACACGCCGGGAGTCTGAATGCAGCGGCATACCGCAATGTCATCTTACCATTGCGCAGTAGGTCATCCGGATGCACAGGCTGGTCTGAGCCTTCCACTGGCACGCAAGCCCAAATAGCCTTCATCATCTTAACTGGTCCATGAAATAAACACCCCATTAAACCCCACTTTATGTAGAGAAAAATGGGGTTCACAGGGGTATACATTATTTTTGTTATTTCTGCTCTAAGACATATAATGTGGGTACTCGTTAGAACCGCCTCATGGAGGCGGTTCTAACGAGCACCTACAACCTATGTCTGGAGTAGTAATAAAAAATATGGCAAAAATTCGTCAGAAAAAAATATCATTTTTTGAGTTGTATGAAATGATGCACTATGTCTCACGACAGTGTTATCGTGATGCGCTTGGCGCCACCAGCATGATGCATAAAAGTTCGACAGATCCATGATCAATAACTGAGGTGGAAGGGCTGTTTTATTTGCTGTAAGATTTGCAAAAACACAGGATTTCAAGAACATTCTGCAGACCTTGTTTATGCGGCGTCCGTCCGAGGATAATCCCTACAATGTGGTAGTTTCCAAAATTGTTTCTGACGTTTTTGTCAGTGACGAACCATAAGTAGATACATACGCTCCTACTTACATTTCTATCATTCAGGCCGACAGGCATGTGGTGGTGGTGATGGTGTGTGTGTGGTGGGTGGGGGGAGGGAACTTGCCTACTATGTAATACTTACTATCCACGGATGCCTGATTACAACCTTCCATCCTTCCATCTGGGGTCCATGTCTGTTGGCCTGAACATTCTGATTCCCATTGGTTTACGGAATAAAGGGGAATGGGAACACCTTCAGGGGAGGCAACTCCTTCAAAAGTAATTTTGTCTCCATTGTCAATAGGGGCCAACTCTTAAAGAAAAGAATGCGCTGTTACAACGCATAATGTAGTAATGTAGTAATTTCATCATTTTGAAATTTTTACTACATTATGCGTTGGCATAGTCGACGCGAAATGAAATAAAATGTCGTTTTTACTTCATTATGCGTCGATACTAAGAGGTTTGAGCAAAATGAAAGAATTATTTCATTTTGCGGCGATGGGTGGCATACTTAATTTTACTTCATTATGCGTCAACAGTTTGTTTGTTTGATTTGAGGTTTAACGTTCCCGTCAAGACTATTTAGGTCATTTTGGAGACATTGCTTCAAATTTTATGGGACTTTTACCTGATATTGAGATGAAATGACATCTCAATCGCTGCCGTCCAATTAAAAGCAATAGGGTTTATATGCATGGATAGGCCGACTCGCAGCAGTTTTCCTGGACAGGCTTAGACCTTCTAAGCAGATTACGAGGACTCATGTACGGGCGGTATCAGCTCTGCGTGGAAGCATCGTGCAGCCCATCTATTTATACCCCCGGCATACGAAGTATGCAAGGGGGTATATAGTTTTTGTCCATTCTGTCTGTCTGTCTGTCTGTCTGTCTGTCTGTCTTTTGTTTGATTTGTTTGATTTGAGGTTTAACGTCCCCGTCAACACTATTTAGGTCATTTTGGAGACGTTGCTTCCGACCTTCAGTGTGCTTTTGTGGAAGACCGTCTTTTGGACTGTTCAACTGTGGTCTTAAAGACCACTTTTGAACCGTCTCAAATATGGTCTAAAATGTAGGACTTTAACTGTATTGCTTCCTAAGTCTTTTCGAAGACAGCTATGTTCTACCATCATTACTTCATTATGCGTCGATATGGTGCATATCAACGCGAAATGAAATAATTTTTTTAATTCATTTCGCGTCGACTATGCCAACGCATAATGTAGTAAAAAAAATCAAAATGAAGAAATTACTACATTACTACATTATGCGTTGTATCAATGCGCTCCTCAGGAGCGAATTCTTTCCTTTAAGAGTTGACCCCTTTTTCAGTGGGACAGGGCTTATAGAAAAGCGAACAGGAAGTCCCGAAAGTTGTCTCCCTTTAAAAAAATGGCGGAAAACTCTGCCAACTGTTCCCTTTCCCCTTAATACGATTTGATTATGGCTTGAGTACTTTGACCAAAACTACTGTTGGGCTATGTCCCTTTTGTTGAGCGCTTGGCATGCATTTGTTGAAACTTCCAATCTAATATAATCATGATCGAAATGCCACATAGGATTCAGAGGAAAAAACGGTTTTGTTGTTACTCAATTATTACTTTTTGTTGCTTTAAACAGCAAGGGCACGAGAGCGAGCTAATTCCATCAGTTTCAGATATTTAAAAAGTCTCTCAAAAGAATATTGAATTTCACTCCGGGCACTTCAGAAAGCCTACAAAAAGATATGTGCCACTAACCTACAACAACTGCATGGTTAACAGTCAGATTCAAGATGGAAAACTTTCTTTAAGGTTTAGGACTCGGACTCTATGCCCGATGACACATTGATAGAGCGTCCGCTTCGGATCGGGGGGATGCGGGTTCGATCCCCGGCTGCGCCACACCAAAGGCGTAGAAAATGGTACAAGGTGCTCCCTTGGCTGACGCTCGCATTATCAGGGGTAGACCTAGGAAGATAAATGAAGGCAGGTAAGTATTTGTTAAAGGACACTTTTTTGTCGCACAAAAAGCTAATCAGAGCTTATGTAAATTGTATTTTTATGACGGCCCCATCCTTAATATTTTTAATTCAAGGGGAGTGAAGCCTGATATTTCCTGGGTTCGAGCCTCCGTGACCTAACTGGTGGTTTTCTTCTGCTCTGACGTTGGAGTGTCGTTGAGTCCTCAGCCCTGATTTATGATTTTATTAATCTATATTCGTACGTGATCGTTTTACTGTGCATTTCATTATGAATCACTGCTGAGCTAGGAAGCCTCCATGCGGATCACTTTATTATTTTTATTATGTTTGATACTCCGCTGGAACTGAGGGCGCGGGTTGAAATTTCATAAACTCCGGAGTTGAAGCTTAGACTTTCTAAGCGGTTTACCAGTACTTTCAGCTCTGCGTGGAAGCACAATACAGCCAAATCTATTGCTACAAGCGCCGCCAAAAAAAGTCTTAATTTCAGGTGTGAACAGTAAAGTATAACCTTCAAAAGTACATTTCCCATGAAACCTACCAATGTATCGCTGCTAAAATATGCCATTTTATGTGCTGCAGTTCAACTGCCCAGTCGACAGCTAAACATTACGAAAACACGCCTATACAAATACATTGTAAACATTACTTCCGAAAAATCGGAATTTTTTTAGATGAAAAATTGTGATATTTTTCTTATTTCTGTTCAAAATATAGATTGTGTGTACTCGTTAGAATCGCCTCATCGAGGCGATTCTAACAAGTACCAACAATCTATATTTCAGTGCAGAAAAATAATGTTTACCCCTGTAAACCCCAGTTTTACTATATAAAAGTGGGGCTCAATGGGGTCAAAATAATTGTATAGGCGTGTTTTCATTTTGGTAATGCCAACTGGACACAGGAGCCAAGCAGCTTATATTTGTTGAAACTAGATTTAGGTTTCCTGGGAATCGGAATTGTTATGTTCATAACCGTGTTTGAACGGGCCTCCGTGGCCTAATGGATAAGAGCGCTGACTCTTAGTCATTAGGTCTCTCACCGCCGTGGGTTCGAGCCTCGCTCGGGTCACGTGTGAGACGCCAAGTTCTGCAACGGAAGGTCAGGTGGTTTTTCTCCGGGTACTCCGGTTTTCGCCCACCTATGATTAACGATCGGCTCGATATGAGTGAAATAATCTTGAAAGGGCCGTAAAACCCAAACAAAAAAAAAAAAAAAAAAAAAAAAAAAATAACCGTGTTTGAACATTACGAAAACACGCCTATTAAAAATAATAATAATAATAATAATAACAATAATAATAACTTTATTTTTAGAGGATAACATATTCAGTGCCCGTCTTTGTTTTGTTTGTTTGATTTGAGGTTTAACGTCCCCGTCAACACTGTATAGGTCATTTTGGAGACGTTGCTTCCAATTGTGTAGGACTTCTACCAGACATTGAGATGAAATGACTTCTAAAGCCCTGTCGCCCAATGAAACAAATAGGGTTTATAAGCATGGACGGTCCGACTCGCACCACTTTGCCTGGGCAGGCTTAGATCCTCTAACTGTGGTTTACCTGTACTAGTGTGCGGTCGGTTTCAGCTCTGCGTGGAAGCATCATTCAGCCCATTTATTTCTTCAAGCCCCGATGGGCGGGGGCTGTGAGTGTCTGTCTAAAATATGCTCCTCATTATAACATTTATATGAGCTTGTATGCATTGTTGTTTTTTTTCCGTCAACTATATTGAAAATGTTACCACCAAAAACTGAAAATTTTCAGGAAAAAAAATCTGATAGTTTACTTATTTCTGCTCAAAACATAGATTGTGGGGGTACACGTTAGAACGTCCTTATCGGTTCTAACGAGTACACACAATCTATACTTTAGAACAGAAATAAGAAATACGTCCGTGAAATGAACACCCCCTTATACCACACTGTATATAGAGAAAACTGGGGTTTAGGGGGTATACATTATTTTCCTTATTTCTGCTCGTAGACATAGGTTGTTGGTACTCGTTAGAACCGCCTCATTGAGGCGGTTCTAACGAGCACCCACAATCTATGTTTTTTATGATAAATAAGAATAATATCACCAATTTTCATCAGAAAAATAGCCGTTTTGGAGATGTGAAAAATGCACTATATCGCACGGGAGTGTTATCGTAATGTAAGTTTACTTTTACAATATAAAAGTGGGGTTCAAGGGGATCAGATTCATATAAGCGTGTTTTCATAATAAGCTTCCTGGAAATTAGAATTTTGATGTTTACCATCAAGTTTGAAGTGACTCGTCTTCTTTATTTATTGGCTAAATTACGCAATATTTGACATTTAGATTGCTTGAAATTAAGTTGTTTTCTTCAGTGTCCAATTAATTTTCGTCCAGAAAATTAAATTTGTTATATCTTTTTAGGACCGTTTCTATTTGTTGTTGAATTTGTGAATCCATATTAAAGCGTCTTACTATAAGGACAGATACATTAGTGCAACAAATGAATATCCAATAGAAATAATCAAAACTTCACTACGGAAGCCGATGTTTTACAATGTCATTTAATTTTATATAAAGATTATGAAAATACACCCAGTAATATGAGACAATGTCGCTGCCATGATTTGTTTGAACTGATCTTTTACGTCCCCGCCAACACTATTTTAGTCAGTTTGGAGATGTTGCTACCCATTTTGTGGGACTTTTACCCATCGTTGAGATGAAAGGCCATCTCAAGCCCTACTTTCCAAACAAACCGATAGGGTTTATATGCATCCAGGGACGGCTCGACTCGCATCACTTTGGGAAAGTGTAGCCGTTCTAAGCGGATTACCAGTACTCATGTTTAATCAGTTTCAGCTCTGCATGGGAGCAGCCTGCATCCAAATGCATTTCTCCAAGCCCCGATGGGCAGGGGCCCATCACTGCCATGACTTGTAATCTGTCATTAACCCTTGTCCTGCTGAACACGACAACCCCTACATGTATCTTTGCAAACCCAGAAGTATGGAATGCCCTGGCTGTCTTACGGGGATGAAATTCATTATGTTTGGTGGTTTTCCTATTATATGCTGTGATAAAAACAGTATATGTAGTGGTTAATCTAGTATATGTAGTGGAGACCTCATTATTTGCGGTGGTAAAACGGTGTATACGCTGTAGTATTTTTATTATATGCTGTGGTTTCAGTGTTATATGTTCTGCTTTTTCCATTATCTATAGTAGATATTTCTTGCTATTCGGTGTCTTCATCAGTTGGTGCAGTGCTTTTTCCATTATATTGAGTGCTTTTGTTCCTATGTTCGGTCCTTTCACACTCTCTCTTTATTTGAGGTAGTCGCGTCATTATATTCACTGGTAATGTCATTACGTGCAGTAGATAAATCTTTATCTTGGGTGCAAACTTTATTATCATGATGAGATCAATCGGATGCCTTCGTGAACTACTCGAAAAGTACCGAAGATAAATTGCCGCAGTGGTGCTTTTGTTGCAGTTGCATTATACAGAAAGAGTTATCTATCCTATTTGAAATGCAAAAACCCTTTTTGTACCAAATGGAATTTTCCTCCTTAGATATAGCATGAGTCCATTTCAAAATTTAGGGGTGTCATGTTGTGTTTTCTTCAAATCTATTAGGAAAATAGGCCCTGATCAGACGCTGCATTCTGCGGCGTCTGATCTGGGCCTGCACTTTTTGCCAAAGTACCCCTTTAGGGGTTTCCGGTACTAAATGGGTTAAGCATTGTATGATTTATGTATCTACTATAGTAACTCTACTGCAGTAATCAGTCTCAAACACGAATCCAAAATATCCTCAGCCATTGGTTATTACAAAATTCCTGTAGCTGGAAAGCATAAATCAGCTTAAAAGTTTCTAGAAGCACTGATGGCTTGATCGACTCTGTCAGCTGTAAAACTAGTCCAAATGGAGAATTTAATTTGTTTGGTTTTCCAGTTTTTCTATCTATCTTCATATACTGAGTCGGTCATACTTGGCCATTACCTCAGTTGGGTGGTGCGCTAAATTTAGAATTTAGCAAATTAAAAAAAACCCACTGGATGAGTTCTTAAAACTATTTACAATCTGCTTTCAGAGGTGTACTAAAACGCACACCTCTGGATCCCAATCTATACCATGCGGGCTTTGAACTCCTCTGCAGTTTTGGCATTTACCACAGGGGAGGGAAGACTGTTCCACTGAGGAATAGTTCTAGGGAAGAAAGAATTCTTCAGGGCATCACTATAGGCCTGGTGCCTACGATATTGACTGTTGTTTAGTTTTGATGCCCTTGTTTGAGTTGAAGTAGTCACAGGGGTCAAGTATTTATCTTTATTAAGAGACACCGTGTCAGAGTGAATCTTATAAAAGAAGGTTAAAGAGGACTGCTCGCGACGGGCCTCCAACGATGGCCACTCCAGCTCATCGAGCATTTCACCAACACTACTTCTGCTCCGCCATCGCCTGCAGGTCCATCGGGCAGCCGTCCTCTGAACCTTCTCAACCTGTTGAACCTGAGTTTTAACATGGGGATGCCAAACAGGTGATGCATACTCTAGTTGAGGTCTAACCAAGGTTTTGTATGCAAAATCCTTTGTCTGCCTAGGTGCAAAAGCCAAATTGCGTCTAAGAAACCCTAATGACCTAGTTGCTTTAGAGGTAATCTCAGAAATATGTTGACCCCAATCAAGATTATCAGTAATGGTGATACCAAGATATTTTGCGGATTGGACATGTTCCAAAGTATGCTGATGTAATGAGTAGTTGAATTTAATCTGCTTGTCTGGAGGGTGCCGTGACACCCTCATTGAATGACATTTGGCCACATTGACCTTCATTTGCCAATTGGCCTCCCAACGTGCTAGGCTATCCAGGTCATCTTGTAAGAAAAGACAGTCAGAAGAAGTATATATATTCCTATACAAAACACAATCATCAGCAAACAAGCGAACAGATGACATGACATTATCAGGAAGATCGTTAATAAATATCAAGAAAAGGACCGGTCCAAGTACCGAACCTTGTGGGGCACCGGGCAAAACAGGGACTGGATCCGACGCTTGGCCGTCAAGTGTAACTTGTTGTGTGCGTCCAGATCAACACAGAAAAGGCCTTTGAGCATCTTTCATTGAGCATTTGCAGATTTAAAATTAGCACATATGCCAATAAGTTGAGAAAAAAAAGACAGTAGCCAATCAATTAGCCTAGCCACTAGGCTTTAAAATGAATGATATGGAATTAAAATAATCTTTTGCACTAAAATGAACAGTGTATAAAAGTTTAGCTAGTCTAGTCTCTCTGGCTCAATTTTAATCCTAAGATTTGAGACTCTACCAAATAGACTTGCCATCACTAAGAAGGTGATATTTTTTTTACAATAAAAATACCAAAAAAAAAAAAAAAAAACGATCCGATTTTTATTATCAGACTAGTAGCTAGTCAACGAATCAGCTAAAAACAACATGATGAAAAAAAAAAATCTCCAGAAAGGGCATAAAGATCAGTGCTCTTCCAACCTAAAAGCACCTATGGGATAATCAAAATTGCTTGCATATACAGTTGCTTGCTAATACAGGTATACATATTTGGGAACAAAAGACGTGCTTGCTTAAACCAGATTGCTTGCTTAATAGAGGAGGCCACAATGACAGTGTATAGAGTACCGGTGTATACCAAACTAGAAAATCTGAGTTATAAAAGGAGGTCTATTCAAACGGTGAGCTCTCTTAGCCGCCTTCTTTTCTTTTTTTTCGGCTGGTTTGTTTGTTTGATTTGAGGTTTAACGTCCCCGTCAACACTGTAAAGGTCATTTTGGAGACGTTGCTTCTAATTTTGTGGGACTTTTACCCGACACTGAGATGAAATGACATCTCAAGCCCTGTCGCCCAATGAAACCAATAGGGTTTATTAGCATGGACGGTCCGCCTCGCACCGCGGTTCCTGGACAGGCTTAGATCCTCTTAAACGGTTTACCAGTACTAGTGTGCGGGCCAGATTCAGCTCTGCGTGGACGCATCATGCAGCCCATATATTTCTTCAAGCCCCTATGGGCGGGGGGCTATTTTTTCGGCTGGTAGGTTACGAATGCATATGCATGATCTCATCATGATAATAACATTTTGCACTCAAGATAAAGACGAATCTACTGCATATAACAATTCAAACTCACGGTGACCACAACATATAATAAAAATATTACAGCAAAAATTGAGTATCCACAACGTATAATAAAATACTACAGCATATATTAAAATACTACAGCAAATAATAAAAATGCCGCAGCATATAATAGAAATACTACCGCATATAAAAATACTACCGCATATAACAAAAATACTACATCATATACAGGTTTTACCACCGAAAATAATGAGTGAGTGAGTGAGTTTTAGTTTTACGTCCCACCAACAGCTAAGGTCATACGGAGACGGGACCTCGGTTTAAAGACTCATCCGAAAGTCTGGAGAAGCCCGGGATCGATCTTGCGATCCCTGGTTTACAAGGCGAGTAGCGTAACCACTGCACCACGGAGGCTTCTCCGAAAATAATGAGGTTTCTACTACATATACTAGATTAACCACTACATATACTGTTTTTATCACAGCATATAATAGGAAAACCACCAAACATAATGAATTTCATCCCCGTAAGACAGCCAGGGCGTTCCATACAGAAGGCTTCTGAAGAAGCCATCTGATTGAGATCTGCACTGTTTGTCATGCAGTTTGAGAATTAACTAAATACATTAGGACTTAGAAATGTGATTGGTTGAAAGTCCAAAATGTTTGTGGTGAAACTCATTTATTCAACAGGATAAGGGTTAAGCCTCTATACTTATCGCAGAGTAATAGATTTGCGTCCTCCCTTTTCTTTGATTTTTTTTTTCCTTTAAGAGAAGGCCCATTTTTCGGTGAGATGGGAAGGTGCAAGGTTATAGAAATACGAACAGGAAGTGGTTTTTTTTTTTTTTTTTTTTTTTTTTAGTATTTTCATTTGTAAACAAGAAATGATGTGACAGTAAACTGTCATATCAGTAACTCGATTAACTGCAAATATGTTTGTGGAACACTGTGCCGCAGTATACTCCACACAGAATAAAAAAAACATACATCAGGAAAACACGTCTATATAATTTTGACCCCCATGAACTCCACTTTTATGTAGTAAAATGAGGTTTACAGGGGTAAACCTTATTTTTCTTATTTCTGCTCTAAAATATATGCTGTGGGTACTCGTTATGATAATAATAACTTTATTTTAAGAGGATAACATATTGAGTGCCATTCTAAAATATGCTCCTCATAATAACATTTATTTGAGCATGTATGCATTGTTGATTTATTTTCCGTCAACTGTATTAAAAATCTTACCACCAAACGGGATGTTAAACCACAAATCAAACAAACATACAAAATCCAAAAACTGAAAATCTTCAGGAAAAAATCTGATAGTTTACTTATTTCTGCTCAAAACATAAATTGTGGGTACACGTTAGAACGGCCTCGCCGATGGGTTCTAACGAGTAAACACAACCTATATTTTAGAACAGAAATAAGAAATATAAGTTTACTCCTGTAACCCCCCAGTTTTACTCTATAAAAGTGGGGTTCAAGGGGGTCAGAATCATACAGGCGTGTTTTCATAATGAGATTCCTGGAAATTGGAATTTTGATGTTTACCATCAAGTTTGAAGTGATCGTCTCCTTTATTTATTGGTTAAATTACACAATATTTTACATTTAGATTCCTTGAAAATTAAGTTATTTTCTTCAGTGTCCAATTAATTTTGGTACAGAAAATTAAATTTGTTATATTTTTAGGCGGTTTAAATGGAGTCCGTGATACATTTTTGCTTGTGGTTTTCTGAGAAAAAGGACCTCTAGTTGAATGATGAATTTGTGAATCCATTAAGTGAACACTGGTAAAAGAGTTTGACAATAACCACTCAAACATAAAAATGCAACAAATAAATATCCATGACATGATAAACTTCAGCTTGATATACAATGTCATTAAACCGGCCCCGATAGCTCAGTTGGTAGAGTGTCCGCTCCGAAGAACGGGGGGTCACGGGTTCGATCCCGGGCCGCGACATACCAAAGTCGTTAAGAATGGTACTAGCTGCTCCTCGCTTGGCACTCAGTCAGGATAATGTGACTGGGTGTGGTATCATGTAATGTGTCTGGGACATGATACTTCAGTGAGACAGCACTATAAAAGTGAGAATTGAGCTCCCTGTCACAACCAGACACCGTCGTGATATGACTGAAAAATTGTTGAAAGCGACGTTAAACCCGAATTCACACACACACACACACACACACACACACACACACAATGTCATTAAATTTGATATAAAGATTAGGAAAATACACATGTAATATGTCCGCTGCTCGAGATTTACGTCCCCGTCAACAATATTTAGGTCAGTTTGGAGGCGTTGCTTCCGATATTGCGGGACTTTTACCCAACATTGAGATGAAATGCCATCTCAAGCCCTACTGTCCCAACAAACAAATAGGGTTTATATGCAGGGACGGTTCGACTCGCATCACTTTGTCTGGGAATGCTTAGGGACCTCTAAGCGGTTTACCAGTACTCACGTGTGATCGGTTTTAGCTCTGCATGAAAGCAGCATGCAGCCCAATGTATTTCTCCAAGCCCCGATTGGCGGGGGTCCATCGCTGCCATGACTTGTAATCTGTCCTTAACCCTTGTCCTGCTGAACACGTCAACCCATACATGTATCTTTGCAAACGCAGAAGGCTTCTGAAGAAGTCATCTGATTGAGATCTGCACTGTTTGTCATGTAGTTTGCGAATTAACTAAATATATTTGATTGGTTGAAAGTCAAAAATGATTGTGGTTAAACTCATTTATTCAAGGGGATAAGGGTAAAGTTTCTATATCATCACAGAGTAACAGATTTGCGCCATGATTTTTTCCTTTAAGAGAAGGCCCGTTTTTCTTGGTGGGGATTGAAAGGTTCAAGGTTATAGGAACGCGAGCAGGAATTTTTTTTTTTTTTAATATTTTCATTTGTTAACACGAAATGATATGACAGTAAACTGTCATATCAGTAACTCGATTAACTGCAAATATCATAACGATAATATATCCGTGTGATATAGTGCATTTTTCAAACCTCAAACTAGGTAATTTTTCTGATGAAAATTTGGAATATTTTTCTTATTTACACTCAAAACATAGGTTTTGGGTGCTCGTTAGAACCGCCTCGTTGAGGCGGTTCTAACGAGTACCCACAACCTATGTCTAGGGGCAGAAATAAGGAAAATAATGTTTACCCCCCTAAACCCAAGTTTTCTCTTTATAAAGTGGGGTTTAGGGGGGTCTTTATTTCACGAACTTGTTTACGTGATGTGTTTGTGGAACACTGTGCCGCAGTATACTCCACATAGAATGGGGAAAAACATACATCACGAAAACACGCCTATATATTTTTGACCCCATTGAAACCCCATTTTTATGTAGTTAAAGTAGAGTTTACAGGGGTAAACCTTATTTTTCTTAATTCTGCCCTAAAATATGGGTTGTGGGTACTCCTTAGAACCGCCACGATGAGGCGGTTCTAACGAGTACCCATAATCAATATTCGGAGCAGAAAGAAGAACAATGTCACAATTTTTCATCTTAAAATTTTCGATTTTCAGCGTTAAAATTTACAATGTATTTGTATTGGTGTGTTTTCATTATAACATTCATGCAATGAGCTTAACAACATTTAATATCAAAGCACTGCGAGTTCTAAAGGGGCGACTGTTTGTGAACTTAGGATAGTGCCGGGAAATTTTGAAACTCATTAACTCTTGTCCTGCTGAGCCCAGATATGCCTTATTTTCCAAACAATGAAGATCCAGATCAGATGGCTTCTGATCAGGATCTTCATTGTTTGTCATTCAGATTGTGAATTTGTTGCAATAATTTGCATCAAGTAATCTGATTGGCTGATAATCAGTAGTGGGTGTGGCATATATAAATATTTATTCAGCAGGACAAGGGTTAAGATAACACACCCGTTTGCTATAGCGCATTCTTTCATATCTCAAAAATGTTAATTCTCTGATATTATTCTTATTTGTATTCAGAACGTAGGTTGTAGGTGCGTTTTAGAGGCGGTTCTAACGAGTACACACAACCTATATCTAGGGGCAGAAAAATGAATACCCCGTAAACCTCAGTTTTCTCTCGTTAATCAGAAGTGGACGACAATCGGAGTCCCGGAGAAGAACCACCTGACCTTCCGTTGCAGAACTTAGCCAGGCTCGAACCACATCGGTGAGAGACCTAATGAATAAGAGT
Organism: Lucinisca nassula; assembly: GCA_963580285.1. NCBI lineage: Eukaryota > Metazoa > Mollusca > Bivalvia > Lucinida > Lucinidae > Lucinisca > Lucinisca nassula. The sequence goes on from OY757020.1 coordinate 51,860,203, forward strand.
CAGCGCTCTTACCCACTAGGCCACGGAGGCCCGTTATTTCCCTGCTTTTATCGTAGTGTTTATTTTATTTCAAGTCCTTTGGGATCATCGATTCCGTTGTGGAACTTTGGAAATACGAGGGTCACTGAAGAGTAAGGTCGAAGGTAAATAATGTTTGGTTTATTTCTTGCCTCTGAGGGGATAAACCTTTACATCAACGGTAAAAACCTTAATTATTTTAAAATATGGTAAGTTTTCGACTATTTTATCCATGTTTTGTTTGTTTAAGTTGAGGTTTAACGTCCCCGTCAACACTCTATTTTGGAGACGTTGCTTCCAATTTTGTGGGACTTTTACCCGACATTGAGATGAAATGACATCTCAAGCCCTGTCGCCCAATGAAACCAATAGGGTTTATAAGCATGGACGGTCTGACCCCCACCGCTGTTCCTAGGCAGGTTTAGATCCTCTAAGCATTTAACCAGTTCTCGTGTGCGGTCGGTTTTAGCCCTGCGTGGAAGCATCGTGCAGCCCATCTATTTCTTCAAGCCCCGCTGGGCGGAGGTCGATTTTATACATGTATATTTCATTTATATATCAAGCTAAATTTCTTTCATCAACATAATCTATGAAAAGTTTGTGGGTAAACAGTCTTCAAATGTGTCAATGAACTGTCTCTAGAAAGCCTGTTGGTAGAATATCCGCAGGTAGCCAGATAGCTCATTATGTCTATTTGCAGATAGCTCATTATGTCTATTTCTATTTGCTATTTCCAGAGCTTTATAGTAAACTCCTGACTTATAGTTTGTGAATAGTTTAAATTTTTTGGTCAGACAAGAAGCGCTTTCCACCCTACCGACAAGGTCGGTAAATGTTGCGGTAAATCGTTGGCTCATACTCGGTAGCGGGTTTTACCGGCTAACATTTTCGGCTCAGCTGTACTTTCAGTTCATTTATACGCGTGACGTAGTTTCGAATTTTTCCCGCGGTCAGACTTCAGCGTTTGATGCGAATGTTTTTGAAAAGAACATTTTTTTAAATTAATTCGACTTTATGTTTTGTGTTTTGTTGTAATGGGACTTGACTCCATGTTTGCATTTCTTACGAACTCTGTCAAGATGCTGGACATCTCGTAGGAAGTTGGTACGAGACACCAAACAAGATTTGCGTGCTTACGTATGTTACACGTAGTTCCAGCCTCTCTAAAGCAAGGCAGACGCTTAATTATTGAAAAGTGAACTGAAGGACATATGCGTTCCTGAAATAAATTGATAGAACGTACAATTTATACAATTAGGTTCATCGACAGTTTCTTGCGGAGCTTTCGAAACTGTTGTGAATATTGGGCCCAGGCTGCATTATAAAGGGCGCCGTTTAACTATTTAATCCGTATTTATGGATTTTCATGATTCGATTTATGGATGTCCATAATTCGAATTATGGATATCCATAATTTGAATTATGGATATCCATAAATATTTATGTATATCCATAAATAATAATGGATATCCATAATTCGAACTATGGATATCAATAATTCGAATTATGGATATCCATAAATAATTATGGATATCCATATATAGGGAATAAATAGTAAAACGGCGCCCCATAGCATTAAGGTCAGATGTCAAAGCGGGGCAATTGTTGATAACAATTTCACCAAAACAACTGGCTGCTACATGTATATGTTGTTCTCATAGAATGCCTACATCTGTAGAACAAATATTGTTTCTGGGAGTTATTAAACTAATGTCGTCAAACATTAACCAGGCTTCCAACGCACATGGAAGGGAACTCTAGTATTAGTGACTACTGAATAGGTTAGGTCACAAAAATATGCCACGGAAATCCAAAACTCATACTAAAGACGGAATTACGGTTCCACACAAATTTAGAAGCCTCCGTGGTGCAGTGGTTACGCTACTCGCCTTGTAAACCAGGGATCGCAGGATCGATCCCGGGCTTCTCCAGACTTTCGGATGAGTCTTTAAACCGAGGTCCCGTCTCCGTATGACCTTAGCTGTTGGTGGGACGTAAAACTAAAACTCACTCACTCACTCCACACAAATTTATTGACATAAATGTAATTTTGTTCTAAAATAAATATTATTCGCTTCTCAGAACTAATTCGCATTCAGTTCAATCAAGACTTTCTGTCGGCAATCTCTCAAATCCCAAGTAGGATATCGATACTAATGATTACAATAAGTCGCAGCCTGAGTGTAAGCGTGCGCGTATGCGTGCGCGCGCATGTCAAAAGCCTTCGCCTCATGAGTGAAGTTTTGTGTCTTAAAATTAATCAAAGCACTGGCAGCATTGGAGAATGGATTGTCTTGCGTGTAAACTTGGTAATTAGTCCTGAGCGGGGACTTAGACTTTTAAATTCTTAAATTGTTAGAACATAGTGAAGACCCTAATCAGAAGCCGCATTCTGTGGCGTCTGACCAGGGTCTACACTGTTGCCTAAACCAAACGCATGATTCAAGTCCAGATTCTATTGACAACCCTCTTATGTAACACTATGACCTAAGATCGATTAGAAAAGCGTGGCTACATTGGTCGTCTATGACTAACCTCACTTATACCTGAGTTTCATACAAATCAGTGCTGGCCACGTGGACATCACCGAGGAACAGCTATCTGTACTTAGTAACTTTGGGTCGATTGTTGTAGCTTCATGCATAAACTCTGATCATGTTCAAAGGATATTTTTCTGACAAACGCATTATTTGCAATTTTAAGAACACAATATTAAGAAACCGCAAATACTAATGTCTCTGAATCTACCTACTCATACAATACGCATGGAATCTTCCATTTTTTCGCTTGGCTAGGCCTATTTCTTATGTAAGGGGTTGCTGGATAATTCAATTTCTTGTAACTTTTAAAATAACTGTTGTCCACTGAGTAATCAAGACCCGGATCAGACACCGCGTTCTGCGGCCGTTGATCTTGGTCCGATACGGATCGAATATGCCTTTTGGGTAATGTTAGGTTTATATTTACAGTAAAATTCAAACACGGATTGTTCGTTTACCATGGCTAATTCGAATGCGTTCTCGAGTCCCTGGAAAATTATTCCAATAACGCCATATATCCAAATATTTGGATATTTTTGGGAGCTTTACCTTATCTAATATGTAAAAGTTATGGTGTGGGTACTCATTAGAATCGCCTCAATGAGGCGATTCTAATGAGTACAAACAGCATACCTTTATTTTATAGATTATTGTAGAAATATTAAAGTGATCCCCATGACTTAAATTATGATTCAACCTCACAAATTTCAAACAGATTTGCATTATCCCTAAGGTGGTAGCGTTATCAAACTTCGATTGTATGGGTAAACATACATTTGAGAACATGGACCGGTTAAACTGTTTGTTTGTTTGTATTGGAGTTTAACGGCCCAGTCAACACTGTTTCAGGTCATTTTTGAGCCGGTCAGTTTACCTGGCCACACTTTACCTGGGCAGGCTTATCATAGCTGTTTTGTTTGTGCGGTGTGGTGGCTGTAAAAGGTCTCCCCGTACATGCATTTAATGCTCTCATTTTTCCAATGAGGTGTGGGTTAATTATATCGATTCCTGATTATTGCCTCCACTTCTATTCTTTATACGTAAGCGGTTAGCCAGTTCAGTGCACATTCTTTCGCCAGAAACTGACAACTGCCCTTCTTGAATCCGCGGAAGGGAGAGAATGACCGTAGAAACGATTTCACGATCAAACACCACGAAAGAATGTTGCCGACGCCCGCAGGTATCGAACCCGCGTCCTCCTGATCACCAGTCAGATGCCCAGTTAAACTGACTAAGCAAAAGCATTTATCGATACTTGTTTTATGTAACCGGGTGCTAGAAGCATTTTGGGGCCATACTGATAGCATTTAACGATTGAACTCCACTGTACATCAAGTGAATATGGGCTGCATGATGCTTCCTCGCAGAGCTGGAACCGACCCGCACACGAGTACTGGTAAACCACTTAGACGATCTAAGCCTGCCCAGACTCCCAGGCAAAGCGGTGCGAGTCGGCCCGTCTGTGCTTATAAACCCTATTGCTTTCATTGGGCTACAGGGCTTGAGATGTCATTTCATCTCAGTGTCGGGTAAAAGTCCCACAAAATTGGAAGCAACGTCTCCAAAATGACATTTACAGTGTTGTCGGGAACCTTAAACCTCAAATCAAACAAACAAACAAAACATCAAGTGAACAAGACCCCCTACCCCCCCCCCCCCACACACACACACACTTATATAGATAAAATTTAGGTTAACGGGGATATACATTATTTTTCAAGACATATTTTGTGGGTACCCGTTAGAGAAATAGGCTGTGTGTGCTCGTTAGAACCGCAACCTACGTTTGCAGAATAAATAAGACAAAATGCCACGGATTTTCATCAGAAAAGTAGCCATTTTGGAGATGTGAAGAAATGCACTATGTCGCTTGGTGGTGGTGGCGGGGTGGGGGATTGGGTGTGTGTGTGTGGGGGGGGGGGGGGGTCAGGTAATCGAATTGGATTTAATGGAAATTCTCATATGTAATGACTAGGAGTGTAAAACTTTGTTCGTCATATCACGATTTGAACTAGGATTTTTATTGTCATAGAAGATCAATATAATTTCATTAGACAACACATGGTTGTCACGGACGAAGACATATCATTTTTATGACGACATGACATTATCAACCAAAATAGCAACGTTTCATATTTACGTTTCTAGTGAACCTTTAGAAAACAATCTAGTTCAGACTTCCATGAACGCATTGAGTCGCATGGTTTCCAGTGACGTCATGTCACGTCAGTCTGAACCATTGTTCTCTACCGGCATTGATGACGACAACGCTGTTCCGTTATTTGTATTTAAACAGTATGTAAATGTTTTTCAGCTTTAAAACGTTTGTGCTATAACCATTTTCTCGCCCAGTGATGAGGGGCAAAGAATGTACATGTAAATATAAAAATAAACTTAACTTATATACTTGTCATGAAAGTATGAACGCCCTGAACGTAGCATTTGAAAATTTAATGATGACATCAGGGCATCATTGTAAACTACAGTCTAAAACGACCGCCATGTTGGAATTTATATGGAGCTTTGGAGCGTTTTCGTCACAATTTGGAATCGATATCGTAAGTTATGAAAGAACAACGATCATCCATGTTTTTTTTTTTTTTTTTTTTTTTGTTGTTGTTTTTTTTTCATTGCAATAACATTTGTCGGGTCCCTCGGAAGATATTTGAACATTCGGACTACCGACCTCGTGTTAAAACAGCTTCTTCGGGACCCGGTAAATGTTAATGCATTACATCAATAATAATTGGTGATCCATATAATAATATAGGTTATTGACTTTATATTGTGAAATATTCGGCACGAGTTCATATGGTGAAGGACGCACGAGCTTGCGAGTGCGTCTTCGCCATATGAACGAGTGCCGAATATTTCACAATATAAAGCCAATAACCTTTTTATTATATATCCAAAACTTGAATTGTCTACTAGAATTCAGCATTGCCTGGTATAGAAATCTGAACGTAAAATCAGATTATATATCTTTAAGCGGTTTGAAATGGAAAACAATGAATGTCGATAAGTGTCTCCCTACACGTTGAAAACCACGCCCAATGGCGCCAAAGCGAATACGACGTTAACGTTGGTTGATGTGACGTCATTAAAAACATTGACGTTTCCCAAAGCAGGACGCCATTTTTTCCGAAGCGTCGGTTATATTTCTTTCGAAATACTCCTGATTTCTTAGAAGAAAAGTATTGAAAATTTAAACAGATTGCAGGTAGGTCATATTGGACCGCATAAAATGCGCTTTATGCACTTTGTCAGAACCTATATTTGTTTTGTTTTGCGTTCTTCCTGTCGATGCGTACGGTAAGATGGCTGCCGATGTTTCATCTTGAATAACATAGATTTGAAAGTAGTCCTGTTATGAACGAGACTGCTTATCTCCGGGCAATAGCAACTTGACAACGGGCAATATGGAAAATATTGACCGGTAACTTCTGTACAAAGTAAACGGGACATTTACTGGGTATATAATAAATAGAGGTTATTATATGGTAAAGGTGTGCCTCTAAGTCATATTGGCACCGGTATGTCATATTGGCCCGAGGGCTTTAGCCCGAGGGCCAATATGACTTCCGGTGCCAATATGACTTAGAGGCACACCTTTACCATATCATAACCTCTTTATTACATCATTTATATAGCTTAGTTATATTGCAACGTGAAGAAATGAAGGCAAAGAGAACATTTACTTTTTAAAGGTTGATGCCGGGAACGTTTCATCGAATGGGTTGAGGCTATATTTTCGGTATCCGCCGAAAAAAAGAAAGAAATTCCTTTTAAATTATATAACTGATTAGTAGGCCTACACTAACCATGCTCACGGTAATACAGTAACATAGTAGTGCGCAGCAAATTACGTCACACGTGACGTCGCAACTGTCAGTTTAAAAACAAAAACAAATCGCCATTTTAAATACAGAATTTCTGCAGTTCAAAGAATGCTTTTTAAGGTATTTTACAGAATGTTTTGTGTTTATTTGAAGACCATTTTAATTTTAAAGGCTCTTAGTGTCATTCATCAAGCTAATCGATTCCGTGTGTAGCAGTCGGTCGCGGTGGTTGTTTATGTTAAAATTCAAGACGACAATTTTTGGGGACATGTTTCCCTCCCACAGATTTCTTCCGCACAATTTCCAGCTCCTCATAAGTGAAGGGATCTGTTCGTTTAAGGTTGTTGGCAAGACCTTATTGTTTCAAATGTTGGGACATCCCTGCTGTGCTTGAAAGCAACGTCCTGCACAATGCTTCCCAATCGTGAGTGAACTTCTTTTAAAAAGTATTTTGTTTTTCATTTTTCATGCTTGCCACGAAATATCAGACTTTTCTCAAAATCTATTGTTATCCCTATCTTCTATCGCTCTGTCTAGGTCCAGAAATCGGGTTGACATTGCTTCAAGTGATTTTTCTGCGGCCATTTTGAAGCTTATGGAGTACGGCATTAACGTTCTATTGCTATAGTAACAGAGTGGAGCAGTGCCAATATGGAAAGGCAGTGCCAAAAATCCATATTATATGGATTTTTGGCCCCGTCACGTGACTGTGCCATCAAAATAGCGAAAAATGAGCCTGTATTGAAAGATTCTAATGTAATTTTCCTATAGAAGGTATGTAATAAATGCACATTTTAACCCTTAATATGTCGAGAATAAACTACATTTGAAAATGTCACCTGCTTATGTCGTCTGCTAAACCGCTTAGAGGATCTAAGCCTGCCCAGGCAAAGCGGTGCGAGTCGGCCCGTCCATGCTTATAAATCCTATTGGTTTCATTGAGCGGCAGGGCTTGAGATGTCATTTCATCTCAATTTCGGGTAAAAGTCCCACAAAATTGGAAGCAACGTCTCCAAAATGACCTAAACAGTGTTGACGGGAACGTTTAACTTCAAATCAAACAAATTATGTCGCCTGCTCAATTTTTTTGGCAAACCTTTTTTTATATTTTTGAATGCAGGCAAACAAGGTGGGCCCAGATCAGACTGCTCCTTCAGAACTCTTAGAACACATGGATGCTAATCAGACCGTTAATGGCTCAATAAGAAAACAGCATGCAGTGGGGTAGCGAGTAGAAATTTAAATGTGCGCAAATCATGGACAATGAGAAACACATCGCTAGAGAATTAAATGAAGCTCACTCTTGAAGAAAAAAAAATCTTGTCTTTAACAGTGTTTACTGTCTGAAGGATTGTTTGTTTGTTTGTTTGTTTCGAGATTTAACGTCCCCGTCAACACTGTAAAGGTTATTTTGGAGACGTTGCTTCCAATTTTGTGGGACTTTTACGTGACATTGAGATGAAAAGACATCTCAAGCCCTGTCGCCCAATGAAACCAATAGGGTTTATAAGCATGGACGGTCCGACTCGCACCACATTGCCTGGGCAGGCTTAGATCCTCCAAGTGGTTTACCAGTACCCATGTGCGGGCCGGAATCAGCTCTGCGTGGAATAATAATAATAATAATAATAATCGACCTTATTTATAGAGGGTAACACATTTAGTACTAGTACTAATTTTCCTCTTTTTCTGGGTAGGAACCAGTACTAAGCAATGTGGATATAGTTTCTTGCTCTAGGAAACAACACGTGGCGCTTGCGAGGATCGAACCGGGTACCTCTCGATCTCAAATCCGATGCTTTACCACTGCACCTCAGCGCTCCTATGCAGACCATTCATTTCTTCAAGCCCCAATGGGCGGGGGCCGATTTTTTCCATTAAGAGTGTTTCCTGTACTGAAGGAGGAAAAATTTGTAATGTGCCAGGTAATTTTCTATCAATACGCAATGTGCATAATAACAGTTGCGTATATTACAAACACACGCGCTGGCACACCTTCTACTTCTTCCTGTATTTCTTCTTCTTTTCTTCTTCTTCTTCTTCTTCTTCTTCTTCTTCTTCTTCTTCTTCTTCTTCTACTTCTTCTTCTTCGTCTATTACGCCTATTCCCCCTATTCTTCTTCTTCTTCAACATCGATCTCCTCCTCCTTTTTTCTTCTGCTTCTTCTTCTTTCTTCTTCTTGTTCTTTGTTTGTACATTGTACACAACGTTTTGAATAAAGCTTCCCAGCAGGCACACGTCGCTAGTGCAACGTCAAATCAACGTCGGTGCAACGTCATGACGTTGCACCGACGTCGATGTGACGTTGCACAAAACTTCATGACGTTGTACCGACGTTGCTGTGACGTCACAATTACGTCATGTGCCTGCTTGGTTGCTACTGACATGCCATCAGAATCATGGCAAACTTTATCCTTGCGTTGTTATTGGGTATCTGGTGCGTGACAAACTAAAATGTGTATTCGTGTATGGAAGGGCGCCCCATGAACACTCAAAACAGGCTGCGCATCTGTAAGTTCCTCAGACCTCGAGAATCTTAAGACCAATGGTTTTTCAAATAGCGCCATGCAAAGACTCAGATCAGTCTGCGCGTAACTGAGTTTTTGATGTGCGCAAAACACAAAATAACATTTTCTCTTGTCATGCTGTTTTATGTAGCTTGTCGTAACAGAGATGATTAAAGACTCGGTCGCTTTTAAAAAACAACTTAAAAAACATGTGGAGGTTTGCGACAAGGCAAGGCATAAAACAACCTGCTCCAAGGCCTAACAAATGTATTTTAATTGGTAGATAGAGAAGCTCGAGACTATTGTACCGGCCATGCCGCTGGCGGGCACAATATGTTGCTCAGGCTGTGCGTATGCACAGGCTGGTCTGAACCTTTGTTGCCCGCAAATTACAAAAAATATTTGCGCATGACGTGACTCAAATAGGAGTTAATTGATGAACATATAACATGTAACTTCCGTATCATGGAATATTTTTCTTGTTGTTAGCAAGTGACAAAAATACCAGTGTTCATCTATTATTGAATTTATAAAACGAGTTGAGGAAAGCGGATAAAATGCGAGGCACGAATGCAAGATTCTATCATATGAAATTAAAACGCATTTTATTCACGATATTTTTACAAAAAGTCAATATTCGGCCATTAGTAAACGCGAGTTCGTTAAGGACGTCGTACGAGTAACGTAATAGGGCGTATCTAACTAATTTGAATATTTAAATCACGAGTGGAGAACCGAAATTAATACTATAATGTTATCAATCAAATAATTTCGTATTGGCCCAGTTACAGGTCCGATGTCTGCTGTATTGGTACGAGGCCGAAGGCCCAGGCCAATACAGCTGACCGTGGACCTGTAACTGGGCCAATACGAAATTACTTGATTAATGACAATTTTATTGATTGACGCTATTAAAAACATGATTTATGATTTTTGAATATTGGTTGACCTTGTGTAATATAGGATAATCAATTAATAACTGGTGTTATTAATTGAATACCCTGTATTGTTCGGAGATCATCCATATTAACACTGAGGTCAAAAATCACTAATCATGTTTTTAATGGTGGCAATTAATAAAATTGTCATCAATCAAGTAATTTCGTATTGTCCAAGTTACAGGTCCGCGGTCAGCTGTATTGGCCTTCGGCCTCGGGCCAATACAGCAGACCTTGGACCTGTAACTAGGCCAACTTAGTACGAAATTACTTGATTAATAACATTATATTATTACATTCTCAAACTCTACGTCACATGATAAAAAAATCGCAGCATATCACTCATACAGAAGTGTATTTGATGATCATATTACATGGAATTTCCATCTTGTAGAACGTTTGTACATGTACGTTTGATCGATTGCCGTAATTATCAGCCCACAGCCTCGATGGTGTGTAAGTAACTACAGCGACGGCCTTCACACAACAATATCCACTTCACAGCTGCGATCTATCTACAAAAGTTGTTTGCCTTCCCAATCCTTACTATTGTTTTATAGCGATGTTGCACTGTATTTATTTTGTTTTATCTTATTGTATTTTTATTGTTTTATTTTATATTGTATTTATATTGTTTTATTTTATATGGTACTGTAACTGGTTTGACGCTGTTTTACAACTCATTTAGAATGTTTTAAATCAAGAGCAGATTAGATTTGTAGTGGTGCTGCCATTTTGGGGTGGCTTTAGAACGGTACACTCCACAGAAACCGTCCCAATTGTTGATCGCTGGATGAAATAAATTAATAAGTGGCAAATTGTGAAAACAATAATGGTAGACTTTAGAAAAGCTTTAGATCTAGTAGGTCACGACTTAAGTCTTCAAACGCTTTCATATTAAAAGTGAGGTGTGAATTTTAAACGATTAATGATCTCATATTTGAGTAATAGAACGCAGGTAGTATCCACGAATGGAACAACTTCAAACTTCTGGAGTTCCCCAGGGTTCAGTACTAGGCCCATTACTACAATATCCATCAACGGCTTACGTGTACCCCTAGCTTTTTAACCACTAACCTGTATGCCGATGACACTACTGTCTGACTTATACAGGTTTATCATATGACGTCGCGTCCGAGAGTGTAATAACGCCGTGTAATGTTTTCGATAATCCACTAGTGGATTAAATATGCAAATCAGGTAGATAAGTCCCGTAACGTTTCTTGTACGACGTCCTTAACGACGGCGTGTTTACTAATGGCGGAAAAGTGACTTTTTTTTTGTAAACAAACGTGAATAAAATGCGTTATAAATGTCATATGATAAACAGAATCTTGCATTCCTGCTCATGTATAATTGAAATTATTAAACTAGTTTAATAAATTCAATAATACATGAACACTCATGTAAAATCCTCTATTTAATACCTGGTGTTATTGCATTCTCAGACTCCACATCACATGGTAAAAAAATCGCAGCATATGACTCATACATACAGGATCTTACATGAGTGTTCATGCACTATTGAATTTATTAAATTCGTTGAAGAAACGGGATAAAATGCTCGGCGAAATGCATTATTGAATTTATTAAACGAGTGTAGGAAAAGTGATAATCTAAAGTGGCGATTAGTGGGTGTTCATTTCACGGACCTGTTCATGTGATAACTACAAAGGAGAGCTTGTAAACTCATACTTGAAAATGATTATGAAAACTTAGAAAATGCCATGGAATATTTAAATCTGCTGCCATTTGATCAAAATGTTTGTGGACAAAGAAAATATTTTTAAGTAACAAATAACCTTGTTCCACAGTATATAATCGATCTTCCTCAAAGAAGAGCTGATTCGTCGCCAAACACCACTTCGATTGGTTTCTAATCAAAATGTTACCCTACCAAAACGGAAGTCAAGAATGTATAAGGCATCACGGAAACAGGCCTATTTAAATTTGACCCCCTTAAACCCCACTTTTATACAGTAAAACTGGGGTTTGCAGGGGTATACATTACTTTTCTTATTTCTGCTCAAAAACATAGATTGCGGGTACTCGAGGCGGTTCTAACGAGTATCCACAATGTATGTTTTGACCAGAATTAAGAAAAATATTGAAATTTTTCATCTGAAAATTTTCATTTTTAGGTGGTAAAATTTACAATGTATTTGTATAGGCATGTTTTTATTATAGGAAAGCCTTTCATAATCTGGTCCTGTAATACGGAATGCTCTTCCATCTGGCGTTAAGAATCCGGGCTCGTTTCGTTTACAAGTACGTTACATGGCTGGATAACAACAAAACGCGATAACGTATTTATTACCTCGACCATCATTTGCCTTCATTATTAATAACCTGCCATCTTTCTTTTTTTTTTCTTTTTTTACCGGCCTCGGTAGCTCAGTCGGTTGCGCGTCTGACTGTTGGTCAGGAGGACGCGGATTCGATCCCTACCGGGGTCAGCAACATTCTTTCGTGGAGATTGACCATGAGCAAGAAATCTTTCCTTCGATTATTCTCTCCCTTCCGCTGTTTTAAGAGGGGCAGTTGTCAGTTTCTGGCCAAAGAATGTGCACTGTACTGCTTAACCGCTTACGTATAAGCCTGCCCTGCAGAAAAAGTGTGGATAGGTGAACTGACCGGCTCAAAAACGACCTAAAATAGTGTTGACTGGGCCGTTAACCTCCTTACAAACAAACAAAAACAAACAAAGCCATCTTTCTTTTCAGTTTAATGTACTAAGCGTATCATCTACTGTTACTTCTTCAAACAAGTCACTGTTACTTCTTCGAACAAGTCACTGTTACATCTTCAAACAAGTTAGTTCACCAACGTTTCGGGTAAAACTCACTTTTTGAGCTAAACGATGGTCGTAGACATGTGCATCGGACGCTTAGCTAGAAAATGCACAAACTTCCATTTGCCTAGACTTTTTCTACTCAAGAGTTGTCTTGCGACATGTGCCTAGAAAGATTTTGCAAGGAAATAAGCATTGCGCATGCGCAAGTAATCTTTTTCTATGTGTAAGATGAAAGCCCTTTGCAGTGAACATCGGATAACGCTTTACCTTTACAACATCGCATGATCTTGCACCACAAACAAAGTTTTAACCTTTCTCTTGCTGAATATTCATTTAAGCCACACCTATTTCTGTCTATCAACCAATTAAATTACTTGATGTAATTTATTGCTACAAATTCACAAACTGAATGTTTGCAAAGATAGGGGTTGTCGTGAACAGCAAGATAAGGGTTAATTTGTGAAATTCTCAGATTATCTTCCTTTCAATTAAACACATCGCAATTTTCGAACTGTTGTTATTTCTATAGCTGTCAGACATTTTTTTTTTGTATTGCAATTTCTTGGAAAAAAAAAACGCTTTGTTACCATCATTGCTTTGACCCTGAACATGCGCAACATATCCGTTGCGTGGTGATTTCTGTAATACATGTACAGTCGTCCGCCCCCGCCCATCGGGGCTTGAAGAAATAGATGGGCTGCATGATGCTTCCACGCAGAGCTGAAACCGTCCGCACACTAGTACTGGTAAACCGCTTAGAGGATCTAAGCCTGTCCAGTAACCGCGGTACGAGACGGACCGTTCATGCTCATAAAACCTGTTGGTTTCATTGGGCGACAGGGCTTGAGAAGTCATTTCATCTCGATGTCGGGTAAAAGTCCCACAAAACTGGAAGCAACGTCTCCAAAATGACCTATACTGTGTTGACGGGGACGTAAAACCTCAAATCAAACAAAAAAAAAAAAATCAAGAACAGTCGTGTCCGCTCTGTACCTTGAAAACTGTTTGAGATATGTTCATGAAACTTTAAACGAAGGTATATCACGATGAACACAAGACTCGTAATTCTGAATAACCTGCTTTTGGAGCTACCGCCCATTGAGCATTGTAAACAGTGATCCCAGTTTTATACTTATGCGCTCTCTATAACTAAAACTTTTCAAATCTTGAAGCCTTGCAAATATGTTAAGCAACTTGAGATAGCATGTTTTGTTTGTTTGTTGGATTTGAGCTTTAATGTCCAGTTTAATACTATTTATGTCATTTTGGTGACATTACCTCCAATTTTGTGTGCTTTTTACCCGACATTGAAATGAAATGACGTCTCAAGCCCTGGTGCCCAATAAAACCAATAGGGTTTATAGGCATGAACAGTCTGATTCGCATCACTTTGCCTGGGCAGGCTAAGACCTCTGAAGCGGTTTACCAGTATCCACGTGTGACCGGTTTCAGCTCTGCGTGGAAGCATCATGCGATGGACGGGGGCCCTGAGATGGCATGTAAAAGACACGAACCATAACTCAGGATTTCATTTTTATAGAGTTATGGCCCTTGCTTGATGTAAAAGTGCAGTGTAGTGGCATGGTGAAGTGCTTGCAGCGCTTTAATCTTATTTAAATTCCAAATATAGTTTGTACGTGTTTGGCGGTTTGAACGAGTACTGACAATCTACATTTGGGCCCCGTCAAGCGATTTTGGTACTTATCGCCTATGCGAGCAGCGAAGGTTCAGGCGAGCCTTCGCATCCGCGCAGTCTCGCCAGAACCTTCGCTGCTCGCTCATACAAGCAGTAATCAAGAGGAACCTTCAGACAGAAAGCCATATCCCTGACCTCTCTGAATGGCTGGGCATGCGCAGTTAAAATTTGTCATGACGGAATGCTGGAAGACACAAATTCGCTAGGCGGGGCTCATTTTGGAGTAAAAATATATAGCAGTGTTTACCCTTGTAACTTATCAAACTGTTCAATATATAACGTTGGGTTTACACGGGTGTTTAATACACGAACTTGTTCACGTGACGATATTTTTGATAGCCAATTACCGATAAGTCAAACATATCTATTGTAAAGAGTTCTGTCCCTTAAATAATTACCCTTTCCGCTTGAAATATTTTTTCCTGCGAAAGATGAGCGGATGTGCGTACGTTTGATGAGTAATTGAATCTTTTCTAAGTTTTCCCTGGAATTAATTATTGAAACCTTTCAGATTTACATGATATGTTGATTTAAGCTGTTTCGAAATGGTCCCTGTTGAAAAAATTAGATTGACATTGAAAATAAAAAATATTTCTAGGAAAACAAAAGCTCCGGCAATTTGGGTGGTACATGCAGTTCGATTGTCTCTATCCTTGACCTGGATATTGAAGGTTTCGTTTAACCAATATATGCAAAGCGGTCCTTTTCTGGGACAATGGCAAACAGTGTAGACCCACTGGGTTCATACTTTCATGAAAAGTGGAAAAATAAAAATCATTTCTTAAATAAATAAAGTAGAGCAGAGCATAGCAGTAAATCAAAGCACACCAATGCTGAAGGTGAGTGAGTGTTTTAGTTTTACGTCCCACCAACAGCTAAGGTCATACGGAGACTGGAAGCCCCCGCCCATATGGGCTTGAAGAAATATATGGGCTGCATGATGCTTCCACGCAGAGCTGAATCCGGCCAGCACACTAGTACTGGTAAACCGCCTAGAGGATCTAAGCATGTCCAGGAACCGCGGTGCGAGGCGGATCGTCCATGTTAATAAACCCTATTGGTTTCAATGGGCGACAAGGCTTAAGATGTCATTTCATCTCAATGTCGGGTAAAAGTCCCACAAAATTGGAAGCAACGTCTCCAAAATGACCTTTACAGTGTTGACGCGGACGTTAAACCTCAAATCAAACAAACATACGGAGACGGGACCTCGGTTTAAAGACCCATCCGAAAGTCTAACCAATGCTGAGAGCACAGCATTGAAATATAAGTGAATGTTAAGTACAGTATGTGAAACTAAAGTGAAATGAAGTAAAGTAAAGCAAAGTTAAGCAAAGTAATGGAAAGTGAATTAAAGTTAAGTTACATAAACAAGATAAATTTAAGTGCTTATGTTAAGAGGGTGGCCTGGTTGTCGAACATTACGATAAAACCCCCGTGCGAAATTGTACATTTTTTCACATCTCCAAAATGGTTACTTTTTTTATGAAAATCCGCTACATTTTTCTTATCTACAGTGCAAACATAGGTTGTGGGTGCTCGTTAGAACCGCCTCATTGAGGCGGTTCTAACTAGTACCCACAACCTATTCTTTGAGCAGAAATAAGAAAAAATAATGTCCCCCCCGTAAACCCCAGTTTTCTCTATATAAAGTGGGGTTTAGAGGGGTGTTCATTTCACGGACTTGTTCACGTGATGAGAAAGTGGGCACATATTTCAAACCGCTACATTAAACGGGTTCTAAAGACCACCCAGTCTCAAGAGAAGAAGAAGTTTGAAAGGTTATAGGTAAACATTTTTAAGGGGAATGGGAATTCCTGGCAGATTTTTTCGCCATTTTTCAAAGGGAGACAACTCTCGAGATGTCCTGATCGCGTTTCTATAAGTTCCGTCCCTCTGAAAAAGTTGTCTACTATTAAAGTAAAGAATTTGCTCCTCTTGAGCAAATTCTTTCCTTTAAGAGTTGACCCCTATGGACACGGGAGACAAAAATACTTTTGCAGGAGTTGCTTCCCCCGAATGTGTATCCATTCCCCTTAAAACCGCCTGCGACTGTTCAAAAGTGGTCTTTAAGATCTATTTTGAACAGTCCCAAAGGTGTGTCTTACTGGAGGAAACTGAGAGTAGTGAGTGAGTGAGTATTAGTTTTACGTCCCACCAACAGCTAAGGTCATACGGAGACGGGACCTCGGTTTAAAGACTCATCCGAAAGTCTGGAGAAGCCAGGGATCGATGCTGCGATCCCTGGTTTACGAAGTGAGTAGCGTAACCACTGCACCACGGAGGCTTCTATAAACTGAGAGTAGAAAACATAAAGAACAATTGAAACCTTCTGTTTGTTTGTTTGTTTGATTTGATGTTTAACGTCCCCGTCAACACTATAAAGGTCATTTTGGAGATGTTGCTTCCAATTTTGTGGGACTTTTACCCGACATGCAGATGAAATGACATCTCAAGCCCTGTCGCCCAATGAAACCAACAGGGTTTATACGCATGGACGATCCGCCTCTCACCGCGGTTCCTGGACAGGCTTAGACCCTCTAAGCGGTTTACCAGTACTAGTGCGCGGGCCGGATTCAGCTCTGCGTGGAAGCATCATGCAGCCTATCTTTTTCTTCAAGCCCCTATGGGCGGGGGCTTTGAAACCTTCTGAATCTGCTTTTTAAGAGCACAGTTATTCTGAATATTAGCTGGTTTTAATAATAATAATAATCGACCTTATTTATAGAGGGTAACACATTTAGTACCAGTACTAATCTTCCGTGTGGCCCTCTTTTCCTGGGTAGGAACCAGTACTAGGCAATTTGAATAAAGTCTCTTGCTCAAGGAAACAACACTTGACGCTTGCGGGGATCGAACCAGCTACCTCTCGATCTCAAATCCGATGCTTTACCACTGCACCACGGCGCTCGTTAATAGCGATATTTATCGTATTATTAGACTTGTCCTGCATAAAAATGGAATTTGTGATGTAAGAAATAAGCGTTATTTATAAAACACGCCCGTGCGCTAAAATGGTGGATTTCTCTCGTGGACCAGCAGATGAAAACGTTTCATCACGAAAACACGCCTATATAAAATCCTGACCCCCTTGAACCCCACTTTTATATAGTAAAACTGGGGTTTGCAGGGGTAAACCTTATTTTTCTTATTTCTGCTCTAAAATATAGATTGTGGGTACTTGTTAGAACCGCCTCGATGAGGCGGTTCTAAAGAGTACCCACAATCTATATTTTGAGCAGAAACAAGAAAAATATCACAATTTTTCATCTTAAAATGTTCATTTTTTCGGCGATAAATGTTACAATGTATTTGTATAGGTGTGTTTTCGTAATGGATAATTTTCTTATTTATATTCCAAATATAGATTGTTTGTGTTCGCTAGATCCGCCTCATTGCGGTCCTCACGAGTACATGTACCAACAATTTATGTTTTTGAGCAAAATTAAGGAAACTAACTTGAACATGAAATATCCTGCTCAGATATTTTAAAATGTTGGCATTTTAAAATATATTAGCAGGATAAATGCTATTCAGTGCTGATCCGAATGTAAAATTGCCTTATTTGTATGTAATGTAATATCTATGAGCATAACATTTCATGCTCAGCTGAGCTGAGCACGAAAGAGGTTTTACAGCCTCGGGGCCTGTCTGTTTCATTATGAAATCACGCCTATACAAATACATTGTAAACTTTACCACCGACAAAAAAAAAATAAAAAAAATAAGAATGTTATTTTTTCTTATTTCTGCTCAAGTATAGATTGTAGGTAGTCGTTAGAACCGCCTCATCGAGGCGGTTCTAACGAGTACCTACGATCAATATACTAGAGCAAAAACAAGAAAAAATAAGGTTTACCCCGGTAAACCCCAGTTTTACTATATAAAAGTGGGGTTCGAGGGGGGGGGGTCAAAATTAAATAGGCATTTTTTCGTGATGTTATGCCTAATAAATTCTTGAACTCGGACTATTTATCCCAATGTAATGGGCGGAATTAGCCTTGAAGATGATGAAATTATACGCCAGTGAACTGAACGAGACGCTGAATCCCACTGGCACCGAAACTAGACGGATTTACCATAGATTTCTTCTAATAAGGACAAATTTACGTCATAGGCATGGGCATCCATAAATAGTAGACATTGAAACTAATTGGTTACAACTGCGGATACGATCAAATACTTAGCAACGCTTTAATTTTAATCAAAGTGCTGATATCACTGGACGGTCAGTTAGTTTGTTTGTTTGATTTGAGGTTTAACGTCCGACATCGCTTCCAATTTTGTGGGACTTTTACCCGACATTGAGATGAAATGACATCTCAAGCCCTGTCGCCCAATGAAACCAATAGAGATAAGCATGGACGTTATAAACATGGGCGTTATAAGCATGGACGGTCTGACTCGCACCGCTTTTCCTGGACAGGCTTAGATCCTCTAAGCGGTTTACCAGTACTCGTGTACGGCCGGTTTCAGCTCGGAGCGGAGCATCATGCAGCCCATTTATTTCTTCAAGCCCCGATGGGCGGGGCCGAAGGGAGGCCAATTAGCCCTGAGTGTCATCTCGAAAACACGCCTATATAATTTTGACCCCCTTGAACCCCACGTTTATATAGTAAAACTGGGGTTAACATGGTAAACCTTATTGTTCTTTTTTCTGCTCCAAAATATAGATTGTGGGTACTCGTTAGAACCGCCTCGATGAGGCGGTTCTAACGAGTACCCACAAACTATATTTTGAGCAGAAATAAGAAAAATATCACAACTTTTATATTAAATTTTTCATTTTTTTCGACGGTAAAATTTACAATGTATTTGTATAGGCGTGTTTTCGAAATTGTAAGCTGGAAAAATGTTTTAGACTGTTGCTCTGTTTTTGTTTGTATTTGGGTTTAACGGCCCAGTCAACACTATTTTAGGTCATTTTTTAGCAATCCACTCTTTCCTGCATGGGCTGGCTTATTCGTAAGCGGTTAACCAGTATAGTGCATATTCTTTCGCCAGAAACTGACAACTTCCCTTCTTGAAATCAGTGGAAGGGAGAGAATGACCGTAGAAAAGATTTTATGATCAATCTCCAATTTAGACTGTTGCAAAGTATAGTTAAATAATAATTTCAAGCGTCGGGAGTTTGAGAACCCAATAATAAGCACGAATTAAAAACAAAAAAAAAACAAATAAAAACTTGTGTCGAGTCAGGCAAAAGAATTAAATGGCATGGTCGCACGTGTGCATCAAACATACTATGAATTTTGCTTTGTCAGATCGAAAGCGCATCAAACAAATTATGTGGAAAAAAAAATAAAATAAATATAATGAAAACAAGGCTTTATGTGAGGCTATAGTAGTCGGAGATAAAATTGACTAGGCCGAGCTATCGTTTGCACCTGCCCTTGGAATTTTCTACAGTAGAACTTCGATGGCTCGAACACCGATGGCTGGTTTACCATGGCTGAGTCGAACCCATTCTCGAGCCGCTAGGGAAATCCTCTATCGAAGAAATAGTGGGGGTATTTAAGGAGATTTTAGTCTTTTATCTTGCAAATGTATGCCGTGTGTACTCGAGGCGATTCTAATGAGTACAAACAGCATACATATTCATTATAGAACACCGAAAAGATGTCTAAAATTATCTCGTTATGCCTTCCGACAGTAACCTCAGTGGCTCGAAATACCCCTGTCTCGAACAGATTTTCGAGGTCAAAAAGGTGTTCGAGCCACTGAAGTTCGACTGTAATAACAAAAAGGTAAACCAAGTCACCCAGCTGTAACACATACAAAGCTGTGGCGTATATGGCCATTTTGTCCGCTTGAAGAAAGCATGCTAAAGACACTTTACCGAATCTTCTGGTGGACTCAGCGAATTTGACATATATTGACAACACCTGAATAGCTCCGCCTTGTCAATTTTATCTGCGACTACGGTACCAGTGAAAGAAATAATTAGTCAAACTGACAAACACTTAATCAGTTTGTCTTCATACGTTTTTGAAGATAAAATGACTAAGTATTAATCAGTTTGATTAATTATTTCTTTCTTTTGTGCACGTGAAAAGGCTCCCCATTCTTCTTCATAGTGTGGGTTATATATTTTCTAGCCCGTTGGGACCACTCCAGAAATTTGCAATATGCAAACACGCCTATACTTATTCATTGTAACCTTTATCGCTGACAAAAAGGAAAAATTTCAAGATGAAATTAAAAATTGTGATATTTTTCTTATTTATGCTCAAAATATAGAGTGTGGGTTCTCGTTAGAACCGCCTCATCGAGGCGGTTCTAACGAGTACCCACAATCTTTACTTTAGACCAGAAATACGAAAAGTAATGGTTACCCCTGTATACCCCAGCTTTACTATACAATAGTGGGGTTAGAAACCTCCGTTGTGTAGTGGTTACGCTACTCGCCTTGTAAACCAGGGATCGCAGGATCGATCCCGGGCTTCTCCAGACTTTTGGATGAGTCTTTAAACCGAGGTACCGTTTCCGTATGACCTTAGCTGTTGATGGGACGTAAAACTCAAACACCCACTCACTCAATCACTCACTCACAATAGTGGGGTTCAAGGGGGTCAAAATTATATAGACGTGGTTTCGTGATGAAAACATCTGAAGGCCATTGATGAGGCTTGATTGGCCGACAGTAACTAGTCTCGCCTAGAAAATAAAAACCCCACAGTTTGCAGTTTCGTGTTGTTCACGGCCCAGTCAACCCTATTACATGTAAGGTTATATCGGGCTGGTCAATTTACCTAATCACATTTTCCTGGGTAGGCTTATTCATGAGCGATTTATAAGCACAGTGCACTTTCTTTCGCTAGAAACTGATATCTGTCCTTCTTGAATCAGCGGAAGAGAGAGAATGACCGTAGAAATGATGTTATGATCAATCCCGACGAAATGATGTTGCCGAATAATTGAACAGTCTGATCAAAGTCTACACTGTTTACCATTCCGTCCGCACCTTTTGAACTCCATGCCGGACCATAATGCAATTGTTTTTGTTTTCGTTTTGTTGTTGTTGTTGTTTGCTTTTAGGAGAATTTCTGTACATGTAAGTCTTCAAGGTATCCGAATTTTTAGGACTTTTACGGCAGGAATTTAATGTGACACTTCAACAAATAAAACAGACCTGACAATGCTGAAGATTGGAAATGGACAATCCCAATGCTATTAAAAGGACCATTCTTCCTGTCAAACACGGGCTTTAGCAGCACAGTTTCGTAGCTGATTATTGCAATATTTTAAACGGAGTGGCTATTGACAGACGTCTGGTAATAGCGAATTTACGTTATATTCGCTATTCACAGACGTCAGGTAAAAGCGAATTTACGTTAAATTCACTATTGACAGACGTCAGGTAAAAGCGAATTCGGGTAAAATTGACTACTGGCAGAGGTAAAAGCGAATTTGTGTTAAATTCACTATTGACAGACGTCAGGTAAAAGCGAATTTGCGTTAAAATCACTATTGACATACGTCAGGTAAAATTGAATTTGCGTTAAATTCACTATTGACAAACGTCAGGTAAACCCGAATATACGTTAAATTCACTATTGACAGACGTCAGGTAAAACCGCATTTGCGTTAAATTCACTATTGACAGACGTCAAGCAAAAGCGAATTTGCGTTAAACGAAATACAGTTGAACTTTAATGGCTCGAACTCCGTTAGCTCATTTACAATGGATGGGTCGAACGCGTTTTTGAGCCGCATGGAATTCCTCCAAATACGAAATAACATTAATTTAGGGAGATTTTCTTAGTTTATCTTGCAAATGTATGCTGTGTGTACTCATTAGAATCGCCACGATGAGGCGATTCTAATGAGTACACACAACATACATTTATAATATAGAACACTACCCCGCCCATCGGAGCTTGAAGAAATATATGGGCTGTATGATGCTTCCACGCAGAGCTGAAACCGACCCGCAGACGAGTACTTGAAAAACCGCTAAGAGGATCTAAGCCTGCACAGGCAAAGCGATGCGATTCGGCCCGTCCATGCCTATAAACCCTATTGGTTTCATTGGGCGGCAGGGCTTGAGATTTCATTTCATCTCAATGTCGGGTAAAAGTCCCACAAAATTGGAAGCAACGTCTCTAAAATGACCTTTACAGTGTTGACGGGGACCTTTAACCTCAGATCAAACAAAATAATATGGAACACATAAAATTTATCCCGCAATGATACTCTTAATGCCTCCTGGTATGGCACTAATAGTAACCCTCCGTGGCTCGATGTACCGCTGTCTCGAACACAATTTCATGCTCCCAAAGAGGTTCAAGTCATCGAAGTTCGACTGTATATGATTATTTTTTTACCGTTTACATGTACAAAGTCCTCTCACCCGGATCTACACTTTGCATAGATACAATATATGTGCCGTTGTGCATTAGTCAGCCCCTCCATGCTTATTGGTTTCATTGGGCGGCTGGGCTTCGGATGTTTTTTCATCTCAATGTCGAATAAAAGTCCCACAAAATTGAAAGCAA
This sequence comes from Lucinisca nassula, assembly GCA_963580285.1. Lineage (NCBI taxonomy): Eukaryota > Metazoa > Mollusca > Bivalvia > Lucinida > Lucinidae > Lucinisca > Lucinisca nassula. The sequence goes on from OY757020.1 coordinate 51,883,034, forward strand.
CGTCTCCAAAATGACCTCTACAGTGTTTGCTGGGACGTTAAACCTCAAATCCAACAAACAAACAAATATTTTGAACAGAGTGACTATTGACAAATTCGTTTTTGACATGGCGTATTGCATTACGAGAACATACCTATACAAATGCACTATTAACCTTATCGCTGGAAAAATGAACATTTTAAGATGAAAAACTGTGATATTTTTCTTATTTCTGCTCAAAATGTAGATTGTGGGTACTAGTTAGAACCGCCTCATCGAGGCGGTTCTAACGAGTACTCACAATCTATATTTAAGAGCAGAAATAAGAAAAATAAGTTTACCTCTGTAAACCCCAGTTTTACTATATAAAAGTGGGGTTGAGTGGTCAAAATTATAAAGGCGTGTTTTCGTGATGGGGTTGAACAAAATATACGATTATTTTCTACCGATTATACGTAATAAGTCGTCTTATCTGGATTTACACTTTGCATAGATGCAATATATGTGGATGTGAGACGCAAAGTTCTGCAACGGAAGGTCAGGTGGTTTGTCTCCGGGGACTCCGGTTTCGCCAACCTGTGATTAACGGTCGGCTTGATCTGAGTGAAATAATCTTGAAAGGACAGTCAAACCAAAACCGAATAAGAAATAATAATAAAACAACAACAAAAACAACAATATATGTGCCCACGGGGTCGATCCACGTCTGCATTAGATCCTAACCGACATTACATGTATTGGCTGACAAAAACTCATACGATGAAAAATAAAAAAGCGGTTATGTAAACAAAGAAAATTAGATATGGTTGACACATTTTTCTAGAAGATATTATTCGCCTCTCAATGTCAGCCTCATTTTTTAACACCGATAAATTGAAAATAACTTTTTAATCAGGATATCTTTTAAATCTGAAAGCTTTCGCTAATTAGTTCCAGGGAAAACGTAGAAAATCAGAAAATCTTTAATTGCTCTGGTGTCGTACACGTATGGACTCATCGGAAAACAAAATGTACAGCGATTCGTGTAAAGGGGCCTTTGAGCTCGTGCACGCACGAGAAGACAAGATTCGGCCTGCAAAATTAATCAGTAATTATACAGCTTATAATATCTTGGGACAAAACGCATCCATATAGCGCAGGGCGAAGACTTAGATCAGACTGCGCGGACGCGCAGTCTGATCTAAGTCTTTGCTCGAAAACACTTTTTTTCGCTTGTCGTAGACAATATATTTTCAGCCACAGAAATCAAACAGTTGAACATGAACAATAAGTCTAATCCGGAGAAATATAACTTTTTAAGAAATAAAAATAAATGAGCTAGAACTATGACAAATAAACTGAAGAAGTATTTTGCGATCAGACATGACTACGATCAGTCAGTCTTTTGAGAGTTTTCGCGGTTTGGTATTCGGATAGCCCAGGGTCGATACAATTACGCAGCTCATGCGAAGAGCGAAAGACTGGTGCGATTGCGCAGGCAGAACAAGTGATCATGTTTAGTTTTCGCGCGCCGTTTCATTAATGATGCTGAATTTGGCGCCTGCAAATCTGGTCATTATAGAGCTCGTCCTGAAAATATAGGCTGCGACGGGAAAAAAAGGCTGTCTTTGAGAATGAGCGCTCAGCGAAGGGTCAAATCAGCCAGCGTATCCACGTCGTTATTTTACAGCCTTATCAGTCTGAATGCATAGCTTACTACGAAGACTCTGATCAGACTGGGCAAATGCACATGCTCGTCTCAGATTTCGATGTGCGCATATTGTCACTGTTTGAAAAGCTTCTCGATTGATACGGCCCGTTAAGCAGAAATTGATATTTCCCTATAAAGAAGACAACTTTACGGCCAGTTCAAGATAATTTCACTAATTTCGAGCCGATCGTTAATCACAGGTGAACCCAGAGGAAAAACACCTGGTTTTCGGTTGCAGAACTCTTCGTCTCACTTAGTAATGAGAGACCTAATTATAAAGAAACGGTGGACTATCAGCCTCGATAAAGGAAAGTCTGTCTTCGACATGTGTGCCTCAATAGGAAAACACGCCTATACAAATACATTGTTAACTTTACGCCGAAAAAAACTAAAATTTTAAGATGAAAAATTATACTTTTTCTTATTTCTGCTCAAAATATAGATTGTGGGTACTCGTTAGAACACTCTGGCCTCAGTCGCTGCGGATATTTTCTATAAAAATGTTATTCCGACAATTCAGTGAAAGTCACGTGTACTTCAGCACTGAAGAGCTTTTCTGCTTAATAACTGTGGGTCAGTTGACAAACAATCGACCCAAAACTAGCTGCGTTTATTATTCCACTATGAGGACAGAGTGTTACGTACACGTAATCATGAAAACATGTGTTGGGTTTGGCAAAGAGTTAAGACCCATATCAGACGCCGCATAACACTGATCAGGGTCGACACTGCTTACATTTGGTACATGATATAAAGGTTGTAGCGAAACAGACCAAATCCTCGTTCATTACCAATTTTCAAGCCTGCACTGAGAGACAATCGGCCAGTGTTGACATTGCTTACCCTCACGCCCTCTCACCATTGAGTTTCTGGAATGCACTCTACCATCACTGATGCTGGACACGTCCATACTACAAAATAGGGCATCTAGCGGAATGGTAAGCAATGTATATCCCGATAAGATGGTCCCGAGCTATCACCACAGGATTAACAATGTGTGCATAAGTATCCGGCTATATCAGGTTGTAAGGGATATCAACATAGGGATAAATTGTACATTCCATGTAGGAATACTGCCATCTATTTCAAACATACATAGACATACCGTCAACTGTTTCAAACACTGAGATGATCTGGATACATGCAACACGCTGGCCTACATTTAACATCGATAAATTGCTACTTGGTCGATAAAAATAGAGCGATTATTTTCTATTTATAACCATAACCTTGGTTTCCCAAAATCAGTGATAGTCACATGGACAATAGTATTAATTCAAATTCTACCCTTTATAACTTTGGGTCGATTGTAAAGTATTCGACCCAAAAAGTAGGAGTTATCTACCTTGGCAGATTATGTATACATGCACTGAACTTATAGGTGACAACTGCGTTAAGAATTAATGACTAGAGCACTGGACTTTCATCCGAGCGGCATGAATTGTTTTTGTTTTTCTTTAAGGGTTTGCTTCATTCCTACCTTGCGACTTTCGCATCGATAGATGGTTTGACTGCGCCGAAATGGGTTCGATGACTTCTTTGAAGAGCAGGAATGCCGCATGTAGTAGTAGTAGTAGTAGTAGTAGTATCGTTTATTTTTGTCTCACCAGTGTATATACATTAAAACTTATCTTATATTTAAAACTAACAAGTACATATACCACTGCCATTCTAAAAGAATTGTGAGAGACAGTAAAACTTGAGTTATTTCAAGTATTAGCATTTATTAAAAAAAAAACCTGTATACCATGATATACAGATATATGAAAGTGGGCCCTGCCCCGAGAAAAAACGGCTTATGGAAGTTTTCACTATCTGATACCTTTACCATCCCCGCCTAGAACACAGACCATAGGCACCCGCAAGAACCGCCTCATTGAGGCGGCCCAAACGGGAGCCCACAATCCATGCTCCAGAAGAACGAGGACTACAGTAATGTATACCCCTACAAACCCCAGTTCCACTAAATAAAAGTGGGGCTCAAGGGGATCATAACCATAGAGGCATGCATTGGGAATGGCACAGCCATCTTCTCTCAAGACACCGCGCACATTCTCACTGTACAAAACACACACACACACACACACACACACACACACACACACACACACATAAGTATGAACAAGAACACACACACACAATAGCATGAAATATCATGGCGTTTGAATCTGTGCGGTATGAATTATGGCACATGCAGTGCAAAAAGCATAACATTCATACACTTATTTAGTAAATGTACGGACAATAACTCCGGCATTCAATTATGTGGCAGATTAGATCATGCTTAAACCAATAATTGACAGCTGCGTCAATGAATGGATTACAACTGAACGATCCGGGGTTCGGCGAGATTTCTTTTTGTAAGTGTGTGTGTGTGTATGGGGGTGGGAGTCGAATGTTTATCAATAGACCCAAAGCTTTTAAGCAGAGAAGTTGTTTAGTGCTGATGCCCGCGTGATTATCACTTATTTGTATGAAATCGAAAAAAAAAAAAAACGGTTGTTTATAGAAAAGTAGGTCATGGAGACATTTACGGCCACCAAAGATTCCATGAAAAACAGCTGCAGTGAGGGTTTCCTGTACTTCAAGCAATCATGGAAACACTTTAGATCCTGGTTAAATGCCGCATTTTGTGTGAGACTGTTTGTGCAAAAAGCGTTCACTTACAAATGACTGTTTGTCCGCAAAATTGTGAGTCACAGCGACATATCTAGGAATAGCGCGGCAGTCAATAAAGGTTACCTCGAAATGCGTACATGTTCAAACGCTGCATGCACTTGTTCGTGGTTGATAGTCACTTGAACAATAATGAGACACTCCCATTCATTAGTGACCGTTGGGTCAATTGTCCGATGTTTTTCCCCACCAGCCGTACCCCGCCCATCGGGGCTTGAAGAAACAGATGGGCTACATGATGCTTCCACGCAGAGTTAAAACTGACTGCACAGGAGTAGTGGGATCTAAGCCGGCCCAGGCAAAGCGGCGTGAGTCGGACCGCCCAGGCTTATAAACCCTATTGGTTTCATTGGGCGACAGGGCTTGAGAAGTCATTTCATCTCAATGTCGGGTAAAAGTCCCACAAAATTGGAAGCAACGCCTCCGAAATGACCGATATATTGTTGACGGGGACGTTAAACCTAAACTCAAACAAACAATTTTCCCCACCAATGACCATTTGTGATACAGACGAATTCATCACTTCATATAGAGTAAAATTCCTTTATTTAAAACCACTTTTGAAAGGTCCCAAAGGTGGTCTCATTCTAGGGGACTCTTGGCGTACAAAAACAAAACGAAAACAAACAAACACACAGTAAAAGCTGGAAACATTTTAACTGTTTTCAACAGCAGAATTTATCTTTATTTTCGCTGGTTTTAACAGTGGTCTACTGTACTACACTGTAGGTGGAAATCAACCTAAACAGAACAAAAAACACAGTCCAGACCAACAATCCTGTCGAATTCGACACTACCGATCGCTCGCTATATTATCGACGGCTACAATACTTCGTAATTTTCTATGCCAAGACATTATTTTCAGAGAAATCGTGTGTGGTATCTATTGAATGGTAATAGCGACAGAACGACCCAGACAGACTTATTCATTTTCAGAATTGTAATACTAAATTTACTTAATTAGGGAGAAAAGCAGCGGCTCCAAAACTGCATTGCCAATTCTACCATTTTCATCATTAAACAGAATATTATCACTGCAGCCAAGATTGTTATTAGTGAAAAATGGCGGAATAAAATGCGGTTGTGGTTATCAAGTTTCTGACCGAATTGTATGTCCTTCAATAAGCCCGTCCAAGGTCGGTCCTTTTTTTTTTAATTCACCGCTTTCTCACTCATGGGACAAGACTATCCCGTCGTATGACAGTATATGAATTCTTTGCAACAAATTTCAGTCCCACACTATGTTTTTAAGTCCCCGGTAGCGGTAGCGCGGACATATTGTTTTAACCCTGTCTGTTTGTTTGTTTGTTGCTTGGTTTGTTGGTTGTTTGGACAACTTTTCATGTAACATAGGTCATAACTTTTGAACCTTTTAAGATCTAGCTTTCATATTTTGCATGTTTCTTGTGGCAAGGGCTTCGCACTGATACTGTGACCTTGATCTTGTCATATGACCTACTTTAAAGAAAACAAAAAATCATTGGCCATAACTTTTGACCATTTGAGATAGAGCCTTCATATTTAGCATGTAGGTTCCTTGTAATTAGGCCTTCCCACTCTTACAAAAAAATGACCTGTGACCCTGACCTTGTCCTGCTTTAACGAAAAACTGTTTGAGATGGAGCATTCTTATTTGACATGCAGGTTCATTGTGACTAGGGCTTCCCATTGCTACAAAATGTTTTGATCTGTGACCTTGGACTTTATAGAAATAATTGACTTTGCCCGGGGACATGTTCATGTTTTTTGAAAATAAATCTTGTTTTACATGGCCTGTCTCAATCTGTCAATAATCATCAAAGGAAAACATGGACGTTGAATTGTATTTTTTTTTTTTCAAAAATGCATATCTTCTCTAGAATGTTTTGTTACCCATTCGAATAGGAAAGCACATTCGCCCTTTCTCAATAGATGTACATTTTAATATCCGCAATGCCATCTCATTGATCAACTATAAATGCAATGGACATTCAATATGTCATCAAATTGCCAACACGTTAACAGGTCTGTGTAATGAACACCCTCTAAACCCCATCTTATATAGAGAAAACTGGAGTTTACGGGGTGTACATAATTTTTCTTATTTTGCCCTTTTTGATACTCGTTAGAACCGCCTCAATGAACTCATGAAATGTGTATACAATGTTGTTTTCAGAAATCAGCAACTCATTTACCGCTGCATGTAAATGAACGTATTGAAAATGGATTTGAGCCCAAAACGATAATAAAACCAGTGTGTCATATAGGGGATCTTACATGAGTGCTCATGTATTATTGAATTTATTAAACGAGTTGTGGAAAATGGATAAAATGCGCGGCTTTGCCGAGCATTTTATCTCTTTTCCTCAACGAGTTTAACAAAGTATTGATATAGAGGATCTTACATGAGTGCTCATGTATTATTGAATTTATTAAACGAGTTGAGGAGTGAGTGAGTGAGTGAGTGTTCGGGTTTTACGTCCCACCAACAGCTTAGGTCATACGGAGACGGGACCTCGGTTAAGAGACTCATCCGAAAGTCTGGAGAAGCCCGGGATCGATCCTCCGATCCCTGATTTACAAGGCGAGTAGCGTAACCACTGCACCTCGGAGGCTTCTAAGGAGTGAGTGAGTTTGAGTTGTACGTCCCACCAACAGCTAAGGTCATACGGAGACGGGACCTCGGTTTAAAGACTCATTCGAAAGTCTGGAGAAGCCCGGGATCGATCCTGCGATCCCTGGTTTACAAGGCGAGTAGCGTAACAACTGCACCACGAAGGCTTCTAAACGAGTTGAGGAAAATGGATAAAATGCGAGGCTTTGCCGAGCATTTTATCTCTTCTCTTCAACGAGTTTAATAAATTATTGATATAGAGGATCTTACATGAGTGCTCATGTATTGTTAAATTTATTAAACGAGTTGAGGAAATGGATAAAATGCGAGGCTTTGCCGAGTATAAAGTGAGGTTTAGAGGGGCGTTCATTTCACGGACTTGTTAACATGTTATACATTTGTGTAAAGGGACCATTTCGTATCATTTTCTGTATTTAGGGACAATCTTTCAGACATTTTCACCATTCACAGCACATTCTGTAGAGAAGTTAGGTGAGAAAAATAATGCTGTGGTTGAGATTTCGACAAGGAAATCTCAGGCTCGTAAGTAAAGTAAAGAAAAGTCCTCACCTCAATTCATTTCATTGATGTGAAGTAAAGTGAGCTGAGGTAAGCCGCGGTGAGCCGAGTTGACTTGGGTAAGTAAAGTAAAGTAAGTAAGTAGGTGACCCATTCGCTACAGCCAGTCTTCCATGGGGCCCTGTTCTTCCTCTACCATATGGAACAACAAAATTTCATCCGCACCATCTGTGTCAACGCGAATCATTAAACGCCTTTTTTACGGCGGGTTTAACGTGGTCGCAATAATTTATGATTTCGAGCAGAATGAAGAGGACAATGTCCGATCTTGTAACATATTTTTCTCTATCATCGTATGTAAAGTTCTCAATTTATATTATTGTACAGATTGGTTCATATATGCTGTTGTTGTTGATGATGATGATGGTGATGATAATGATGATGACGACGACGAAGAAGTCGATGACGACGGCGACGATGATGACGACGACGATGATGATTATGATGATTTTGATGATGATGATGATGATGATGATGATGATGATGATGATGATGATGATGATGATGATGATGATGATGCAATAACAGGTAGTACGTGGCGCGTTCATATTTATAATTCTTATTTTTACATTGTTACCATTGTGTCAATAAATTCATGCAATAAATGTTTTTCTTAACCCCATTTTATATAAAAAGTGGGGTTTACAAGGGCATACATAAAATTAATATACTAGGAAACGTAGATTATAAGGGCCCCGTCAAGCGATTTTAGTAATTACCGCCTATGCGAGCAGCGAAGGTTCAGGCGAGCCTGCGCATCTGCGCAGTCTCGCCAGAACCTTCGCTGCTCGCTCATACAAGCAGTGAATCAAGAGGAACCTTCAGACAGAAAGCCATATCCCTGGCCCCTCTGAATGGCTGAGCATGCGCAGTTAAAATTTGTCATGACGGAATGCTCGAAGACACAAATTCGCTTGGCGGGGCTCATAAAATTGTGTCCGAACCGCCTCACAAAGGGACAATGGGCCTGATCGGGGAGTAAGACTGTTTCGTTTTCCCCTTAAATGCCTTTACTGTGAGCAAAATGTGTAGACTCTAATCAGACGTTGCTTTTTTCGGCGGCTGAGCCTTAAAATTCCTGTATTGTAGGCAAACAGTGTAGACCCTGTTTAGACGCCGCTTTTTGCGGCGTCTGATCTGGGTCTACACTGTTTGCCAAGCCCAACCGATGATTCCAGCCCCGATTCTACAGCTAACCCTTCAGCACAACACGCTTACCTCACTGCGATAAAATACTAAAATAAGTTACAACTCATTGATAGTCACGTGGACTCCAGCCCTAATAGAGGTTTTGGCCTTATAACTTTTGGTCGATTGATAAACCTCCGTCCCATGAGTTTGCGTTTAACGTCTCACCAACAGCTAAGGTCATACGGAGACGGGACCTCGGTTTAAAGACTCATCCGAAAGTCTGGAGAAGCCTGGGATCGATCCTGAGACCCCTGGTTTACAAGGCGAGTAGCATTACCACTACAAAAAGGAGGCTTCTAAACCTTCGTCCCAAAAATCGACCTAAAATTATAGCAAAATATGTCAAATGCACTCACTCCCTCTTTAGGCCTTAACCCTTTTTGTACCAAATGGAATCTTCCTCCTTATATCTAGCAGGAGTCCATTTCAAAATTTAGTGGTGTCAGGTTGTTTTCTTCAAAATTTAATAGGAAGATGGCTGAACTTTTTGCAAACAGTGTAGGCCCTGATCAGACGCCGCGTTCTGCGGCGTCTGATCTGGGCCTGCACTGTTTGCCAGGGTACCCGTTTTTGGGTATCTGGTACTGAATGGGTTAAGACTACATCTGAGACCAAAGGTCCATGCATAAATGCGCATGTAGATGGGTTGATTTCATCACGTGAACAAGTCCGTGAAATGAAGACCCCCCTAAACCCCACTTTATATAGAGAAAACTGGGGTTTACGGGGGTAAACATTATTTTTCTTATTTCTGCTCCAAGACATAGGTTGTGGGTACTCGTTAGAACCGCCTCAATGAGGCGGTTCTAACGAGCACCCACAACCTATGTTTGAGGTATCAAAAAGAAAAATATCAAGGATTTTCATCAGAAACGTAGCAGGTTTGGAGATGTGAAAAAATTCACTATGTCGCACGGGTGTGTTATCGTAATGATTAAGCTTGATTGCTTTTTGTCTGTGACAGCCAGACAGTTACAACCATAATAGTATGGGCGTCTCGAGAAATCTAGCCTAACAACATGACACTGATGAGATTGCGTTTTTACTTTGCGAAAGAAACATGTGGGGGCGCTGTTCCATCTATACGCTTGGTTTCCGCCCTTCGGGGCTTGGAGAAATAGATTGTGCTGCATGGTGCTTCCATGCAGAGCTGAAACCGACCGCATATGAGTACTGGTAAACCCGCTTAAGTCTAAAAGAAGTAAAGGCAATGATCAGCAGTCGATACAATTAACCCACAGCTCCCATCAGAGAAACACAAACATGCATACCCTAATGGAAACATCACTAGTGGAAAGCCAAAACGACAGTTATTAAGCCTGCCCAGGTAGTGTGGTGCGAATCGGACCGCTCATGCATATAAACCCTATTGGTTTTATTGGGCGACAGGGCTTGAGAAGTCATTTAATCTCAATGTCGGGTAAAAGTCCCACAAAATTGTAAGCATGTCTCAAAAATGACCTAAATGGTGTCGACGGGGATATAAAGCCACAAACAAAATAAACAGGTCGGAACCCCAAGAGGGCATGCTTTCTCGTGGTGTGTCTGGAATTAACCAATAAAATGCCAATAACGACAATTGTCGTCTGCTTTGTCGTCTGCCGGCTACTTTAAAGGTAATTTTGGCAAAGAGTATGGACCCAGATCAGACTGCTCCTAAAGGAGCAGTCTGATTAGAGCAGTCTGATTAGAGCAGTCTGATCTGGGTTCACACTGTTTGCCTGTACGCAAAAGTATTTTCAAAAAGTTAAAAAATTCAGCAGACGGCATAAGCAGACGACATTTTCAGATGTAGTTTTTTAAGGCATCTTTAGGGATAGATACAACAATTATTATCAGTGAGACTCGACAGATGAGAATGTGACTTCAGACAGCCGCGTCAAAGACTCCTCACGGTTAAGACATAGATAAGCCAGCGTACAGTGCGCTATATGGATGCACAGTTCATTGCACGTGGGTGGGGCTCAAATCTTCATCTTGCAGGGAGGAGTCCTGTTTTCTCAATGAGTGGATTGGTAGGAGAAATTTACTTTTTTGAGGTGAACACCAAACATTCGTATTTCAACGATTGTGTTGAAAACATCAGAATTTTCACGAGTGCGAAGCACGAGTAAAAATTCTGATGTTTTCGAGACACGAAGCATGAGTGAAAATTCTGACGTTTTCAATAATTTTTTGGAATTTAATCGAATAAAGAAAATTTTCTTTATATTTTGTACGTGACTTTATACGTCAACAAACCAGTCCGGGATGCAACTGTGAAAAAAAAATTTGGTCATGTTAATTTTTACAATGTGAAAATATCATACCTTTTCACTATGTGAAAGTACCAAGATGTGCATTGCTTTCACTAAGTAATATAAAATAAATGATATCATGCGAGCCTTCTCAGTAGACACATGTATCTTCTCTCTTGTCATGGCAGAAAATAAAAAAGGTCTGTTTTAAGAAAACACGCCTATTCAAGTATATTTAATTTTTTTACCACCAGAAATGAACATGTTTAGATAATAAACACTGTTTTTTCTTTTTTTTTTTTTTTTTTTTTTTGGTATTGATTTTGTTTTCATATTTCTACTCAGTACATAAGTTGTGAGAACTCGTTAGAACCGCCTCACTATTACTTGAAGCAGAAATACGCAAACTAATATATACTCCTGTAAACCCTGGTTTTCTCTATACTAAGTGGGGTTTATTATGGGGTTTACGGACGTGTTAACCTGATGATAAACTAAACAAATCAAAGCACGACGACATCACGTGAACAAGTCCGTGAGATGATAAAGAGAAAACTGGGGTTTACGAGGGTTTACATTATTTTTCTTATTTCTGCTCAAAGACATAGGTTGTGTGTACTCGTTAGAACCGCCTCAATGAGGCGGTTTTAACGAACACTCACAACCTATGTTTACAATATAAATAAGAAAAATATCACGGATTCATCACGAAAACACACCTATATAATTTTGACCCCCTTTTATATAGTAAAACTGGGGTTTACAGGGATATACCTTATTTTTCTTATTTCTGCTCAAAATAAAGATTGTGGGTACTCGTTATAACCGCCTCATCTTAAAAGTATCACAAATCTTTCATATGAACATTTCGTTTTTTCGCCGGTTAAGTTTAGTATGTATTTGTATAGGCATGTTTTTGTAATGTTTCGTGTAAAAATGCACTATGTCGTATGGGTGTGTTACCCTTATGATTTTCATATACACATGTAAGACACCATATGCGAATAGGGGACTTTGAGCACGCGCGCACAACAACGACTCTCATCATCATGTACGTCTACGCGGATGCGCGTCCGCGCAGTCTGGTCAGTCTATGCTGTGCGATTAACCGAGCATTGTCTCTCAAGAAGGTATTACGAAAACACGCCTATACAAATACATTGAAAATTTTGCCGCCGTAAATGACAATTTTCAGATGAAAAAAAATGGGATATTTATCTTATTTCTGCTTAAAACATAGATTGAGGATACTTGTTAGAACCGCCTCGGCGAGGCGGTTCTATCGAGTATCCACAATCTATGTTTCTAATAAGCAGATATAAGAAAAATAATGTATACCCCTGCAAACCCCAGTTTTCCTATATTAAAGTAGGGTTTAAGGGGGTCAAATTTATATAGGCGTGTTTTCATGATGGTAGTTGTCAGTTTCTGGCGAAAAATGTGCGCTTTCACTGGTTAACCGCTTATGTGTAAGCCTGCCACGGATAGGTGTGGTCAGGTAAACTAACCGCCTCGACATGACCTAAATAGTGTTGACTAGGCCGTTTCACTTCAACCAAGTTAACAGGAGAGTACCGAGACTTTTGTTCATGAAGACATGGAAGTGTGTTTTCTTACAGGGAGAACACGGTGCCTTCTTTCAATGCAGAGGACCCAGCAACAGCAAATGTTCCGTATTATTGTGCCGTTACATAGAGGATCTTACATGAGTGCTCATGTATTATTGAATTTATTAAACGAGTTGAGGAAAAGGAATAAAATGCGAGGCTTTGCCGAGAATTTTATTCCTTTTCCTCAACGAGTTTAATAAATTCAATAATACATGAGCACGAATGCAAGATTCTATTTATCATATGACATTTAACACGCATTTTATTCACGATTGTTTACAAAAATGTCAATATTCTGCCGTTAGTAAACGCGCCGTCGTTAAGGACGTTGTACATGTAACGTTAAGGGACGTATCTAGCTAATTTGCATATTTAATCCACTAGTGGATTATCGAAAATAATACATGGCGTTATTACACTCTCAGACGCGACGTCATATGATAAAATGAATTCGGCGTTATAAAGAATCCCAGTTAGGAGTATGATAGGTTATAAAATGTCTTTTCCACACCATTACTCCAAGAAACAAATGTTAAAGACATTTGCTACAATCGCCTCGATGAGGTGATTCTAACAAATATTTATAACATTTGTTTCTTGTAGTATTAAACAACAAGAATCTTTCATGACTAGGGACTCGATCTGGGCATTTCCAACTCGAGGAAAGCCAAAGCCGCTCGGAATCGAGGCTCAACCTTGAGCTAAGAATTCGTTCCATTGAAATTGTCGTTAGTACGAGTTTGCCGTTAAAACGAATGTCGTTATAACGCGGGTCATCCGTATCTCTAAAAACGATGTGTTTCTGATTACTTGTTATGTTTTTCTTATTTTTACAGCAAATTTAGATTGCGTTTTAACAAATATACAAATTTACAAATGTGTTCCGACTGCAGTTTTTGTTGCAACCGGACCACTAAAATCTCCCATTAACAGAAAAGACAAAATCACATATAAACAAGTCTTATATCATGGGAAATCCAATATATATGCAAACCATGGACAAAACATTTTTATCTGCCGACATGATAACTGAGACATTTATAACAAGCGATGTCGTAATTTTACATTAGGCGGCCCCCGCCCGTCGGGGCTTGAAAAAGAAATAGATGGGCTGCATGCTGCTTCCACGGACAGCTGAATCCGACCCGTGTATGAGTACTGATAAACCGCTTAGAAGATCTAAGCCTGCACAGGCAAAGGGGTGCGAGTGTCGGATTGTCCATGTTTATAAACCTATTGGTCTTATTGGGCGACAGGGTTTGAGAAGTCATTTCATCTCATTGTTGGGTAAAAGTACCACAAAATTGGAAGCAACGTCTCTAAAATTACCTTTACAGTGTTGACAGGTTAAACCTCAAATCAAACAAACTAACAAAAAACTTTTACATTAGGAAAACCTGTCCGTGAGAAATAATGGCGTCCAACATGGTGTCAGAAATGACAACTATTATGTAAAAATAATGATATCTTTAATATTTCTACTTTTAGCATAGTGCCCCCCGACCATCGGGGCTTGAAGAAATAGATAGGCTGCATGGTGCTTCCACGCAGAGCTGAAACTGACCCCACACGAGTACTGGTAAACCACTTAGAGGATCTAAGCCTGCCCAGGCAAAGCGGTGCGAGACAGACCGTGCATGCATATAACGCCTATTGGTTTCATTGGGCGATAGTGCTTGAGATGTCATTTCATCTCAATGTCGGGTAAAAGTCCCATAAAATTGGAAGCAACGTCTCCAAAATGACCTATTCAGTGTTGACGGGGACGTTAAACCTAAAATCAAACAAACAAAAACTTCTAGCATAGACCTATGTCTTGGAGCAGAAATAAGCAAAATAATATATACCTCTGTAAACCCCAGTATTCTCTATATAAAGTGGGCTTTAGAGGGGTGCTCATTTAACGGACTTGTAAACTTGATGTAAGTCAAAGCCGTGTCGGTTGTCTCTGGGTCTACATGTGAAAAATGATGCTGAATATTCAGATAACACACCCGTGAGACAGTGAGACATAATACATTTTTCCTATCTCCGAAATTGATGAAAATTCATGAAAACCCGATCTTGTCCTTATTTACTGCAAATAAAGGGTATAGATGTTCGTTAGAACCGCCTCATTGAGGCGATTCTAACGAGTACCCACAACCTATGTCTAAGAGAAGAAAAATAATGTACGCCCCGTAAACCTCAGTTTTATCTATATAAAGTGGCTTTTCATCATTAACGGATTGACGCTTATGACCCACAAAAGGGTTGACGCGTCGTTAAACACAAACTCATCATCATCATCATCTATAAAGTGGGGTTAAGGATATTTATTTCATGGATTTGTTCACGTGATGACGAGAACTTAGGCTATTTTGTTTAACATTTAAAATCCTGCATTTTATGCAAATATTGTAGCCTAACCTACCACTCGAGTCGCTTGGACCAATGGACGTTCTTACCCCTTTTTGTACCAAATGGAATCTTCTTCCTTACATATTGCAGGAAGACGCTTCAAAATTTAGGGGTGTCAGGTTGTGTTTTCTTCAAAATTTATTCGGGAAATGGCTTTACTTCTTGCACACAGTGTAGGCCCTGATCAGACGCCGCGTTCTGTGGCATCTAATCTGGGCCTGCATGGTTTGCCAAGGTAACCCCTTTAAAGGTTTCTAGTACTGAATGGGTTAAACTCGCATCTGTATTTACGGTAGCTTAACACTAAATATTGCTGAGCCGGGGAACCAGCACTTTGGGACAGAAGATTTGATAGAGGATCAAATACCAGCTGTGCATTTCATTGGTTGTATAGGCTGGATTTATTTCATTTTAAGAAAAGGGTACTTATAGCAAAACAAAATAATAGATGCTTTGCAATTATATCTGCAAGCCCAAAAATATTGCTGCCACATTTTCATGGTCACCCCTTTGAGAAAAAATTGCCCTGTTATTCACTGCGGCGCTACACATCAACAATATGGCGGACAATAGCTCAAAAAGGAGACGGGCTACATGTGGATTTTTTCTTTGGGATTTATTCAGCTAGAGTTGCTCTACAAACCACCAAGGTTTGAAATATTTTGCATGTACAGTTTTTGTTGGAGATGGAAAAATGTTACTATTGTCGTCTATGGAAAATATTTAGTGGTAAGCTCCCTATACCAAAAGTTGGAAAATCAGCCCCACACTCCAGTTTTCAGTCATTACATCATATTTGCACACAATGGTAGGTTCTATCCAATTCTGTATCATAAAATGGATATTCCTGGCATGTGGTTTGCCACAGAAACTGTAAAAAAGTGTAAGGTTTGTGGTAATTTAGGTCTAACTGGGTGTTTTGATCAGTTTTTGCTTCTGATCTGTGCATTTTGAGGGGGGGGGGGGGTACTTTAAAGCCATGTTAATCAATTGTTAATGGGTTTGTTTTGGAAAAAGTCTTACAGTAAGTGTATAACCAGAAACACAAGAGAAAGGATCTACTCCATCTGGAATTTAACACTAAGGTTACCTGGTTTTTGGCCTTGGTCTCTAGCGAAAGCAAAACTTCAAAATTGTCTCTGCTGCAATATCGCGATAAGTTTTCTCATCTCTTATTGGTTCTTATTGATTAGATTCATGTTAAAGGGTCTGAACAGATATATATCCACTATTTCTCATGGTATTGAGGCATTTATAATCATTTTTGTCAAAGTTTTATCATCAAAATATCCTCAAAATGCCAATTTTACATAAAATAGGGGGTATAGGTGTGAAATCAGCCATAAATACCAGTTGGTATGCTATTAAGGCATACTTTAGTGCATTTTAGGATTGAAGTGTTCCAAAGACATAGGAGAAGAACCACTGATGCCAGCCGGTGTCTGGGTTCCATTCCAGAAAGAGGTAAACTTTGCCCTTTTTCACAAAATATTGTTTGTTCGGCTTTCATTGTAGAATCTGAAAGCGATAACTTTTTCGCAAACTTCAAAGATTCTTTGTCACTGAACATTTATTATGCATGCTTAAATTATTAGATATGATCTAAATTTCTATTTGACAATGCTTTTGATGGATCATAAAGACAATAAGGGTTTGGTATAGGTAGCTTAACACTAAATATTGCTGAGCCGGGGAACCAGCACTTTGGGACAGAAGATTTGATAGAGGATCAAATACCAGCTGTGCATTTCATTGGTTGTATAGGCTGGATTTATTTCATTTTAAGAAAAGGGTACTTATAGCAAAACAAAATAATAGATGCTTTGCAATTATATCTGCAAGCCCAAAAATATTGCTGCCACATTTTCATGGTCACCCCTTTGAGAAAAAATTGCCCTGTTATTCACTGCGGCGCTACACATCAACAATATGGCGGACAATAGCTCAAAAAGGAGACGGGCTACATGTGGATTTTTTCTTTGGGATTTATTCAGCTAGAGTTGCTCTACAAACCACCAAGGTTTGAAATATTTTGCATGTACAGTTTTTGTTGGAGATGGAAAAATGTTACTATTGTCGTCTATGGAAAATATTTAGTGGTAAGCTCCCTTACTTTGAAAACTAGGTTACATATGTAACACACTTGTTTGTTTGGCCTCTGTGACCTAATGGGCAAGAGCCCTGGCTCTTAATTATCCCGCTCCTGCCACCATCACGT
Organism: Lucinisca nassula; assembly: GCA_963580285.1. Classification (NCBI taxonomy): domain Eukaryota; kingdom Metazoa; phylum Mollusca; class Bivalvia; order Lucinida; family Lucinidae; genus Lucinisca; species Lucinisca nassula. The sequence continues at coordinate 51,900,207 of OY757020.1, forward strand.
AAACACGGCCGTGAAATGTACATCACGTGAACCCCATATTATATAGAGAACACTGGGGTTTACGGCGGTATATATTATTTTTCTTATTTCTGATGCAAGACATAGGTTGTGGGTACTCGTTTGAACCGCCTCAACGAGGCGGTTCTAACGATCACCCTCAACCTATGTTCGCAGTATAAAAAGGGAAATATCACGGATTTTCATCAGAAGAGTAATGATTTTGGAGATGAGAAAAAATGCACTGTGTCGCACGGCTATGTTATCGCAATGATATTTGAGACGCCAAGTTCCACAACCCAATTGAGGATTGAGGTGGTTCTAGCGAGAAGAAAACTAACTTTATGTTTTGGGAAAATATTTATTAAAAATGTATACCAGTTAACCCCCCCCCCCCCCCCCATTTTTCTTCTGTTAAGTGGAGTTTTCGAGGGTGTTCAATTTATGGTTTTGTAAACATGATGTGATTCGTTCGACCAGCCCTTATCCTGTCCTTATCGTAAAAGAGCCAGCCCAGTAGAGGTCAGCCTTTAGCATTTTCTGTTTTATGCTCTTCAAACGCATCCAAGAAAACTAGACTGGGCCCGTGGTTTCTTACAGGAAGCTACGCCAATGTCTCTGCAAACCGAGAACAGTAAACGCTCTGGCGAGACTGCTTATACCAAGATGGAGAAGCCTCCGTGGTCGAGTGGTTACGCTACTCGCCTTGTAAACCAGGGGTCGCAGGTTCGATCCCGGGCTTCTCCAGACTTTCGGATGAGTCTTTAACCCGAGGTCCCGTCTCCGTATGACCTTAGCTGTTGGTGGGACGTAAAACTGAAACACTTACTTATACCAAGATGGCCCGGTATCTCTAACCTATGTACCAGAAAATCATTAGCGATGTTTAGAAAATGAGAAACTGTGAAGAAAGGCAAGACATGTTTGTTTACCAGATTGGTATTGATATCTTCATAGACCCAGGGTTGTCAATATAGTTATACATCAGTTGATTCAGTTGAACTAGTTTAATACATTCTGATATCTCCCAAAAACTGTACCAAACAAGTGCGCCCCAGAGCGGGACCATTTATTTCCCTAGGGCTGTTATTTGTACAATCGTGGAAGGGGTCCACTAGACGGAGCTTCATACTAAATACCAAAGACCTTGGCCTTGTGGTTTCAGAGAAGAAGATTTTTAAATGTCTTCCCCCATAAAAGTCTATGTAAAACCGATAGGCCCCTGGACCGGGCCATTTTTGGCAACAATGCTATGATTTGAACAATCTTAGTAGACATACACGAGCTGAAGCTTCAGGCCAAATATCAAAGACCTGGGTCCTCTGGTTTCAGAGAAGAAGACTTTTATTTGTCATCTCCCATAAAAGTCTATGTAAAACCTATGGGCCCCTTGGCCGGGCCATTTTTGGCACCAAGGCTATGATTTGAACAATCTTAGTAGACATACACGAGATGAAGCTTCAAGGCAAATATCAAAGACCTGGGTCTTCTGGTTTCAGACAAAAAGGTTTTCAGATGTTTTCCCTATATAGACTGTTTTAATACTTGTGGCCCCGGGGCGGTGCCATTTTTGGCCCCAAAGCTATAATTTGAGCAATCTTGGTAGAGATCCACTACATGAAGCTTCATACAAAATATCAAAGCACTGGGCCTTCTGGTTTAAGACAACAAGAGGTTAAAGGTTTTTCCCTATGAACGAGATGGCCCTTAGGCAGAGCCATTTATTACCACAGGGCTAGAGTTTGGACAATCTTGGTAACTGTCTGATAGATGAAGCTTCATACCAAGTGTCAAAGACCTTGGCCTTCCGGTTTTAGAAAAGGAGATTTTTAAAAAATTTTCCTTTATAAGTCTATGTAAAAGATGTGGGCCCTAGGATAGGGCTATTTTGGCCTCAGGACTTTTTTTCAAACAGTCTTGGTAAAGGTCCACTAGCTGAAGCTTCAAACCAAATATCAACGCCGTCTGGTTTACAACAAGAAGGTTTTAAAGGCTTTCCTTATGTAAGTCTATGTAAAGCATGTCCCCCCACACACCCCATCCTCTCGCGCAGGGCTTTTATTGGCACCAAGGCTATAATTTGAACAATCTTGGTAAAGGTCCACGAGACGAACTTCATACCAAATAACAAAGACTTGGGTGTTCTGATTTAAGACAGGTTTCCCTATATAAGTCTTTGTGAAACATGTAGGCCCCTGGGCGGGGTCATGTTTGGCCCCAAGGCTATAATTTGAGAAATTTTGATAGAGGGCAATTCGACGAAGCATCATACGAAATATCAAACAACTGGGCCTCTTGGTTTTGTTTGCTTATTTGATTTGAGATTTAACATCCCCATGAACACTGTATTTGTCATTTTTGAGACGTTGCTTCCAATTTTGTGGGACTTTGACCCGACATTGAAATGAAATGACATCTCAAGCCCTGACGCCCAATGAAACCAATAGATTTATAAGCATGGGCGGTCCGACTCGCAGCGCTTTACCTGGGTAGGCTTAGATCCTCTAAACGGTTTACCAGTACTCATATGCGGTCGGTTTCTAGATGTACAAAATTGTTCGGCGTATATGGCGTATGACAACTTATATAAGTGTATCTCAGCCTGCCCATAACTTGTTTAAAACTTACCCCTAACTTCTTCAACGTACAGTAGCGTGTTTGCCAAATTTTTAATACGTCGGCATACGGTGATGCTATACGTCGTAGTGTGATAGGGCCTTTACGGACGCAAACACGCACGCATGACGGACAATGAACAAAATGTGATCACAAAATCTCATCTGGTCACTACGTGACAGCCGAACTAAAATATTCAGCGTTTGCATAGCGTTCGCCCATCCAGGTACTCAGTTTACAGTAAAACCAACCATCTTTAGGAAAATATGTCTATGTGAAATAATGGCGTGCAAGATGGTGTCAGAAATCACAAATATTAGGAAAATAAATAACATTTTTTTTTTTTTTTATGATTTCAGCTTTCAACATAGATTGTTGGTGCTCGTTAGAACCGCCTCAATGAGGCGGTTCTAACGAGTACCCACAATCTATGTTTTTGAGCAAAAATAAGGCAGATAAATTATACCCACGTAAACCTCTATATAAAGTGGGGGTTAGAGGGGTTTCGTTTCACTGACTTATTTTTCGTTATGACTATATATGGTTACTGGTTAGTAACGCCATGACGCTGACCGTGACAACTTTATGTTTTCTTTGCTAAACGTCTTCAGCGATAAAATCACATTTAAATCCTTATATCGGCCCACTTTCGTCGGGGCTTGAAAAATAGATTGGACTGCATGATGCGTCCAAACAGAGCCGATACCGACCGTCCATGAGTACTGGTCAACCTTTTAGAAAGTCTACCCCTGCCCAGGCAAAGTGGTGCGAGTCAGAGCGTCCCTACAAATAAACCCTTTTGGTTTGTTTTGGCGACAGGGCTTGCGATGTTATTTCATTTAAAAGTCGGGAAAAAGTCCCGAAAATTGGAAACAACGTCTCCAAAATGACATTAATAGTGCTGACGGGAGGTAAAACCGCAATAAACATAAACCTTTATAAGATTAACAGAATCTCAAACTTGTGGTCATTTCGTCTGAAATTTATGGACCTCACCAAAGTCTCGTTTCATAATTTTCATATGAAAAGACCACTCGCGTAAGTCTATATACATGTATACCAATACCCTTGCATTTTCACATTATCTCTTGACTTCGACTCGATCCCTAGGTCTACCTGTGGAGTCTACCACCACGTAAACACATCTGTAAAATGAGGCGGTCCTAAGGAGCACATACAACCCATGTTTTAAGCATCATATTACAATTTTTCATCATAAAATTAACCGTTTTTAATATTTGAAAGACTGCTGTCACACCTATGTGTTTCTTTGAACTGAGGTTTTACGTTACCGTCAACATTATTAAGGTCATTTTCAAATATTGTGAGAATTTTACCCGACACTGAGATTAATTGACATCTCAAGCCCTATCGCCCTAGCAAACCAAAAGTGTAAATATGCAGGGACGGTCCGACTCGCACCACTTTGCCCATTCTAAGCGGTTTACCGTAATGGCAATTCTCCCTCTTATACCACCGCTGCCATCAAAGGTGGCATGTGCTTGATCATCAAAAAGTCAAACAGGTTTCGAACAAATTTTTGCTCCAAAATGTGTTTGAGCCAATGAAAATCGAATGATTTGTAATTATATTTATTATTCGTATAAGTTTTTATAGTAGTACCCGCAACAGTAGCAGCAAAAGAAGTAGTAGTAGTAGTGTTGTTGTTATTGTACTACTTCTACTGGTGCTGCTGCGCCTGCTGCTGCCGCTGCTGCTACTAGCAGCCCGCTGCTGCTACTAGCAGCAGCAGCAGCAGCAGCAGTAGTAGTAGCAGTAGTAGTAGTAGTAGTAGTAGTAGTAGTTGTTGTTGTTGTAAATAACAATCGTTTTAATGCCTTTTGGTGCAACCTGTAGACAAATTAATATATCTACATCATATACATTTGACATAAAAATAATAAAAATCAACTTACCTTTACATTGAAATTCATTTTGTATATATGACAGCATAAAATATGAAGGAAGCACAATTTTTCACGAGATATCCATGGTTACTGCATTTTCTTCGTGATAACAACGTAATCTGACGTTTTACACGTAAACGTTACACAAAAAAATATCCCTCCGCCAGAAACGTTCCAACTTCTACGGAATCTATTGTTACGTCTAAACACTGATTAAACCGAGTTGGGAATGCTGACTGCGATGGAAGCTTCTGTTTGCCAATCCAATGAGAAGCAATTATTGAGCTTTTTTCTTCTGTTTTAACCTAAAGCTCTTCACTTATTAAGTACCCTTATAAGTCATAAACTGCGATTACCAGGGCATCCTCTATTGGCTTTTTTGTTACCTGAAAATATAGATTTGGATACTGGTTAGAACCGCCTCAATGAGGGGGTCGTAACGGGTACCCCCGATCTTTTCTGGAAGCAGATATACGAAAAAATCTCATCTTTTACTGAAAAAAAAAAAAGATTTTTTTACCGAAAGGCAAGATAGCTTTATAATATAGTGAAATTCCGTTATCAAGACCGCCTTAAATTAAGACCAATTCTGGTTCCAAAAGTTTAGTAAATAGGCTGCAGTTATTCTTTCTTTGTTTTCGTTTCTGCAAACCTTGTCCTCTGGCCATAGACCACCTTTGGGACTGTTCAAACGTGGTCTTAAAGACCACTTTTGAACAGTCCCAAAGGTGGTCTTAATATAGGAATTTTACTGTATTTCATCCGACTGTCCTAATGCATCACGAAAACACACCTTTAAAATTTTACCCCCCCCCCCCCCCCTTCAACCCAACTTTTAAATAGTAAAACTGGGGTTTACAGGGGTAAACCTTATTTTTCTTATTTCTGCTCAAAAATATAGATTGTGGGTACTCGTTAGAACCGCCTCATCGAGTCCGAGAACCGGTTCTAATGAGTACCCACAATCAATATTTTAGAGCAGAAATAAGAAAAAAAAAAGGTTTACCCCTGTAAACCACAGTTTTACTACATAAAAGTGGCAGCCCTCGCCCATCGGGGCTTGAAGAAATGGATGGGCTGCATGATGCTTCCACGCAGAGCTGAAACCAACTGAACACGAGAACTGGTAAACCGCTTAGAGGATCTAAGCCTGCCCGGGCAAAGTGGTGCGAGTCTGCCCGTCCATGCTTATAAACCCTAATGGTTTCATTGGGCGGCAGGGCTTGAGAAGTCGTTTCATCTCAATGTCGGGTAAAAGTCCTACAAAATTGGAAGCAACGTCTCCAAAATGACCTATACAGTGTTGACGGGGACGTTAAACCACAAATAAAAAAAGAACAAAAAAACATTAAAGTGGGGTTCAAGAGGGTCACAGTTATATATATTACGAAAACACGCCTATACAAATACATTGTTAATTTCACTGCCGTAAAAATGAAAAAAAGAGCAGATGAAATATTGTGATATTTTTCTTATTTCTGCAGCAGAAATTCACCGAGGCGGTTCTAACGAATGCCCACAATCTATATTTTAGAGCAGAAATAAGAAATTCTGCTCTAAAATATCGATTGTGGGTATTTGTTAGAACCGCCTCACCGCCTCGGTGAGGCGGTTCTAACGAATACCCACAATCTATATTTTAGAGCAGAAATAAGAAAAATAAGGTTTACCCCTGTAAACCACAGTTAAACTACATAAAAGTGGGGTTCAAGAGGGTCCAACATCACGTGAACCACTCCGTGAAATGAAGACCCCCCTATACCCCACTTTATATAGAGAAAACTGGGGTTTAAGGGGGTGAACATTATTTTTCTTATTTCTGCTCCAACACATAGGTTGTGGGTACTCGTTAGAACCGCCTCAATGAGGCGGTTCTAACGAGCACCCACGACCTATGTTTGCAGTATTTACAAGAAAAATATCACGGATTTTCATCAGAAAAATGGCCATTTTGGAGATGTGAAAAAATGCACTATGTCGTACGGGTGTGTTATCGTAATGTTATATAGGCGCGTTTTCGTGATACGTCTCAAAGATGGTCACATCACAGAGTAGACTGGATGTAGGAAACTGAAACACTGTTAAAATGACATTTAAAGAATAAATATTCTTAATTTTAGCTGATCCTAATACGAATTTTACCATATGTGCTATTCCGTGATTTAGAAATGATCCTCTTTTGAAAGTAATCGTTTGTTATATGGGCTCAAATTACAAGAACAGAAACACCTGAGGCAATTACCATCAACTCTGACAAAGTACACTTTTTTGCGCCCGCCCCTCCTCTGTTATCTTTGTGTGCCCACGAAGTCTTAAAGGAAATCATTTCACCACAAAGAGCGAATACGTCGCGTGAACAAGTCCGTGAAATGAACAGCCCCTAAGCCTCATTTTATAATGTCACAGGGATGGAAAAAGAACATGGATTCGAACTCGAACCCTCTCGCATACCTTGCGAACACTCTACCGACTGAGCTACCGAGCCACACGGTCGACCTGATACACGTTCCCCCTGCCTAATTAGATTCGTCCCGAATCTCTCCTAATGAGATTCGTCCCGAATCTCTTAAGTCCTATCCAGTCCGGCTGAGAGACATATTTTTCATACTATTTCATGCCCTCAGACGTGGTACTGGATCCACACTGGCCACCAAATGTCACAGTGTTGGAAAAAGAACATGGCTCAATCGGGACTCGAACCCAGGGCCTCTCGCATACCGTGCGAACGTTCTACCGACTGAGCTACCGAGCCACAGGGTCGACCTGCTTCATAGAGAAAACGAGGATTTACGTGGGTATATATTATATTTGTTATTTCTGATCCAAGACATATGTAGTGGGTACTCGTTTGAACCGCCTCAATGAGGCGGTTCTAACGAGTACCCACTACATATGTTTGCAGTATAAATAAGAAAACAAAAATGACCAGTTTCCATCAGAAAAGTACATGCAGCCATTCTGGAGATGTGAAGTGAAAAAAAAAACACAATGTCGCACGGATGTGTTATCGTAATTAGTAGATATCTAATGATAAGGGAGACAATTAGTGTGCCCAGAGTTGTCTCAGCTGCCTTTGTATCCATTTAAATATAAAATCAGAACTTTAAATACATATTATTACGTTAGCGCTGGTCTCGATAACTCAGGCGGATGGGCATCTGACTGCTGATCAGGGGGTTGCGGGTTCGATACCTGCCGGAGTCGGCAACATTCTTTCTTGGAGATTTATCAAGAAACATCCATATGACAAAGTGCATTCTTTCATATCTAAATGTTTATTTTACTGAAGAAAATTTGTGACATGTTTCTAATTTATTTTCCAAGTATATGTTGTCGGTGCTCGTTAGAACCGCCTAGATTCATCGAGGCGGTTCTAACGAGCACCTACAACCTTTATCTTGGAGTAGAACTAAAGAAAATAATACATTACCCCGAAAACCCTGTTTGTTGTATTTAAAGTGGGGTTTAGAAAGGTGCTGAATGCACAGACTTGTTAACGTAATGAAGTGAGGTTTGTTAAAATGACTAGCTCAGTATGACTGAAATACGGTTGACAAACACACAAAAATTCTCTGCACATCAGAATCTCGAATAGAATAGTCCTGTCACTTCGCAAGAACGTTCCTAATGTCTTAATTGTGATACAAATACCCAATATATGCCATTTAGACTCCGCCTCACAAACACTCGGAGAAGGTCCGTTTCTGTGTTGTCTCCGTAAGTTTAAGGAACAAAAAACTTATCCACGTACTTCAAGCTTCAGTAAACAGTGCCGACTCGGATCAGACGCCGCATTTCTGATTCTGCATTATTTACAAATGTCCCTTTTTTGAGGCGGTTGGGGACGCTAGGCATTTTTCACGATGGCCAAATACTTGATATTCACTTAACTCAGTTCCGTTTGTATCATTTACGCATGTTTCAAAGGTCTGACAGCGCCGATATTAAGCCAATACATTGACTGGAATAACTCTATCAACTATCGCATAGCTTTTTTTGGCTTGCAGCGACGGCTGCAAGCCAATTAGATTGGAAAAGTGGTTCCGGTTTTAGACTTCTCTTTCTATGTTATTTTGGATCCTCAGGTGTTTTTTTAAAACAAAAATCAGAGATACAGTCAGCTTTTTCCGGTGTTCTGGTTCCCTCACCCTATAGCTCAATAGCTTTCGCATATTTTAATAGAATACATGGTACCAGTTTAGTGAGAGATGGTCTGGTGACAGAGCTATCGTTTCTGTGCGAAAGTTTAACTAAACACCGAAGCGAATTTATCCACTAGGCCACGGTCTACTCAGACTACCGTCAATACAGTTTACCTTCAATAACATGTGCGAGTACATAGTGGACATAAAGGTGAATATTATACTTTATTAGGGCCCCGCACTGAAAGTGTGGGTGCTCTATAGTAATCAATCTGTCCGTTCGTCTGTCTGTCCGTCCACAATTGTTTTTATCCTCCATAACTTCCTTGATGGATTTAAATATATACTTGGCAGAAATGTTAATCATAATGTGATGGAGTGTTGCGCGCAAGACTCAGGTCCGTACCTCAAAGGTAAAGGTCATACTTAGATGTTAAAGGTCAAAAAAGGGTCTTTGTCGTGTCCAATCAATAACTTTGTTATTCCTGGATAGATTTAAATATTACTTTGCAGAAATGTTAACCATAATGTGACGGAGTGTCTCGCGCAAGACCCACAGCCGTACCTCAAAGGTCAAGGTCATACTTAGAGATAAAAGGTAAAAAAGCGTCTTTTTATTGTGTCCAATCTATAACTTTCTTATACCTGGATGGATTTAAATATTACTTAGCAGAAATATTAACCATAATGTGACAGTGTGTCACTCGCAAGACCCAGGTCCGTACCTCAAAGGTCAAGGTCATACTTAGAGGTGAAAGGTAAAAAAACGTCTTTTTTATCGTGTCCGATCAATATCTTTCTTATTCCTGGATTGATTTTAGAATCTTATACTCCTTTGTTTGTATATTTGTGTCGTCACCTAACAATTACATGTTTACTGGCCACATGACATGACTGTATACTCAGTATGTATGGAAGGCCGCCTCCATGGTCCAGTGATTAAGGTCGCTGACTTGTAATCACTGGAGGGTCAAGGGTTCGAGCCCCGCTACCGGCCATGATCGTTTATGTGAGAACATTTGGTAGTTTGTGTCGGAGGATCGGAGTCTTGTACTGGTACTTTCCAGGAACGATGGTTAGGAAACTACCCGCCTGTATATGACTGAAAGATTGTTGAACGGGCGTAAAACCTAGCAAAACAAACAGTATGTATGATGTGTTCTACCACATTATTGTCTCTCAAATCTGTTAGGGACATTTATTTTGTTTTGTTTGTCCATTTCTACTTGCCAAATCGCATATCGTCCGTGCTCCATAAGTCCATTATTCCTCCTGTCTGTCTGTTAACAATGTCTTCTTCCAACTACTAGTCAGATACTACTGAGCAAATTTCAATAAACCATGGTCATCACAATGATCCCTTACAATCATAGTTGGTTAAAAGTGAGAATGTGATCATTGGATCAAATGTCAATGCCTCAGTTACCTTGGCATTGAAATATTTCTTCCAATAAATGCCAGGGTAGTGCCACATAGAAAATTGACACCTCATGGGTTTGTCCATTCCAATGTGTACGTAGATAAACCATATATTGCCTTTGAGTACACTGCATCAAAAGTCTATGTCCCATTAACAAGAACAGTGCAAATTGCAACCTCACCAGTACTATCCTCTACATCAACTCGTACATCCATGTGGCGGCAATATGGCTACATTTACACCAGGAACAGTACCCTTTAAACCAGGCAAGCCTTTCCTTTTAAAAGGAACCTTTATCACAAATGGAAGCCATCCTGTAAAAACCTGTTTTTGTCATTTGCGAACACCAGATGTGCAGATCAGCGTCACAAAAACATGCCTATATACTTTTTACCCCCGTGAACCCATTTTTATATAGTAAAACTGGGCTTTACAGCGGTAAACCTTATTTTTTATTTCTGCTCTAAAACATAGATTGTGGGTACTCGTTAGAACCGCCTCATCGAGGCGGTTCTAACGAGGGCCCACAAATCGAGGCGGTTCTAGCGAGTACCCACAATCTATATTTTGAGCAGAAATAAGAAAAATATCACAATTTTTCTTCTTAACATTTTCGTTTCTTCGGCGGTAAAGTGTACAATGTATTTGTATAGGTGTGTTTTCGTAATGTCCTGCGCATCTGCGCAGTCCGATCAGCACCTCAATGTTCTCTCTTTGTATAGTAGGATATACATATTTTCTATTGATAAAAATTTCAACACTCCAGCTCGTCCATTACGCAAACACGCCTGTACAAATACATTGTAAACTTTACCCCGAAAAACTAAAATTTCAAGATGAAAAATTATGTTTTTTTCTTATTTCTCCTCAAAATATAGATTGTAGGTACTCGTTAGAACCGCCTCATCAAGGCGGTTCTAACGAGTACCCACAATCTATGTTTTAGAGCAGAAATAGGGAAAAAAATAAGGTTAACCCCCTGTAAAGATAAAAGTGGGGTTCAAGGGGTCAGAATTATATAAGCGTGTTTTCGTGATGCATGCAGCTGAACAGGTCGGTTTGTTTCTTACCGAGTCAAAATCCCGAAAACAAGCTTGTTTCCCGTGGCAGAGCTCAGATTGTCCTTGTCCATACTCAAGGACACCAAACAAATTGTAATGTTTGGCATGAAGCGTTTCAGATCTAAAACTCCGAAAGCATACTTGCAAGGTTTTCCATTGCGTCTTCTTAAAAACTTCCATGAAACCATTGAAGACCCAGATTAGACTGAGAATTTGCGAGGCCTGATCTTGGCTTGCGTCGGAATACGAATAACAAATCTTGGCGTTTGGCATTTTATTATTTGGCTCATAAGATGTCGTATAAGATTTCTCAAGATGAGGTAACCAGCCAATCAATGATCAATTGGCTAGGCGAACATGACAAACATTTACTTTGCTACTTTTAGCATAAGTAACATTAAACGAAGTGATAGGCGTCTAATGATAAATCTAAAATAGAAGAAATATCCCAGAAATGAGAAAAAGGGCATTATTGCCTAGGCGACAAGAAAAGGCATCATGGCAACAAGTCCGTGTAATGAAGACCCCTCTGAACCCCACTTTATATAGAGAAAACTGGGGTTTACCGGGGTATACGTTATTTTTCTTATTTCTGCTCCAAGGCATATGTTGTGGGTACTCGTTAGAACCGCCTCAACGAGGCGGTTCTAACGAGCACCCGCAACATATGTTTGCATTATAAATAATTTGATTGATTGATTTGAGGTTTAACGTCCCCGTCAACACTGTAAAGTTCATTTTGGAGACGTTGCTTCCAATTTTGTGGGACTTTTTCCCGACATTGAGATGAAATGACATCTCAAGCCCTGTCGCCAAATGAAACCAATATGGTTTATAAGCATGGACGGTCCGACTCGCACCGCTTTGACAGGGCAGGCTTAGATCGTCCAAGCGGTTTACCAGTACTCGTTGCAGTCGGTGTCAGCTCTGCGTGGAAGCATCAAGCGGCCAATCTATTTTTTCGAGCCCGGATGGGCGGGGGCCGAAGTTCATGTAATGAAGACCCCTCTAAACAGAAGAGAAGGCAATGATCAGGAATCGATACAATTAACCCACGGCTCCCATCAGAGACACCAAAGGGAAAGAAACACAAACATGAAACAACAGACCCTAATGGTAACATCAATAGCGGAAAGCCAAAGGGAAGTTACTTTCCCACAAAATGGCCAATTGGCCATTATATAGAGAAAAATGGGGTTTTCAGGGGTATACATTAGTTTTTTTTTATTTCTGCTCCAAGGCATATGTTGTGTGTACTCGTTAGAACCGCCTCAGTGAGGCGGTTCTAACGAGCACCGCAATCTTTGTTTGCAGTATAAATAAGAAAACTATCTCGGATTTTCGTCGGAAAAGAGATGAAATAATGCACTATGTCGCACGAGTGTGTTTTCGTATTTAGCCAGAGAGTCCTTAACAGAGATTTTCGTTTACATGTAATCCTTCAACTCCTGTATCTTATGCAAACACCGTGGATCCAGATCAAAATCTGCATTTACTGGTGTCTGATCTGGATCTACACTGTTTGCGTAACCATGTGTACAATCTACGTTTAAACGTCACGGCGACAAGTATAGCACGGCTGTAGATAACGTTTACCTGGATTTCGTACAAATCAGTGATACTGCACTTTATCAGTTATCCCCTATATTAATTGCATTGTAACACCTTGACTTGATAAAAATATGCTTTCTCAGGACAAATGAGTTTTATCAGTCAACGTGACATTGCACTTTTATGAATGAACCGGACTACCGGAAAATGGCTAAAGTGTACTTATTAATTGAAAAATCGGAAAAATTACATTAAACTCAAAAAAAAATAATGATCAGCTGATACTAAATACTTGTACATGTATATAGACCGATTATTGCACGCCAGAAAGTTGGAGGCAATGAGGATAATCGATAACTGATAGCAAGCAAATTGCATAATAATGAGTATACAGGATGTGGGGGTAGGGTTGGGGTAAAATGACAAATAAATCATTTGATATCACTTTTTTTAGGCTCGGCTTCGAGAACGCATGCAGAATCACTCGGCAAGCCTCGCGATTCTACAAGCGTTTTCGAAGCCTTGCCTGATAAACTTGATATCAAATCACAAGAACCTGGTATTCTCTATAAGTAAGTTTGGGTCGACTGATAAACAATCTAATAAACAATCGACTCTAAAAACTTGTCTTAACCCTTCTTTTGCTGAATATTCAATTTAGCCACACCAATTTCTGAGTTTGAACCAATCAGATTACTTGATGTAATTTATTTCTATAAATTCATAAAATGAATGTCAAACAGTGTAGATTCTGATCAGATGGCTTCTACAGAAGCCATCTGATCTGGATCTACATTGTTTGCAAAGATAGGGGTTGTCGTGAACAGCAGGATAAGGGTTGATGAAGCCTAATTGGCCGAAACTAGCTAGTCTGGCCCAGAAAACATGTACACTCCATATTTTTTAGTTCTGTGGTGTATTCGTTGCTTCCAAAGGATAACCCTTTTATAGAACATATTAAACTTCACTAGAGCTGGTGTGTGGGAATATGTGGCGGCGGTAAAACGTCTCCCTGCCCTACATCATAGTGTAGACTATATTTTCTTGTCCTTTGGGATCATTGATCTCATTGTGGAATTTTGAAAATATCTGAGGGTCACTGATGAGGCCTAATTGGCCGAAACTAGCTAGTCTGGCCCAGAAAACATGCACACTCCATATTTTTCAGTTCTGTGGTGTATTTGTTGCTTCCAAAGGATAACCCTTTTATAGAACATATTAAAACTTAAGTCATCGTTATGCCTTGTGTAGTTTTGGTCCAATCTTACTTCGTGAGTCTGTCAAACAGAGAAACAGAGCCGAGGAATACCAGCTGCGTGCACATAAGAAACGAAGATCAAAAGAAAGAAAGAAGATTTGTTTGTTTTGTTTGAACTGAGGTTTTACGTCCCCGTCAACACCATTTTGGAGACGTGGCTTTCCATTTTGCGGGATTTTTATCCGAAATGACATCTCAAGCCCTGCCACCAATGCTGCTGATGATGATGACGACGATGGAAGAAGAAGAAGAAGACGATGGTGGTGTTTATGATGGTGATGATGATGATGGTGATGATGATGGTGATTGTTACGAAACGCAATTTCTCCCTTCAGTTGTCTACCTTGGTAAAGTATATGCATAGTGGTTAGAACACTGGACTTTTACCCGAGCGGCCAGGGTTCGAATCCCAGCATAGGCGGTTTTTCTTTTCAGCTGTGTTTCGATAGGCGGTTTTTCTTTTCAACTATACTTCGTGTCGTAAGATGGGGACTCGTCATGTGGCGGAATATTTCACCGAAAATGGCATCGTGCCGAAATTGGCTTCGCGTCATGATAAATGACGACTTTCTTAGATAGGGGTATGTTACGGATCTCAATTCTTCCTTTCATTTATCTATCTTGGAAGATTATGCACAGCTTATAGGTTTATTACCACTTTCTGACAACTGCCTTTGACTCCATCACGAAAACAGGCCTATATAGTTTTGACCCCCTTGAAATCCACTTTTATATAGTAAAACTGGGGTTTGCAGGGGTAAACCTTATTTTTCTTATTTCTGCTCTAAAATATAGGTTGTGGGTACGCGTTAAAACCGCCTCGATGAGGCGGTTCTAACAAGTACCCACAACCTATTTTTTGAACAGAAGAAAAATTTTATTTTTCTTATTTCTGCTCTAAAATATAGGTTGTGGGTACTCGTTAGAACCACCAAGATAAGGCGGTTCTAACAAGTACTCACATCCTATATTTTGAACAGAAATAAGAAAAATATCAACATTTTTCATCTTAAAATTTTCAATTTTTCGGCGATAAAGGTTGCAATTTATTTGTATAGGCGTGATTTCGTAATGCGGTCGTCAGAGCATTGGAATTTCACATGTGCGGCCAGAGTTCGAATCCCAAACTGGACGGGGATTTTTATTCATGTCGAAATATTACAAAGAAAGAGAAAGGAAGGAGGAATTTGTTTGGTTGTATTGGGGTTGAACGCCCCAGTCAACACTATTTAGGTTTTCGAGCCGGTCAGTTTACCTATGGGCAGGCCTATACGTAAGCGGTTAACAATACAGTGCACATTCTTTCGCTATAAACTGACAACTGCCCTTCTTGACTCGGCGGAAGGGAGAGACTGAATGCCCGTAGAAAAGATTCCATGATCAATCTCCGCGAAGGAATGTTGACGACCCGGGCAAAAATCGAACCCACGTTCTCCAGATCACCAGTCAGACGCCCATCCGACTGAGCTGCCGAGGCCGACAAGGAAGGAAGAAGAACAAATCGCAAATTATGTACAGTCGAACGTCAATGGCTCGAACACCTTTGGGACCTCGAAGATCTGTTCGAGACAGGGGTAGTTCGAGCCACTGCGGTTACTGCCAGGAGGCATAACGAGATACTTTTAGACATCTTTTCGGTGTTCTATAATGAATATGTATGCTGAGTGTACTCATCAGAATCGCCACATTGAGGCGATTCTAATGAGTACACACAGTATACATTTGCAAGATAAAAGACTAAAATCTCCTACTATTTCTTATGTAGAGGATTTCGCTAGGAACTCAAGAATGGGTTCGACTCATTCATGGTAAACGAGCCATCGTTATTCGAGCCATCGAAGTTCTACTGTAGGTGTCTAGAATAATTACGCATAGTAGTAGAATAACAAGAAGAAGAAGTAGAAGAAGATTATGAACATGATGGTGATGATGATGGTGATGAAAAAAGAGTGAGTGTTTCAGTTTTACGTCTCACCAACAGCTAATGTCATACTGGACCTCGGTTTAAAGCCTCATACCAAAGTCTGGAGAAGCCCGGTACCGATCCTGCCATCCCTGGTTTAGAAGGCGAGTAGCATAACCACTACATGTACCACGGAGGCTTCTCACGAAGAAAGAAGAAGAAAAGGATAATGAGTATAATTATGATGATGATAATGTAAAAATACGAAAAAAAAAATTGATGATTAAGAAGATGAAGAAATCGCAAAATATGCGTGTGTCTAGAATAAACATTCCCATTACGCACATTACGCATGAGACACATTGTTCTGTCTACATCTACTCTAATCACAGGAACCTATCTTAAATTATGGAACTTGCTACCAATTTGTAAGCGGTACTATGGAGTGATATTCATAACGAAAACACGCCTATACAAATACATTGTAAACTTTGCCGCCAAAAAGATTAAAAATTGATTTTCTTATTTCTGCTGATAATATGGACTGTGGGTACTCGTTAGAACCGCCTCATTGAGGCGGTTCTAACGAGTTCCCACAATATATATTTTAGAGCAGAAATAAGAAAACTAAGGTACACCCCTGCTTATAATACAGATTGTGGGTACTCGTTAGAACCGCCTCATTGAGGCGGATCTAACGAGTACCTACAATCTATATTTTAGAGCAGAAATAAGAAAAAAGGTATATCCCTGTGATACAACGCATAATGAAGTAATGTAGTAATTTCTTCATTTTGAATTTTTTACTTCATTATGCGTTGGCATAGTCGATGCGAAATGAAATAAAATGTAGTTTTTACTTCAATATGCGTCGATACTAAGAGGTTTGCGCAAAATGAAAGAATTATTTCATTTTGCGGCGATAGGTGGCATACTTAATTTTCCTTCATTATGCGTCGACAGTTTTTATGTTTGATATGAGGTTTAATGTCACCGTTAACACTATTTAGGTCATTTTGGAGACGTTAATTTTGTTGGACTTTTACCCGAAATTGAGATTAAATGACACCTCAATCCCTGCCGTCCAATTAAACCCAAAAGGGTTTATATGCATGGATGGGCCGACTCGCAGCAGTTTTCCTGGGTAGGCTTAGAATTAAGCAGATAACCGGTACTCATGTGCGGTCGGTATCAGCTCTGCGTGGAAGCATCGTGCAGCCCATCTATTTCTTCAAGCCCCGATGGGCGGGGGCGAATATGCGTCGACAGTATGAGGTCGGTTCTAAATGAAAAAAAATGCACATGTATTTTGCTTTGAGAGATGGCACACTTTTTCGAACATCACAGAAACAAAAGTAACCCAAAAATTTAAGGCTAAAATATACATGTGGAGACTTTTATAAGTAGAATGACGGTGCATTATCAACAGAAAAGGAAGGTCGAAAACATGTGGTGAGAAGTTTATATAAAAGTATGCAGTTCAAGAAGCCAGTCGTTATGACGTAGGCCAAGAGCTCATGTGATGTTTCTGTGAATCGAGGTTTAACATTTAGCTATTTAACTATTTAGGTCCGTATTTTGTGCGACTTTTACCCGGCATTAAGATGGATTGACATCTGAAGCATTACCGCCCAATGAAATCAGAAAGCTTATACAAGAATATTGGCAAAGCATGGCTATTATCCGACCAACCTCGTGCTTTGTTGTCGATCCATTTACAGTGGATAATTTTGCTTCGCTCTTTGGTTGCACGGCGGTGGGCCTGTTTTCGGACTCGCACTCGCACTCCTTTTAAGATGCATAGATGGACAAACAGCTGGGCTATGGACTGGTCCAAGCAAATATGGTCCCCCACTCCAACTATTGTGTGCACTACATGATCATGTGTTGAGCCTTAAAACACAAATGAGGGAAAAACATCAGACATGAGACCAAAATACCGTAAGGCGTTCAGTTTTAACTCTACTAACATAATCAAATACAGTGAAATTCCGCTATTAAGACCACCTAAAATTAAGACAAATTTTGTTTTTAAAGCATATTTTGAAGGTTAAAGTTACATTTTCTGTGTGATTGCGACATTCAGTGTGCTCTTGTGGAAGACCATCTTTGGGACTGTTCAAATATGGTCTTAAAGACCGTTTTTGAACTGTCTCAAATGTGGTCTTTATATTGGAATTTACCTTTATTGCTTCCTAAGTCTTTGGTCTCCTTTCGTAGACAGCTATGTTCTTCCATCATTACTTCATTTTGCGTCGATATGGTGCATATCAACGCGAAATGAAATATTTTTTTTTACTTTATTTCGCGTCGACTACGCCAACGCATAATGAAATAAAAAAATCAAAATGAAGAAATTACTACATTACTTCATTATGCGTTGTATCATCCCTGCAAACCTCAATTTTACTATATAAAAGTGGGGTTCAAGGGATCAAACTTATATAGGCGTCTCTTAGTGATGTCTTGAATTGTTTGTGGGTTTGCGTCCGCTGTATTTTCGCATTGCGTGCCACAGAATTCTACTAAAGAAAGATGTTTTACAATTATACCAGCCCACGTATATATTAGAGTGACATAGTTTAGCTGTGTGTGGCACGCAAGATCACACTGAACAATAACAATTAGTCGTCAAAATGATCCCATTTTATTATGACTTCACTTAATAAGACTAAACATCAGGTCAACAAGTCCTTGTGATGAACTCCGCTTTAAATAAAAATCAAAAATGAGTTCCTTTAAGAGCAATGAAAACATTCATAAGACAGTAGATAAGATGGGTCATACTACGTAGTTTCGGCTAATAAAGCCTCATCAGTGACCCTGTAATGATCCGGAAAAGAAAGCCAGAGGAAACATATTGCAATTTTGCGAATTTCGAATAGGCAGTCGATTCAAAGACTGATATAAATCCAAATGGGGTCCAAATAATTAAAAACCTGTCTAGAATATGAGTCTAAACCAATAATTTATTTCTGATTTCTCAGAATATTTACGCTGATCTCAAAGGACCAAAAGTAAAATATAAACTGCACTATGGTTGATGTACGGGGAGACGTTTTACGGCCGCCACACGGCACAACACCAGCTGCAGTGAAGGCAAATAAAAATCTAAAATAAGTTCCGCTTTATATAGAGTTTGATTTACAGGGGTATTCCCCTTATTTGTGCTCAAAACCATAGACAGTGGGTACTCTTCAAAAGCGGTTCTAACGAGCGCCCACACTCTTATGTTTGATGTATAAAAAGCAAAACGGGCCTTCGCACCACGGGGCTTCGAGAAAAAGATTGGGCTACATGGTGCTTCTACGCAGAGCTGAAACCAACCACGCAGAAGTACTTGTGGCCTAAGCCTTGTCCAGGGCAAAGTAAGGCGAGTCGGACTGTCCGTGCACATAAACCCTATTGGTTTGTTTGGGCGGTATGGCTTGAGATGTCGAATATAAGTCCCACAAAATTGAAAGCAGCGTTTCGAAAATGATCTACATACTGTTGACGGAGACATAAGACCTCAACTCGAGCAAAACAAGACAAATACAGTCTAACCTCAATTGCTCGAATACCTTAGGGACCTCAAAAATCTGTTCGAGACAGGGGTAGTTCGAGCCACTGAGGTTACTGTCAGGAGGCATAACGAGATACTTTAAGACATCTTTTCGGTGTTCTATAATGAAAATGTATGCTGTGTGTACTCATTAGAATCGCCTCATCGAGGCGATTCTAATGCGTACACACAGCATACATTTGCAAGATAAAAGACTAAAATCTCCTTAATTATCCCCCACTATTTCTTATGTAGAGGATTTTGCTAGGGGCTCAAGAATGGGTTCGACACATCCATGGTGAACGAGCCATGGGTGTTCGAGCTATCGAAATTCTACTGTATCGCACATTTTCATCAGAAAAAAAATAACCGTTGCATTATGATAACACACCTTTGCGACATAATGCATTTTTATCATCTCCAAAATGGCTACCATTTCGATCAAAAATATGTTATTTTTCTTATTTATACTGCAAACATAGGTTGAGGGTGCTCGTTAGAACCGCCTCATTGAGGCGGTACTAACGAGTACCCACACCCTATGTCTTGGAGCAGAAATACGAAAATAATGTATACCCCCTTTCTCTATATAAAGTGGGGTTTAGGGTGTGTTCATTTCACGGACTTGTTCATGTGATGGAATGCTGTATGCCACGCGGGTATGTCATCGCAATTAGCATAACATATCGCGGTTGATCAATGATCATAAAACGCCTTATGCGCAAGTTTAAACATTTTCGGCAGTGGCCACGGTTGTTTCCTTGGGGTTCAACGGCTTATTCCACATGTAGCCAATCATGGATTATTGTGCGACAAACGTGTGGCGCGAAATGCGGCCGTTTGTTTGCCAGCGACAAACGTGTGGCGCGAAATGCGGCCGTTTGTCGCTACCCATTGTTTCGCGGTCAACAAGTTACTGTCTGAATTGTTCGCGGGATTTCGCCATTAGTGGGTTTGAATACAGCGTCGATGTTGATATGTCAACATCGAAGCACCGGCTCAAGCATATAAAACGGTACCACTTCTGAATCCCGTCATTTAGTCATACTGGGACATGTATCGTGTTAAGTTGAACTAAGTTATACTTTAGCCACGCACCATGTGGTATAGCTTAATGATTGTTATGTCATTTGTCACTGGCGTGTTGATTTAAAGCCACGAAAATGGCGTTTCTTTCTCATGCAATGTTTCATTCTTCCTGTCAATGTCTTTCGTTGTTTGTTGGTTAGTTTAACGGCAAAGCCAACGGCATTGATGCCATTTTGAGCCTTCATTTTACCTATCTTCACCTTTCCTGGGCATTCACCTTAATTGCATTATCTGCTGGTTCCTAATCTGAATGTTGTCAGTGTTTGAAAAACAGGTAACCAGACCCACCTTTCAAGGTCAGGGGGGTCTGGTTACCTATTTTTCCAATATTGACAATGTGCAAGCTGGGAGCCAGCAAATAATGCAAATATGGTGAATACATGTGTGTGTGTGTGTGTGTGTGTGTGTGTGTGTGTGTGTGTGTGTGTGTGTGAATTCGGGTTTAACGTCGCTTTCAACAATTTTTCAGCCATATCACGACGGTGTCTGGTTGCGACAGGGAGCTCAATGCTCACTTTTATAGTGCTGCCTCACTGAAGTATCATGTCCCAGACACATTACATGATACCACACCCAGTCACATTATCCTGACACTGGGTCGACCAGTCCTAGCTCTACCCCGTAAATCTGAGTGCCAAGCGAGGAGCAGCTAGTACCATTGTTAACGACTTTGGTATGTCGCGGCCCGGGATCGAACCCGTGACCTCCCGTTCCCCGGAGCGGACACTCTACCAACTGAGCTATCGGGGCCGGTGTGAATACATGTATATGTACATGTATCCAATACGATAACATACCCGTGCGACATGTACATAGTGCATGTATTCACATCTCCAAAATGGCTTCTTTTCTGATGAAAACCCGTCATATTTCTCTTATTGATACTGCAAACATAAGTTGTGAGTGCTCGTTAGAACCGCTTCATTGAGGCGGTTCTAACGAGGCCTCACAACCTATATATGTCGTAGGTTGTGAGTGTTCGTTAGAACCACCTCATTGAGGCGGTTCTAACGAGTACCCACAACCTACGTCTTAGAACAGAAAAAAAGAAAAATAATATTTACCCTCGTAAACCACAGTTTTCTCTACATAATATATACGAGGGATGTTCGAAAATAATTGCTTTTTTCTATCTGGAGACTTCAAATTTCAAGAGAGCCCAAAAGTACTCATTTCATGCCCGCGAACTACTCCCCGTGGCTAGAAATGCAAAGCTTCAGCCGATGTATCCACTTCTTGAAGGCGTCACGGTAAGCTGATTTGAGCAGTAATAAGGTACTAATGAATGGCAGATCCAAGTGCCTGTCGGGATTGGTATTTCCGCCCAGCAAGGAATGATTTCAATTTCGGACACAAAAAGAAATCTCATGGGGCAAGGTCTTGGGAATATGGGGGGGGGGGTGAGGCAAAACAATTACTTTTTCTTTCTTCAAAAACGCCGTAACAATAGCGGAGGTATAGTAGTCGCAGATAAGATTGACTAGGCGGAGCTATTCAGGTGTCGTCAATATATGTCAAATTCGCTGAGTCCACCAGAAGATTCGGCAGAGTGCCTTTCGCACGCTTTCTACAAGGGGACGAAATGGTCATATACGCCATAGCTATGCTTGTGTTACAGTTGAATTCACACAATCGGGTGACTTGATTTACCTTTTTGTTAATGGAACATCCCTAAGGCAGATACAAACGATAGCTCCGCCTAGTCATGATCTTATCTGCGACTACTATATGAGCGGTTGTAGAAGACGGACATCTTTAAAACCAGTGGCAGAGCGTCGTTTCTGATAATACTTTTTCAGTTTCTTCAGTACTTCGTCTTTGTGGTACTTTCCGGTGATGCTTTTGCCATTTTTCACCGGCACTTTTATTGCGACTCTTTCACCAGAGAAGAAGATTGCATACAAAACCTTCTTGGTACTCAAAGAACGTTTGGCAAATTATTGGGCGCTTGCTGTGTTTAGTGGCCCAGGTCTTATTGCAAACCTTTCTGACGGGCTCAAAATAATGGACTTAGGTTTCATCACCTGTGACGACATTGGCAAAATGATTTTTGTCATATTTTGGAAACATTTGAAGCAGCTTTATGGCCACTTTAACCCGTTGCCTCTTTTGCTCGTCAGACAACAGATGCGGCACCCGTCTAGCAGAAATCTTTCTGACTTTCAAATGCTTCTTCAAAATAAGGTGAACCATTGATAGTGATATGCCTACCTTTCGTGCAATATCTCGAACTGTAAATCTGGCATCTCCTTCAATGATTTCCTTTATTTTGGAAACGATTTATTTACGAGATGCAGATTTAGGCTTACCTGATTTCTGTGCATTTTTTATGGACTCTACACCAGACCCAAATTTCTTTTTCCACCGCCGAACTGTCATAAGACACACAAGAAGGTCCAAAAGCAGTAGAAATTTCAGTCAATCAGCTTCTTCAAAGAACAACCAAGTTTTGAGCACGCTTTGATCTAAGCCCGTATTTCATCTTTTTAGTCGACGCTTCTACCAACCATTTTTACTGCAGTGGTCAATGACTGCGTGTATTCAAATGGCAAAGTTTATGTCTTACACTTAGTCTAACATGTACATTTATACACCAGTGTGTAGATATTGAATAGCCCTATACAAGTATACTTTGGCTTTGATCGTGCACAACGTGGATATCGAGCTAGAGGACAATTAGCAATTCTTTTCGAACATCCCTCGTAAAGTGACGTTTAGGGGATGTTCATTTCACGGACACATTATTGCGCCAGAAACTGTCAACTGCCCTTCTTGAATCAGTGGAAGTAACAAGAATGACAGTAGAAAATATTTTAGCCCCGCCAAGCGAATTTGTGTCTTCGAGCATTCCGCCATGACAAATTTTAACTGCGCATGCCCAGCCATTCAGAGAGGCCAGAGGTATGGCGTTCTGTCTGATGGTTCCTCTTGATTCACTGCTTGTATGAGCGAGCAGCGAAGGTTCTGGCGGGACTGCGCGAATGCGCAGGCTCGCCTGAACCTTCGCTGCTCGCATAGGCGATAAGTACAAAAATCGCTTGACGGGGCGCATTTAATGGTCAATGTTCACCAAGAAAATGTTGCAGGAGCAAGCGGGTATCGAACCCGCGACCTCCTGGTCATCAGTCGGACGCGCGTATGTCTCTGTCGTCATCATGTAATCTTAATCCCTTACATCATGTTAACAAGCCCGTGTAATGAAAACCGCTCTAAACCCAGTTCATATAGAGGATCTTGCACGAGTTCATGTATTGTTGAATTTATTAAACGAGTTGGGGGACAGTCATGAAATGCGAGGCTCCGCTGAACATTTTATGCCTTTTCCTTAACGAGTTTAATAAATTGAATAACATTTGAGCGCATCTATCATATGGTATTTAAAACGCATTTTATTCATGATTTCTTTTTTTATATATAAAAAATAGGAAAGGGTTATTGCCAGCGGTTTTACGTTTAAATGGTATTGCTTGTTGGCTTGTAAAATTATTTCATTCCGGTTATTACTTTTTTCAGTAACTACTGTTATGACTGTAAAAGCTTACATACATGGAGGATCTTACATGAGTGCTCATGTATTATTGAATTTATTAAACGAGTTGAGGAAAAAGGATAAAATGCGAGGCTGTGCCGAGCATTTTATCCCTTTTCCTCAACGAGCTTAATAAATTCAATAATACATGAGCACGAATGCAAGATTCCATTTATCATATGACATTTAAAGCGCATTTTATTCACGATTGTTTACAAAAATGTCAATATCCCGCCGTTAGTAAACGCGACGTCGTTAAAGACGTCGTACATGTAACGTTACGGGACGTATCTAGCTAATTTGCATATTTAATCCACTAGTGGATAGTGGATTATCGAAAATATTACATGGCGTTATTACACTCTCGGACGCGACGTCATATGATAAATATGCTTGTTCTAGGGTGGTTGGCTTTGTGATACGAATCGTTGCTGCATGTTGTTTGTTTTTCTTTTCCCAAGCATTTCCATATTTTTAATATGTTATGCATTGTTGACTAAATTAAGTATTTCAATCACCTCGTTTGGGGAAGGTGTGGATATTTTTTCTGATTGTTTCTGTCATGGACAGCATCAATTGTTTATTTCTATTTTTCTAATTGCTGTTCCAAACATTGGTCGTGGATACTATTTAGCCTGGAACGCCTTTTCATGGCGCATAATCCACTGGTCATCCAACATGCATGAATCCAACGTCATAACAACGTCTTTGTAACAAAATGACGTTGCATCGACGTTGGTGCGACGTTACCTGGACGTCATGTGCCCGCTGGGAATAAACTGAACTGCCTTATTGGTGGCGCGGATCCAATGTATATGTTGGTGGCTTTCATTTACGAGTATACACGACCTATGTTTTAGAACAGAAATAAGAAAAATGATGTAATTCCCTGTAACCCCAACTTCATTACAGAGACATGTAACATACTGATATCCAGTACTCTAACGTACTAGTAATAAGTACATGTACTTTGCATTACGAGAACACGCCTATACAAATACATTGCAAACTTTATCGCCGGAAAAAATGAAAATTTTAAGATGAAAAATTATGATATTTTTCTTATTTCTGCTCCAAATTAAGATTTTGGGTATTCGTTAGAACCGCCTCATCGAGGCGGTTCTAACGAGTACCCACAATATATATTTTAGAGCAGAAATACGAAAAATAAGATTTACCCCTGCAAACCCCACTTTTTCTATATAAAAGTGGGGTTCAAGGGGGTCAAAATTATATAGGCTTGTTTTCGTGATGGCATTGAAATAAATTTGATTGCTCAGGCAGACTTAAGTTGTTGTTAAACAAGAGGGCCCAATGGCCCTATATCGCTCACCTGTGTACCAGAAAATCATTAGTGTAGGAGGCCACTTGACATTGCTATATACTAAATATCTAAGCTCAGGCAAAGTGGTGTCCATGCTTATTAACCCTACTGGTTTCATTGGGCGACAGGGCTTGAGATGTAATTATATCTCAATGTCGGGTAAAAGTCCCACAAAATTGAAAGAGACGTCTCCAAAATGACTTATACAGTGTTGAAGGGGATGTAAAACCTCAAATCAAACAAAATCTGTGCCTTATAGTTTTGGAGAAAAAGATTTTTTTAAAGTTTTTTCCAGTATAAGTCTATAGGAGCTAATGAGCCCTGGGGCTTGGCCAATTTTGACCAAAAGGGCACGGTTGGCAGGATTTATGTAGGCAACCATTTTGTGTTGCTATATACTAAATATCTAAGGTCTGTACTTCATAGTTTCAAAGAAGATGTTTGAAGCTTTTTTCCATTATAAGTTTGTTGGAGTTAAGGGGCCACAGGATTTGGACCCCATGGGCATGATTGGCAGGATTCATGTAGGCGACCACTCGACATTGCTACATGCTAAATACCTGAGCTCTGAGACTTATGGTTTCAGAGAAGAAGATTTTTGAAGATTTTTTCCCCATTTTAAATTGTTTGTTTTTTTTTTTCATTATAAGGGCCCTGTGGTTTCAGAGAAGAAGGTTTTTGAAGTTTCTCCAATTGTAAGTCTATGGAAGCTAAAGAGCCCTGGGGTGCGGCCAATTTGGATCCCAGGGGCATAACTGGCAGGATTTATGTAGGTGGCCACTTGACGTTGCTACATACTAAAAATCTAAGCTCTGGGCCTTATGGTTTCATAGAAGAAGATTTTTTAAGTTTTTTCCATTATAAGTCTATTGGAGGTGATGAGCCCGGGCGTGGCCAATTTTGACCCCAGGGGCAGGGTTAGCAGGATTTATGTAGCTAGCTATTTTATGTTGCTAGACACTAAATATCTAAGTTCTGTGCTTCACAGTTTCTGAGAAGAAGATTTTTGAAGCTTTTTTCCATTATGAGTCTATGGGAGCTAAGGGGCCCCGGAGCGTGGCCCATTTGGACCCCAGGGGCATGATTAGCAGGAAGTATGTAGGAGACCACTTGCCGTTGCTACATGCTAAACATCTAAGCTCTGGGCCCTGTGGTTTCAGAGAAGAAGATTTTTGAAATTTTTTTCCATGGGAGCTATGGGAGCTAAGGGGGTCCAAGGTTGTGGCCCATTTGGACCCCAGGGGCATGATTGGCAGGATTTTTGTAAGTGACCACTTGTCATTGCTACATGTTAAATATCTAAGCTCTAGGCCCTGTGGTTTCAGAGAAGAAGATTTTTGAAGCTTTTTTCCATTATGTGTCAATGGGAGCTAAGGGGCCCCGGGTTGTGGCCAATTTGGACCCCACGGGCATGATTGGCAGGGTTATGTAGCTGACCACTTGCCCTTGCTACATGCAAAATATCTCAGCTCTGGGCCCTGTGGTTTCAGAGAAGAAGATTTTTGAAGCTTTATTCCATTATGAGTCTATAGGAGCTAAAGGGCCCCAGGGCGTGGCCCGTTTGGAACCAAGGGGCATGATTGGCAGGAATTATATAGGTGACCACAGGCCGTTGCTACATGCTCAATATCTAAGCTCTGGGCCCTGTGGTTTCAGAGAAGATTTTTGAAGTTTTTTTTCCATTATGAGTCTATGGGAGCTAAGGGGCCCCGGGGTGTGGCCAATTTGGACCCCAGGGGCATGATTGGCAGGAATTATGTAAGTGACCACTTGCCGTTGCTACAAGCCAAATATCTCAGCTCTGAGCCCTGTGGTTTCAGAGAAGAAGATTTTTGAAACTTTTTACCATTATGAGTCTATAGGAGCTAAAGGGCACCGGGGCATGGCCCGTTTGGACCCCAGGGGCATGATTTGCAGGAATTATGTATGTGACCACTTGCCATTGCTACATGCTAAATATCTAAGCTCTGGGCCCTGTGGTTTCTGAGAAGAAGATTTTTGAAGCTTTTTGTTCCAATATGAGTCTATGGGAGTGAAGGGGCCCCGGGGCGTCGCCCATTTGGAACCCAGGGGCATGATTGGCAGGAATTATGTAGATGACCACTGGCTGTTGCTACATGCTAAATATTTAAGCTCTGGGCCCTGTGGTTTCAGAGAAGAAGATTTTTGAAGCTTTATTTCATTATGAGTCTATAGGAGCTAAAGGGCCCCGGGGCGTGGCCCGTTTGGAACCCAGGGGCATGATTGGCAGGAATTATGTAGGTGACCACTGGCCGTTGCTACATGCTAAATATCTAAGCTCTGGGCCCTGTGGTTTCAGAGAAGATTTTTGAAGCTTTTTTTTCCATTATGAGTCTATGGGAGCTAAGGGGCCCGGGGTGTGTCCAATTTGGACCCCAGGGGCATGATTGGCAGGAACTATGTAGGTGACCACTTGCCGTTGCTACAAGCCAAATATCTCAGCTCTGAGCCCTGTGGTTTCAGAGAAGAAGATTTTTGAAAATTTTTTCCATTATGAGTCTATAGGAGCTAAAGGGCCCCGGGGCGTGGCCCGTTTGGACCCCAGGGGCATGATTGGCAGGAATTATGTATGTGACCACTTGCCGTTGATACATGCTAAATATCTAAGCTCTGGGCCCTGTGGTTTCAGAGAAGATTTTTGAAGCTTTTTTTCCATTATGAGTGTATGGGAGTGAAGGGGCCCCGGGGCGTCGCCCATTTGGAACCCAGGGGCATGATTGGCAGGAATTATGTAGGTGACCACTGGCTGTTGCTACATGCTAAATATTTAAGTTCTGGGCCCTGTGGTTTCAGAGAAGAAGATTTTTGAAGCTTTTTTTCCATTATGAGTCTATGGGAGCTAAGGGGCCCCGGGGTGTGGCCAATTTGGACCCCAGGGGCATGATTGGCAGGAATTATGTAGGTGACCACTTGCCGTTGCTACAAGCCAAATATATCAGCTCTGGGCCCTGTGGTTTCAGAGAAGAAGATTTTTGAAACTTTTTTTCCATTATGAGTCTATGGGAGCTAAGGGACCCCGGGGTGTGGCCAATTTGGACCCCAGGGGCATGATTGGCAGGAATTATGTAGGTGACCACTTGCCGTTGCTACATGCCAAATATATCAGCTCTGGGCCCTGTGGTTTCAGAGAAGAAGATTTTTGAAACGTTTTTCCATTCTGAGTCTGTAGGAGCTAAAGGGCCCCGGGGCGTGGCCAGTTTGGAACCAAGGGGCATGATTGGCAGGAATTATGTAGGTGACCACTGGCCGTTGCTACATGCTCAATATCTAAGCTCTGGGCCCTGTGGTTTCAGAGAAGATTTTTGAAGCTTTTTTTCCATTATGAGTGTATGGGAGCTAAGGGGCACCGGGGTGTGGCCAATTTGGACCCCAGGGGCATGATTGGCAGAAATTATGTAGGTGACCACTTGCCGTTGCTACAAGCCAAATATCTCAGCTCTGAGCCCTGTGGTTTCAGAGAAGAAGATTTTTGAAACTTTTTTCCATTATGAGTCTATAGGAGCTTAAGGGCACCGGGGCATGGCCCGTTTGGACCCCAGGGGCATGATTTGCAGGAATTATGTATGTGACCACTTGCCATTGCTACATGCTAAATATCTAAGCTCTGGGCCCTGTGGTTTCTGAGAAGAAGATTTTTGAAGCTTTTTGTTCCATTATGAGTCTATGGGAGTGAAGGGGCCCCGGGGCGTCGCCCATTTGGAACCCAGGGGCATGATTTGCAGGAATTATGTAGGTGACCACTGGCTGTTGCTACATGCTAAATATTTAAGCTCTGGGCCCTGTGGTTTCAGAGAAGAAGATTTTTGAAGCTTTATTCCATTATGAGTCTATAGGAGCTAAAGGGCCCCGGGGCGTGGCCCGTTTGGAACCCAGGGGCATGATTGGCAGGAATTATGTAGGTGACCACTGGCCGTTGCTACATGCTAAATATCTAAGCTCTGGGCCCTGTGGTTTCAGAGAAGATTTTTGAAGCTTTTTTTTTCCATTATGAGTCTATGGGAGCTAAGGGGCCCGGGGTGTGGCCAATTTGGACCCCAGGGGCATGATTGGCAGGAATTATGTAGGTGACCACTTGCCGTTGCTACAAGCCAAATATCTCAGCTCTGAGCCCTGTGGTTTCAGAGAAGAAGATTTTTGAAACTTTTTTCCATTATGAGTCTATAGGAGCTAAAGGGCCCCGGGGCGTGGCCCGTTTGGACCCCAGGGGCATGATTGGCAGGAATTATGTATGTGACCACTTGCCGTTGCTACATGCTAAATATATCAGCTCTGGGCCCTGTGGTTTCAGAGTAGAAGATTTTTGAAGCTTTTTTTCCATTATGAGTCTATGGGAGCTAAGGGACCCCCGGGTGTGGCCAATTTGGACCCCAGGGGCATGATTGGCAGGAATTATGTAGGTGACCACTTGCCGTTGCTACATGCCAAATATATCAGCTCTGGGCCCTGTGGTTTCAGAGAAGAAGATTTTTGAAACTTTTTTCCATTATGAGTCTGTAGGAGCTAAAGGGCCCCGGGGCGTGGCCAGTTTGGAACCCAGGGGCATGATTGGCAGGAATTATGTAGGTTACCACTGGCCGTTGCTACATGCTAAATATCTAAGCTCTGGGCCCTGTGGTTTCAGAGAAGAAGATTTTTGAAACTTTTTTCCATTATGAGTCTATAGGAGCTAAAGGGGCCCGGGGCGTGGCCCGTTTGGAACCCAGGGGCATGATTGGCAGGAATTATGTAGGTGACCACTTGCCGTTGCTATACGCTAAATATCTAAGCTCTGGGCCCTGTGGTTTCCGAGAAGAAGATTTTTGAAGCTTTTTGTTCCATTATGAGTCTATGGGAGCTAAGGGGCCCCGGGGCGTGGCCAATGTGGACCCCAGGAGCATGATTGGCAGGAATTATGTAGGTGACCACTGGCCGTTGCTACATGCTAAATATCTAAGCTCTGGACCCTTTGGTTTCAGAGAAGAAGATATTTTAATTTGTTCCCATTGTAAGTCTATGGGAGCTATATGTTGCCATAGCAACCAGAATTCCAATCTGATCAGCCCAAAAACCTTATGCAGCCTTTCCCCCTACCTGATGATGCTTCTCATGAAATTTGATCAAGATTGACCTTGGGGTATTAGAGATATACTTATTTGAAATTGTTTACGGACGCACGGACGCACGCACGGACGGACGCACGACGGACGACGGACAAAAAGTGATCACAAAAGCTCACCTTGTCACTACGTGACAGGTGAGCTAATAAAAAAGTTAATGAGGACACATAGGTATGGTATAGTGTAATATTTAGTGAAACTGGGGTTTACAGGGGAATACATCATTTTTCTTATTTCTGCTCAGAAACATAGATTGTCGGTACTTGTTAGTTCCTAGAATCTATGTTTGGAGCAGAAATATGAAAAAAAAAAATATCGACATTTTTATCTGAAAGTTTTCAGTTTTTGGTGGTAAAATTTTCCACTATATTTTAATAGTAGAAGTAAAACAAAGATCAGGAATCGATACAATTAACTTACTCCACCCATCAAAGACACCAAAGGGAAAGAAACACAAACATTAAGCGACCAGACAATAATGGAAACCTAAACAAAGGAAGGCCATAAGGACAGTTACTTTCCCACAAAATGGTCATATGGCCATCCAAAATAAAAAACACAAGTGATACACACAGTAAGTAACAAACAACACCATAAATAAACCGCCACAGAACGGCCCCCGCCTATTGGGGCTGGAAGAAATAAATGGGCTGCATGATGCTTCCACGCAGAGCTGAATCCGGCCAGCAGACGAGTACTGGTAAACCGCTTAGAGGATCTAAGCCTGCCCATGCAATGCGGTGCGAGTCGGACCGTCCATGCTTATAAACCCTATTGGTTTCATTGGGCGACAGGGCTTGAGATGTCATTTCATCTCAATGTCGGGTAAAAGTCCCACAAAATTGGAAGCAACGTCTCCAAAATGACCTACATAGTGTTGACGGGGACGTTAAACATAAAATCAAACAAACAAACAAACAAACCGCCACAGAAGAACCGCCTTGGAACGGTCGGTGGAGAGATTTCCACTGGGTGGCTTAAATCGATTTTACGTGGCCGGCCTGTTTTGGTAATGCATCCCGTGAATATGTCCATGAAATGAACACCTCTCTAAACCTCACTTTATATAGCGAAAACTGGGATTTACGGGGGTGCACATTATTTTACTTATTTCTGCTCCAAGACATTGGTTGTGGGTACTCGTTGAAACCGTCTCAATGAGGCGGTTTTAACGAGCATCCACAATCAATATTTTAGACCAGAAATAAGAAAAATAAGGTATACCCCCGGAAACCCCAGTTTTACCATATAAAAGTGGGGTTCAAGGGGGTCAAAATTATATAGGCATGTTTTCGTGATGAATACTATCGTTTCTGGAGCGATTGTTATCAACAATAGCCCCTAAGGGAACAATATATTGAAATCTGACCTTCATGCAACACATCACCGCCAAGAATATCCGTGAGAAAATTTTGCTGCATATTCAAAACAGTTTCGGAAGTTCCACAAAAGCTGTCGATGAAACGAAATATTATAACGTGTACGTTTTATCGAATTATTTCATGAACGTACGTATCCTTTTGTTTACTTTTCATTAATTATAAATTTTACACAGGCGTTCTTCTGTTTATTTGTGTTGTAAAGATTTACCCTTTGGATGCAAGAATACACAATAGCACACTGAGCATTTCATTACGCAAAAACGCCTATACAAATACACATTTATCGCCGAACAAAAAAATGAAAATTTTAAGATGAAAAATTGTGATATTTTTCTTATTTCTGCTCAAAATATAGTTTGTGGGCTCTTGTTAGAACCGCCTCATCGAGGCGGTTCTAACGAGTACCCACAATCTGTATTTTAGAGCAGAAATCAGAAAAATAAGGTATACCCCTGGAAATCCCAGTTTTACTATATGAAAGTGGGGTTCAAAGGGGTCAAAATTATATAGGCGTGTTTTCGTGATGCTTCAGAGCGTACATTTCTGGTCCAGAATATCCCGTTTTCAGCAAAGTAGTCCTAATAAGTCACCCACAATTTATTTAAGCCCTATGTAACGATATTTTCCTTGCCTGATTAAAAAAAAAAACAAAAACAAAAAAAAAAAACAAAAAAAAAAAAAACAACAATCTCACCGGTGCTACAAACAAACATTCACCCCATCAGCACTCTCAGTGCTTTGATTCTCCTTAGCATTAATGATTTCCCTCAACGTTCTCCAGCTTTACGTACTGTTTACTGGCTTAGTAGTTTTATGTGCACGTTAACACCCCAGTTACACAGTCATCGGTGACTGATCGGTATTTTTTTTAGCGTGAACCGATGACAACGTATTTCACGTTCCACCATGATTTTGTTTGATTTGAGGTTTAACGTCCCCGTCAACACCGTAAAGGTCATTTTGGAGACGTTGCTTCCAATTTTGTGGGACTTTAACCCGACATTGAGATGAAATGACGTCTCAAGCCCTGTGTCGCCTAATGTAACCAATGGGGTTTATTAGCATGGACGGTCCGCCTCGCACCGCGGTTCCTGGACAGGCTTAGATCCTCTAAGCGGTTTACCAGTACTAGTGTGTGGGCCGGATTCAGCTCTGAGTGGAAGCATCTTGCAGCCCATATATTTCTTCAAGCCCCTATGGGCGGGGGCGGAACGTTCCACTATGAAGGGTCGCCTAGTGATTCGATTTTTCAAAAAGGTCGATAATTCTATTTGTAACATTTTCAGCATTCTTACTTATGTTAATGCTTTTTAGAGTCTGTTAGTTAAATTCGAAATTGTGCGTCTAAGTAGTTAATAATCTCACTTATCATATGACCGTGTTTTTTTTCTTTTGTAACAGAGGGGCTAATATTTAACAAATTTGAAAAATGCATATATGGGACACTGGTAACGAATAGTAAAAAGACGGAGTTTCAGTGAAATTTGTCTGCTCATTTATTATTTTGATAAAGTGAGTAATGAGTAAAAGTTACTTACCTACGGTATGAAGGTAATCACGGTTAAAACAACCAGTTACAATGACGTCAGCGGCCCCCGCCCATCGGGGCTTGAAGAAATAAATGGGCTGCATGATGCTTCCACGTAGAGCTGAATCCGACCGCACACGAGTACTGGTAAACCGCTTAGTGGATCTAAGCCTGCCTTGGCAGCGCGGTGTGAGTCGAACCGCCCATGCTTATAAACCTTATTGGTTTCATTGGGCGACAGGGCTTGAGATGTCATTTCATCTCAATGTCGGATAAAAGTCCCACATACTTGGAAGCAACGTCTCCATAATGACCTATACAGTGTTGACGGGGACGTTAAACATCAGTTAAACATCAAACAAACAAAATAATGACGTCAGTGACGTTAATAAACTGTTCAATTTTCACATAAATGTCCCGCACAGCGTTCGGCGATCTGTAAAAAGACCAAACAAAACAGTTCTAGATTTGAGTTCAAGAACTAACCAGACACACTGAGGTCATGTATTGTAAGGTGGTGTCTTCTATAGCATAGAATGTTTTCACGGACATATGCATAGACGCCACCATAATTGTTTGTCTGGTTTAACGGAAATCGGAAATGGTGTTGGTAATTCAATACTTTGATAATGTCTCTACTAATGTCATGGTATCACGATAACACACCCGTGCGAAATAGTGCATTTTTCTTATCTCCAAAATGGCTAGTTGTCTGGTGAAAATCCGTGATATTTTTCTTGACTATACCGCAAACATAGGTGGTGGGTGCTCGTTAGAACCGCCTCACTGAGGCGGTTCTAACGAGTACCCACGACCTATGTCTTGGAGCAGAAATAAGAAAAATAATTTTTACCCCCGTAAACCCCAGTTTTCTCTATATACAGCTGGTATGTGGGAATGTGTGGCGGCGGTAAAACGTCTCCCTGCCCTACATCATAGTATAGATTATATTTTCTTGTCCTTTTGGATCATTGATTCCATTGTGGAATTTTAAAATATCTGAGGGTCACTGATGAGGCCTAATTGGCCGAAACTAGCTAGTCTGGCCCAGAAAACATGCACACTCCATATTTTTCAGTTCTGTGGTGTATTCCTTGCTTCCAAAGGATAACCCTTTTATAGAACATATTTAAGGGGCTGTCAATTTCACGGACTTGTTCACGTGATGAGAGAGCCAGGTTTCAGTCAGTGCTATTACACTTTGCACATTATAATGAACAAGGAAAATATCATGGTGTTAAAAGAGCGTTGCATCATTTCCAGCAGAGGGCGCAAACGATGAGGACAAATCGGAGCTATCCGGACCTCAATGTCTGCTGCAAGAAGAAGTAAGCTACATTACCAAAACTTGAGATACGACAAATGTACCAAACAGTCCCGCAAACAAGCGATTAACTAATTTGATACTCGGAAACAAGTGCGCGAATATACGGGAAGCGTGTTTGCTTCACATGAAGGCAGCCCCGCAGGCACAAAACGTTGTCTCAACGTTGAACTAACGTTGAAACAACGTTTTCAAAGTTGTTTCAACGTTAGCTCAACGTTGAGTGCCTGCTGGGAGTGCATTTGTAATGACAAACTAATTTGAAAAGTTGCATTGTAGCTGGTTATGCGTAATCCGTGAATAATGATTGGCATTAAAAAGAAAAAAGATTTTTCGTAAGTAAATTACTTTCCAATTTTGACACCCCTCTGCAAAACATGTACCACAGAAGCCATCCAAAGATGGAGATTCAAGGTACAGCAATTTATTGTCAATGCACATTGGCGTCTATGATTTGGGTGTGAGTGGCGGATGGAAAAATCCGTCCCAAGGGTCACTGTCCGGCATCACGAGGCTTGCCGAGTGATGCCGGACAGTGATCTAGAGGGACGGATTTTTCTTTCCACCCCTCACACCCATATAGGATTAATTTTTCTTGCATACCTTCCATTTCTTAGCGTGGATTTTTAATGCTGCAGTACGGACTTCCGCCATATTGTGATGGCACTGCATGAATGTTTAGTGACGTCACGTAACGTGCTGTGACGTCAACCTTAACAACGGCGCATACGAGGTCGTAATCAACCAGTGCATTTATCAAACGCGATTTCATTCGATTTTGGCTCGGAACACCAGGGTCAGAACATAAATTTCTATCCCAGGGTAAAATCACGGACTTCCTTGTCTGGTATTCAAGAATAACTTTTGTCCCGGAAGCATTTAAGAAAAGGGCATGACTGATCAAATATTATTTCCGTTTGCTGGACATCCTTGTTATTTGTCTCAATGACTAAAACCCGAAAATGTCCGGAACGATTCCAATAGTTATTCACACGTATGTGTGCGCTCATGATTGCAAAATAAAAGTGTGTTCTGGGTTTACATGATAATGATAATGACTTTGCTTCCACAAGACAGTGCACCTATCGTTTGAACTAAAAAATAAATTAGCTCTAGCTGTGATTTGTTTTGTAATAAATCACAGTTTGGAGGTCAGTTGTAAAGTAGATCAAATCACGAGCGCGTAGCGCGCGTGATTTGTCTACTTACAACTGACCGACGAACTGTGATTTATTACCCAACAAACCACTAGCTAGAGCTGCTCTATTTCGATTCTAACACGCTGAAAACCGGCAATAAAGTTGTTGTTTCCTTCAAATTCCCACAAACATTCGCCATTATTGAAAGAAATCCCGCAAAATATATCGACTGAAACACATGCATTTATATCCTTTTCTAGCGTTTTCGATGCGAGAATATGACGTTACACCGTCTAACGTCAAGGAATCTACGAGTGATGTCATAAATTGACAACTTTTGATGACGTCACTTGTCACGCTTTTCCGCCCCGTGATTTGTTGCATAATAATTCAAGCCTATATAGGCGCGCAGTGTTAGAATCACTGATAAAAAAAGGACTGAGGCGGCTGGCTTGAATTAAGATTTTTCCATGAGGTCTCCCTACAATGCGAAATAAAATAAAACATAATAGAAGGTAGATGTGCTTGTAAGTGAGTAAGAGTCGTGTGTTCACTGAAAATGAAAGCCTTAATTGGTATGTAATATTGCAGTGAGCATTTGGAGAATGTTAATTACAACATGTGGCTGTTATAGTAGCATACGCATGCAAAACACACATGAAAAAAGAAATGTCATTTTTTATTTCAGTTCCTGTATAATACACAAATTAATGTGTGTACCACAAAACATGAATCGTTTTGTAAAAGCTAACATTTGTAGTAAAAGAAATGAATCACAGGAATATGCGAAGTAGTTAGCCTAGGTATCCTATTAAAGGCAATTATCAGCCGGCCTCGGTAGCTCAGTCGTATGCGCGTCTGACTGGCGTCGCGGGTTGGATACCTGCCGGGGTCGGCAACATTCGTTCGAAGGGATTCTACGGCCATTCTCTCCCTTCCGCTGATTCAAGAATGGCAATTGTCAGTTTCTGGCGAAAGAATGTCCACTGTACTGGTTAACCGCTTACGTATAAGCCTGCCCAGGAAAACTGTGGATAGGTAAACTGACGGGCTCAAAAATGACCTAAATAGTGTTGACTGGGTCGTTAAACTTCAATACAAACCAACAAACAAACTTCTCGCTTGCTAGTGTTCATGTGACTATTTTCTACCATGTACAAAAATGACCTAAATAGTGTTGACTGGGTAGTTAAACTCCAATACAAACAAACAAACAAACAAACAGAAGCTTTTCGCTTGCTATTGTTCATGTGACTCTTTTCCACCATGTACAAAATTACCTAAATAGCGTTGATTGGGCCGTTAAACTCCAATACAAACAAACAAACAGAAGCTTCTCGCTTGCTACATGTATTGTTCATGTGACTATTTTCTGCCATGTCTAAAATGACCTAAATAGTGTTGACTGGGCCGTTAGACTCCAATATAAAAGAGAAGCTTGCTAGTTTTCGTGTGACTATTTTCTACCATGTACAAAATGACCTAAACAGTGTTGACTGGGCCGTTATACTCCGATACAAACAAACAGAAGCTTCTGTTCTATTTTCTACCATGTACAAAAATGACCCTAATAGTATTGACTGGGTCGTTAAACTCCAATACAAACAAACAAACAGAAGCTTCTCGCTTGCTATTGTTCATGTCACTATTTTCTACCATGAACAAAAATGACCTAAATAGTATTGACTGGGCCGTTAAACTCCAATACAAACAAACAAACAGAAGCTTCTCGCTTGCTATTGTTCATGTCACTATTTTCTACCATGAACAAAAATGACCTAAATAGTATTGACTGGGTGGTTAAACTCCAATACAAACAAACAAACAGAAACTTCTCGCTTGCTATTGTTCATGTCACTATTTTCTACCATGAACATAACTGACCTAAATAGTATTGACTGGGTGGTTAAACTCCAATACAGACAAACAGAAGCTTCTCGCTTACTATTGCTCATGTGACTATTTTCTATCATGAGCAAAAATTGAACTAATAAGTGTGGACGGGGCTGTCAAACTCCAATATAAACAAACAAGCAGAAGCTTCTCGCTTGCTATTGTTCATGTGACTATTTTATATCATGTACAAAAATGACCTAAATAGTGTTGACTGGGTCGTTAAACGATACGACGCCGGTCAAAAGCTGGTCGCCCGCCGGGGCGTATGTGTAGCATAAATGTTTGGACCAGTTCTTGAAAACATGATGCTTTCACGCAGAGCTGAATCCGACCCGCACACGAGTACTGGTAAACCGCTTAAAGGATCTAAGCCTGCCCAGGCAAAGCGGTGCGCATGTGTCGGACCCTCCATGCTTATAAACCCTATTGGTTTCATTGGGCGACAGGGCTTGAGATGTCATTTCATCTCAATGCCGGGTAAAAGTCCCACAAAATTGGAAGCAACGTCTCCAAAATGACCTACATTGTGTAGACGGGGACGTTAAACCTCAAATCGAACAAACAGAGCAACGAGACAGTTATGACGAGCGCCCATATCCTATGATTTGAGTATAAATATGTCAAATATCAAAAAATTTCATCAGGATAAAAATGACAGTTTTTGAGTGTACTAAGTTACACGGATATGATATGGTAATGACTTTTTCTTTCTTTACTATTTTAGGCGGTTATATGAAAACACTTTTTAAGGCCCCCGCCCATTGGGGCTTGAAGAAATAAAAGGACTGCATGATGCTTCCAAGCAGAGCTGAAACGAGTACTTGTAAACGGCTTAGAGGATCTAAGCCTGCCCAGGCAAAGCGGTGCGAGTCGGCGTGTCCATGCTTATAAACCCTATTAGTTTCATTGGGCGGCAGGGCGTAGTCATTTCATCTCAATGCCGGGTAAAAGTCCCACAAAATTGAAAGCAACGTCTCCAAAATGACCTACATTGTGTTGACGGGGACGTTAAACCTCAAATCGAACAAACAGAGCAACGAGACAGTTATGACGAGCGCCCATATCCTATGATTTGAGTATAAATATGTCAAATATCAAAAAATTTCATCAGGATAAAAATGACAGTTTTTGAAAACTGAGTGTACTAAGTTACACGGATATGATACGGGCCTCCGTGGCCTAGTGGTTAAGAGCGCTGACTCTTGATCATTAGGTCTCTCACCGCTGTGGTTCGAGCCTCACTCGGGTCACATGTGAGACGCCAAGTTCTGCAACGGAAGGTCAGGTGGTTTTTCTCCGGGTACTCCGGTTTTCGCCCACCTCTGATTCACGATCGGTTCGATATAAGTGAAATAATCTTGAAAGGGCCGTAAAACCAAAAACCAAAAAAAACAAAAAACACGGATATGATATGGTAATGACTTTTTCTTTCTTAACCAATTTAGGCGATTCTAATATGAGCACCCACAAACTAAGTTTCAGCTGAAGCTGTTCGACATGCAACTAGTAGCCACAATCTATGTTACAAGAAAACATAAAAAACTATGATTTATTATCACCAAAAGCGGCAGTTGTTTGTAGATACGAAAGCTATGAAAGATATGACACATTGTCACATGGGTGTGATTTCTCAATATAACAAATTCTGAGCTCTGGTGTCCCAGATTTGGAGAGAAATAGACATATTTGTTATCTTCTGTCCCAGTTTGATTAATTTCATTCGTCATATGTAAACACTTTTACAAGGCCACGCCCATTGGGGCCTGAAGAAATAAATGGACTGCATTATGCTTCCACGCAGAGCTGAAACCGGCCCGCACACGGGTACTGGTAAACCGCTTAGAGGATCTAAGCCTGCCCAGGCAAAGCGGTGCGAGTCAGCCCGTCCATGCTTATAAATCCTATCGGTTTCATTAAGCGGCAGGGCTTGAGATGTCATTTCATCTCCATGCCGGGTAAAAGTCCCACAAAATTGGAAGCAACGTCTCCAAAATGACCTACATTGTGTTGACGGGGACGTTCAACATCAAATCAAACAAACAAATAAATATGTCAAATATCAAACATTTTCATCAGGAAAATGACAGTTTTTGAAAAATGAAAGAGTTACACTGATATGATATGCTAATGATTTTTTCTTTCTTAACTAATTTAGGCGATTCTAATAACTAACAAACTAAGTTTCAGCTGAAGCTGTTCGACATGTAACTAGTAGCCACAATCTATGTTACAAGAAAACATAAAAAACTATGATTTATTATCACCAAAAGCGGCAGTTGTTTGTAGATACGAAAGCTATGAAAGATATGACACATTGTCACAAGGGTGTGATTTCTCAATATAACATATTCTGAGTGCTGGTGTCCCAGATTTGGAGAGAAATAGACATATTTGTTATCTTCTGTCCCAGTTTGATTAATTTCATTTGTCATATAAAAACACTTTTACAAGGTCCCGCTCATTGGGGCTTGAAGAAATAAATGGACTGCATTATGCTTCCACGCAGAGCTGAATCCGGCCCGCACACGAGTACTGGTAAACCGCTTAGAGGATCTAAGCCTGCCCAGGCAATGCGGTGCGAGCCGGACCGTCCATGCTTATAACCCTATTGGTTTCATTGGGCGACAGGGCTTGAGATGTCATTTATCTCAATGTCGGGTAAAAGTCCCACAAAATTGGAAGCAACGTCTCCAAAATGACCTACATAGTGTTGACGGGGACGTTAAACCTCAAATCAAACAACAAAACAAATGAAAGACACATTGTCACATGGGTGTGATTTCTCAATAAAAACAAATTCTGAGTTCTGATATCCCAGATTTGGAGAGAAATAGACATATTTGTTATCTTCTGTCCCAGTTTGATTAATTTCATTCGTCATATGTAAACACTTTTACATAATGTTCCCGAATGTTTTGTTCAACAAAAATTCATTTGAACCGTGCTTAGAGAAAACCTGCTGCATCAGCCTTTTGCGAACAATAAAGGTGGTGATCAGACTGCGCATGCGCGCAGTCTGATCAGCACCTTTATGTTCGCTGCGCGGATAGTACACTACCTCTAGATTCTATATCCAAAATTTCAAGACTCTTACTAGTCTGTGTAGCTGAGCAGCCTGGTTTGTGTTTTACCTGGTGAAAATAGATTTTCTTGTGACTTGCATCACGCAAAACATGCCTATATAGTTTTGACCACCTTGAGCCCCACTTTTATATACAGTAAAACTTGGAATTACAGGGGCATATTTCTGCTCTAAAATATAGTTAG
Organism: Lucinisca nassula; assembly: GCA_963580285.1. Classification (NCBI taxonomy): domain Eukaryota; kingdom Metazoa; phylum Mollusca; class Bivalvia; order Lucinida; family Lucinidae; genus Lucinisca; species Lucinisca nassula. The sequence goes on from OY757020.1 coordinate 51,941,201, forward strand.
AAACGCCTCGATGACCGCCTCAATGAGGCGGTTCTAACGTGTACCCACAATATATATTTTGAGCAGAAATAAGAAAAAGAAAAATCACAATTTTTCATCTTAAATTTTTCATCAGTTTACGGCGGTAAATTTACAATGTATTTATATAGGCCAGTTTTCGTAATGACTGGTACGAGGACTGTTCAAATATGAATGCAAGTAGAACGTTTTCTCATGCACTAATGCGAAAATCACCTGGAAATAAATATAACAGCGTAGAAAAACAGCTTACCTATACATTGATACCAAACCTGTTAAAATCCGTGCACTTTAGCCATGTATATCGTTCGATAAACACTGTCTACTCTTGTATACCAATACAAAACATGGTTGGAAGAATGTCTAGGCTCAACAGAAGATGCACCACATGATCGTCGGCCGAAAAAGAGCAACATCTGCCAAGATGGTTGCTAGAGTGAAAGAAATAGTTGCTACCGATGCACGATACACCACTAGGCAAATAGCTGGTATGGTTGGCATCTCATTAGGGGCAGCTCATACAATTCTGAAACGGGATTTGAAAATGAGAAAGATCTGTGCTAGATGGATTCCCCATCTGTTGACAAATGAGCAGAAGATTACACGCGTTCAGTGCGCCAAGAAGTTGCTTAAAAAGTTTCCAAATTACAATGCACGGGCTTTCACTAATGTCGTCACAGGTGACGAGACATGGGTTCACTTTTTTGAGCCAAAACGAAAGATTCAGAACAAAATATTGGCAACAAAGTATTGCAAAAGACCATGCATTGCAAAGCGGACCATGAGCATCAAGAAGGTAATGTATGCCATATTCTTTTCAAATCAGGGCCCTGCTATTCAGGTTGCTGTGCCTAAAGGCAAATCTGTAAATGCGAAGTTTTACAAGAATAAAGTTCTTCGAAAATTGAAGAAATATTTCAAAGAACGAAGACCCGCAACTGGTTTGGCCAATGTCAGATTGCTACATGACAATGCGTCATCGCACAAGGCGTTCATTGTGCAAGACTATCTGAAGCAGGAAAAGGTTGTTGAACTCCCTCAACCCCCGTATTCCCCTGACCTTGCCCCGTGTGACTTTTTTTTGTTCCCGCGGCTGAAAAAATACCTTTTTGGTCGAAAATTTGTACAACGCAAACATCTCGGTTCTGCGATATTCCAGTGCCTTCATAGTATACCTCGAAAAGACTACCAAAATGCATTCAATGATTGGATCAGAAGACTGAAAGTTTGTATATCTGTTCAATGGGAATACTTTTAGGGGACAAAATAAATTTTTTTATCGAAATCTATCACGGAATCATTTTTATGTGCTTAGTTGCATTCATATTTGAACAGTCCTCGTATGAAGCACGGCCAGCCAAAAAGGGTCTTCGAGATCCCCATGTATTATTGAATTTATCAAATAAGTTGAGGAAAAGGGATAAAGTGCGAGGCTTCGCCGAACATTGTATCCCTTTTTCTCAACGATTGTAATAAATTCAATAATACATGGGCACGAATGCAAGATTCTATTTATCATAAGATATTTCAAACTTATTAATTTCACTTCTTTTGTACAAAAATGCCAATATTCCGCTGTAGCGTGAGATTATTGAACCCGTGAGATTCTTCAGTCGCACCGGAAGTGGCTGAAATCCCTCACGGAGGGGTGTGAGAGAATTCAGCCGTGAGAATTGTAATACGATAACTCTATATAAGAGACTGGGGTATCAAAACTCTCTTAGTATATTAAATGATAAATTATGCTGGCACATTAATTATCCCCACTTTTTTTCGAATGGTCTTCGTCGTCCGTCCGTCCGTACGTACTTACGTCCGTCCGTCCGTCCGTCCGTCTTACCGGATAACTCCTCCTAGACGTTTATAGATAGAAACTTCAAATATTTTGGAACTGATAGATCTTTGGTCTGGGGAGTGCATGACACTTTCGGAATTTTGATCACACACCTAGGGGTGGGACAAGGGGTGGGGCCCGCGGGTGGGGGGGGAGGGGGTCAAAAATCAAAATTTCCAGAACATTGTCGTGTAATATATCAAAGCAAACGGCGTGATGAGTAGAAAACATTACAACCAAAATTTGACCCCTGGGGTCAAATTTGAGGTCACCAGAGGTCAAAAACTGTTTTTGACCCTTTACCCACACACATTGCTGTTACCGGATAACTCACCCTAGACCGTTAAAAACAGAAACTTGAAACTTTGGGAACTGTTACACCTTTGGTCTAGGGAGTGCATGACACTTTCGGAATTTTGATCACACCCCTAGTGGTGGGCCCAGGGGGTGGGGCCCGCGGTGAAGCGTGGGGATATGCGATTGCGTGCCATCGACTGCGCGATTCTAGTTAAACTTTAATTTTCTGCTGGAGAAGCCTATCTAAGTAAATTAGAAGCTGTGTTACTAGTGATTTTACCAAGCCCCGATTGGCGGGAGCCCAATGACAAACAGATATTATAGAATGTAGGAATAAAGACAACTATGTCAAGCTGAACTTATATTCATGTATTGGTGTCCGACTTGATCAAAGCAAAACTGCAACTTCCGAAATCACTAAGGGCGACTGGACTTAGGGTTAAAATGGTCCGAATTCATAGTGGTGCTGATTATCAAATTACAAAAAATAATAATAATAATAATAAAAAAAAGAAAAAAAAAGAAAAACTGTAGGGAGATTTCTTGTTTGTTTTTGTTGTTTGATTTGAGGTTTAACGTCCCCGTCAACACTGTATAAGGTCATTTTGGAGACGTTGCTTCCAATTTTTCCCGACAATGAGATGAAAAGACATTTCAAGCCCTGTCGCCCAATGAAACCAATAGGGTTTATGAGCATAGTCGGTCCGACTCGCACCGCTTTGCCTGAACAGGCTGAGATCCAATAAGCGGTTTACCAGTACTCGTGTGCGGTCGGTTTCAGCTCTGCGTGGAAGCCTCGTGCAGCCCATCTATTTCTTCACGCCCCGATGGGCGGGGGCAAGCTGACTTCGTACTTCTAACTTCTGCTTTGACGTTGTTTAGGTAGGTAAGTAAGTAGGTATGCGGTTTGATGGCTAGATAGGTAGGTAGATGGGTGGCTGGGTAGGTAGATAGATAGGTTGAGTCTGAGGTTAAACGTCCCCGTCAATACTATATATGTCATTCGGAGACGATGCTTCCAATTTCGTGGGACCCGACTTTGAGATAAAAGGACATCTCAAGACCTGCTGCCCAATTAAACTAATAGAGTTTATATGCATGAACGGTCCGGTCCGACTCGCATCTCTTTGCCTGGGAAGGCTTAAGCGGTTTACCAGTACTCATGTGCGGTCAGGCATCATGCAGCCCATCTATTTCTTCAAGTCCCGATGGGCGGCGTAGATTTTAGTAGGTAGGTAAGGAGATGTGTCTTGGTGGGTCGGTAGGTAGGTAGGTTTGATTTGAAGTTTAACGTCCCCATTCAATACTACATAGGTCATTTGGAGACGATGCTTCCAATTTCGTGGGACCCGACTTTGCGATGAAAAGACATCTCAAGACCTGCCGCCAAATGGAACCAAAAAGGTTTTTATTCATTGACCGTTCTACAAGCATCACTCGCCTGGGCAGGCTTTTGCGGTTTACCAGTACTCAGGTGTGCTAGAGAATCATGCAGCCCATCTAGTTCTTCAAGTCCCGATGGGTGTGATAGATTTAGGTAGGCAGGTAAGGGGGTATCTTGGTGGGAAGGTAGTTAGATGTTTGTTTCTTTTTTTTTTTTTTTTGTTGTTGTTGTTTGACTTAAGGTTTAACGTCCCGATCAACACTGTGAAAGTCATTTCGGACGCATTGCGACCAATTGCGAACACTTTGTTGGACTTTTACCCGACATTGAGATGAAATGACATCTCAAGTCCTACCGCCTTATGAAACCAATAGGGTACTTAGGTATGTAGGTAGGCTGGTAGGTAGGTAGAAATAAGTAAATGTATGTCTGACCGTCCGTTCCCATACGGAAAGAACCTCCGCGGTGTAGTGGTTATGTTACTGGCCTCATAGACCCGGGGTCACATATTCGATCCCGGGTTTTCACAGACATTCGGAAGAGTCTTTTAACCGAGGTCCCATCTCCGTAAGTAGGACGTAAAACTGAGTGACTAACTCTTGCTGTCGAGTCCTTACCGTTGTTTCATCGCTGTGGATTGACTTTTGTGTTCACGGAGATGCTGCACTGATGAGTTAGGAGGCCTTTATGCAGACTGGACAAAGTATTAGTCTGAATCGCGACGGAAGTAATGGCTAGGACTGTGACCACGTAAAATCGATTCAAGCCACCACCCCCACCCAAAACACCCACCACCCCACCCACCTCCCCCCCCCCGGCGGTTCTTCTGTCGCGGTTTATTTTTGTTATGCCTTGTCTTTGAGTGTGTGTACCGCTTATACTATTTTGTTTTGGCTAGCAAATTGACCATTTTGTAGGAAAGTAACTGTCCTTTTGGCTTTCTGCTATTGATATTTCCATCAGGGTCTGTGGGTTAATTGTATTGATTCCTGATCATTGCCTTCACTTCTATTTTACGTACGATCCTACCTACCTACCCACCTATCTACCTACCGGCCTGCCTGCCAACATCACCACCATCCCACACCTACCTATCGAAACATATATACCAACTTCCCTACCTACCTGCGATCCTGCCTACATACCTACCTACCTACGAACCTATCTACATTCCTACCTACCTCGCCAACAATCCACACCTACTTACCTATACATATGGATACCTTTCTTCCTACCCACCCAGCCACACACACACCACACCTACCTTACTTCTACGTATGTACGTGCGTACCTACGAACATATGTACCTACCTACGACGTCGAAGTTAGAAGACAGAAGTTTTGAAGTTAGCGAAAAGAATAAAAAATAAAAGTTAGAAATAAGAAGTTCGAAATTAGAAAATTAATGTCTGTCTGTCTGCCTGTCTGCATGTCTGTCTGTCTGTCTGTCTGTTTGTCTGTCCGTCCGTCCGGCCGTCAGTCCGGACCTACCCTCCTATCTACCTATACTAAGCCACTCTACATACATACAACTCTACAAACAAACCACCCTATCTACCTACCTACCTACTTAGCTACATTCCTACCTACCTATATATACACCTATCGATATACGTACATACATACCGACTTACCTATATTCCTACCTACCAAAACATATATAACTACGATCTTACCTACCTACGATCCTACCTTCGACCGTCCTACCTACATACATCATCATCATTCCACACCTACCTACCTACATTATAACCACCCCACACCTACCTACATATGTACCTGCATACCAACCTACCTACTTACCAAAACATACATACCTTCGACCCTAGCTACCTACGATCCTACCTACGATCCTACCTGCCTGCCTACCTACGGTCTTCCTCCCTCTGTCCCTCGCTACCTACCCACCTATCTACCTACCACATTACCATCCCGACTTACCTACCTATCTACCTGCATTCCTACGTACCTACCTACGTACCTACCTACCTTCCTCACCACCAACCTAAACCTGTCATTCCTACCTATAACTACCTACCTCCCCCACCTACCTACCTACCTACCTGCATTCCTACGTACCTACCAACGTACCTATCTACCTTCCTCACCACCAATCTAAACATGTCATTCCTACCTATAACTACTTACCTCCCCCACCTACCTACCTACCTACCCACTTTCCTCGTCCGCCCGTGCCTACCTATCTACCTACCTACCGAGCCACGAAACCACCAGACCATTTCCCTACCTACGTACCTACCTGCCAACCTAGCTACCATGCAGTCCATAAATTTTTTCAAGCCCCGATGGGCGGGGCCGGACTGCATACCTACCTACCTACTTACATATCGACTTAGTCGCCCTCGCCTATCTGGGCTTGGATAATTAGATGGACTGCATGGTGCTTCCAGGCAGGGCTGAAACTGACCACACATGAGTACTGAAGGACTAAATATGTTCTAGAGAGGGTTATCCTTTGGAAGCAAGGAATACACCACAGGACTGGAAAATATGGAGAGCAGGTGTTTTCTTGGCGAGACTAGCTAGTTTTGGCCATTAAGCGACAGAGCTTAAGATGTCATTTCATCTCAATGTCGGGCATAAGTCACACAAAAATGAAAGCAACGTCTCCAAAATGACCTGTACCGTGATGACGGGAACGTTAAACATCAAATCAAACAACAAACAAACAAAGTATATCTACCTAACTTCCTATCTACCTACAACGTCGAAGGTTGGCCCCGCCCATCGGTGCTTCAAGAAATAGATGGGCTGCATGATGCTTCCAAGCAAATCTGAAACCGACCGCACACGAGTACTGGTAAACCGCATAGCGGCTCTAAGCCTGTCCAGGCAAAGCGGTCGGAGTCGAACCGTTCATACTTAAAAACCCTATTAGTTTCATTGGGCGACAGGGCTTGAGATGTCATTTCCTCTCAATGTCGGGCATAAGTCACACAAAAATGAAAGCAACGTCTCCAAAATGACCTGTACCGTGATGACGGGGACGTTAAACCTCAAATCAAACAAACAAATAAAGTCTATCTACCTAACTTCCTATCTACCTACAACGTAATGGCTGGCCCCCGCCCATCGGGGCTTCAAGAAATAAATGGGCTGCATGATGCTTCCACGCAAAGCTAAAACCGACCGCACACGAGTACTGGTAAACCGCATAGAGGCTCTAAGCCTGTCCAGGCAAAGCGGTCGGAGTCGGACCGTTCATACTTATAAATCCTATTATTTTCATTGGGCGACAGGGCTTGAGATGTTATTTTATCTCAATGTCGGGCATAAGTCACACAAACATGAAAGCAACGTCTCCAAAATGACCAGTACCCTGATGACGGGGACGTTAAACATCAAGTCAAACAACAAACAAACAAAGTCTATCTACCTAACTTCCTACCTACCTACAACGTCGACGGTTGGCCCCCGCCCATCGGAGCTTCAAGAAATAGATGGGCTGCAAGATGCTTCCATGCAAAGCTGAAACCGACCGCACACGAGTAATGGTAAACCGCATAGAGGCTCTAAGCCTGTCCAGGCAAAGCGGTCGGAGTCGGACAGTTCATACTTATAAACCCTATTAGTTTCATTGGGCGACAGGGCTTGAGATGTCATTTCATTTCAAAGTCGGGCATAAGTCACACAAAAATGAAAGCAACGTCTCCAAAAAGACCAGTACCGTGATGACGGGGACGTTAAACTTCAAATCAAACAAACAAACAAAGTCTATCTACCTAACTACCTACCTACCTACAACGTCGAAGGTTGGCCCCCGCCCATCGGGGCTTGAAGAAATAGATTGGCTGCATGATGAATTGAAAGGTTAAAAGAAACAATCTAATACCCCGTTCTCTTTTTTCCGAACCTACGGCCCCCGCTCATTGGGGCTTGAAGAAATGGACTGCATGATGCTTCCTCGCAAAACTGAAACTGACCGCACACGAGTACTGGTAAACCGCTTAGAGGATCTAACCCTGCCCAGGCAAAACGGTGTGAGTCGGCCCGTCCATGCTTATAAACCCTATTGGTTTCGTTGGGCGACAGGGCTTGAGATGTCATTTCATCTCAATGTCGGGAAAACGTCCCACAAAATTGGAAGTAGCGTCTCCAAAATGACCTATACCGTGTTGACGGAGACGTTAAATCTTAAATCAATCGAACAACGTCGAATGAAGAAGTTAAAAGTAAGCCTAACCTACCTACCCACCTACCTGTCAATCCAGCCACGCACCCACCAGACCATTCACCCTACCTGCATAACTACGTACCTGCCTATCTGTTTCTTCAAGCCCCGGTTGGTGGGGTCGATTTTTATTGGTGAGCAGGGTAATCGGAAAGAAGGTATCAGGAAAAAAGTATCGGAAAGAAGTATCAGTTTTGGGTAGGAAAAAAGTATCTGAAAAAAAAAAAAAAGTATCAGTTTTAATCAGATCTGCTTCTGATGTTACAATGATATGATGATTAGGATACTTTTGTATGTTTTGATTTGTTTTTCAGTTTAATAATCAATTTTGCAACCTATCTCTGTAATCCTTGCCTTATAAAAGGGGCGAGAGGTCACTTCATCTCAATGTCTGGTAAAAGTCCAAAATGACATATTTAGTGTAGACGGGTATGTTAAACCTCCAATTAAAGAAACTGAAGTGTGCAAGTCATACCTCCATGCTCATGAACACCTATTTGGTTTCATTGGACGGCAGAGCTTGAGATGTCATTATACCCCCGCAAACGAAGTTTGAAGGGGGTATATAGGAGTCAGCTTGTCGTCGTCTGTCGTCGGTCCGTTACAAAGTCCGTTACAAAAAACTTTAACATTGCTCATAACTTCCTTATTCTTTGACCGATTTCTTTAATATTCACACACCACACACCTTGCCCCTAGTACTTAAGATTGATATACACAAACCTGACCTTGACCTTTACGTTGACCTTCCTCAAGGTCAAATACTTGTAAAAATTTGTCGGGGGCGGGGTATAATTGGCGCCCGTTAGGCGGCAGCTCTAGTTTCATCTCGTTGTAGGGTAAAAGTCCCACAAGTTGGAAGCAACGTCTCCAAAATGACCTATATAGTGTAGATGGGGATGTTAAACCTCTTATTAAACAAGCAAAAGTGTGCAAGTCGGACCTCCATGCTCATGAACCCTATTTGGCTTCAATGGGCGGCAGGGCTTGAGATGTCATTTCATCTCAATGTCTGGTAAAATTCCCACAAATTGGAAGCAACACCTCCAGAATGACCTATATAGTGTATATGGGGATGTTAAACTTATGCAAGTCGGACCTCCATTCTCATGAACCATATTTAGTTTCAATGGGCGGCAGGGCTTGAGGTGTCATTTCATCTCAATGTCTGGTACAATTCCCGCAAATTGGTCACATTAAACTGAGACTTTCTTCCTGATATTTGTTTTTGCCTGATACTTTTTTTCCGGATTCTTTTTTCCGATACTTTTTTCCTGATACTTTTTTCCTGATACTTTCTTTCCTACATTCGGTGAGTAGTGGGTTCGGTAATTACTTTTTTTTTTTATTATTATTATTATTATTATTTATTGAAACGGTTAAGAGAAAACCTGTTCGGTTGACATTAGGCATTATTACCCCATATAAGCAGAAAAGGTGTGAAAATTAGTCAGTGTGTTTTGATAAGCATGGAGACAACAGGAAATGTCAAACCATAAATCACACATGTAAATCACGTTGGTATATAACAAAATTTAAATTCCATGAAACCCATGTTAAAGCGTTCAATATCCTTTGGAAGCTAGGAATACATTGCAGAACTGAAAAGGTAAGAGTGTACATGTTTTCTCTAAGCCTCGGATTATGATTAATATTATCATTATTAATTATTATAATTGTTATTTTTATTATTATTATTATTATTACAATAATTACAATTATTATTGTCATTATTGTAAAAGGGCACTTATATTGAGGCTTATGCTACAGTGTTCAAAACAATTTAGGCAGAATAATAATTTTAAAATTTCTAACGAACTTGATTTTAAAGTATTAATGGCGAGAACACGCCTATTAAAAATATATTGAAATTTATCATAATTTTTTTTAGATAAATTATTCTGATATTTTTCATATTTCCGCTGGAAAACATAGATTGTAGGTACCCGTTAGAATTGCCTCGCCGAGACGGTTCTAACGAGTCCCTGCAATCTATGTTTTCCAGCGGAAATATGAAAATAATATACACCGCTGGAAACCCCAGTTTTACTGTGTAAAAGTGGGGTTTAATGGGGTTTAAAATATAGGCGTGGTTTCGTAATAATTCCACGAAAATACATGTATCTGTATATATTTTGTTCTTTTTGAACACATGGAAACCTATTCTTTCGAATAAATAAATAGATATATAAATAAATAAATAAAGCCTGTAATGAATAGTGTTCTATTTAAAGTTCGTATTAAATGTAAGCAGATTTTTTTTAGACATTTTAAACATAGGCTCAAGTTGAAAGGGGCAGGGGCTAACAGGAAATGGATGACATTTCTCACGGCCTTCTTGCGCATGCGCAGATATACCTTGGTATTAAGGTTCTCACGGGTTTAAAGATCTCACGCTACACCGCCATTACTAAAAGCGACGTCATTAAAGAAGTCGTTAGTGTAACGTTTCGGGGCGTACCTAACTAGTTTGCATATTTAATCCACCAGTGGATTACCGAATTCATTACATGACGTTATTACATTCCCAGACGCGACGGCATATGATAAACCCCCGTAAACCCCATCTTTCTCCATATAAAGTTAATTACATTACATTTTAACCTGATGGCAACTCACAGCATTTGAAACGATTCCTAATTTTACATATGAACAGAATGGCCACGATATTGTTTTGGTTGTGTTTGTTTTGGAGTTAAACGGTCCAGTCAATACTATTTAGGCCATAGCGAGCCGGTCTGTTTACATAACCATTTTTTGGTTCCCATTATGATAACTCACCCGTGCGACATAGTGCATTTTTCATATCTCCAAAATGGCTACTTTTCTGATGAAAATCCGATATATTTTTCTTATAAATGCTCAAAAAGTAGGTTGTGGGTGCTCGTTAGAACCGCCTCATTGAGGCGGTTCCAACGAGTACCACAACCTATGTCTTTGAGCAGTTATAAGAAAAATAATGAATACCCCTGTAAACCCCAGTTTTCTCTATATAAACTGGGGTTTAAGGGGGTGTTCATTTCACGGAGTTGTTCACGTGATGCGTGCATCAGTTACATGTAACCAGTACAGCGGACAGTCATTCGCCAGAGACTGACCACTACCTTACTTGGATCAGCTGAAGGGGGCAAAAGACAATAGAAAATATTTGCCGACGAAAGAACGTTATCGGTCGGCGGGTATCGAGCCCAGAGACGTATTGATCAGTCAGACAACAAACCGACTGAGCTACCGATGCCGGTCGTTGTGTGTACGTGTATGCGTATAACCTTATCACAGTGGTCGAAACTCCCAAATTTTCATATAGATTGATCATGTGTGTGTCTCTTTCACCTGGACTGACCATGAGTGTTTGTCCTTTCATCACTAGATCATTTGCCATGTATTCGTTCCACAGGATTGATTTTAGCATCTGCAGATAGAAAACAATTAAGTGACATTATGAGACAAAGTGCATTTTTAACATCTCCAAAATGACAACTTTTCTGATGAAAATTCTTGATGTTTTTCTTATAAATGCTCATAACATAGGTTGTGTGTGCTCGTTAGAACCGCCTCATTGAGGCGGTTCTAACGAGTACCCACAACCTATGTCTTGGAGCAGAAATAAGAAAAATAATGAATACCCCCGTAAACCCCAGTTTTCTCTATATAAAGTGGGGTTTAGGGGGTCTTAATTTCACGGACTTGTTCATGTGATGAACCTCGATTACTCGAACGCGGAAAGTTCGTTAACCATGGCTAATTCGAACTTGTTTTCAAGCGCCTTGATAATATTTCCCAATACTCCAGATATTCATATATTTAGCAAACTATTTACATTTTTCTGACTTGATCTTATAAAGGTATGTTGGGTGTACTCATTAGAATCGCCTCAATGAGGCGATTCTAATGAATACACACAACATACCTTTATTTCATGGAAGATCGTGAAGATATCCTCAAGTGATCCCTATCTCACGCTATGAGTAAACCTCAGTAATTCGAATTACACTCGTACCCCTATCTCGAACAAATTTTGAAGGTCCCAGAGGTGTTCGAGTTATTGAAGTTCGACTGTACGTTAGCCCCCGCCCATAGGGGCTTGAAGAAATATATGGGCTGCATGATGCTTCCACGCAGAGCTGAATCCCTCCCGCACACTAGTACTGGTAAACCGCTTAGAGGATCTAAGCCTGTCCAGGAACCGCGGTGCGAGGCGGACCGTCCATGCTAATAAACCCTATTGGTTTCATTGGGCGACAGGGCTTGAGATGTCATTTCATCTCAATGTCGGGTAAAAGTACCACAAAATTGGAAGCAACGTCTCCAAAATGACCTTTACAGTGTTGACGGGGACGTTAAACCTCAAATCAAACAAACTTGATCTTATAAAGGTATGTTGGGTGTACTCATTAGAATCGCCTCAATGAGGCGATTCTAATGAGTACATACAACATATTGAGGCGATTCTAATGAGTACACCCAACATACCTTTATTTTATGGAAGATCGTGAAGATATCCTCAAGTGATCCCTATCTCACGCTATGAGTAAACCTCAGTAATTCGAATTACACTCGTACCCCTATCTCGAACAAACTTTCAAGGTCCCAGAGGTGTTCGAGTTATTGAAGTTCGACTTTACGTGGTGTTAACATGTTACATAATGGGGGAAAAACAACAGTGTACGTCATAACGTTAGTCATATGATAAGTATTCATCTAAGGAGCTAGGAAGGACAACGTTATCTCGATAGTTATTACGTGACATTATTGAAAAATACAATGAACGTAATGAATGCTGTTAGTCACATGATAAGTATTCATCTTGAAACTAATATTCACAGAGCTAGGAAGGACAACGTTATCTCTTATAAATGCGATTCTATACTTACCGTTGCTTATGTTTGTTGACTCCAAGCTGTCATACAACCCGTATATGCCTAGCGACATGCGCATCATGCAGTAACAAATTGGACACCGGCAAACAGCGCAGATCAGATTAGGGTCTCCACCGTTTGCTTAAAGCACATGGATTTCCTAAAACCTACAACAAATAAAACGAAACAATCACCCCTAAATTTGGACCGTTATGGACCTGTCAAAACTAATTAAGTGGAAGATTGAAGCTGTCATACATGTAAACGAATTAAGATAAGAACTTACGAGGAATACTCGATGAAATATGAAACTGACAAAATGACAGGCCTATTACAAATTATTCCATCAACGTATCCAGCGGGATTGTCTGACATCTTTAGAGTGACATCTACCGAAAACGCGCCATCGAGTATGCGCGCACAGCCAAGACGGTCGTCAGCCTGCACGCATGCGTAGTCAGAACATTGCCTACCATGTCTGCAAGAGGCGACAGCCATTCATACAGATCACCGTAAATAAATACTGTAAACAGACAAAGCGGTAGTGCAGGCTGATCTGAGAGTTTTGCTGTGCGCAGACGCCTCGAAACACATTGTCATTCGCCTCGGCAATTTTCATTATCAATATTTAGGAAGAAAAGTGCACTTGTCTTATTAAGAACTTCTCCAGTTTATTCAAGAGCTCTTGAACGGAAAAAAAGTTCTGAAAAGCCGTATGTAGAAGCAATATAAATCTTAAAAGTACACATGCACGATTATGATGTGCTTCAGACATGTGCGCCCTGCGAAGACACAGATCTTCCGCGCTGTCTGATCTGGGTCTTCGCTGAGCGCTATGGGGATACTTTTTGGCGCAAGGTATTTTCATAAGAGAAGAAGCCTTTGTCTTGTAGTTTGTAAGGTGTACGCCTCATTCGCCATTAACCAGGCGTCGTAAGTTCGGATGAGTCTTTAAACTACCCCGAGTAAAGTAGTCGCAGATAAGATTGACTAGGCGGAGCTACCGTTTGTACCGGCCTTAGGAATATTCCATTAACAAAAAGGTAAACCAAGTCACCCAATTGTGTGAATTCAACTGTAACACAAGCATAGCTGTGGTGTATATGACCATTTCGTCCGCTTGTAGAAAGCGTGCGAAAGTCCCTCTACCGAATCCTCTGCATGGTGGACTCAGCGAATTTGACATATGTTGACAACACCCGAATAGCTCCGCCTAATCAATCTTATCTGCGACTACTTATACCCGTGTCCATATGACATTAGTTGTTGATTGGATGTAGAAATCAAAACACATACACACTCGCCCGCGCGCAACCACCTGCGCACACACGCGCTCAAAAGGGTGTGTTCTGACATAACGGATGCACAGGCTGTAGAACGCACGTGTCCATAAAACGTGTACAGCACTCTTTAGAAACGTCTTCCAAACTGCAACAAAAACTTCCAAACAAAAATAACGCTAAACGATACCCTTAAAGATAAGTTTAAACTCGAAGGCTACCCCGTTACACAAAAACAACCGACACCCCTTTGCGCCGCCCCCGCCCATAGGGGCTTGAAGAAATATATGGGCTGCACGATGCTTCCACGCAGAGCTGAGTCCGGCCCGCACACTAGTACCGGTAAACCGCTTAGAGGATCTAAGCCTGTCCAGGAACCGCGGTGCGAGGCGACTGTCCATGCTAATAAACCCTATTGGTTTCATTGGGCGACAGGGCTTGAGATGTCATTTCATCTCAATGTCGGGTAAAAGTCCCACAAAATTGGAAGCAACGTCTCCAAAATGACCTTTACAGTGTTGACGGGGACGTTAAACCTCAATTCAAACAAACAAAAAACAAACACCCCTTTGCGACAATCCGCAATACCCAAGGCACAGCACTGCTAAAACTTACATGCAGTGCAAGCACGGGGCCAAAACCTTTAGAATGGAGTTCCAAAATTGCTACAACTATCCTACGTTGCACCGAAACAAAGGCTCACATTGGAACTGTGCAACACAACCACCGCCCTTGAAAAAAGAACGGACGCCTAGCCCAGAAACTCCGACAATTAAAAGTGCCCGTTAGCGACAGGACACATGCACCCCTGAAGCAAACGGGAAGACAAAATATAAGCCCCAACGAGACCTGGAAATGTCACGGCAACGTTTCATAAACCCCTCAGGACGGAGCGCGGCGAATGGCTATAGGGCAAGGGGATGCCCGTTGGCTCGGAGACACCTGGGACGTGAGGCGAATAAACACCACCTACAGGACCCTTTTCCTGCTCTGACACGGTTCGGCATATTGACAAGCGAAAAATTATAACGTCGAGTAGAAGACAAAATGGACCGACGGCAGCGGACTTACGATAGACACGGACGGACGGGGCTGGATTCAAGAGTTCTTCAATTTGATACATGCCACATTATATACCCTGCTTGTCTAGTCTCAAAAGATCTGTCCTCAACTAGAAGCAGGCAATCCGACTCTTAGAAGAAGGGATCACCCATGTTTTTTTTTTTTTTTTTTTCATGCAATAACGTTTGCCGGGTTCTGAGAGATCTAATTCAAGGTAATGTTGGTTGGTGCCTGATGCTCTGTCTCTGGTTGGGCCCATCTGAGTCTAACTGTTGGTTTTCTTTTGCTCCAGCATTTCAGTGGTTTCTTGCTGTCGAGTCCTCACCGTTGTCTTACCTCTGTGGTTCTTTGATTTTTGTGTTCACGGAGATGTTGCACTGATGAGTTAGGAGGCCTTCATGCGGACTGAACAAATTATTTGTCTAAATCGCGACGGAAGTAAGGGCGAGGATTGTGGCCACGTAAAATCGATTTAAGCCCCCCAGTGGAAATCTTTCACTGACCGTTCCAAGGCGGCTCTTCTGTGGCGATTTATTTATGTTCTTGTTTGTTACTTACTGTGTGTATCACTTTTGTCTTTTTATTTTGGATGGCCATATGGCCATTTTGTGGGAAAGTAACTATCCTTATGGCCTTCCTTTGTTTAGGTTTCCATTATGGTCTTGTCGCTTAATGTTTGCATTTCTTTCCCTTTGGTGTCTTTTATGGGTGGAGTAAGTTAATTGTATCAATTCCTGATCTTTGTTTTACTTCTACTCTGAAGACGAGGCCGCAGATGTGTGTTCAAACATTTCCGAGTTAATAAAACAAGAAAAGGTATGACACAAAGTGCCATATTATCAAGTGACTCGATTGTGGTTGCATTGCGCTTTTTTTTTTTTTTTGGAAAGGAACGGCTAATGAAGTCTTATTATTCAACTGTTCAGTTATAAACTTATAAACAAGACAAACCGTGTCTACATGAAAACTGAACCTGCAATATCATATTCAACATGACCGGTTGTATTGTCAGTTTGATCATGTTTGTGGAAAATTGTGTTGAATTTAACAGTGTAACAGAGTTGAATTCGACAATGATTGATGAATGGGTCCAGTCTTAGGGATATAACAAACCCGACAAGCGCAATCAACAAAGAGACTGGTCTTCTTTATACATGTACTTAGCACCCTCCTTTTCAACACCAAGAACAACAGGAATCCATTAATTCCGTGCATGTTTATATATTATTATTATTATAATCAACATCATCAACTCAATCATCGTTTTCTATATTTACCATTATTATTACCGATGGACTTTCAGTTAGTGTCTATTCATTTTTTTTTCAATACATGTATTACAATAATAATAATAAAAATCATAATAATCAAAATCATAATACTTGTCGCAAAAGTAGCAGTAGTAGTTGAAGTAATGGTGGAAATAGTAGTAAGTATAATTATTATAATCATCGTTATGAGTATTGAAATAATTATTATCATTATTTTTGTAGTAGTAGTAGTAGTAGTAGTAGTAGTAGTAGTAGTAGTAGTAGTGGGAGTAGTAATAAGTGTAATATTGTTTGTTTAATTTGAGATTTAACGTCCC
This sequence comes from Lucinisca nassula, assembly GCA_963580285.1. Lineage (NCBI taxonomy): Eukaryota > Metazoa > Mollusca > Bivalvia > Lucinida > Lucinidae > Lucinisca > Lucinisca nassula. The sequence goes on from OY757020.1 coordinate 51,957,715, forward strand.
CGACAACACTATTTAGGTTATTTTGGAGACGCTGCTTCCAATTTTGTGGGAGTTTTACCCTACATTGAGATGAAATGACATCTCAAGTCCCGCCGCCCAATGAAACCAATACATGAATAGGGTCTATATGCATGGACGGCCCGACTCGCGGCGCCACTTTGCATGAGCAGGCTAGTAGTAAGAGTTATAGTTAGAATATATACATCCACAGTCAGGGCACAGCAAAATGTACCAGTTGATAAGTTTGAAACACAACTTCCAATACAAAGTGTCCACTAAGGTCCTTACGCAACCTTATAATATTCATCAACTGATCATTTTGTATGGTACTCGAGTATATAAAATAATCAGGGTCAATCTTTATGCTATTAATCAAAGTGAGATGTGCAACCTTTTCTTGCTGAACAGCTAGAAGATCATGTAAAATCTTCATGTAAGAATTGTTGCATTTCAAGAACTACTTGTGTAAGGAAAACATGTAAGAATTGCCGTGTTGAAGTCTTTCTTACCACTGAACTTTCTAAATCATTAACTTCCCGTCTTACTGCTATTAAAACGCATGTGATTAAATATTGTGATAAAGTCTTTGAAAGATCAGGAAGAAATCTGTTTTGGTCTATAAAAAATCAAATGAGGTTTTAAATAAATTGAAATCCAGATGTTTTCGTGCTTCAAGTCTGTCTACTTACGATTTTTCCACTCTTTACACTACACTTCCTCAAAATCTTATAAAAGAAAAGCTTAATGATTTAATTGAATGGGCTTTTCACAGAGTATCTTGCATGTAATGTCAGAAATGCATTTTTCACTTCTAAAGAGCATAAGAATTATACACTTTGGTCATGTCAGAAAGTGTGTGATATCCTCACCTTTCTACTTGACAATATTTATATTAGATTCGGTACTAAGTTATTTAGACAAATTGTGGATATTCCAATGGGTACGAATTGTGCACTTCTTGTGGCTGATCTGTTCTTGTATTGTTATGAAAGAGACTTCATGTTGTCGCTTTCCATTGATAACCAATCTGAAATTATTAAAGCTTTTAGCTCTACTTCTAGATATTAAGATGATGTATTAAATATTGACAATACTTACTTTGATGGTTTGATCAGTCAGATTTATCCCCTAGAACTTCAGATAAACAAGGCAAATTCCTCTAATACCGAGGCCCCCTTTTTGGATTTACATTTATCTATTGTAGAAGGGTTTGTTTCTTGCAAAATTTATGATTAACGTGATGATTTTGATTTCGAAATTGTAAATTTTTCTATTTTGGACGGTGATGTTCCTCGTGCAACATCGTACGGGGTTTATATTTCGCAGTTAATTCGATTCGCTAGACGTTGTCTAGTCATGTATCCGACTTCAACACTCGTAATAAATTATTAACCGCTAAACTTCTTAATCAGTGGTATCGGTATCATAAACTACGTAAAGCCTTTTCTAAGTTTTAAAGACGTCATTCTGATTTGGTTTCAAAATTCAATGTTGGACTTAAAACACTTCTGCAACATGGCCTGTCGGAACCCGAATTCTATGGTGACGTCTCCCTGCCCTACATCATAGTGTAGTTTATATTTTCTTGTCCTTTGGGAGCATTGATTCCAATGTGGAATTTTGAAAATACTTGAGGGTCACTGATGAGGCCTAATTGGCCGAAACTAACTAGTATGGCCCAGAAAACATGCACACTTCATATTTTCCAGTTCTATGGTGTATTCCTTGCTTCCAAAGGATAACCCTTTTATAGAACATATTTAGTATATAAATTTAAAAAAATACATGCCTGTAATGACTTAAGTACCCAATTTCGTAAAATCACGGTTGGCAACTTTGCTTCCCTCTTTGATTGCACACCGGTGTGTCGGGCTTAGGATTATATGACGGTTCCAACAGTAAAAGCAAAAAATGAATTTTATTTTATTTAAGTATTCTGTATGTTGGTTGGCGCCTGATGCTCCGTCTTTGGTCAGGCCCCTCGGAGTCTAACTGTTGGTTTTCTTTTGATCCAGCAATTCTGTTGTTGTATTCTGTCGAGTCCTCAACCTTGTTTCATCTCTGTAGTTTTTTGATTTGTATGTGCTCGGAGATGTTACACTGATGAGTATGAAGCCTTCATGCGGACTAAACAAAATTAGTGTATACCGCGACAGAGGTAAGGGCGAGGATAAGAGCCATGTAAGATCGATTTAAGCCCCCAGTTGAATTCTTTCCACTGACCGTTCCAAGGCGGTTCTTCTGTGGCGGTTTATTTATGTTTTTGTGTGTTACTTACTGTGTGTATCACTTGTGTCTTTTTATTTTGGATGGCCATTTGGCCATTTTGTCGGAAAGTAACTGTCATTATGGCCTTCCTTTGTTTAGTTATGGTCTGGTCGCTTCATGTTTGTGTTTCTTTCCCTTTGGTGTCTTTGATGGGTGGAGTAAGCTAATTGTATCGATTCCTGATCTTTGTTTTACTTCTACTTTTAAACTCTAATATTAGTGACATATGAACAGTTTGGTCAAATCAACAGTTTCGAGTCACAATGAAATAGCCATGGCTGATCCTTATTCTTGCATAACTTTAGTTCCAACGGCAAATTGTGCCGAAAAGGCCTCCAAACTCAAAATAATCTCATCAAATGCGATCGTAAAACCAATATGGCGGCTAGTTAAGAAACGTTGTTAACAATGACATCAGTTCCGCAGTGATATTCTGACGTTATCCTTAAATTTTAAAATGGTACGTCCTCGGCGATGACGTTACGTCGCTCAACGTAACGTAAAGAAATCAATGCCCATCTTATGATATGCATCAAGAAAACATACCTATATAATTTTGACCCCTTAATCCCACTTTTATACAGTAAAACTGGGGTTTAGAGGGCTATATATTATATTTCTTATCTCTGCTCAAAAACATATACTGTGGGTACTCGTTAGAACCGCCTCGATAAGGCGAATCTAACGAATACCCACAATCTATGTTTTGCGCGGAAATTGTCGATTTTTCGGCGGTAAAGTGTACAATGTATTTGTATAGGCGTGTTTTCGTAATGAAAGTTCAAATCCAATGTTCAAACAGCAGGTGCATTTCATGATTTAAACATGTGTTTTGTTGTTTAAACACAGATTCTGGTTCTCGAACAGCTACGTCCATAATACAGTATGCCTGAGTTTATATACTGTTTGTCTAGTCTCAAAATTTAGTTCAACGGCTCTGAACTAGCCGCTATGTTTTAATGGTATTGATTCATGCTACGTCAATTCTCTAAATTATTTTCCATCATGTAATAATTGATTGACATGTATAAAAACAACAACAATTTGAGAATCGCTATTTTATTTTATTGAAATGGAGATAATCTGAGAATCTCACAAATTAAAACCTTGCAAAGCAAAGGTGTAATGTGTTATCTAAGGCTGACACGATTAATTGTTTAATCGATTAATCAATCGATAAATTCCACAAAAATGGTTATCGTTACTGATTTGCTTGTAATCGATTATTTGATAAGTACAGTTTGCTACCTAAAATTGTGCCTAAAATAGCTTGATGAGTGGCAAACATTGCAGACCCTGATGAGACGCCGCAGAACGCGGCGTCTCATCTGGGACTACACTGTTTGCTCAGACCTGTCTGTTTCAATACATACGGTAAAGAACAACAGGTGGTAAGAGTAATGCTCAGACAGAAAGCCAGACAAGTAAAATTATGACCAAATCTTCAGGGATTACTACTCGATTATCAGTCACAATGGCAGTACTGATAATCGATTATCTGTTCAGCTCCGATTAGCCAGCCCTAGTGTTATCCGATGTTTGTCAGAATACCTGTGCATGCAAAATCTTTTTAGACAACTCTTGACACGTAAGTTAGGGGGGCAATTGTTCTAGGTTACAGTCATGTTGGTGAGTTTCAACCGGAAGTGGGTATAGTTACCTTTTGGCTAAGCTTTGGTTTCACGACCCTTTCAATTTTATCTATTTCGAGCCGATCGTTAATCGGAGGTTTCGTTTTTGTTTGATTTGAAGTTTAACATCCCCGTCAAAACTGTATAGGTCATTTTGGAGACGTTGCTTCTTATTTTTTTTTACTTTTACTCGATCCTGAGATGGAATGACCTCTTAAGCCCTGTCGCCCAATGAAACCAATAGGGTTTATATGCATGGAGGGTTCAACTCGCACCACTTTGCCTTGGCAGGCTTAGATCCTCTAAGCGGTTACCAGTACTCGTGTGCAGTCGGTTACAGCTCTGTGTGGAAACATAATGTAGCCCATATATTTCTTCAAGCCCATATGGGCGGGGCCGGTTAATAGGAGGTAGATGATAAAAAAAAACTTTTTTTTTTTGTTAATCGGAGGTAGATGATAAACAAGAGGGCCATGATGCCCCTGAATCGCTCACCTGAATCCAAGATGTTTCAAAGCTTATGGAAATGAAGGATTCACTCCTTTAAGGAGATGTGGACAAAAGACATATCTTTCGAGGCTATTTTTCATTGAAGTGGAATTTGAAGGTTTTTCTATTTTTAGCTCTAAAGAGCATTTTGTTTAACAGAGCGGAACTGTTAAGCCGATTTTGAAAGAGAGTCACTCAAGGAACATTCCTGGGAAATTATTTTCAAATCGGGCCATTTGCCTAGGAGGAAATGTCATTTAAAGGTGTTTCTATTTTTAGCTCTGGCGGCCATTTTGTTTAACGGAGTGGAACGATTTAGGCTATTTTGAAAGAGGGTCCCTCAAGGAACATTCCTGTGTAATTGATTTCAAAAAGGGCAATTTGTCTGGGAGGAGATGTCATTTAAAGGTTTTTCTATTTTTAGCTCTGGTGGCCATTTTGTTTAACTAAGCGGAACCATTTAGGCAATTTTCAAAGAGGGTCACTCAAAGAACATTCTTGTGAAATTATTTTCAAATCAGGCCATTTGCCTAGGAAGAGATGTCATTTAAAGGTTTTTTAATTTTTAGCTCTGACGACCATTTTGTTTAACGGAGCAGAACGATTTTGGCAATTTTGAAAGAGGGTCACTCAAGGACTATTCCTGTGAAATTCTTTTTAAATCGGGCCATTTGCATAGGAGATGATGTCATTTAAAGGTTTTTCTATTTTTAGCTCTGGCGGCCATTTTATTTAACGGAGCGTAACGATCTAGGCTATTTTGAAAGAGGGTCACTCAAGGAACATTCCTGTGAAATTCTTTTCAAATCGGGCCATTTGCCTAGGAGGAGATGTCATTGAAAGGTTTTCTTTTTTTTTAGCTCTGGGGGCAATTTTGTTTAACGGAGCAGAACGATTAAGGCAATTTTGAAAGAGGGTCACTCTAGGATCATTCCTGTGAAATTCTTTTCAAATCGGGAAATTTGACTAGGAGGGGATGTCAATTAAAGGTTTTTCTATTTTTTAGCTTTGGTGGCCATTTTGTTTAGTGGAGCGGAACGATTTAGGCTAGTTTGAAAGAGGGTCACTCAAGGAACATTCCTGTGAAATTATTTTCAAATCGGGCCATTTGCCTAGGAGGAGATGTCATAGAAAGGTTTTTCTATTTTTAGCTCTGGTGGCCATTTTATTTAACGGAGCAGAATGAAATAGGCAATTTTGAAAGAGGGTCACCCTAGAAACATTCCTGTGAAATTCTTTTCAAATCGGACCATTTCCCTAGGAGGAGGTGTCATTAAAGGGTTTTTCTTAGCTCTGGCGGCCATTTTGTTTAATGGAGCAGACCGATTTAGGCAATTTTGAAAGAGGGTCATTCAAGGAACATTCCTGTGAAATTATTTTCAAATTGGGCCATTCGCCTAGGAGATGTCATTTAAAGGTTGTTCTATTTTTAGCTCTGGCGGCCATTTTGTTTAACGGAGCAGAATGATTTAGGCAATTTTGAAAGAGGGTACTGAAGGAACATTCCTGTGAATTTTTTTTCAAATCGGGCCAATTGCCTAGGAGGAGATGTCATCAATAGGGTTTTTTTCTATTTTTAGCTCTGGCGGCCATTTTGTTTAACGGAGCAAAACGATTTAGGCAATTTTGAAAGAGGGTCACCCTAGGAACATTCCTGTGAAAATATTTTCAAATCGAGCCATTTGCATAGGAGGAGCTGTAATTTAAAAGTTTTTTTCTATTTTTAGCTCTGGCGGCCACTTTTTTTAACGGAGAGGAACGATTTAAACAATTTTGGAAGAGGGTCACTCAAAGAACAATCCTGTAAAATTATTTTCAAATAGGGCAATTTGCCTACGAGGAGATGTCATTTAAAGGTTTTTGTCGCGCCTGCTATTAGCATGGCGCGATATAGGCGCCTGGTTTTCCGTCCGTTCGTCCGTCCGTCCGTTCGTTCGTTCGTACGTCCGTTCGTCAAGGCGTCAACATTTGCGACCACCCTAGCGTTCACCCTAATGGTCAAGTTTATTTCTCAAGAACTATAAGAGCTTCATTAATTATACTTGGTACAAACTTGTGTCTGGGAATGACAACTTACATGCAAGCATCCATATTTGACCTTGACCTACATTTCATGGTTCACTGACTTTGATAAATATTGCCACCACCCTAGCGTTCACCCTAATGGTCAAGTTTATTTCTCAAGAACTATTAGAGCTTCATTAATGATACTTCATACACACTTGTGTCTGGGGATGGCAACTAACATGCAAGCATCCATATTTCATCTTGACCTAAATTTCATGGTTCAATGACTTTGTAAAATATTGCGACAACCGTAGCGTTCACCCTAATGGTCAAGTTTATTTCTCAAGAACTATAAGAGCTTTTTTAATGATATTTGGTACAAACTTGAATCTGTGGATGGCAACTTCAATGCAAGCATCCATATTTGACCTTGACCTAAATTTCATAGTTCACTGACTTTGTAAAATATTGCGACCACCCTAGCGTTCACCCTACTGGTCAAGTTAATTTCCCAAGAACCATAAAAGCTTTATTAATGATACTTGGTACAAACTTATATCTCGGGATGGTAACTTAAATGCAAGCATCCATATTTGACCTTAACCTACATTTCATGGTTCACTGACTTTGTAAAATATTGCCACTACCCTAGCGTTCACCCTAATGATTAAGTTCATTTCTCAAGAATTATTTGAACTTCATTATGATACTTAGTACAAACCTTTTATGCAAGCATCGATGTTTGATCTTGGCCTAGATGTCATGGTTCGGTGACTTTGCGCCCCCACAGGCGCGACATAGCCTTCGGCGGAATTCTTGTTCTATTTTTAGTTCTGGCGGCCATTTTATTTTACGGAGCGGAACGATTTAGGCAATTTTGAAAGAGGGTCACTCAAGGAACATCCTGTGAAATTATTTTCAAATCGGGCCATTTGCCTAGGAGGAGATGTCATTGAAAGGTTTTTCTATTTTTAGCTCTGGTGGCCATTTTGTTTAACGGAGCTGAACGATTTAGGCAATTTTGAAAGAGGGTCACTCATGGAACATTCCTGTGACATTATTTTCAAATCGGACCATTTGCCTGGGAGATGTCATTTAAAGGTTTTTCTATTTTTGGCTCTGGCGGCCATTTTGTTTAACGGAGCAGAACGATTTAGGCAATTTTAAAAGAGGGTCACTCATAGAACATTCCTGTGAAATTCTTTTCAAATCGGGCCATTTGCCTAGGAGGAGATGTCATTTAAAGGTTTTTCTATTTTTAGCTCTGGTGGCCATTTTGTTTAACGGAGCAGAACGATTTAGGTAATTTTGAAAGAGGGTCACTCATGGAACATTCCTGTGACATTATTTTCAAATCGGACCGTTTGCCTAGGAGGAGATGTCATTTAAAGGTTTTTCTATTTGTAGCTCTGGCGGCCATTTTGTTTAACGGAGCGGAACGATTTAGGCAATTTTGAAAGAGGGGGTCGCTCTAGGAACATTCCTGTGAAATTCTTTTCAAATCGGGCCATTTGCCTAGGAGGAGATGTCATTTAAAGGTTTGTTCTATTTTTAGCACTGGCGGCCATTTTGTTTAACGGAGCGGAACCATTTCGGCAATTTTGAAAGAGGGTCACTCAAGGAACATTCCTGTGACATTATTTTCAAATCGGACCATTTGCCTAGGAGGAGATGTCATTTTAAGGTTTTTCTATTTTTAACCTCTGGCGGCCATTTTGTTTAACGGAGCGGAACGATTTAGGCAATGTTGAAAGAGGGTCACTCTAGGAATATTCCTGTGAAATTCTTTTCAAATCGGGCCATTTGCCTAGGAGGAGAGGTCATTTAAAGGTTTTTTTTCCTATTTTTAGCTCTGGCGGGCATTTTGTTTAACGGAGCGGAATGATTTAGGCAATTTTGAAAGAGGGTTATCAATGGAACATTCCTGTGAAATTATATCAAAATCCATTCACTGTTTTAGGAGGAGATGTCGTATGAAGAAAAAGTTTACGCACGCATGGACGCACGCACGACGGGCGACGGACAAAAAGTGATCCCAAAAGCTCACCTCGTCACTTCGTGACAGGTGAGCTAAAAAACCCAGTTTTTCCGTTGCAGAACTTAGTGTCTCACATGTCACCCGAGCAAGTCTGGAACCCTCAGTGACGGGGGACCTAATGCTTGGGAGAAAACGCTCGTACCCGCTAGGTCAAGGAATGCATAGAAACACAGAGATAGGGCTTAGAGAAATTGATTGGGCTGCGTGGTTCTTCTATATATACAGAGCTGAAACCGACCGTACATGAATACTGGTTAACTGCCTAGACGGTCTAAGCCTGCCCAGGCAAAGTGGTGCGAGTCAGACAGTCCCTGTTTGTTGGTTTATAACCCTGTTGGTTTGTTTGGGCGGCAGGGCTTGAGATGTCCATAAAATTGGGAACAATGTCTCCATAATGACATTAGTAGTGTTGAGAGGGACGTAAGCCCTCAATTCACTTAAGGGGAATGGGTACACCTTTAACTCCTTAATAAAAAAAAGTATTTTTGTCTCCTGAAAAGCAATTTTTTTCGTTTAAGATTAGACCACTTCTTCAATGAGACAGGGCTTATAGAAAAGCGAACAGGAAATCCCGAAAGTTGTCTCCCTTTGAAAAATGGCGGAAAATCTGCCAGGTGTTCTCATTCTCCATAATACAGCGAAACGTTAACGATTCAAAGATTAGAATGAGTGCACCCAGCATGAGGCGATCCAAGCGAGTACACACAGCATACGTTTTCAGGTTAAAATAAGAAGAAATTCCTGTAAATCATTCCTAAAAAGTTGTTATCTGCATGGACTTACGGTAAGTATCTATAGGGACTCAGAAACGAGTTCGATTAAACCGTGGTACATGTAAACGAACCGTTTGTGTTTGACTCATAGGGGAATATTAAATCGCATGAATATGTTTCATTTTTCGTATTATACTTAATATTCTCACAGATTCATCCCATTTGAGCTCGGTTTTTCTCTTTTCCTTTCTTGCATTATTCGTCGTTTTGTCAATACCAGATTTCTAGTGCATATATTGTTTCAGATTTTACAAGAGCCGAACATTGCAAAACTTAGAAAAACTTAATGGTGACATCTGTCTTATTTCTGTTTCAATATAGATTGTGGGTGCTTGTGGGTGCTCGTTAGAACCGCCTCATTGAGGCGGTTCTAACGAGTACCCATAATCTATGTTTTTTGAGCCAAAATATGGCAACTAATGAATACCCCCGTAGATCAAACTTTTTTCAACATAAAGTGAGGTTAACAGGGGTCTTCGTTTAAAGGACTTGTAATTGTGTTGCAGAGCACACCTGTGCCGGCCTCGGTAGCTCAGTCGAACGCGCGTCTGACTGTTGATCAGGAGGACGCGTGTTCGATTCCCTCCGGGGTCGGCAACATTCTTTCGTGGAGATTGATCATGAAACCCTTTTCTACCGCCATTATCTCCCTTCCGCTGGTCCAATAAAGGCAGTTGTCAGTTTCTGGGGAAAGAATGTGCACTGTACTGGTTAACCGCTTACGTATAACCCTGCCCAGGAAAAGTATGTAGGTAAACTGACCGGCTCAAAATGACCTACATAGTGTTGACTGGGCCGTTAAACTCCGATACAAACAAACAAACAAACAAAGATTTGTTTGTTTGTTTGAGGTTTAACGTCCCCGTCAACACTGTAAAGGTCATTTTGGAGACGCTGCTTCCAATTTTGTGGGACTTTTACCCGACACTGAGATGAAATGACATCTCAAGCCCTGTCGCCCAATGAAACCAATAAGGTTTATAAGCAGGGACGGTCCGATTCGCACCGCTTTGCCTGGGCAGGCTTAGATCCTCTAAGCAGTTTACCAGTACTCGTGCGTGGGTCGGTTTCAGCTCTTCGTGGAAGCATCATGCAGCCCATCTATTTCTTCAAACAAACAAAGAGCCGACCTGTTTGTGTATGACCTGCACGCAAACCATTAAGACAAGATTTTTCATGCCAATGCCATCCTTAAAAAATTCTTGGTTTGCTGTGCTCCAACTTACCCACACAGATTGCCCCTACCCAAAGAATTTTATTACCATCCTGAGGAAAATATATTTTTTTTTTAAATCCTGATAAAACTCAAATTTAACACATTAAGCAAAATTACAAGAAGATATTTTTTTTTTTTTTTTTTTTTTTGACATTTCATTTGAATGGACTGCTATTTTTTTTCCAGAGAAAATCAGGCTTGACATTTCATTTGAATGGCCTGCTAGTTTGTTTTTTCAGAGTAAATCACGCTTGACATTTCATTTGAATGGTCTGCCTAGCAGACCATTCAAATGAAATGTCAAGCCTGATTTTCACTGAAAAATCAAGAAAATAAGTATTTGAAATTAAGTTTCCGGTTGTTGTAGGGTGCTTTTAGGGTCAAATATCAGATCTTACAAAAAAAAAAGAGACCTACCTTCCTACCCACCTCGCATATGATGGGTAGGAGCACAGCAAACAAAAAAAATTTTAAGGATGGCCCAGAGCTCATGCAATAATTTAAAATACCGACTCCTCTTTCAATGCTTTAAATCAGAAAAAACTGAGGCTACCTGCCTTCTGATGTAACATTGATTCGAACATATAGTATCATTTAACGGTTGAACAAACTTTTATTAATAATAAATCGGTCTGCTTTCTGTAAAAGCTTTTAATTTACATGTATTATTCATGTTTATTAAGTTAAGGGATATTGTTGCCCGTGACACACTTTTTACCATTTATGCAAGGGGGATAACTTGTGCTATTATTGATTACAAATGTATACATTTATACAAAATGACAATGTCAGTGAGTGAGTGTTTCAGTTTTACGTCCCGCCAACAGCTAAGGTCATATGGAGACGGGACCTCGGTTTAAAGACCCATCCGAAAGTCTGGAGAAGCCCGGGATCGAACCTGCGATGACAATGTCAGATAATCATTAATACGCCCGTGCCATTACGATAACTCACCCGTGCGACATAGTGCATTATTTCTCATCTCCTAAATTGCCATTTTTCTGATGAAAATCCGTGATATTTTACTTATAAATACTGCAAACATAGGTTGTGGGTGCTTGTTAGAACCGCCTCATTGAGGCGGTTCTAACGAGTACCCACAACCTATGTCTCGGAGAAAAAATAAGAAAATAATGTATACCCCATATATCCCACTTTTCTCTATATAAAGTGGGGTATAGGGGGGTCTTCATTTTACGGACCTGTTCACGTGATGGCCACTAACACTTTTGAAAACCCAACTTTATACAGAAAAATGAGTTTATATGGGTAAAAATTATTACAAAAACATAGATTGTGTGTGCTCGTTCAAACCGCGTCGATGTGTGTTTTGTTTGAGTTTTACATCCCACCAACAGCTATGGTCATACGGAGACGGGACCTCAGTTTAAAGATTCATCCGACAGTCTGGAGAAGCCCGATATCTAACCCACGACCCCTGGTTTACAAGTCGAGTAGCATAACCATTTCACCACGAGGGGCTTCTACCGCCTCGGTGAGGCGGTTCTAACGAGCCCTCACAATATATGTTTGGAGTGAGTGAGTGTTTGAGTTTTACGTCCCACCAACAGCTACGGTCATAAGGAGACGGGACCCCGACTTAAAGACTCATCCAAAAATCTGGAGAAACCCGGAATCGATCCTCCGATCCCTAGTTTGCAAGGCGAGTAGCGTAACCAGTACACCACGGAGGATTCTATCTATGTTTAGAGCTGAATAGGGTATATATAAATCATATATCATTACGGAAACACATCCGAATGACACAGTGCATTCATTTACGAGCGTATATGGCCAAAACGCTTTTTTTACCAAATATTCCCAGTGTAAAGTCTAATGTAAACCTATAGAAAGCAATTGCGTTCATACTTCCATGAACGCATCGAATCACATGATTTTCAGTGACTTTAAGTGACGTCATTCTAAACCATTGTTCTCTACGGGTGTTGATGACGTCAACGCTGCTACGCTCTTTGTAGAAAAACAGCGTGCAAATGTTTTTTTTTTTTTTGTTGTTGTTTTTTTTTTTCAGCTTTAACAGTTTGCCCTACAAGCATTTTTGCCCAGTGATGAGCGGCAAATAATGTAAATATAAAAAAATAAACTTTATTCTTCTGCTTTTCATGAAAATATGAATGAAAGTTGGCCGGGGTCGCTAGCAAAATTTACATGAACCCTGCAAGCGACCCACTGCGTTCATTTTTCAATGAACTGCAGAAAAATAAACTTCATTTCTTAAATGATTTTGTGCTATTCTTCTTATTTATACTCGAAATATAGGTTGTTATTGCCCGTTAGAACCGCCTCGGAACATAAATATATTTGTTATACTGCAAAGGAATTTTCAGCTTTTGATTGGACAGCACAAGGGCAATTATTTTCCATATACCCCGTGAGCAAAAATATATTACCCTCTCGCGCTTACAAAATGACCTTTACAGTATTGACGGGGACGTTAAACTTCAAATCACACAAACTCTCGGGAGCTTTCCACTAAATGTTTTCCATAGGCGACAATAGTAACCTTTTACCTGCTCCCACAAAAACTACACATACAAAACGTTTCAAACCTTACTTGTTTATAGAGCCATCCTAGCCCAACAAGTTAATGAGAAAAAAATCCACATGTTGACCTGCTCCTTTTCAAGTTACAGTCAACCATGCTTGTTTACATGCTAGAACGGAGTAAATACAAACCAACATTTTTAAAGGAGGGGTGCGCATATATATAAAATCAGCAAAAATTTCTTTGAGCTTGCAGATATATTTATAAAACATACATCATTTTAGTCCCTTTATACCTATCATTTTCTCACATTGAAATAAAACATGGGATATATATCCAATGAAAGCAAGTCTGGTATTTAGAACGCAACTAAAAGCTCTGTCCCAAAGTGATTAAGCCCGGTACCTCCCAGTATTTAGTGGAATGCTCTGGCGCTTGCCTTCGCTTGATTGCGATCATGGTCCGCCATCTTAGATATACTCCATAAATGATAAGAAATAAAAGCACCACACTTATTTCCAGCCAATAAATAAACAAATGAAAACTTCTGAGTGTTTTTATTTCTTTCGGTATCATATTTCAACGTCTTCTGTTTTAAACTCTCATTCTAACATGTTGTAACGGTTTTTCAACTGAGCAACGCGTGCAAAATGGCGCGATTGATGATTGCTTTTCACGACGCCCGCTACAAAGAAATGTTTGGTTTGTTTGTTTGATTGATTTGAGGTTTAACGTCCCCGTCAACACTGTAAATGTCATTTTGGAGACGTTGCTTCCATTTTTGTGGGACTTTTACCCGACATCGAGATGAAATGACATCTCAAGCCCTGCCAACCAATGAAGCCAATAGGGTTTATAAGCTTCGCTTTACCTGGGCAGGCTTAGATCCGCTAACCGGTTTACCAGTACTCGTGTGAGGGTCGGTTTCAGCTCTGCGTGGAAGCATCATGCAGTCCATATATTTTTTCAAGCCCCGATGGGCGGGGGCCGAAAGAATTGTTTGGAAAACTGTGCAACAATGTACAACATTCCATGAAACCGCTTTGCAGTATAACAAATTCGATATTTTGATTCAAGATTGACGGGAAGCATGGGATCATATTCCCCGCCTGAAAGCCATATTTACCCGAGCTGTCAGGCGAGGGCAAATATGGCTTTCGGGCGGGTATTTTGATCCCAATGTTCCCCGTCAAGAATAAAAATACAGTAGAACTTCGATGGCTCGAACACCGATGGCTCGTTTACCACGGCTGAGTCGAACATATTCTTGAGCCCCTAGGAAAATCCTCGATATAAGAAATAGTGGGGGATAATTTAGAAGATTTTCGTTTTTTATCTTGCAAATGTATGCTGTGTGTACTCATTAGAATCGCCTCGATGAGGCGATTCTAATGAGTACACACAGCATACATTTTCATCATAAAACACCGAAAAGATATCCAAAAGTATATTGTACACCTCCTGGCCGTCTCCCTCAGTGGCTCGAACTACCCCTGTCTCGAACAGATTTTCGAGGTCCTAAAGGTGTTCGAGCCCTTGAAATTCGACTGTAACTTATAATATAAATAATGTAAACCCCTGTATGCCCAAGTTTTCTCCATATAAAATGTGGATTACAGGGATCTCCATTGCACAGTCTAGTCATCACGCGAACAAGTCCGTGAAATGAAGACCCCCTTAAATATGTTCTAGAAAGGGTTATCCTTTGGAAGCAAGGAATACACCACAGAACTGGAAAATATGGAGTGTACATGTTTTCTGGGCCAGACTAGCTAGTTTCGGCCAGCCAGGCCCCATCAGTGAACCTCATATATTTTCAAAATTCCACAATGGAACCAACGAACTCAAAGAACAAGACAGTATAAACTACACTATGTGGTAGGGCAGGGAGACTTTTGACGGCCGCCATACATTCCCAGACAACAGCTGTATTGACGTTAAATATCAAATATTTTCAAAATTCCACAATTGAACCAACGAACCAAAAGGACAAATAAATATAAACTACACTATTATGTAGGGCAGGGAGACATTTTACGGCCGCCACACATTCCCAGACAACAGCTGTAGTGACGTTAAATATAAAGAGAAAACTGTGGTTTATCGGGGTATTCATTATTTCTGCTCCAATACATAGGTTGTGGGTACTCGTTAGAATCGCCTCAATGAGGCGGTTCTAACGAGCACCCACAAACTATGCTTGAAGTATAAATAAGAAAAATATCATAGATTTTCATTAGGAAAGTTAGGAAAGTAGCCATTTTGGAGATGTGAGAAAATGCACTATTTCGCACGGGTGTGTCATTTGAAACATGCTGGTTCTTTAAGTTAGACGCCATTACAATACGAAAACATGCATTTTACCTTGCAAATACGACAATTTTCAGATGAAAAGTTGTGATATTTTTCTTATTTCTCATCACGTGAACAAGTCCGTGAAATGAAGACCCCCTATACCCCACTTCATATAGAGAAAACTGGGGTTTTAGAGGGTATACAATATTTTTCTTATTTTGCTCCAAAACATAGGTTGTGGGTACTCGTTTGAACCGCCTCAATGACGCGGTTCTAACGAGCACCCACAATCCATGTTTGCAGTATTTATAAGTAAAATATCACGGATTTTCATCAGGAAAATGGCAATTTCGGAGGTGTAAAAATATGCACCATATTGCACGGGTGTGTTATCGTAATGTGGTCAAAATAAAGATTGTGCGTACACGTTAGAATCGCCTCGGTAAGGCGGTTCTAACGAGTACCCACAATCTTTATTTTAGAGCAGAAATAAGAAAAATAAGGTTTGCCACTTTAGAGCCCAGTTTTACTTTATAAAAGTGGGGTTCAAGGGGGTTAGAAATATATAGGCGTGTTTTCGTGATGATCGTTATGTAAAGGAAAGAATTCGCACTTCTTGAATTTGGGCTTCTCCGGAACAAATTCTTTCCCATACAACTGGACAGGACAGAAAAAATATTTTTGAAATTGTGTGGTCTCCCCTGACTGTGTAGCAGTTCATCATCAATTTCAGTGCCATTCGTGCATATTTAATTTGTTTACAGCTTTTTCGTTCGGTTACATGCAAGGCATAACATACAGTAAAATTCCTATATTTAGACCACCTTTGGGACTTTCAACCGTGGTTTTTTAAGACCACTTTTGAACAGTGCCAGAGGTGGCCTCTTTCTTATCAGCAGACACTGGGTGTAGAGAACACAAAGATAGAACAACTGAAGCATTCTCAAAAAAGCTTTTTTAAAGCAGATTTAGTCTTAATTTTAGACGGTTTTTATTCATATGACGTCGCATCCTAGAGTGTAATAACGCCATGTAATAAATTCGATAATCCACTAGTGGATTAAATATGCAAATTAGTTAGATACGCCCCGTTATGTTACATGTAGGGCGTTCTTAACGACGTCGCGTCTCCTAATGGCGGGATATTGACATTTTTGTTACAATCGTGAATAAAATGTGTTTGAAATGTCATGTGATAAATAGAATATTGCATTCGTGCTCATGTATTATTGAATTTATTAAACTCGTTGAGGAAAAGGGATAAAATGCTCGGCAAAGCCTCGCATTTTATTCCTTTTCCTCAACTCGTTTAATAAATTCAATAATACATGAACACTCATGTAAGATCCTCTATAAGGGGAATGGATACACCATCGGGGGAGTCAACTTCTGCAAAAGTATTTTGTCTCCTATGTCAATAGGGGTCAACTCTTGAAGGAACGAATCTTTGTTCGGATATAACACGGGTATTAAAGTAAAACAGTTATTGCTTTGGGTCCCATTAATAGTGTTATAAATATGTTTGTATGTACTTTCATATCGGAAACAGCAAGTTTGCACTATTGTGATAGATGCTAATTCCAGAAAATCGGATACATTAGCAATGTTACGTAACCCATATATGCCTAGCGGCCCTTTTTCTAGGACATTGTCAGACAGTATAGACCCAGAGCAGATGCCAATTTTGTGGGACTTTTACCCGACGATGACATGGCATCTAAAGCCCGGCCGCCCCATGAAACCAATGCAAATATGCTCATATGCATTGGACGGTCCCACTCGCACCACTTTGCCTGTGCAGGCTTAGTCTTTCTAAGCGGTCTTACCAGTACTCATGTGCGGTCATTTTCAGCTCTGCGTGGAAGCACAATGCAGCCCAATCCATTATTCAAGGCCCCGACGGGAGGGGGGGGGGGGGCAGAAAAATACAGTATGTCACATGGATTTGTTATCCTCACCGACAAAACCTACAATCAGACATGGGAAGCCAACAACAACAATAATAATAACAATAACAATAATAATAATCGACTTCTTGCTGTATGCAGTTTTAGGGCAATGCTCAAGGGACTGACAGCCCTAGTCAACGTGTCGTTCTGTCTTTCTTTCTACTGATACTGCGTCGGTCACATTTGACCATTACCGCAGCTGTACATTACATACACTCCTGGTTTTGCAGGATGAAAGCCCACAAAGTAATCATGTAGTTATGGTAGGGGTCGTTAACCTGCACAGGGGATGCTTCTCCCTGCACAGGGAGGTGGGGGGGGGGGGGCTTCCAGTTAACGTCCCGATCCGAAGGACGGTGCACTTATGACATTCATCCCTGCAAATGATGCCAATGGAGCGTGTTCCGACATCGAAATGTTATCGCCGCTGCCGCGGATCGAACCCGGAACCTCTAGCATCAGAGGCAAGTGCACTAACCACTTAGCTATCACGCTTTAAGTCGCACTGTTCTTTCAAATGATCAGAGATTAATGGTTCGTATCTAGTGTGAGACTTAATAATCATTTATTTCATTACAATCCCTAGAAGCGCAGGCGGGTATGTACCTGATTTGCATAGAACCATTATCGTCTCGTTTTGCAAATGCTTATAATCCCCATCGCAAGAAAACTTGCTTCCCAACACATTAGGGCTAGAGAAGTCATATTATCTATACACATACTAGCAAGAGCCTTGAGATTGCAGATGATAAGAAAGACACGCCTATATAAATATATATTTGTATTTAATTTTACCGCCAAAAATAAAGAAAATCAAAGCATTGAGAGTACTGGTGGGTCGATTGTCTCTGTGTGTAGATAGGGAAAATGGGTTTGAACGATGACTTAAACTGTTTCGTTTAATCCTTAAACTCCTTTATTGAAAGCAAACCGTGTAGACCCTGATCAGACGTTGCGGTTTTCGGTGTCTGACCCTTAAACTCCTATACTGTAAGCAAGCAGTGTAGCCCCTGATCAGACGCCGCGTTCTGTGGCGTCTGATCCGGGTCGATACTGTTTGCCTAGCCAAACCCATGGTTCCAGCCCGGATTTTACGGATAACCTGCTGACCTCACTGCGTTAAAATTCTATAAATAATCTGCATGGATTCCTGCAAATCAGTGATAGTCACGTGGACTCCAGCACTAACAGAGGTTTTGTCCTTTATAACGTTGGGTGGATTGATAAACAATCGACCCAAAAATAGAATGAAAAAAAATGTGATGTTTTCTTATTTCGGCTCAAAATATATGTTGTGGGTTCACGTTAGAACCGCCTCATCGAGGCGGTTCTAACGCGTACCCACAATATATTAATAATATGTATCTGAGCAGAATGTACGGAAAATAACGTTTACCCCCGTTTGTACCCCTATATTTTGCTATATAAAAGTGGGGTTCAAGGGGGCAGAATTACTTGTATATCTAGGCGTGTTGTCGTGATGTGTAGAAACTAGACGTACTGTACTGTCTGAGCAGCTGGTCAGATTTTGCTAAAATGCAGGCTGATCTTTATCTTTGGTGTTCGCAAATGGCCATAACAGCTTCTTTCATAGTAATCCTCATGCAGTTGATTTTAGACACAATCATATGATACAGTTGTGGGCGAGTGTTTGAGTTTTACATCCCACCCACAGCTAAGGTCATACGGAGATGGGACGTCGGTTTAAAGACTCATCCGAACGTCTAGAGAAGCCCGGGATCGATCCTGCGATCTCTGGTGATACGGTTGTTACTAAATACGTCTAGCAACGAAAAAAAATGGAATCATTTGGAAACAGTTTTGTTCCTGATCAGACGCCGCGTAAAGCGGCGTTTGATCAAGATCTATACTGTTATCTTAAAGTGAAGTATTTTTTTTTTGTAAATCTTACAGCCAATAAAACAAACATAGCACCCCTTAAGTTGGAAATGAGTCAGTCACCGTGCAAGCTTCTAAGTCACCAAGCTTTTAAGTGGAAGATCATTTTGTCATATATGGGCAAATGATACAACGCATAATGTAGTAATGTAGTAATTTCTTCATTTTGAAATTTTTACTACATTATGCGTTGGCATAGTCGACGCGAAATGAAATAAAATGTCGTTTTTACTTCATTATGCGTCGATACTAAGAGGTTTGAGCAAAATGAAAGAATTATTTCATTTTGCGGCGATGGGTGGCATACTTAATTTTACTTCATTATGCGTCAACAGTTTGTTTGTTTGATTTGAGGTTTAACGTTCCCGTCAAGACTATTTAGGTCATTTTGGAGACATTGCTTCAAATTTTATGGGACTTTTACCCGATATTGAGATGAAATGACATCTCAATCGCTGCCGTCCAATTAAAAGCAATAGGGTTTATATGCATGGATGGGCCGACTCGCAGCAGTTTTCCTGGACAGGCTTAGACCTTCTAAGCAGATTACGAGGACTCATGTACGGGCGGTATCAGCTCTGCGTGGAAGCATCGTGCAGCCCATCTATTTATACCCCCGGCATACGAAGTATGCAAGGGGGTATATAGTTTTTGTCCATTCTGTCTGTCTGTCTGTCTGTCTGTCTGTCTGTCTGTCTGCCTGTCTGTCTTTTGTTTGATTTGTTTGATTTGAGGTTTAACGTCCCCGTCAACACTATTTAGGTCATTTTTGAGACGTTGCTTCCTATTTCATGGGACTTTTACCCGACATTGAGATGCCGCCCAATAAACCTTTTTCTTTGTGATTTTGACCTTCAGTGTGCTTTTGTGGAAGACCGTCTTTTGGACTGTTCAACTGTGGTCTTAAAGACCACTTTTGAACCGTCTCAAATGTGGTCTAAATTGTAGGAATTTAACTGTATTGCTTCCTGAGTCTTTTCGAAGACAGCTATGTTCTACCATCATTACTTCATTATGCGTCGATATGGTGCATATCAACGCGAAATGAAATAATTTTTTTACTTCATTTCGCGTCGACTATGCCAACGCATAATGTAGTAAAAAAAATCAAAATGTAGTAATTACTACATTACTACATTATGCGTTGTAACAGTGCTCTCTAGACACGAGTGTCAGACAAAACATTTTAATAGATACGATTATGCGTCAGTGCCCACAAGAACTAGACATTTGCCTTGGCCCAGCGAAGGTTCGGAACCATCCTGTCACACCCGCGCAACTACAACATTTTCTCCACTGTTTTGGGTCGATTGTGTTTGATTTGTGGTTTAACGTCCCCATCAACACTGTAAAGGTCATTTTGGAGACGTTGCTTCCTATTTTGTAGGACTTTTACCGAACATTGAGATGAAATGACATCTCAAGCCCTGTCGCCCAATGAAACCAATAGGGTTTATAAGCATGGACGGTCCGACTCGCACCGCGGTTCCTGGCAGCTTAAAGCCTCTATGCGGTTTACCAGTGAGCGGATGGTTTCAGCTCTTTGGGTCGATTGTTTATCAACAGTCAAATCCAAGATTGAAAACAGTCTCAGAAAAAAACAACAAAAAAAAAAAACACACACACACAATAAGACGCTTTTCCATCAAACCCGTGACAGTCTTTCTCTTTGAAGTAAGGCAAATACATCTTATTAACATGAATTGAATGGAAATCCATTTAATGGGATATGGATGAGATCTCCAATGTCTTTCCGCTATGGAACAGTTTAGTGAAAGTAAAACCCTGCTTAAATTCGAACGCGCACACAAGCACTTTCTTTGTTTGTATTGGAGTTTATCGGCCCAGTCAACACTATTTAGGTCATTTTGAGCCTGTCAGTTTACCTAGCCACACTTTTCCTGGGCAGGCTTATACGTAAGCGGCTGACCAGTACAGTGCACATCCTCTCGTAGGACAACTGCCCTTCTTGAATCGGCAGAATGAGAGAATAAAACATTCACCAAAGAATGTTGTCGACCCCGGCAGCTAGACCCACAAGCACTACCAACACCACGGGGATTTAACTGTGCTAACGTCGGGAATAGCACCCACTTTGGCATCGATAGATTCTTTAGATCCTCGGACGGTTTACGGGCTGGTTGGCTGGGACTGGGGTTGTACGCACGACTAGATCGACCACGCGTGGCTGCCCCCTGCCACTGAGGATCTTCTCTAATACACCTAATCTTTCTTTGTGTTTTCTGCCCACAGTGTCCTCTGGTCAAGAACCACTTTTGGGATTGTTCAAAAGAGGTCTTTAAGACCACTTTTGAACAGTCCCAAGGGTGGTCTTAATACAGGAATTTTACTGTATATGATAATTTTGCTGTCCGGTGTTTTACCTTCTGCATAGGGAAGAGTGAGTGAGTGTTTGAGTTTTACGTCTCACCAACAGCTAAGGTCATACGGAGATGGGACCTCGGTTTAAAGACTCATTCGGAGAAGCCCGGGATTGATCCTGCGAACCCTGGTTTACATGGCGAGTAGCCTAACCACTACACTACGGAGGCTTCTAGGCATAGGGACGAAAGAGGGCGTGTTGATTTGCCCCTTGACTGGAGCAAGTTAGCGGGTGCTGCATTGTTTTCTTTCGACATATTCCGATGTCTCAGTATGGGTGACCTGTCGCACGCCTCGGAACTTTTTGCTTAGGGTGACTCAAATGGGCAAGCCTGCGACCTGTGGAGTAACGTATCATTAGCACGTTGATCTTAGTTTGTCTTGAAAAGGTATGTTGTATGCGCTCATTAGAATCGCTTCGATGAGGCGATCCTTATACGCTCATACGACATAAAACCGACATACCTTTATTTAAGGGGAATGGGATCACCTGGCAGTTTTTTCCGCCATTTTTCCAAGGGAGACAACTTTCGGGACTTCCTGTTTGCTTTTCTATGAGCCCTGTCCCACTGAAAAAGGAGTCTACTCTTATAGGAAAGAAGTTGCTCCTCAGGAGCAAATTCTTGCCTTTAAGAGTTGACCCCTTATGACATGGGAGACAAAAGTATTTTTGCAGGAGTTACCTACCCTGGAGGTGGTCCCATTCCCCTTAAATCGAAAAGATATCGCTATAACGCCTCCTGACCAGACGCTAAATGCATCTTATCTGTAGAGTGAGTGTGTGCATATGAGTTTTACACCCCACCAACAGCTAAGGTCATATGGAGACGGGACCTCGGTTTAAAGACTCCACTTTACTAAACCCCACCTTTTCCTATATAAAGCGGGGTTATCAAAGGTGCGCATGATACGGACTTGTTAGCGGGATGAAATTAATTTCACTGGCCAAATCTTAACCAAAAGTTCTAAACATTATGCAAAATACAAATCTACTTATTCCGCGCTGAGAACTGCGACCCCAATCAATGGAGTGTCACGGTAAACGCGCAAATCAAATTACTGAGATGCGAGAACAGTGAAAGCCATATATATAAAGCAGTTATGTGTGCGGGCAATCAAGTCAAATTGGGTCCTGGATAGCGCAGAAATATG
Organism: Lucinisca nassula; assembly: GCA_963580285.1. Taxonomy (NCBI): domain Eukaryota; kingdom Metazoa; phylum Mollusca; class Bivalvia; order Lucinida; family Lucinidae; genus Lucinisca; species Lucinisca nassula. Next base: position 51,980,320 of record OY757020.1, read on the forward strand.
TCGCACGTGTCACCGCTGCGGCGTGGGTTTAGTCCCGGCGTCTGAATGCGGAAGACCCGTCCAAATACCCCGTCAATTACTGAGGAGTTTTAGAGTGACATTCTTGTAAAATCAGTTAAGATATTACGTTTAACATCGTGCACAGATTGGTTCACGGGGCGTCGGCCTTAACCGATATATGACAATGGAATCTACAACCTTTAAGTTACAAGTTTGGAGTGGTCCATTTTCCAATTCTGTTTGTATATATTTTACAAAAAAAACGTATGTACTTTAAGCAAACAATGTAGGGCCTCACATGTGACCCGAGGGAGGCTCGAACCACAGCGGTGAGAGACCCAATGAGTCAGCGCTCTTACCGACTTAGTCACGGACGCCCGTATATCAATGTATTTTTCTTACACTTATTACATGTAACATCGCCGCGGTCTGCGGCGTCCGATCTGAGTCTACACCGTTTACCAATGTCCTACAAATGGGACGCTAGGCATATATGGGTTATCGCGACAATATATCTACACATACGAGCGAATGTATATGTATACTAGTAGTCATATTTACCAGACGAGCAGGTCGAGCAAGTTACAGCCTCTACTCCCCGCACATTTCCTCCCTACCTAAGTCCCTGTATAATTTCTCTGTAAGCGCCCTTGGATGTACAGGGCTATGATCCTTGTGTATCACCGCTTTTGGTCGGGTTCAGCTCCCAGGTATATAGGAAGACCGTTTTTTTCCCTGGCCACTCCGACCATGATAGCAAAACGATCGCTTCAAACGAATTCTTTACACAGTGTTTAAATTGCAAAGGCTTGTAACGCCATCTCTTCCCCGTATACAGATTGTTCTCGGAGTATTTGAAAAATAGAACTGAAGACAATGATCAGGAATCGATTCAATTACTCACACCTCCCATCATAGACACCAAAGGTCAAGAATACATTAATGAAGACGTCTCAAGCGGAAAGCCAAAAGAACAATCATTACGCAAACACGCCTATACAAATACATTGCCACTTTTATCGCCGAAAAAAATGAAAATTTTAAGATGAAAAATTGTGATATTTTTCTTATTTCTGCTCAAAATATAGATTGTGGGCACTCGTTAGAACCGCCTCATTGAGGCGGTTCTAACGAGTACCCACAATCTATATTTCAGAGCAGAAATAAGAACAATAAGATATACCCCCTGAAACCCCAGTTTTACTGTATAAAAGTGGGGTTCAAGGGGGTCAAAATTATAAAGGCGTGTTTTCGTGATATACTTTTCTCCGAAAATGACCAAACGGCTATCCAAAATAAAAAAAAAAAGTTGTAAGCAATACGTGCATGCAAAGACGAACTATAACAATAATTAACCGCAATAGAGGAACCGCATTGGAAGGTCAATAACATTTTTTTTTTTTTGGGGGGGGGGGGGGGTGGGGTTCGGGGGGGGGGGGGGGGGGGGGTACTTGGGAGCTAAAATCGATTTTACGCGGCCATAATCCTAGCCCTTTGGTCGTGGTGTAGACAAATTATTTATTCAATCCGCGTGAAGGATTTATAACTCATCCGTGAGAACATCTCCGAGAACATCATATGAAATCAAACAAATACAGAGATAAAACAACGATGAATGCCACAAACTACTATTTCAATCAATAAAGGACCATGAAATCAACATCACGAAATCACGCCTATATAATTTTGACCCCCGTGAACCCCACTTTTATATAGTAAAACTTGGGTTTACAGGAGTAAACCTAATTTTTCTTATTTCTGCTCTAAAATATAGATTGCGAGTACCCACGATCTATATTTTGAGCAGAAATAAGAAAAATATCACAATTTTTCATCTTAAATTTTCATTTATTTCGGCGAATAAGATTACAATGTATTTGTATAGGCGTGTTTTCGTATTGAACGAATACAAAGATGTAACAACGATGAAAACAAAGGACCTGCTTGCTATGAACACGGACGGCGGACTAAAAAAATACATTTTTCAGGTTCAATGTATTCGGGAGCGGATCGCGTGGCTGCTCCGGACGAAGTAGTACTCCGGAATGCTCCGTCACACTTGACTTCGAATTCGCATGCCCGTTCCGATCAGTAAATCAAGTCCAACCCAGGAGCAGTGACATTTATTCGACTCCTACGAAAGTTATTGCGGTAAAAATATATGCAATTTTGGTTCCGGTTTAAATGCACTTTCAAGATTATTTCACATATTTCGAGCCGATTGTTAATCAAACCACCTGACCTTCTGGTGCAAAACTTGGCGCCTCGCCTCACACGTGACCCGAGCGAGGCTCGAGCCACAGCGGTGAGCGACCCAATGAGTCAGCGCTCTTACCGACTAGGTCACGGAGACCTGTATATACAGTAAGGTTCCTATATAAAGACCACCTTTGGGACTGTTATAAAGTGGTCTTTAAGACCACTTTTGAACAGTCCCAAAAGTGGTCCATGACCAGATGACACCGTGGGCAGAAATCACAAAGGAAAATTAAGTGAAGCCTTCAAAATAAGCTGTTAAAAGCCGAATTAGTCTTAATTTTAGTTGGTCTTAATAGCGGAATTTTACTGTAATAATGTACTTTTTCTTGCAGTTATTACATGTAACATCATTAAGTAATCAATGATAAATGAAAACTGCAGGGACAGATAATACATGTAATAATTCACCCTGAAATATGTATCCGATTCCAATTTGCACCTGGTTACTTTGTCGTCGTTTAACTTGGCAAAGGTTAATGTTGATTAATGCTTCTCTCAACGACAGGCACAAAATCGAACATCCGCCCCCCGCCCATAGAGGCTTGAAGAAATATATGGGCTGCATGATGCTTTCACGCAGAGATGAATCCGGCCCGCACACTAGTACCGGTAAACCGCTTAGAGGATCTAAACCTGTCCAGGACCCGCGGTGCGAGGCGGACCGTCCATGCTCATAAACCCTATTGGTTTCATTGGGCGACAGGGCTTGATATGTCTTTTCATCTCAATGTTGGGTAACAGTCCCACAAAATTGGAAGCAACGTCTCCACAATGGCCTTTACAGTGTTGACGGGGACGTAAAACCTCAAATCAAACAAACAAACAAGAGTCGAACAGCTTTGGGACTACATGTATACTAATTTTGATCGAGACAGGCGTTGGTTGAGCCCTTGAAGTTACCCATAGGGCTAGGCCAGGAGGCATAATCGGACCAATTTAGATACATGTATATCCTCTAGATTGAATCCCGTCTAAACCCGATTTGTACAGAAAAAAAGACAAATAAAAACAACGTTTTGGAGATAAGAACGTTTGTTTGAACTGAGGTTGAACGCCCCGGTCACTTGAACACGGCATGGACAGTCCGACTCGCACCACTTTGCCTACCAGTAATCATGCGTGGTCGGTTTCAGCTCTGCGTGGAAGAACCATGCAACCCAATCTATTTCTTCTAGTCCCGAGGGGCGGGACCCTGAAGATATTAAAGATGGCAAGAATGCACTGTGACACATTGGAGTGTTATCGTAATTTTATCATATGCGTGGCATCTGAGAACGTAATAACTATTTAATGGAGGATCTAACACGAGTGTTCATGCATTATTGAATTCATTGAACAAGTTGAGGAAAAGGGATACAATGCGAGGCTTCGCCGAGCATTTTATCCCTTTTCCTCAACGTGTTTAATAACAAGTTAAAAATCAAAGCACTGAGAGTACTGGTGGGTCGATTGTCTCTGTGTGTAGTTAGGAAAAATGGGCCTGAACGGGGACTGTTTCGTTTAACCCTTAAACGCCTTTACTGAAAGCAAACCGTGTAGACCCTGATCAGACGCTGCATTTTTCGGCGCCTGACCCTTAAATTCTTATACTCTAAGCAAGCAGTGAAGACCCTGATCAGACGCCGCGTTCTGCGGCGTCTGATCTGGGTCTACACTGTTTGCCTAGCCCAACCCATGATTCCAGCTCAGATTTTACAGTTAACCTTTTCACGTAAACACGCTGACTTCATTGCGATAAAATTCTATAAATAATCTGCGTGGATTCCTACAAGTCAGTGATAGTCACGTGAACTCCAGCACTAATAGAGGTTTGTCCTTTATACCTTTGGGTCGATTGATAAACAATCGACCCAACAAGTTGAAAGAGCAAGAGTCAAATGTAAAAGGACTGAAACGGTCTCACCTTCACTACCTCACAAATGGCAGTCGAAGACAGGGATACATGACAAGTGTAACAAATTTATAAGCTTGTCTTTACCTGTACATTTTATTAGAATGTATTGGTAGTGTTGTCACTTTTATCCATTATTTACCTGTAGAGTTTTCATGTCATTGAATGGTACAGTTATAATTGTAATACTGAGATTCAATCACCAAGCTGATTATTTCATCTCACCTCCTAACTGAGTAGTCTTGAGTTGTGGGGTTTTGTTGATAAGTCAGAAGGTTATGTGCAGTCAATGAAAAGAGATGTGTTCAATTTTTTGAAGTTAACAATATTGGAAAATATAGAAGCATTCAGTGACTGCTGTTTGAATAGTTGTTGTGCAGAAGTGCCAATATCTATATTATGATACTGGATAAGAAGTTATCTGTGGTGTCAATGTATTTTCTGACCTGTACGTTCGCCCCTCTGAGGTTATTGCCTGGCAGAAGATCATGTGTGTGTAAACTGTGGCAGAGGAAGCTGTAACTTGTGTCATAAAAGCAGTTTTAGGATAGAGGGAAGTACTCTATTTCTTCACTTTATTCACATTCTGCACTAGACTTTAAGTATGGGAAGCCATAGCTGCCTAAGATAAAATTCTGCACTAGACTTTAAGTATGGGAAGCCATAGCTGCCTAAGATAAAATTCTGCACTAGACTGTAGGCATGGAAAGCCATAGCTGCCTTAGTTGAAATTTTGCAATAGACTTATTCTACGGGAAGACCTGATTGTCTTAATACAATTTTTTTAACCGTAATACAGTGCACGGAAAAATAATATACTACTTCCTGTGAACATAATATCATATGGGTATACAAACAATTTATTCATATTATATACTGGAAGTGACTACTGATTAACTAATAATATACAGAGTATATATGGAGACAAAATTTATTTCACATATTACAGTGATGATGGTGCTTTAATATAACAGAACTATTGTGTTATAAAACTGATCAGATACAGTCACTAGTGAACATTTATACTGCAAACAGAAGTACTGTATTAGTTAATAATAATAGTCTGATATGTTGTGTATCATGGTAGTAATCTTGTTATATTATCATTTGGCCAAACAGATAGTTGGAAAATGATGATATACTATATAACTTTGAACTGGCAAGTTTATAAGTAGAGATAGATAAAAATATATGTAGTTTTTTTTTTCTACTGCATTTTTTGCATGTTACATTTCTTCATTTTCTATCTTCTCATTTCTATTATATTACATTTTCTTATCTCAGATCTTATCTAACATTCTTCAACAACAATCTTTTCAATAAAATTCGCCAACCATTTCTTGGAGTTGATTTGTATTGAACCCACCTTCTTTACAATGGTGGCAGCGGTTACGGGTTTCTTTATAGTACAGAAATATCAATTCTAAGACATGGCGGGCGAAAAAACAGCAGATTTGTTGAATAAGCTTATAGAAAGGGGCGAGGAGGTAGGTCAATGTTTAGTGTTACTAAGGGAAATGACAGAGAGAGAAGAAAAAGCTGCAGAAAGAAGTGAGAGAGCAGCTGAAAGAGAGGCTATGAGTAAGGAAAGGGACAGGGAGTTGAAACTGAGAGAGTTAGAGATTAGAGAAAAAGAACTCAGTCTCAAGACTCATGATCCCACAACTCAAGATGTTAAGGTTAAAGTAAAGCTACCAAAATTTATTGAGGGTCAAGATGTTGAAGTCTTTCTAACTTCTTTTGAACGGCTAGCAACTGTACATAACTGGCCTAAGTGTCAATGGCCTGTTCATCTTATTCCCCAGTTAAGTGGAAAGGCACTAGAAGCATATTCCAGAATGTCCTTTGTGGACAGCAAGGAGTATGATGCTATCAAAAAGGCTATTTTAGAAAGATATGGTCTGAACGCATGGGAATATAGAGAAAGATTCAGGAATTGTAAACAAGCTAATGGTGAAACATACAGAGAGTTTTCTGTTCGGTTGAACTCCTATTTTGATCATTGGAAAGAAGCTGAAACAATAGATGAAGACTTTGATAAATTAGTTGATCTAATCCTGAGAGAACAATTAATGTTCAGTTCAGATCATAACTTGCAAATATGGTTAAGGGAACATCAACCAAAAACAGTATCAGAGTTAGTTAATCTTGCTGAAGCTTTTCAATTAGCTCATAAAGAATCAGACAAAAGAAATCAAAAGAAACCATCACAGTTTAAACCTTTTAAACCATTGGCTGATGAAAAGTCACAAGAATCAATAAAATCTTTTGAAAATGGTCAGAAACTGGAGAAACGCAAATGCTTTATATGCGATAGTACTGAACACTTAATTGCAACATGCCCTTTTAAGGTAAATAAAGACAGAAGCCAAAGTGATACAACAAATAAACCCAGGCAAGCAAATAGTTTGTTGTATTCCCCCCAAAAAGAAAAGAATATGGGTAAGCAATTAGAAATACCAGTCATGCCAAAGTACATTGAAACAGAAACAGAGCTTACAAACGGTCTAAAAATTATGAAAGGGTTTGTAGATAATAAACCTGTAACAATACTTCGAGATACTGGATGTACTGCTATATTCATATCTGAACAGTTAGTTGATGCTAGTAAGGTAAGAGGGCAAGAAAAGGAGGTTACTTTAGCAGATGGCACAGTCAGAAAATGCAAAGAAGTTCAGGTAAAACTAAATACTCCATATATCTCAGGTCTTGTTGATGCGCTTGTTATGAGCAATCCATTTGCAGATCTTGTAATAGGTAATATTGGACATATTTATCCAGAAGTTCAAATACCAGAATCATTTCAGGCTATCACTAGAAGTATGAAACAGAAAGGTAAGCATGAAGAATTTTTACAAAAGGTAGCTGATGAGAAGTGGGAGAAAGATGAGTATAATATTAACACATCTTATACTACTAAAGATACACAAGAGCACTTTCAAGAAATTCTTAGTGCCGATGATCTGAGTATTGAACAGAAAAATGACCCTTCCTTAGAAAAGGTTAAAGAACTGGCGAAGGGACCAGTTGTGGTGAGTAGAAATGCGTTTTTCTATGAAAAGAATAATATCTTGTACAGAGCTTTTTATGAAAAAGGTAATGTTGTTGTTCATCAAGTGTTGGTTCCTAAGAAATATAGGAGAAAATTAATGCAAGTGGCTCATGACATTCCATTTGCAGGACATATGGGAAACCGAAAAACTAGAAAAAGACTTTTACAGAACTTCTTTTGGCCTGGTATGTTTAAAGATGTGGCTGAATATTGTAGGTCTTGTCCACAATGTCAGAGAAGCGTAGCAAAAGGAAAAGCTAAGAAAGCATCTTTAGTATCAATCCCCCCCATGTGTGAGCCATTCGCAAGAGTTGCGATTGACATAGTTGGCCCTTTAAACAGAACTACACGAGGCAATAGATATATTCTGACATTCATAGATTATGGCACGAAATATCCTGAAGCAATTCCATTAAAAGCTGTTAACACTGAAGCAGTAGCGGAAGCACTGATTGGCATATTTTCAAGACTAGGAATCCCCAAAGAATTAATATCAGATCAGGGTAGTAATTTTACTTCTGCCCTAATGAAGGAATTGTGCAAGCTTTTAAATATTAAAAAGCTTAAAAGTACACCATATCATCCTGAGGCAAATGGCCTTGTAGAAAGGTTTAATGGCACATTAAAACGAATGTTGACGTGCTTTGTGCAAGATGAAACGTCAGAATGGGATATTTTGTTGCCTTACCTTTTATTTGCATATCGGGAGGTGCCTCAAGATTCTACTGGCTTTTCACCTTTTGAACTTCTTTATGGCAGACATGTAAGGGGCCCATTAAGTATAATAAGAGAAACATGGGAAGAACCAAAAGGTGAAATTAAAAATGAATCTGTAATAAGTTACATACTCAAAACAAGGGAGAGTCTTGTAAAAATGGCAGAAATTGCCCACAGATTGGAGAGTATAAGCAAAAGTAGACAAAAAGTGTACTATGACCGAAAAGCTTACAACAGAATTCTAAAACCTGGACAAAAAGTTAGTATATTGTTGCCTACAGTTTCAAACAAGCTATTTGCAGAATGGAAAGGTCCATACGAAATTGTAGAACAAGTGAGTCCAGTAGATTATTCTGTTCAAACTGGAAAAAGAAACAGAAAGATATTTCATATAAATATGCTTAAGGAGTGGATTGATAGACAAGAAGATGCTAAAAACTCTGAAGATATTCACGTAAGTAATTTTGTACTTACTGTAGCAGATAATGAACAAAGTGTTCCAATATTATGCATTGGTTCTGATGAAAAGAGTGACATTGAAACAGAGAGCATTGAAAATCCTCTACTTGTCCCTCATGAAGGACTTGATAATGTAGTGACAAATGAGGCATTAGAACTTAGGCAGAAAGAGGAACTCAGTTTTTTGTTGCAAACGTTTGAAGATGTATTGACAGATGTACCAGGTAAGACAAATCTTATACAGCATGATGTCAAACTGAACTCTGATGTTCCGGTTTCAAAAAAGGCATATATTTTGCCATATGCTCTCAGAGATAAAGTCAAAATGGAAATTCAAAACATGATAGAGGCAGGTATTGCTGAAAAGTCTTCCAGCCCGTATGCATCTCCAATTGTGGTAATCATAAAGAAAGATGATACAATAAGGCTATGTGTTGACTATAGAGAATTAAACAAAGTAACCATTTTTGATCCCCAGCCAATGCCAAAACTTGAGGATATTTTGAACAAACTCGGAAAAGCAAAATACATCAGCAAAATTGATTTGACAAAGGGGTTTTGGCAAATCCCTCTTTCAAACAATTCGAAAGAAAAAAGTGCTTTTATAACTCCATTTGGTCATTATCAATTTTCTGTCATGCCATTTGGAATGGTAAATTCCAGTGCATCATTTGTCAGGTTAATGAAGATGGTGCTGTCTGAATGTGAGGACTTTGCTGATGCTTTCATTGATGATATCATTATATTCAGTGAAACATGGAATGATCACTTGAAACACATCAAATGTATTTTGGAAGCACTCAGAAATGCTTGCCTTACAGCAAAGCCCAGTAAATGTATGTTTGCGTTTAAACAAATAGAATTCCTTGCCCATGTTGTTGGAAATGGAGAAATACGACCCACCAAAGAAAAGATAGAAGCTATTCAGAATATACCTGCTCCAAACACGAAAAAACAGGTACGTTCTTTTATCGGTGTCATAGGATTTTATCGCAGATTCATACCTCACTTTGCTAATACATCAGCAGTACTTACAGATCTTACAGCAAAAGGTATGCCTAACAAGGTCAAGTGGACACAGATACATCAAAATGCTTTCAATGATCTTAAAAGTGCATTGATGGCTTATCCAATTTTACAAAATCCTGATTTTTCCTTTGAATTCATATTACAAACTGATGCATGTGACAGGGGCTTTGGGGCTGTTCTTCTTCAGTCGAATGGTAAGAACAGACATCCTGTCATCTTCATCAGTAAAAAGCTCCTGCCACGCGAACAAAGATACAGCACTATAGAGAAGGAATGCTTGGCCATAGTTAAATCTTGTCAAAATTTACGTGAGTATTTACTTGGCAGAGAATTTCTCATTGAAACTGATCATTTTCCACTGCAGTGGCTCAATAAAATGAAAGACCAGAATATGAGATTGTTAAGGTGGAGCCTTACTTTACAGGAATACAGATTCACTGTCAGACATATATCTGGTAAAACAAATGTTCTTGCGGACATGTTGTCGCGTTCATGGTAATATAAATTTGTTCATGGTATTCTGAGATAAAATTGCAGTATTTTATCTTTAAAACGGGGGCATATGTAACAAATTTATAAGCTTGTCTTTACCTGTACATTTTATTAGAATGTATTGGTAGTGTTGTCACTTTTATCCATTATTTACCTGTAGAGTTTTCATGTCATTGAATGGTACAGTTATAATTGTAATACTGAGATTCAATCACCAAGCTGATTATTTCATCTCACCTCCTAACTGAGTAGTCTTGAGTTGTGGGGTTTTGTTGATAAGTCAGAAGGTTATGTGCAGTCAATGAAAAGAGATGTGTTCAATTTTTTGAAGTTAACAATATTGGAAAATATAGAAGCATTCAGTGACTGCTGTTTGAATAGTTGTTGTGCAGAAGTGCCAATATCTATATTATGATACTGGATAAGAAGTTATCTGTGGTGTCAATGTATTTTCTGACCTGTACGTTCGCCCCTCTGAGGTTATTGCCTGGCAGAAGATCATGTGTGTGTAAACTGTGGCAGAGGAAGCTGTAACTTGTGTCATAAAAGCAGTTTTAGGATAGAGGGAAGTACTCTATTTCTTCACTTTATTCACATTCTGCACTAGACTTTAAGTATGGGAAGCCATAGCTGCCTAAGATAAAATTCTGCACTAGACTTTAAGTATGGGAAGCCATAGCTGCCTAAGATAAAATTCTGCACTAGACTGTAGGCATGGAAAGCCATAGCTGCCTTAGTTGAAATTTTGCAATAGACTTATTCTACGGGAAGACCTGATTGTCTTAATACAATTTTTTTAACCGTAATACAGTGCACGGAAAAATAATATACTACTTCCTGTGAACATAATATCATATGGGTATACAAACAATTTATTCATATTATATACTGGAAGTGACTACTGATTAACTAATAATATACAGAGACAAAATTTATTTCACATATTACAGTGATGATGGTGCTTTAATATAACAGAACTATTGTGTTATAAAACTGATCAGATACAGTCACTAGTGAACATTTATACTGCAAACAGAAGTACTGTATTAGTTAATAATAATAGTCTGATATGTTGTGTATCATGGTAGTAATCTTGTTATATTATCATTTGGCCAAACAGATAGTTGGAAAATGATGATATACTATATAACTTTGAACTGGCAAGTTTATAAGTAGGAGATAGATAAAAATATATGTAGTTTTTTTTTTTCTACTGCATTTTTTGCATGTTACATTTCTTCATTTTCTATCTTCTCATTTCTATTATATTACATTTTCTTATCTCAGATCTTATCTAACATTCTTCAACAACAATCTTTTCAATAAAATTCGCCAACCATTTCTTGGAGTTGATTTGTATTGAACCCACCTTCTTTACAACAAGTAAACTTTTTTATCAGTTACCCCCTATACATATTGCATTGTAACGCATTGACCTGATAAACATATGCTATCTCAGGTCAAGTGAGCTTTATCACGTCAACGTGACATTGCACTTTTATGAATGAACCGAACTACTGGAAAAATGCCAAAAGTGTTATTGTTACTGGGAAAAATAGAAAAAATTACTGGAAACAAAAAATATCATAGGCAAAATATGGTCAGCTGATACTAAATATATCGACCGTCAGAATGCTGAGACGCACTGAGGACCATCAATAACGGATCATAAATTGCTAATTTAAGAGTGTGCAAGGGGATAACTGATAAATAGAATACCAGATTCGTGTCATTTTACATCAAGTTTATCAGGCTCGGCTTCGAAAACGCATGTGGAATCGCTCGGATTCTACAAGCGTTCTCTAAGCCTTGCCTGATAAACTTGATATCAAAAGACACGAACCTGCTATTCTCTATTTTTTAAGTTTTCAATGCCCGGGTGCCACGACGACCTGCAAGGGTATGGGACTGAAATGACCAGAGGCTGTCAACCTAAGATGAAAACACTCATTGAACAAATGCATGTAATGTACACCCATGTAAGCCAACGTTTTATAGAGACAGTTGTAGTTTACAAAGATAAACATAAACTTCTTGAGTACTGATGAAAAACATACATTCAAATGCACTTGCGTATGTAACGCGACGTTTGATTGGCTAACGTCAAAAATTTGCGACAGTATATCCTGCGACATACTGTCGGAAATCGGACGTCATCATGTAACATCGCTTTTTATTGGATGGTATTTGGTTTTACGCAGCTCACTGAGCTTGCCGTTTAGGGCAAAAACAACATTTTTTTTAAACAAAACAAGTGGATTTTTGCATTAGAATTGGGATAACTGTATTGAAATTTGTCATTTGGGGAGGTGAATCGTTGGTTTCACGGTAGCAAATTCCGTTTTACGGTGACGCGTCGCCGTAAAACGAAACTTCCGACCGTAAAAACGCCGATTTACCTTCCCAAATGACAATTTTTAATACAGTTATCCCCTAATTATATCTGGGAAATGTGTCCTGTATGTATTGATTAGAACTATCTCGATAGTTTTTCTAAGTGAGTGTTTGAGTTTTACGTCTCACCAACAGCTAAGGTCATACGGAGACGGGACCTCGGTTTAAAGACTCATTCGAAAGTATAGAAAAGCCCGGGATCGATCCCTGGTTTACAAGGCGAGTAGCTTAACCACTACACCACGGAGGCTTGCACAGGGGACGACTTTCCCTGCACGGGGGGGGGGGGGGTTACAGTTAACGTCTCGTTCCGAAGGACGATGCACTTTATGACATTCCGAACCAGCGGCCTCTAGCAGCGTTACGATAACACACCCCACGCGACAGAGGCATTTTTCACATCTCCAAATGATGAAAATCCGTGATTTTTTTTATTTATACTGCAAAATAGGTTGTGCATACTCGTTAAATAAAATCTTACACCACTGAACAGTTTATTTGAAATTTATGAAACTCGTGCATGTAGGATTCCCCCATTTTCATTCTTTCTTCCTTCCTATTTCGCCTTAACCCCAGGAGGGGACACAGACGGTACCCCCGGTGTATATTTCATACGCTCCATTGAACTCCACTTTTATACTATAAACCTCATTATTCTTATTTCTGCACAAAATATAGATTGTGGATACCCGTTAGAACCGCCTCGTCGAGGCAGTTCTAACGGGTACCCACAATCTATATTTTGAGCAGAACTAAGAAAATATCACAATTGGTCATTTGAAAATTTTCGCTTATTCGGCGATAAAGTTTACAATGCATTTGTATAGGCATGTTTTCGTTTGTTTGATTTGAGGTTAAACGTCCCTATCAACACTGTATAGGTGATTTTGGAGACGCTGCTTCTAGTTTTGTGGGACTCTTACCCGACATTGAGATGAAATGACATCTCAAGCCCTGTCGCCCAATGAAACCGATAAGGTTTATAAGCATGGACGGTCCGACTCGCACCACTTTGCCTGGGCAGGCGTAGATCCTCTAAGCGGATTACCAGTACTCGTGTGCGGTCGGTTTGTATCTCTGCGTGGAAGCATCATGCAGCCCAACTATTTCTTCAAGCCCGGATGGGCGGGGGCCGGGTGTGTTTTCGTAATGATAACTTGATGGTACACTGACCTAGAATAAAAAACAACAACAACAAAAACATAAAGAATTAAAAACCTGTCCACAAAAAATCCATAAACTCCCAGATTAACTAAATAATGGCATAATTATGTGACAGAAAGGTGATACGTCCTCTAATTACAAGAAGTTTTCTCCGTTATAAATGAGACCTACGTCATAAAACTAGCGTTTTTATTGAATTGAATAGAGATTTACGATTTAGCCTTGATGTGATTATTGTCCTAATTTATATAATTGACTTGAATCAAATAACGCCAATCGCTATCTCTTTCCTACGGAACCCGGGAAGGGACATATTTTTTTAGCTCACCAGAGCCGAAGGCTCCGGGGGAGCTTATAGGATAGGCAGTTGTCCGTCGTCGTCTGCGTCTGCGTCGGCGTCTTCGTCAACATTTTCAAACGACATCTCCTCTGAAGCCACTGGGCCGATTCAGCCCAAATTTCATCTGCAGCATCCTTGGGTTGGGGGATTGAAAGTTTGTGTTTTTTATGAAATTCGGCTTATTAGTTTGGTTGCTATGGCAACTTAGAGTTTCCATAGACTTATAATGGGGAAAATTGAAAAATGGCATTTACTGCTAAGCCGCTGCAGATATTTTGACAAAACTTTCATAGAAATATTCCTATCTACTATCTGCCATATGATTTTAGGCCTACTGCTCATTTGTTTTGGTTGCCATGGAAACCAAAATGAAAAAATATAAAAAATACTTAAAAAATCATCTCCTCAGAAACCGTATGCTCTATGTGGCTGAGAGTTTATGGAAATATTCACCATATTTGCCTTTACAGGTTTTGTGTTTTTTATGAAATTCGGCTCTTTAGTTTGGTTGCTATGGCAACTTAGATTTTCCATAGACTTATAATGGGGAAAATTGAAAAATGGCATTAACTACAAAGCCTTTGCAGATATTTTGACAAAACTTTCATAGAAATGTTCCTTTAGCAAACTTCTCTCAGCCATATGCTTTTATGTCAACCTGGGGGTCCAGTAGGTTGTGCCGGGGCCATGCGCCGCCCCCCCCCCAGTACTTCATAAAATGCCTTATATCTCAGAAACCTTACAGACCCCACCCCTAAACCATATATATTCTTGTTTCTATTGATAAGACGCATCATTGACACCAACCTGGAGGTCCTCCGGGATGCGCCGAGGCCATGCCCCACCCCCTCCACTTCATAAAAGGCCCAATATCTCGTAAACCATTCAGATCCCCACCCCTGAACCCTATATACTCTTGTTCCTTATGATAAAACCCATTCAGTGACATCAAACTGGGGGTACCCCGGGATGCGCGGGGGCCATGTCCCGCCCCTACATTTCATAAAAGGCCCAATATCTCGGAAACCTTACAGATCCCCACCCCTAAACCATATATATTCTTGCTCCTTATGATAAGACACATTCATTGACCCCAAATTGGGGGTCTTCCGGGGTGCGCCGGAGCCATGCCCCACCCCTTCACTTCACAAAAGGCCATATATCTCAGAAACTGTTCAGATCCCTACCCCTAAACCATATATGTTCTTGTTCATTATGATGAGACACATTCAGTGACACCAACCTGGGGGTCCCCAGGGATGTGCTGGGGCCATGCCCCCCCCCCCCCTCCATTTCATAATATCACAATATCTCGGAAACCTTACAGATCTCCACCCCTAAACCATATATATTCTTGTACCTTATGATAAGACACATTCATTGACACCAACCTGGGGGTCTCCCTGGGCCTTGCCCCACACCTGCACTTCACAAAATGCCTTTTATCTCAGAAACTGTTCAGAGCCCCACCCCTAAACCATATATATTCATCTTCCTTATGATTAGGCACTTTCATTTACACCAGCTTTCGAGTCCCCGGGGCATGCCCGGGCCTTGCTCCACCGCTTGACTTCATTAAAAGCCACATATCTCAGAAATAGTTCAGATCCCCACCCCTAAACCATATATATTCTTGTTCCTTATGATAAGACTCATTCAGTCACACCAACTTGGGGGTCTCTTTGTGCTGAGGCAATGTGCCCCGCCCTTCCACTTCATAAAAGGCCATATATTTCAGAAACCATTCAAATCCCCACCCCATATTCATATATGTTCTTGTTCCTTATTATTAGCACACCTACTGTAGGGGTGTACGCAGGGGCCAGTCCTCTCCTTTCCACTTCATGAAAGGATATCTTGGATACCG
This sequence comes from Lucinisca nassula, assembly GCA_963580285.1. Classification (NCBI taxonomy): domain Eukaryota; kingdom Metazoa; phylum Mollusca; class Bivalvia; order Lucinida; family Lucinidae; genus Lucinisca; species Lucinisca nassula. The sequence goes on from OY757020.1 coordinate 51,995,984, forward strand.
TTCAGATTCCCACCCCTAAACCATATATATACTTGGTCCTTATGATAAGACACATTTAGGGTAAACAATCTTGGGCTTTCCTGAGAACGACAGGGCATGCTCCAACCCCTCCACTTATATCTCCAGCCATGCAGATCCCCACTGCTAAACCATATATATTCTTGTTCTTTGTGATAAGACACATTTAGTGACAACAACCAGGGCTCCATTGGGTCCATGCCCCACCCCCTTTACTTCATAAAAGGCCTAATGTTTCATATACTGAGTCCACATGGGTGCTCATTTGGATATGGGGGTTCATTTGGCAGATTAAAATGATATCATGTTAAAATACATGGCTGCAATTGGGCAGTGCCCACCTGAGCTCTGGTGAGCATAGTGGCCCATGGGCCTCTTGTTTTAATATGTTGTGCGAACAAGATATTAAGTTGTGCGAACAAGATATTATCTTGTGCGCACAAGAAAATATGTTGTGCGGACACGATATTATTTTGTTCGCACAGGATATTATCTTGTTTGCACAACATAGATCTTGGGAAGTTGTGCGTACAAGATATTATCTTGTGCGGACAAGATATTATCTTGTTCGCTCAACTTATTATCCGTACAACATATTATCTTGTGCGGACAAGAGATTAAGTTGAACGCACAAGATAATATGTTGTGCGAACAAGATATTATGTTGTCCGCACAAGATAATATGTTGTGCGAACAAGATATTATCTTTTCCGCACAAGATAATATCCTGTCCGCACAAGATAATATGTTGTCCGAACAAGATAATATCTTGTCCGTTCAAGATTTTATCTTTTTCGCACAACATAATAAAAATAAAAAAAATCATGTCCCTTCCCGGGTTCCGTACTTTCCTGCAGAGATTGACTCATTTAGAATATTCTAAAAGTCGTTATCCTGAGAAATAGTACTACAAATGGTGTTAATTATTACGAGATTATGTGATATATTAACCCATTGTATACTAGTGGACTCTTCCATTGCTATATGTTGGACAAGTCCATTTGTCATATAAGGGTCTCAGGCCCCCTTTTTTCATTTTTATTCTATTTTTGATGGAAAATTCTGTCAGCAAACAGTGTAGACCCAGATCAGACGCCGCGTTCTGCGGCGTCTGATCTGGGCCTGCAACGTTTGCCAAGGTACCCGTTTCGGAGTTTCCCGCATACAATGTGTTAAGCCAGTTTTACATGAAGTACATTGTACATGGCATCGACCTAGTTCCGTACATTACGATAAAATGCCGTTAGAAATAAATAAAATAAAATACGAGTATATACATGTAGTAAGTAGCTTTAACAAAAACGGACCATTGTATTTTACATCCTATTCGGGTCGTCCCTTTATCGATCGATCCAAATTTATTTCACCACGCAAACACTGGCCCCGCCGAAATTGATGGGCTGCATGATGTTTAACCGATCGATTACTGGAAAACCGCTTAGAGGCATAGCGGTGCGAGTTGGAACGCCCGGTCTTATAAACCCTGTTGGTTTCATTAGGCGACAGGGCTTGAGGTGTTATTTCATCTCAATGTCCGGTAAAAGTCCCACAAAATTAGGGGTAACGTATTCAAAATGACATATAAAGTGTTGACGGGGACGTTAAACCTCAACTCACGAAAACACGCCTATATAATTCTTACCCCATTGAACCCCACTTGTTTATTGTAAAACCGGTGTATACAGGTTTTCTAATATAGATTGTGGCCTCGATGAGGCGGTTCTAATGCGTACCCAAATCTATAATTTGAGCAGAAATAAGACATATACAACATTTTACAATTTCTCGGCGTAACAACTGTATAGGCCGGCCTCGGTAGCTCAGTCGGATGCGTGTCTGACTGGTGATCAGGAGGACGCGGGTTCGATTCCTGCTGGGGTCGGCAATATTCTTTCGTGGAGATTGACCATGAAATCTTTTCTACGGCCATTCTCTCCCTTCCGCTGATTCAAGAAGGACAGTTGTCAGTTTCTGGCGAAAGAATGTGTACTGTACTGGTTAATCGCCTTGGTATAAGCCTGCCAAGGTAAAGTGTGGGTAAGTAAACTGCCCGGCTCAAAAATGAACTAAATAGTGTTGACTGGGCCGTTAAACTCCAATACAAACAAACAAATAAAACAACTGTATAGGCGTGTTTTGTAATGATACAAGCAAATTTATATCTAACTGTTACTGGTTCGTGAAGCGAAACTTTGTGTGTGTGTGTGTGTGTGTGTGTGTGTGTGTGTGTGTGTGTGTGTGTGAATTCGGGTTTAACGTCGCTTTCAACAATTTTTCAGTCATATCACGACGGTGTCTGGTTGCGGCAGGGAGCTCAATGCTCACTTTTATAGTGCTGCCTCACTGAAGTTTCATGTCCCAGACACATTACATGATACCACACCCAGTACCATTATCCTGACACTGGGTCGACCAGTCCTATCTCTACCCCGTAAATCTGAGTGCCAAGCGAGGAGCAGCTAGTACCATTCCTAACGACTTTGGTTTATCGCGGCCTGGGATCGAACCCGTGATCTCCCGTTCCCCGGAGCGGACACTCTACCAACTGAGCTATCGGGGCCGGTAGCGAAACTTTGTACTTAATCCAAGTAATGCTTATATGTAGTCGGGCTATGCTGTTCTCTGTTACATGGATGGGGGTCAGCGGGCTATGAAAACAGGCGGCATTTTTATACAACTTTGACTGAACATGTGTGCTGGGAAGGCAAGGTGCAGGCCATCACGTGACCAAGTCCGTGAAATGAACACCACTAAACCACACTTTATATAGAGAAAACTGTGGGTTTACGGAGTATACATTATTATTCTTATTTCTTCTCAAAGACATAGGTTGTGGATACTCGTTAGAACTGCATTAATGAGGCGGTTCTAACTAGCACCCGCAACCTATGTTTGCAGTAGCAATGCGAAACAAATCATGGATTTTCATAAGAAAAGTAGCCATTTTGAAGATGTGAAAAATACACTGTCGCACGGGTGTGTTATCGTAATGCATATCAGAAGTGCTCCTCTGTTTGCATGGAGAAAAACAAGCAGCCGAAGAAAAAAGTAGTTCCACCTCAAGGTGTATTCCTATGGCAAGTAATGATTGACAGATTTGAAACAGCTAATCAACCCAGAGTGAGACAGCAGTGTGAGACTAATAGGTGAGACCGAGACATGTAAACCTCAGGCAAGTCTTCAGTTTAGCTAAATCTAATGCGAGGTTAAGTTCTTTCACGCAAAAAGTGCAGTTTTTTTAGGTGCATACTAGTTAGAACTTAAAGCCGTGTACGCATGAGGTCTCCCAATGTGCCTTGTTTGTTTGTTTTTATTGGAGTTTAACGGTCAAGTCAACACTTTTAAGGTCATTTTTAGCCGGTCAGTTGACCTACCCACTCTTTTCCTGGACAGGCTTATACGTTAGCGGTTATCCAGTACAGTGCACATTCTTTCGCCAGGAACTGACAACTGCCGTTCTTGAATCAGCGGAAGGTAGAGAATGACCGTAGAAAAGATTTCATGATCAATCTCCACGAACCCCGGCAGGTACCGAACCCGCGTCCTCCTGATCACCAGTGGGACGCGCATCCGACTGAGCTACCGAGGCCGGCCCAACGTGCCTTGTACAAAGTCTGTATATAGCTTGTAATCATTTTGGTATTTGCAACTCTCCACTTTAACGAAGTCATTAGATTAGTGGTCGGGGTGTCATAGCATCATTACGCGTCGTAAACCCTGACTCGAATGACAAAACATTTATTTAAATCGGCTTCTATCGAATATTCTCACGCGAAGCTCATTACTTTCGTGCATTAGTAGATCTTTAAATACCACATATAACTTGTCAAGAAGTCTCATACGTAATGAAACATTACAAACGAATATAGGTTCTTATAAACTCTTCAAATGCGACCGGCAAACCAAAATGATGGCTGTTTTAGACTGTTGTTTACAACGCTCAACGTAACCTCAACCAAGCAATGCCTATCCTGTGATATATAAAGTTCGAATCCATGTTCAAACAGCACGTGAATTTCATGATTTGAACAAGGACACGGCTTCAAACAGCTATGTTCACAGGATTTTACATCCAAGAATGCTCTTATATGACTAGGCGCATGACGCCTTGGATAAGGCTACCTGAGATATACATAACTGGGAAGAGTAAAAGGCTCTGGCGACTGAGTTCCACCTGAGCCCCCGCTGGCCTCCAATTCATTCGGCCCCCGCCCATCAATAGATGGGCTGCATGGTGCTTCCATGCAGAGCTGAAACCGACTGCGCACGAATACTGGTAAACCGTTTAGAAGATCTAAGCCTGCCCAGGCAAACCGGTGCGAGTCGGACCGTCCAGGCATATAAATCCTATCAGTTTCATTGGGCGACAAAAATTTAAGATGAAAAATTGTGATATTTTTCTTATTTCTGCTTAAAATATACAGTGTGGGTACTCGTTAGAACCGCCTCATCGAGGCGGTTCTAACGAGTACCGACAATCTATATTTTAGAGCAGAAATAAGAAAAATGAGGTATACCCCCGGAAACGCCAGTTTTACTATATAAAAGTGGGGTTCAAAATTATATAGGCGTGTTTTCGTGATGAATGTCGGGTAAAAAGTTAAGCAAAATAGGAAGCAATGTCTCCATAATGACCTATTTAGTGTTGACGGGTACGTTAAACCTCCAAACAAACAAAACAAACGACACAATTACGAGAGTGACAACGCATTTCTTATAACGACAATTTCAATGGAACGAATCAGTCGCTCAAGATTGGAGGAGTAACATGTAGAGATACTCAAAAGTATTGTTCTTATTACTGATTAATTCACGGCCCCCGCCAATCGGGGCTTGAAGAAATATATGGGTTGCATGATGCTTCCACGCAGAGGTGAATCCGACCCACACACGAGTACTGGTTAACCGCTTAGAGGATCCAATCCTGCCCAGGCAAAGCGGTGTGAGTGTCGGACCGTCCATGCTTATAAACCCTATTGGTTTCATTGGGCGACAGGGCTTGAGAAGTCATTTCATCTCAATGTCGGGTAAAAGTCCCACAAAATTGAAAGCAGCGTCTCCAAAATGACTTTTACATTGTTGACGGGGACGTTAAACCTCAACTCAAACAAACAAAACTGATTTATTCAAGAAACAGATATTGTGGTCGAGGCGATTCTAACAAATATCCATAATATTTGTTATTGCAGTAGCATCTTGGTCGAACTTTAAACTTTATTTCTTTGTAAAACACATACATCTCGCAAACATGGCTATATAATTTTGACCCCCCCCCACCCATGAACCCCATCTCGGCCCCCGCCCAGAGTGGCTTGAAGAAATATATGGGCTGCATGATGCTTCCACACAGAGCTGAATCCGGCCCGCACTTTAGTACTGGTAAACCGCTTAGAGGATCTAAGCCTGTCCAGGAACCGCGGTGCGAGGCGGACCGTCCATGCTCATAAACCCTATTGGTTTCATTGGGCGACAGGGCTTGAGATGTCATTTTATCTCAATGTCGGGTAAAAGTCCCACAAAATTGGCAGCAAAGTCTCCAAAATGACCTTTACAGTGTTGGCGGGGACGTTAAACCTCAAATCAAAGTTACAAACTTCAACCCCATTTTTATAAAGTAAAACTAGGGTTTACAGGGCTAAACCTTTTTTTCTTATTTCTGCTCTAGAATATAGATTGTGAGTACTCGTTAGAACCGCCTCATTTCTGCTCTAAAATATAGATTGTGAGTACTCGTTAGAACCGCCTAACGTGTACCAACAATCTATATTTTGAGCAGAAATAAGAAAAATATCATAATTTCTCATCTTAAGTTTTTCATTTTTACGGCGGTAAAATGTACAGTGTATTTGTATAGAGCGTGATTTCGCAATGTTATCGATGTCGATGGCAAAACTGCAAGGATCATACAAAAGGGATTCAGAAAAAAAGTCAAATGACCTGTTTAACCCATTTTGTACCGGAAACCCCAAAACGGGTACCCTGGCCAACAGAGCAGGCCCAGATCAGACGCCGCAGAACGCGGCGTCTGATCAGGGCCTACACTATTTGCAAAAAGTTAAGCTATTTTCCAAATAAATTTTAAAGGTAACAAAACCTGTGAGCCCTAAATTTTGAAATGGACTCCTGTCCTATATAAGGAGGAATATTCCATTTTGTACAAACAGGGTTAAATCTGTTCCCTGTGTGAAAAGGCCGTTTATTACCAATTACACTCCTCCTTATTGGGATCCTTTACAGCGGCAAATTCGATACAACATCATGTTAAAAAGTCCGTGTAATGAACACCCCCTAAACCCCATTTTATATTGAGAAAACTGTGGTTTACAGGGGTATACATTATTTTTCTTATTTGTTTCTTATTTATAGGTTGTCTGTACTCGTTAGAACCACCTCAATGAAGCGATCCTAACGAGCACCCACAGCCTATATTTGCAGTATAAATAAGAAAAACGTCAGAAAACGTTCATATCTTTCGGCTGTAATATTCTCAATTAGCCGTGTTTTCTTAACGGGAGGAAAAATCTGTCGTCCCCGTCAACACTATGTAGGTCATTTTGGAGACGTTGCTTCCAATTGTGTGGGACTTTTATCCCACATTGAGATGAAATGATATCTCAAGGCTACCGCCCTCAGATATGCAGGGACGGTAAGACTCGCTCCACGTTGCCTGGGCAAGCTTAGACCTTCCAAGCGGTTTATAGTTTGAACAATTTGACCTGAGACTAACCTTTATGCATGGAATAAAGTCAATGTTATCGCCTAATGCGTCGGCTTTCGTAACCTTCTCGTGAATTTTCGGCATCACGTGAATTGCGACTTATTTACCGACCTCTATGTATCGTCATTTTCGGGAGACGGCGAAGATAAATACATGCATTCAGTTGGGTGTGAAATTATGTTAATAGAGTTCACCAGTCTCAGGTCAATTTGTTCGAACTATACCAGTACGTATACATGTATATGCAGTCGGTTATAGCTCTGCATCGAAGCATCGAGCAGCCCATTCTATTTCTCCAAGCCCCCATGAGCGGGGGCACTTTTTGACCTTTTCAATCACTTTTGCGCTTTATCCTCCGACTTGACGGTAGTCTAAGCATAAGCAGAACGGAACGGAACAAGTAACATTAGGCCGCGTCGAACAAACTTGCGTCTTCCAGCACACGTGCCGGGTATAACTGTGTCTTCAAGCCTGTATTACGAAAACACGCCGCAAATTTTACCGCCGAAAAAACGAAAATTTTAAGATGAAAAATTGTGATATGTTTGTTATTTCTGCTCAAAATATAGATCGTTGGTACCCGTTGTGTTGAGCACAAATAATAAAAATAATATATACCCATGTAACCCCAGTTTTACTTATAAAAGTGGGGATCAAGGAGGTAAAAATTATATAGGCGTGTTTTCGTGATGTGTGCGCCAGGAGAATTGAGTCTTCCAGCGCATGCGCACATGGAAGACAAATGTCAGTTTCCGTTCCCACTCGGTCAAAATACATTTTCCTGAGTGAGTGAGTGAGTTTTAGTTTTACGTCCCACCAACAGCTAAGGTCATACGGAGACGGGACCTCGGTTTAAAGACTCATCCGAAAGTCTGGAGAAGCCCGGGATCGATCCTGCGATCCCTGGTTTACAAGGCGAGTAGCGTAACCACTGCACCACGGAGGCTTCTACATTTTCCTGATCTTCAGAACATTAAGATAACCCATCCGTGAGACATAAAGCATTTTTTATTTCATAACTAAAAATGACCATAAGAAAAACCCGCCTATATAAATGCATTGTAAAGTTTACCGCCGTAAAAACGAAAATATTAAGATGAAAATGTGTGCTAGTTTTCTTATTTCTGCTTAAAATATAGATTGTGGGTACTCGTTAGAACTACCCACAACTAATTTTAGTGCAGAAATAAAAAAATTTAACCCATGCAAACCCCAGTTTTACTATATAAAAAGAGGTTTAAGGGGTCAAAATTATATAGGCGTGTTTTCGTGACGAGTTTACTGATGAAAATGTGTGATATTTTTGTGGCGGTTCTAACGAGTACCCACAGCTTATGTCTTGAAATAGAACTTAACAAAAAACGTATACCCCCGTAAACCCCACTTCTTCTAATTAAATTAATAGAGTGGTATTTATTACACAGACTTGTTTACGTGATGAAGAGCCATTGCGTCACTAGGCTGCCGTATAGTGTACAGTGAAGACTGCGCAGGCTGATCTGAGCCTTCGTTGGACGCAGTTATTATATTATGCGGCTAATTGCAGTCTTTTCCATTCAACAGGGAATACTCAAAGTGAATCACTTTGTGTCGAGGTTTTACATCCCCGTCAACAATAATTAGATATTGTGAAGACGTTGCTTTCGAGTTGTTGAATTTTAACCCGAAATTGACATGGCATGAAATGACAACTCAAGCCCTACCACCCAAAGAAACTGCTATGAGAGGTAGGAGAGCTCCTACTCGCACCACTTTTACTTGGGCAGAACCAAAGGCGTTGACTGTGGCAAAGTAAAATCGGTTAAAGCATCCCCCCTCCTAGTAAACAAATACTGACCTTCCAAAGCGGTTCTTCTGTTGTAGTTAATTGCACGACCCGCAGAAAAAGCGACCGACTGAGTCGGTTGATTTCTAAGAGTGCCCTAAAATCACCGTGTCATTCTGTCAGTCTGTCTGTCCGTCCGTAACCCGTTTGTGAAAATTGGTGATAGTGACCTAACCGCTTGGAATATCAAACAATTTTTGGCATACTGATAGATATCAATGAGATCTAACCAATGAACTTGCGAAATATTACATTCCATTTAGTATAGCCTCGCCGAGGCGAAAAATTTCGAACTGCTTCTCCTCGGAAACCGTTGGGCCGATTGAAGTCAAATTTCATATGGAGCCTCTATGGGATGGAGGAAACCAAATTTGCCCATGGGGTCCAGGTCACATGACCAAAATGGCCGCCAAGCCATATATGGTCTGTCTGTCTGTCCGTCCGTAACCCGTTTGTGAAAATTGGTGATAGTGACTTAACCGCTTGGAATATTTAAACAAGTTTTGGCATACTGATAGATATTGTTACGGGCTCGAGGTCTTCCACAACAGACAACGCCCTTCAATGGGATCAGGAGGCTACTAAAACAGTAATAACTGCACGAGACCGGTTACACTAGATACTCGTTCAAGTAAACAAACTAAAATTGGACTTCAACGGAAATGACCTTTGGACAGACGTGCGATTCCTGTTAGACTTAATGGAAGGAAAATAATACTAAAGACGTGTGCATACTTTGCTTTGTTTGGTTTATTGCATTTGTAGCAGTACTTTTAGTAATTTGATTAAATTTTCAAACTTAACGCAATAATGATAAACAAGTAACAAGAAGACTGTTAATACAAAGCATTTATGAAACGATGAAATTAAGGGAAAATGGTAGCATGGGACTGAGACTAATGTAGAAAATCGTGTGAATCACTTGCAAACACACCCGCACTAGGCTGTGTCAGCTTCAACAACAATGAGACTTTATGAGTGCAATGAGATATTAAATGGAAATGTGATCATGGTGAACTGTGGGTATAATTTCTCCTGCTTTACGCTTTAAAATGGTAAATTTCGACGACAACTATAACAAGAAGCTTCCTGCATCCATTTTAGTATTTTTTTATGGCTTTAGAATTAAAAGAAGTGGAAATTATTTCGAAAAATGAATAAAAACGTAAAGAGACCTAAAAACACGGCCGTTCAGAGCAGTAGCCAAAAAGTGAAGTCCCTGAAAATCCTACGGTCTGCCTTTATATAGTATACGATCCTACACCATACAATCCTACGAAATTTGATTGAAAATCATACATTCCGATTATTGAGCGTAAGATCGTACGTTCCTGCAAAAAAAGTCTGTAGGATCACGTGATCCTACGACGTCTCCTTGCAGGAAAACAACAACAATATCGCGGAATACGTCAATGGCGGCCGATAAACAGATAGAAAATCGCCGGGTAGTTGCAAAGAAACGGCGATAACTCGACAGAACTGAATGGAATGCAGTATAAAATATATGCGAAACGATGGAGAAATGAATGGTCTGTACGATACACGCAATGATGCAAAAGGATTAAAAAGGGTTCTTTGATTATTTTTGAGCAAACCCGAGGATTTTGACTTTGACAGTTCACCTACGATACACAGCGTCTGACAGACAGCCTCGCTTTCGCTCAATATTGGACTTACACAAAGTAATCAATACACAGAAACATGTAAACAATAATCGGTGCAGAGTAGTGGGACATTTTATGATAAAAATGCGTTTAAACTAACAGCCTAAACTGAATAATTACATGCAACAGGTAAGTTAACATCCCCTGTCCTGACCGGGTAAATGGGAGGGCATGACAACCGAATTGAACAAGGAAATACTCATAAAATGTCCCATCAGAAACATAAACCACATAAGATTCGTAGGTACCGGAGTTCGGCCAGCCACAGAGTGGGCACATTACATTACCCCCCTCTCAGCTCGTTAAAGCTCCGACTTACGAGCTAAGAAGGGACGCAATGGAACAGGAAAGAACTGGAGTAACTAAGCTGCTTTCGAATCTTATGAGGAATGAAGTGGATGAAGTTTCATACATTTCATAACATTGCATGAATCATGGTGTCAGAAGTGGGATTATAACACCTAGTTGACAGACGTATGACTGAAAATATCAGATAATTAACCTCATAGTTTCTGAGGTGATACAATAAACTTAAATCTTAGACCTAACCAGACATTGATAAATGGTACTTAAAGGCTAACAAACATCAAGCCATACATTTAGAATCAACTGATGATTACAATAAACTCTTCCTTAGATGAAATTGCTCATGTACTGCATTTAACAGGGACACATGAAAACTGAATATTCAATTTTCATAAACGTTTGCAAATATAAATTGATAACAGGCATACAAGGTAAGTGCATGAAACAAACTGGCTAGAACCCAAATATTGGGAAATGCCAGAGGTCGTGAACTTAAAGAAAACGAATGAATGAGACAATTAAGTAATGAATTATAACTTCTTGTAAGAAGTTAAGAGGCAAAACAGATTCTCTGACATGATTAATCAATTCCAGAGTTACAAACTTTAGGTGCACCTACTGGCTTAAATGCAAATGGACTGGAATTATATCTTAGGTAACAAATGGAATTGATCTATTGATGTGCACCGTAGGACTACTGCCGGTCTTCGCAAGAGACATACAATATCAAGATTATTTCACGACAAGACTGGTGAGAACTGAACTTAGGGTTGTAATGATGTACAAGGACTGCTCACCAGCCAGTCTATACATTAAAACAACAACAGTAACTTTCATCCACTAAAAATTCACAAAAGTCTGACAGGAGAAATTCGAGCACATTGATCAGGTCCAAGACAACATGTTGCTCTATTTCTTCCACAGGGTATCAATTAATTAATGTCTTCGTGAACAAAGAAAACAAATCCATGAATTCAATTATCACGGATGGGTAAACCACTACCAAATTAGCCCTCTTTTACTCGCAGTAAGGCTCACTGCGGATACAAGAGGCTTACCAACAGGCAAATTAATTGCTATGCACTTAAAATTTCTTTGTTCACTCTGACTTCAGTTGCACAAACCATATTTAATATACACACCTATCACCCTTTTACCCAACCATTCACACTTTTACAGATCTTAATACTGACTGGTATGTTCTCTCTCTCTCTCTCTCTCTCTCTCTCTCTCTAAATGTTCCCATGCTACCTTAATAGTTAAAGTTCATATTTAATATTTTCTTCTGTCGTTAGTGTAGTCTTTCATAGCGTTTCTGGTGTAAGATCTTGCTAGCAATGATCTGGTCCTGGTGTTTTCCTTATTGGCCTTCTCCTCATCATCACTTCCCCTGCTTTGAGCTTCCTTCCTTCTCTGTGACTCTTTCTCATTCCTGTCTGTCTCTTTTCTCCACTCCTCTCTACGTTTATCTTCATCCCTTCGTCTATTCGACTCTCTCCTCCATTCCTCGTCTCTCCTTCTCTCCTCTCTGCGTCTTTCTTCTTTCTCGTGGTCATCCACAGCATTCTTTAGTCTAGTGACTGCATCTGCCAATTTACCCAGGATGCAGTTATTTTCGGTAAGTGCTTTTCCTACTTTCTCTACCGCTGACGTGTTCCTTTCCATTACTTCTCTGAACTTGTCTACCGCTGTCACTAAGGTTCTCTCACTCAAATCATTTACGTCCACGTTGAGGCCATCACTACTCTTGCTCTTTCTCGGTTTCTTTTGTGCTCCCAGAGGATCCTCAATCTCCCTCCAACTCCTTTTTACTGGTGAAGCAAGAGACATATTATCGTCTGCCAGATCCAGTACATCTTCCGGCTCGTCTCTAGCATAGCTGTCAGGTGTTTGGGTCACTGTTTCTGTAGCTGTTGCCTTACTATCTTTTCCTTGCTTTTTACTAAACTTCCCTTTCAACTCATCTCTTGGAGTTGGGACGTACAGTGGAACATATTCCTCAGTCGCCTTTTCAACCAGACTTATGGCTCCATCCGCGGGTAGGTCCTCGTCCACTATCTCCTCGTCTCTCTGTCCCTCTACTATATCAGTTCCATCCGTGACCTCCTGACCAGCCTGTCCTCCTACTTCCATTTGACTCGCTTCCAACTCCTTCGTTAAACTGACTGTGATGGTCTCATCCTTCTGCTTTGGCAGGACTGGCTCTATCACTGCTTGAGCCAATGTTTCCCTAACCTCCGGCATAGTGGTCTCTTGAATTGTGGTTGTCACCGGCGCACACATAGGCATAGCAATCTGACTAGCCCGTTGACCGTACAGTTCTACAGTGGACTGCTGATCTGGGACCCGTGGGCTTGTCCACAAGTTTGGTTGGTTGCTCACAATGCTGCTGAGAAGTGCTGTAAGCTGGCTCGCCAAATTCTGTTGATCAGACCAGTTGGAATCCACCGAAGTTATTTCTGGGACCCTTGGTGTAGCTGGTGGCAACAACGGCTCTTGGACTGCCCCTGATGGTGGGAGGATAGCCTGGTTCTGTGACATCAGTGACCCTGATACTGTTGAAGAGGTCTGATTTGTTCTGGTATGGCTCCCACTACCGATTGAAACATCCCTTGTCATGGGCTGCATGTGGATGGTAGCTTGCTCCGGTCCGGGAATGTTCGTGTGGCTTAGGAAAGTCAATGGAACAGCTGAAATCACCTCGGGTGTCTGAGGCATCCGCTTCTCCCCACCTGAAATTGTGGCTTCCGAAACCGTCCGTTGTGGTTCCAAAGACATGGCCCTACTCTTTGCAATCTGTGGAGTGCCAGGTTGTGAGACTTGTTGCACGGCCAGAAAATGCTTCAGACTTTCATCAGCTGTCAAGGCCACATAGTCCAGGGGTCCTAAGATGTGGGGCCGCGCATTCTCCACCAGACATTGCCCGTGGTCAATGATCTTCCTCTTGGCTGCCATCTCCACGTGCCGCTTGTGTGCTGTCACATGATGTATTAGCTGCTCCCGTTGCTGACACCTGAACAGACAGAGCTTGCAGTAGAAGGGGACTTCTTCTAGCGCCAAATGAACCTTCATGATATGCTCCTCCACCCTGCATTTTATGTCCACCCATCTCTTCTGGTCACGGTAGTAGCATCTAAGGCACTGCCACGCCCTTCCTCTCTTTTTCGCCTTCTCTAGCCTCTCCATCTCTTCTGCTTCAATCAGAGCTCGCTCCATAGTACCTGAAGGCATAAAGAATAATAACCTTGCCCCCCTTTTGTTGCCCTGATGCTGATGCTGACGTTTGCAAGTGATCACTATCTTTTACATTACTCTTAGTCTCTTTTACTGTCTAACATGTAACTTGACCAAACCATAACTTCTTTTACCCTTCAAAACTGCCGTTTTCTGAAGGCCTCAATGCCCTCGTATACTACGTCAAGGTACGCGTCTTTGAGATCTGTCTTCTAACACTCTTCTTCAACCTTAATCTTTGCCCGTTTCGAAACCAAGTCCTTCTCAAAATACCCGAGCGTATCGTCTTTTCTACAACATATCGCCGTGCTCTGTACTTCTTTTATCCCATGTTCCAATCTATCCCTTTCTCATTTTAACTTTTATCTCTTCCAAGCCTTCATCCTTCAAACATCTCCGAACTGTGTTAGATAGTGCATCTCCCTCTTATCTTTTCTATCTCCATCATTGTCTTCTAAAATAAAGGGTTCCCTCTCAGATACACCTGAACTGTCAGCTTCATTACTTTGTCATTCTATCTTCTGTCTTCTTCTAACCATGTTCTCTGTATGCTTTGCAAAACACCAGTTATAGTTTTTTTTTTTTTTTTTTTTTGTTTTGGTCAACATACCTTAATTACCCCACCCACTTACTTTTGTATGCTTACATTCATACAAATTTAGATCCACACTCATTCTCATTCACGCATAAAAATGGAATCTTAAAATATGTTTACTGTGTTGATTTACTTCCAGTGGATATCTGCCTTTTGGCTTTAAGGTTATCACCCTCATAAGGTTTCAACTTGTTATGGTGGATTGGCTTCTCGGTGCCAGACTTGTTTACTTGTAGTACAAAGTCTAATTCGGATAGCTTCTTTTTAACTAGGAAAGGGCCGTCATATACGAACTCTAGCTTTGGTGACACACCTACTTTTCTTACCTCCATCAGGCACCACACTATATCCCCTTCACTGTATTTGTGAAATGCTAATTTCGTATCATAGAGTTCTTTGCTCCGTTTGGCAGCGGTTGACATATACTTACGAGCAACCTCGTGCGCATGTTGCACCCTTTCTCTAAGAGTGTCAACATAGTCTCCATAAGACGTTATTTCCTCTCCATCGTGAGTATTGGTACTTCCAAAGACTAGTTCTCCTGGCAATCTTACCTCTCTTCCCATTGTAAGAAGGTTGGGCGTCATTCTAGTGGACTCATGGGGTGTGGCTCGATATGCACCAGCGAGACATCCTAAGTGCAAATCCCAGTCTTTCTGTTCTCCACATAGGTAAGCTTTTATCATACGAAGTAAAGTGCGGTTAAACCGTTCAACCTGTCCGTTGCCTCGTGGGTTTCTCACACTTGTTCGGGTCTTTCTTACCTCAAGCATCCTGCAGAGTTCTTGAAGACTTTACTTTCGTAGGTCCTACCTTGGTCGCTATGTATTGCCAGAGGGCAGCCCCATCTGGCTATCACCTCATTAAGCAACTTGTCTGCGCACACTTCTGCCGACATGTTACACACGGGAACTATTTCAACATTTTTGGTGAAATGGTCTGTGAATAAAAGGATATACTTATGTCCTCTGCTGGTTACTGGGAATGGACCAAGATAGTCGGTCGCGACGCGATCGCCAGGTGCTCCTACTTGAAGACTGCCGAGGGGTGCACGCGGAATCTTTGCTGGCTTTTTGTCGGCCGCGCATATGTCGCACTTAAGGATATACAAACCTATGTCCTCTTTTAATGAATACCAGTAAAATCTTTGCAAAGTCTTTTCCTTAGTTTTCTTGCATCCGAGATGCCCTGCAATTAGAGAGTCATGCATCTGAAACAGAACCTCCTTCTTCATGGACGAGGGAACAATGAGCTGCATGTACTCACCTGACCCGTCCCTTTTTAGGAACTTCTTGAATAGTATGCCATCTTGAATCTTAAGCGAATCCCACAGGATCCAGTAGTGTCTACAGGCTGGACTACGAGTGGCCATCTCTTGACTACTTGGTCTTTTATCAACCATCTTAGCGGCTATTATCGGTCCAATATCGGGATCTTCCCTTTGAAGTTGAAATAGTTCACTAGCTGTTCTTAAACCAGACCAAGATGATGAAACACTCACCTGCTCTTCATTTCTTTCATCAGAGCGTTGTTCAGATGGTCCAGGCTCGGGAATGTCTTTTACACACTTTATCTCTAAGGGCTTACCTTCTTTGCAATCTTCTTGAGGATGACCGTTTTGTCCTGACATTATTTCCTTGTATAAGCGTTCGTGCATCATTTCTTGAGCTCTCTTTATGCACTTCTTACAAGGGCCGCACTTTAACGGTTCACTTGTGTCCTGCTCTGCGCATTCACAGTCTCTCGGGTTTTCACATCTGGATAAAGCGTCACAGTGCCCCTGTTTTTTGCCTGACCTATACTCAATTGAAAAATCGTACTGGCTGAGTATCTCTAGCCATCTGGCTAACTTACCTCTAGGCTCTCTTAACTTGAAAATCCAAATCAGAGCCTGATGATCACTTCTTACGCGAAAGCGTCTTCCAAGGAGATATTGCCGAAAGTATTCAATGAAATATCGTACAGCCAAAAGTTCTTTCTCTGTTATACAATAATTCTTTTCTGCCTTGTTTAAGGCCCTACTTGCATAAGCAATAACTCTTTCACGGCCTTCTTGTATCTGGTGTAAGACTCCTCCGATCCCTACATCTGAGGCATCTACATCTAGCACGAAATCTCCTGCATCGTTTAACGGATAGCCCATCACATCTGCACTAACAAGAGCCTTCTTCACTAAATCAAATGAGTTATCGCATGCTTCTTTCCAAATAAACCTCTTACCTTTTTTAGTTAGTTCCACCATTGGTCTCACCAATGTAGCAAAATCTTTAACATATCGTCGGTAGTACGACCCCATTGCGACGAACTGTTTGACTTGTCTCGCTGTCTTAGGCTTTGGCCAGGTAATGATCTTTGCAATGTTGACTGGGCTTGGCTTCACTCCTTCACCTGAGACAACATGACCAAGGAACACCACTTCTCTTTGGAGCATTGTGCATTTCTCTGGTTTTAGTTTGAGACCAGCTGCTGTTATTCGTTCTAGGACTTCTTCCACGCGTCTCATGTGCTCTTCAAAGTTCCTACCAAAGACGATAATGTCATCGATATATATAAGGCAGGTGGTCCACTGCAAGCCCTGTAGAGCCATCTCCATCGTCCTTTGAAAGGTTGAGGCAGAGTTGTTGAGTCCAAATGGCATGCGCAACATTTCAAACTGCCCGTACTTGCATACGAATGCTGATTTGGGGATGTCTTCCTTCTTCAGTGGGATCTGGAAGTACCCACTGGTCAGGTCATAGGTGCTGAAGAGTGAGGAACCGGCCACTGCATCGAGGCAGTCTTGTATCCGTGGCAAAGGAAAACCATCAGGCTTGACCAGTTCGTTGATTTTTCTGTAATCTACACAAGGCCTGACGCCTCCGTCTTTCTTCTTGACAAGTACAATTGGGCTTGCCCACGGAGATACACTCTCTCTAATTACGCCTTTGGCCTTCAGATCCTCGATGGCTTTCTTCTCGTCTTCAGCATAAGCTAGTGGTACACGCCTTGGTGCTTGCTTTATTGGGTCCGCTCCTTCTGTTTTAATACTATGTGAGGTAAGATGAGTTAATCCTAAATCCCACTCATCGCGAGAGAAACTGTTTTGGAACTTGCACAGAAGTTCCGCGACTCTTTCCTTCTCGAGACGATCTAGATCTTGTGAGGTTTTCTCATATAGTTCTGTCAGATGTTCTGGAATATCTTGACTCTCATGAAGGACCTTTCTACTTGTATCAGCCGAGGTACTCTTAGATACCTGTTGTGTGAGCAACTTAACCCGTCTAGTGCTTACATAGTTTTCTTCTTCACTCTTGTCTTCCTGATGAGCGACAGTTATAGGTTTTCCTTCTATTGGCTCTGCTTTCCCTATCACAGCGTCTTGTTTAATAGTCATGGCTGTCGGAAAAGGGTTCAACATCCTGACCTTGCAAGTGCATGCTTCATTTATGTCCACAAGTGTAGTGGCCATTTGTAATGGATACTCTGTTTGGAAATTCTCTGTTGGTTCTATTATATAATCTTTCTCGCTAGTGAAGTCATCATACTCACATCTCTGAACATACACATCTACTACACATTCGCTTTGGGCAGGTATTACCATATGGTCAGCCGCTGTTACCTTCCTTATTCTACTGGTTACACCAACTTGTATAATGGGTACTTCTTGTTCTTTGATTAGTAGTACTCCTTTGCTCATCATTAAATCGGTTGGACCACTACTATCATTCTGTAGTATATCCACACCTAACAAACCATCATCTTCAATGTCAGCAACCATTGCCTCGACTTGCAATTTCACTGGGCCTAACTGTAGTGAAAATTCTCCTTTTCCATGTTCACTTATAGCTGTACCACCCGCCCCTATTAATTTAGATGCCTTCTGAAGAACTGGTTTATCTTCAGGTCTCATAGAATCATATACACGTTTTGAAAGTACCGTTTTCGATGCACCTGTATCGGTAGTAAACAGGATAGGATAACCTTGTACTGATCCTCGTATGTATATACCATCGGGTAGTTTCCTGACATGCTTTATAGACTTAACAATTTCGTCCTTTTTAAACTGCTCTTTTCTTGTTTGGCCATTAATGTCATATAAGGCTTCCCTGTGGCCACCAGAGACAGCCTTTCCTAGTTTAAAGGAAAGTTCTTTTCCTTTTCCTTACCTTGAGTCTTACCTTGATTTGAAAACTGAACTATTGCATTGTCCCTCGGTCTCCGATCTCGCGAATTATTTGGAAAATCTCGGGAAATATGTCCCTGCTGGCTACAAGCATAACATATGATGCTTCTGTTGCTAGCTTTGGGTGCATTTCCCTGGTTGTCCGTTATAGTTGTCTTGTTCTTTTGCAGTTCAGCAATCTGATCTGCCAGGGTCTTGAACAAGTCTTTTATTTCTGATATTGCGCTTGACTCTGTTTGAGTCCCTGTCTTTCCATCGTTTTTCTGTGGTAGCCTTCTCTGTAAAGCTTCTCCTTTTGAAGGTAACCTCATTAGTCGTTCATAGTCATCACTGGTTTCTTGTTGCTCTGTTTCAGTCTCTTCAGACTCACTTTCTTCACTTGTTCGCCGCACAAACTTCTTAAATTTTCTATCTCCTGCTGGCTCTGAGTAGTTTTTTCTTCTTGTCTGGATGAAGTTAACAGCATGGTATACTGCCTCATCTATGTCTTCTGGCTCTTTATTATATTCTATGGCGAACCTTGCTTCACTATCCTTTAAGCCGTCTAGGAAACGTCTGACCAAGTCCTCTTGGCGTGTCTTGTTGTCCCTAGACTTGTATGCCTTAGCGTATAGCCTCTTGAGCTCGGCTGCATATTCCTCTGCGGTCTCGTCATGCTTCTGGACCCTTTGACTGAACTTTAGTGCAAATGTTTTCTGTGTCTCCACGATACGGAATCTGCTATTTAGTTCTCTTCTCAACTCTTGGTAGCAACCTATTGTTTCTTGTGGCAGCTGATTGAAGACAAATTCTCCCGCTCTGCCCTGCAGTCTTGGTAATAAATTGTCTAACTTTGCTTCATCATCCCAGTTACGTCTTTGAGCTACTGCTTCAAAACGGTTAATCCATACCTTCCAGTCTTCTTTTCCATTAAAGGGAGGTAATTTCACTTCTGGAAAGACTGAGCTGTATGACTGACTTGACTGTGGCTGCCTACGGAATTGTCTGTCTCTTGTGGTGTCCGGCAAGGCTCTATTTCTGGTCCCATCATATTGCTGTGTTCTATCATAACCATCAAAAGTCTGTATTTCTCGCCAATTGCCTCGTACTTCTTGGCGGTCTATCATGTTATACTCTCCCGCTTCATGGTTCACGGGATTGACTCTATAATTGTAATTTGAATCACCTTGCACATGGCGTCTGTCATCCGCGAGTGGTTGGGAGTTACTGCACATGGCGTTAGATGGCTGGTTTGATGTTTCGGACCGGTTATACTGGTTTGATATGTTATGGTTGTTATCCTGAGGGCCATGATGCCAATTTTGCATCATCGCCGCCAGGTTACACAGTGTGTTTGATATACTTTCTTGCCTTTGGGACATAAGTACCTGTTGTTGTTGCATATTCGTAAATGCATTACAAAGGTTCGAGACAGTGTCTTGTGCCTGACTACTAGAGCTACTCCTATCCCCACTGCATACATCGCCTGTCGTGGCTCTGTCTTGCAACATGGGCTGTGACTGTACCCCTGTGTCAGACCTACTCTGATGTGATCTAGTGTGATTGTAGAAATTGGACATGTCCGGGACGTGATTTAATGGTTGACTTCCATCTCTTAATCTACCTGTGTCACCTGATTGATAGTCGGTCTGCTCTGTACTCTGCAGCTGCATAAGGGCAACAGCTGCTGTCCTATCATCATGCATGGTCTCACTATTGTCCGTTAGCTCCGAGTTTGATTGTCGGCTAACCATTCGGTTCGGTTATCTCTGAATTAGGGCCTGGGTGATGTGTATCAAGAGCCCTAGAAGTTTCTCCGGGTGTAGCTCCCCTATCCATATTAAACCAGGTTCGTATCTCTAGATCCAGAATATCCGGAAAATAATGGATCTCACCGTGCTGCCACCACTTTGTGTTACGGGCTCGAGGTCTTCCACAACAGACAACGCCCTTCAATGGGATCAGGGGGCTACTAAAACAGTAATAACTGCACGAGACCGGTTACACTAGATACTCGTTCAAGTAAACAAACTAAAATTGGACTTCAACGGAAATGACCTTTGGACAGACGTGCGATTCCTGTTAGACTTAATGGAAGGAAAATAATACTAAAGACGTGTGCATACTTTGCTTTGTTTGGTTTATTGCATTTGTAGCAGTACTTTTAGTAATTTGATTAAATTTTCAAACTTAACGCAATAATGATAAACAAGTAACAAGAAGACTGTTAATACAAAGCATTTATGAAACGATGAAATTAAGGGAAAATGGTAGCATGGGACTGAGACTAATGTAGAAAATCGTGTGAATCACTTGCAAACACACCCGCACTAGGCTGTGTCAGCTTCAGCAACAATGAGACTTTATGAGTGCAATGAGATATTAAATGGAAATGTGATCATGGTGAACTGTGAGTATAATTTCTCCTGCTTTACGCTTTAAAATGGTAAATTTCGACGACAGCTATAACAAGAAGCTTCCTGCATCCATTTTAGTATTTTTTTATGGCTTTAGAATTAAAAGAAGTGGAAATTATTTCGAAAAATGAATAAAAACGAAAAGAGACCTAAAAACACGGCCGTTCAGAGCAGTAGCCAAAAAGTGAAGTCCCTGAAAATCCTACGGTCTGCCTTTATATAGTATACGATCCTACACCCTACAATCCTACGAAATTTGATTGAAAATCATACATTCCTACGATTATTGAGCGTAAGATCGTACGTTCCTGCAAAAAAGTCTGTAGGATCACGTGATCCTACGACGTCTCCTTGCAGGAAAACAACAACAATATCGCGGAATACGTCAATGGCGGCCGATAAACAGATAGAAAATCGCCGGGTAGTTGCAAAGAAACAGCGATAACTCGACAGAACTGAATGGAATGCAGTATAAAATATATGCGAAACGATGGAGAAATGAATGGTCTGTACGATACACGCAATGATGCAAAAGGATTAAAAAGGGTTCTTTGATTATTTTTGAGCAAACCCGAGGATTTTGACTTTGACAGTTCACCTACGATACACAGCGTCTGACAGACAGCCTCGCTTTCGCTCAATATTGGACTTACACAAAGTAATCAATACACAGAAACATGTAAACAATAATCGGTGCAGAGTAGTGGGACATTTTATGATAAAAATGCGTTTAAACTAACAGCCTAAACTGAATAATTACATGCAACAGGTTAGTTAACATCCCCTGTCCTGACCGGGTAAATGGGAGGGCATGACAACCGAATTGAACAAGGAAATACTCATAAAATGTCCCATCAGAAACATAAACCACATAAGATTCGTAGGTACCGGAGTTCGGCCAGCCACAGAGTGGGCACATTACAATATCAATGAGATCTAACCAATGAACTTGCAAAATATTACATTCCATTTAGTATAGCCTCGCCGAGGCGAAAAATGTAAAAATTTTCGAACTGCTTCTCCTCGGAACCCGTTGGGCCGATTGAAGTCAAATTTCATATGGAGCCTCTATGGGATGGGGGAAACCAAATTTTGCTCATGGGGTCCAGGTCACATGACCAAAATGGCCGCCAAGCCATATATGGTAAAAACCCTTCAAAAATAGTCTTGTCCAGAACCACTGGGCAGATTTCCACGAAACTTAATAAAAAGCATCTGGGACGTAGGCCCATCATAAATTGCTAAAATGGTGACACTGGGTTGACCTTGACCTTCTTTGTGCCTAGGTCAAACTTTGACACATATGCTTTTGTTGGAATTTAAACAATTTTTGGCATACTGATAGATATCAATGAGATCTAACCAATGAACTTGCGAAATATTACATTCCATTTAGTATAGCCTCGCCGAGGCGAAAAATGTGAAAATTTTCGAACTGCTTCTCCTCGGAAACCGTTGGGCCGATTGAAGTCAAATTTCATATGGAGCCTCTATGGGATAGGGGAAACCAAAATTTGTTCATGAGTTCCAGGTCACATGACCAAAATGGCCGCCAAGCCATATATGGTCTGTCTGTATGTCCGTCCGTAACCCGTTTGTGAAAATTGGTGATAGTGACTTAACCGCTTGGAATATTTAAACAATTTTTGGCATACTGATAGATATCAATGAGCTCTAACCAATGAACTTGTGAAATATTACATTCCGTTTAGTATAGCCTCGCCGAGGCGAAAAATGTAAAATTTTCGAACTGCTTCTCCTCGGAAACCGTTGGGCCGATTGAAGTCAAATTTCATATGGAGCCTCTATGGGGCGGGGAAACCAAAATTTGCTCATGGGGTCCAGGTCACATGACCAAAATGGCCGCCAAGCCATATATGGTAAAACCCCTTCAAAATAGTCTTCCCCAGAACCACTGGGCAGATTTCCAAGAAACTTGATAAATAGCATCTGGGACGTAGGCCCATCATAAATTGTTAAAATGGTGACCCTGGGTTGACCTTGACCTGTGTGCCTAGGTCAAACTTTGACACATATGCTTTTGTTGGAATATTTAAACAATTTTTGGCATACTGATAGATATCAATGAGATCTAACCAATGAACTTGCGAAATATTACATTCCATTTAGTATAGCCTCGCCGAGGCGAAAAATGTGAAAATTTTCGAACTGCTTCTCCTCGGAAACCGTTGGGCCGATTGAAGTCAAATTTCATATGGAGCCTCTATGGGATGGGAAAACCAAAATTTGCTCATGGGGTCCAGGTCACATGACCAAAATGGCCGCCAAGCCATACATGGTAAAAACCCTTCAAAAATAGTCTTCTCCAGAACCACTGGGCTGATTTCCACGAAACTTAATAAATAGCATCTGGGACGTAAGCCCATCATAAATTGCTAAAATGGTGACCCTGGGTTGACCTTGACCTTCTTTGTGCCTAGGTCAAACTTTGAAACATATGCTTTTGTATTGGAAAAGTGAGAATGCATTTTATCCTGCAAACGATTCAGAATACAGCACTAAAGTATAAGATATATTTTTGCTCCTTACGATAAGGCGCATTTATTGGGGGAACAGTTTTAGGTCCAGGTCACATGACCAAAATGGCCGCCATACCCATATATGGTAACACTCATAAAGCTAAAAGCATCCGGCGGGTCGTGCACTTCAGCTGAAGCACTGGTTATCATTATAGTTCGTCTTTGCTTTGTCTGTATTCTTTGTATTGGAGTTTAACGGCCCAGTCAACACTATTGTAGGTCATTTTAGCCGGTCAGTTTACCTATCCACACTTTTCCTGGGCAGGCTTATACGTAAGCAGTTTACCAGTACAGTGCCAATTCTTTCGCATAAAATGATAACTGCCCTTCTTGGATCAGCGGAAGGGAGATATTTACCATAGAAAACATTTCATGATCAATCTCCATGAAAGAATATTGTCGACCCCGGCATTTATCGAACCCGCGTCCTCGTGATTACAAATCAGACGCGCATTCGACTGAGCTGCCGAGGCCGGCCTAGTTCGTCTTTGCATGAACACATATGTATTGCTAATATCCTTTTATTATGGATAAGCGAGTTCGTCTTTGCATGTACAGTAGAACTTCGATGGCTCTAACACCGATGGCTCGTTTCCCATGGCTGGGTCGAACCCGTTCTTGAGTCCCTATGGAATTTCTCTACATAAGAAATAGGGAGGGTAAAATTTAGGATATTTTCGTCTTATCTTGCAAATGTATACTGTGTGTGCTCATTAGAATCGCCTCGAGGCGATTCTAATGAGCACACACAGCATACATTTTTAATTATAGAACACCGAAAATATGTCCTAAAGTATGTCGTTATGCCTCCTGGCAGTAGCCCGCAGTGGCTCGAACTACCCCTGTCTCGAACAGATTTTCGTGGACCCAAAGGTGTTCGAGTCATTGAAGTTTGACTGTACTTGCTAATATCCGTTTTGGCCATTTTGAAGGAAAGTGTACAACGTACCGACAGGAGTTAAGGAGAGGTCCGACTCGCACCATTTTTACTTGGGCAGAACCAAGGGCGATGATTGTGGCGAACTTACGCATACACCCCCACTCCAGTTAAACAAATATGACCGTTCTAAGGCGGTTCTTCTGTTGTGGTTTCTTATCTTTATTATGGATAACCGAGTTCCTATTTGCATGTACTTGCTAGCCGTTTTGGCCATTTTGAGGGGAAAGTGTACAATGTACCGCTAGGGTTTAAGGAGAAGTCCGACACCACCTTTCCTGGGTAGATCCAAGGGCGAGGATTGTGGCCACGTGTATTAATGAATCTATTAAACGAGTTGAGGTAAAGGGATAAAATGCTCGGCAAAGCATCGCGTTTTATTCCTTTCCTCAACGAGTTCAATAAATTCAATAAAACATGAGCACAAATGCAAGATTCTATTTGTTATATGACATTTAAAGCGCTTTTTATTCACGTTTATAAGTAAACGCGACGTCGTTAAGGACGTCGTACGCGTAACATTACGGGACGTATCTAACTAATTTGCATATTTAATCCACTAGTGGATTATCGCATTTATTGCATGGCGCTATTACACTCTCAGACAAGACGTCATATGATAATATCGATTTAAGCCCCCCCCCCCCCCCACCAAAAAATACATTCTGCTTACCGTTCCAAGGCGGTTCTTCTGTTGTGGTTTATTATTGTTATAGTTCGCGTTTGCATGTATGTATTCCTAACATGTTTTCATTTTGGATAGCCGTTCGGTTTTTTGGGGGGGAAGTATAATTTTCTTCGTTTGAAGTATGAATTAGAAGAAAATTTGTTTCCCGTGAATTGTATGCAGTCTCCGCTAGGTGGGGCGGGTATCGTGCACGGAGTTAATGAGGTATCGAGTGTATGTATCATTCAGCTTTGGGACGCCGACAAGGAAACATAAAAAATTTTCTTTCTTGAAAATTTGATGTCTTAAGATTTTCAGTCTCTTTATTCATGTTATATTATGTATGGAAAGCCGTTTGAGTATAGACGTAATATCACTATGAAGCGTAGTCTTGACAGAATTATCAGATTATATATGCCTATATATATATATAAATAGATTTCATTTATTTTATATATATAATTATCTGTCATTCAGTCGGCATCCCAAGTGCTTCTATCCAAATTATAGCTTACTATAATTATTCTGTAAGAGTTGTTGTTCTTAGTTGAGACGGAATGAGGTTTAAGGGAAAATAAGGGTCCTATTGCTTTCCGCTTGTGATGTATAAATTATGGCGAAGTTGTTTTAGGTTTGTGTTTCATCCACTTTGTGGTCTTGGCTTACTGTATCGCATTCTGATCGTCGCCTTCACTTCTATTTTAGACCTTCTAAGCGGTTTACCAACACTCAAGTTCGGTCGGTTTCAGCTGTGCGAAGAAGCACCATGCACCCCTATTTATTTCTTGAAATATTGAAAACAAACCTTAATTATTGCCAAAATGAAAATGCATTTAGGAGCATGCAGGCTTGGCCCAGAGTCAAATCAGCGTGCATTTTCACTCACCATACTGTGTATTTTTTGTCTTCATGAAGAAACTTCTAAGTCCTCCGGCACAAATTAAGGTCACGGCTTAGACACTGATTAAACTGTGCTAATTCATAGGCTGGTCTGAGTCTACGCTTTACACGCATTGACAAAGTACACTTAATTTCATTTATGCAGTAACATTCCGCTATTAAGACCACCTAAAATTAAGACTAATTCTGCTTTAAAAAGCTTATTTAGAAGGTTGCAGTTATTCTTTCTTCGTGCTTTCTGCAAACAATGTCCTTAGTTCAGGAACCGCCTTTAGGACTGTTCAAAAGTGGTCTCCAAGACCACTTTAGGACTGTTCAAAAGTGGTCTTCAAGACCACTTTTGAACAGTCCCAAAGATGGCCTTGATATATTGAAGGCGATGGTTTTACAAGTAATAGTTGTCTTTTTCCAATATATTTTTATGATTGCGACACGCGTTGTGTAGCATTAAGAAATTATGGGGTTGTGTTTCTTTCCTGCTGCTAAACGACTGCTTGTCAGTGGCGTATCCAAACAAAAGAGTATTCCGCACATAAGTACTGGTAAACCACTAAGAAGGTCTCTAAGCCTTCCATGCAAAGGGTTGCGCCCGTCCATACATAAAAAACTCATTAGTTTGGTTTAAACTGTATTTATTTGACTTTACAGTAAACATATACAATACACAATATTAGACATATATGTCACAGGATTTGACAGTAAGCACAAGTGCTTATTTTAAGTCATCTCCTGGAAGACAAAGACAATAAGTTACATCTTCTATGAATGGAATGCAGCGTACACATGTGATATGAACATATAAAAAAAAATAAATAAAGAAAGAAAGAAAGAAAGAAAGATCAAGAACATCTCATTTTATACGTTTGATGAGAATACAATATCTAGAACTGATTAGCGAATTAAGTGGTAGCTCAGTTATAAATACAGAAGAGAGAAATAGCTAAGATCTTGAAACGGTAATAAAACGCAAGCAAATTCTAGAGTTCTAGAGCTCAGATTCTACAGCTGTGAAACATTCTTGTGACAAATGAAACTAGAGCTGCCGCCTAACGGGCGCCAATTATACCCCCGCATGCGTTGTCAGACAAATTTTTACAAGTATTTGACCTTGAGGAAGGTCAACGTAAAGGTCAAGGTCAGGTTTTTGTATATCAATCTTAAGTACTAGTGGCAAGGTGTGTGGTGTGTGAATATTAAAGAAATCGATCAAAGAATAAGGAAGTTATCAGCAATGTTAAAGTTTTTTTGTAACGGACCGACGACAAATTTTTACAAGTATTTGACCTTGAGGAAGGTCAACGTAAAGGTCAAGGTCAGGTTTGTGTATATCAATCTTAAGTACTAGTGGCAAGGTGTGTGGTGTGTGAATATTAAAGAAATCGGTCAAAGAATAAGGAAGTTATGAGCAATGTTAAAGTTTTTTGTAACGGACCGACGACAAATTTTAGCAAGTATTTGACCTTGAGGAAGGTCAACGTAAAGGTCAAAGTCAGGTTTGTGTATATCAATCTTAAGTACTAGTGGCAAGGTGTGTGGTGTGTGAATATTAAAGAAATCGGTCAAAGAATAAGGAAGTTATGAGCAACGTTAAAGTTTTTTGTAACGGACCGACGACAGACGACAAGCTGACTCCTATATATCCCCTTCAAACTTCGTTTGCGGGGGTTTAATACTATGGCTGATTCCCTGCACCCCCTCCCCCAATAACCCACTCGAATCCATGGTTACATCTAGGGACTACAAGAATCTGCCGGATTTTACTATGTATTCTTGCACTTTGAGAAATATACGTTCGTTTTCCTGGAACGTTAAATGTTCGTTGCCATGGAGGAGGTCTGTGTGGACCGGTGGGGGGGGGGGGGGGGGGGGGGGGGGGGGCGGTGGGGGGGGGGGGGGGGGGTGATACGCAATTTCAAAATATCCACACACACAGGTAGGACCGGGAACGATATTTTTGCGATAGAGATCTGCGTTTAAGGAGCTGCATCCCAATCTTAGTCGTGCTTGGAGAATTTGGCCGATGCGTGTACCAGTGTTATAGTACGGAGGAGGCTTATTCGGATCCGTATTCAGACGTGATTTGAAGGCAGCCACTGATGGCACCTCTCTGACTTCAGCAGGGAGATCGTTCCATGCACGGATAGTTGCTGGGAAAAAGGAATTTAAAAACAAGTTGGTATTATCGCGATAGTTCTGGAAATGATTTGAGTTTCTAAGATTGAAAGTGGTCGTGTCTCGCACGAGTGGTGGTAGGAGATCGTAGAGATAGGTAGGAGTTAGTCCATGGAGAATTTTGAAGAGGATTATGAGTTTGTGCTTATTTCTCCTGTTTTGGAGAGTCTCCCATCCAAGATCTGTAAGACGTTTGCTTACGCTACATAGTTTAGTCGCACCGGTTATAATTCGAGCAGCCTCGATATGGATTGTGTCAAGCTGTTTTTTTGTCTCTGTAGGACAGTTGTCCCACACCGAGTCACAATATTCTAGCAGGGGCAAGACATATGCCATGTACATTTTGCTCAGTGATTTTCTACTTTTTCTGAATTTTAGAGCTCGGAGTAGGTTTAGTCTCGACCAGGCCTTTTCAGAAATGATTTTTACATGATCTGACCAGTTGCAGGAACTAGAAAAAGTAAGTCCTAGGTGTTTGTGACAGTTTGTCTCTTGGAGCACTGTTCCATTCATAAAAAGGGGAGGATGAGGGGGTGACTGTGTTTTGCTTGAGATAATCATAGAGAGTTTTATTGGCGTTAAAGTTAACTAGCCAGTCGTCTGCCCAGTGGGAGATGGTTTGTAGATCGGTATTTAATAGCCGAGCCGCTGCATGTGGACACTCGACAGTAATGTAGAGACTTGTATCGTCTGCAAACAAGCGTATAGAACAGTCTATATGTTTGACGATGTCATTTATATATAAAAGAAATAGCAGAGGTCCAAGAATGGATCCTTGGGGAACACCTGCTAGGACTAAAGTCCAATCAGAAGCTTGACCATTAAGTACAACGCGCTGTCGACGTCCAGAGAGGTAACTCGCGAACCACTTGAGAACATCGTCTGAACAACCTTTTCCTGATATTTTGTGCAGGAGACCTTTGTGCCAGACTCTGTCGAAAGCCTTACTAATATCACAAAATACGGCGCGAACTTCTTTGCCATTATCAACGGCCTCACAAAAAGTGTGGTATGTATGTAACAACTGATATGTTGTTGAGTCGCCTTGGAAAAAGCCCGATTGAAGAGGGGTTAAGAGTCGATGTGAAATGACGTAGTTATACAGATGTTTATGTACACAGCGTTCCATTACTTTGCCTGGTGAGCTGAGGAGAGATATAGGTCGGTAATTACTAGGTATAGATATTTCGTCTTTTTTATGGATTGGCGAGATGTTTGCATGTTTCCAGTCGGATGGGAAATAACCCTGTTGGAGAGAACGATTGAAAATAATGGAAAACGGACCGGCAAGAACGATAGCGCCTTCTTTCAGTAAGCGTGGACTGATCAAGTCTGGACCGCTTGCCTTGTTTATTTTCAAATTTTGAAGACAGTCTTTCACATCCTCCTCTGAAATGTTTATAGATTCCAAACGGTAAGGTACTGAGTCTAATTCGGTAAAGGTTTGTTTGCGTCGTTAAGAGTTGTCTGTAATGTGAAAAAAATATTTAACATGTTTGCTTTTTGAAGATCACTTTCTGCATATTCCTGATTCATGCACAGAGTAGGTATTTTGGTTGTTGTTTTTTGTAAGTTTAGAATTTGTTTAGAAGTTTTCCAAAATACTTTGGGATCACAGCCATCAGAAGAAAGTAATCGGTCTAGTTTATCATAATATTCTTTTTTAAATTTTCTTATTTCATTTACTACGGCGTTTCGAACTTTTTTATAGTCATACCAGAAGCGGATGTTGTTAGTTCTTTTATACTGGCGAAATGTACGTTTGCGTTTCCTGACTAGACGTTTTATGCGACATGTTACCCATGGTAGATCGGATGCTTTTACTGTGACAATCTTGTTCGGAATCGCACTTTCTGCTGAAGTGATAATTGCTTTCATTGGACGGCAGGGCTAAAGATATAATTTTATCTGAATGTCGGGTGAAAGTCACACAAAATTGGAAGCAACGTCTTCAAAATGACTTAAATAGTGTTGACGGGGATGTTAAACCTCAAATAAAAAAAAAAACAAATTTTCATCGGAAAAGTAGCGAAGTAGGTATGAAAACACGCCTAAACAAATACATTGTACACGTTACCGCAGAAAAAAACACGAAAATTTTAAGATGAAAAATGGTGATATTTTTCTTATTTCTACTCAAAATATAGATTGTTGGTACTCGTTAGAACCGCCTCATCGAGGCGGTTCTAACGAGTACCCACAATCTATATTTTTGAGCAGAAATAAGAAAAATAAGATTACCCCTGTTAACCCAGTTTTATTATATAAAGTGGTGTTCAAGGGGGGTCAAAATTATATAGGCGTTTTTTCGTCTTATCGTAATGGCGATAACTTCATTGAAAGGCAAGCTATTTATAAACTTCGGAACATTGGCAAGTATTTTTTTTTTTTTTTTGCATTAGGATGGTTGGCTAGGCCTGTCAATACTTTTGAAGTCATGTCGAACTGGTCAATTTACAGGAAAACTTCAACGCTTCGAAGGCGAAAGAGTGTGCACTGTACTGGTTAACCGCTTACGTATAAGCTTGCCCAGGAAAGTGTTGATAGGTAAACTGACCGGCTCAAAAATGACCTAAATAGTGTTGACTGGGCCGTAAAACTCCAAAACAAACAAATCAACGCCTCGAACACATTTAGGACAATGGGATTTTTATCGAGACAGTGGTCCGAAATTTTAACGTGGTGACAAACAGTGCTGATAAGAATTTCTTTTATTTTTTTTTTGGCCATAAAACATAAATGAAAAAGGCAGTTCGAACGAGCAACCAGTAAATAAATATGACTGAATAACGTCAAAATTTTGCGACGACATATTCTGCAAAATACTGTCGCAAACCCGAAATCATCGCGGAACGTCGATTTTCATTCGCTAGATTTCGGTTTAATGCAGGTAGCAGCCCGTTCTGTTTTAGCACACTTTACGATTTTCAAACCTTACAATGAATAAGTACATTGTAATGGGGATGGCACCGGTGAAAAAAGTTTTATTTGGGGAGGTAAATCTTTGCATTATCGGTCGTAAATTTCCTTGATGATACCGCTAAAGCGTCGCCTTAAAACATATAATTTCCGACCCACTAGACGCCGATTTACTATTTTGAATGACAACTTCCAATGCATATGCACATTTAGGAGACTTACAAAAATGCATCACATATTTGGCGGGTAAATCATCAGTTACAAATATGTTTTCTTTATAACTCCGACGGCGATAATACCCGACGAAAAACTTATTTAACCCATTTTGTACCGGAAACCCCCAAAAGGGTACTTGACAAACAGTGCAGTCTCAGATCAGACGCCGCAGAACGCGGCGTCTGATCAGGGCCTACACTGTTTGTGAAAAGTTAAGCCATTCTCCAAACAAAATTTGAAGAACACACGACCTGTCATCCCTAAATTTTGCAATGGACTCCTGCTATATATGAGGAAGATTCCATTTTGTACAAAAAGGGTCTTACATTCGTGATCATTTGAAAAATCGCCACAGTCTCGTTTAATAATTTTATCTGAAATGACCACCATTGTAACAGCCCCTCTACGCTTCCCCACAAAATTGGAAGCAGCGTCTCCAAAATGACCTTTACAGTGCTGACGGGGACGTTAAACCTCAAATCAAACAAACAAACAAAACGCTTCCTAACGCAATGCGCACCATTTTACAAGGGCCGGCTTAATATGTAAATGATATATTTATAAGTGTCTAGTGAGACAGATTTTTGCAGACAGACCTAGAACAATTGAATCAAATCCTTTGCATCCACTTAACCAAGATCAGTTTCAGCTCTTTAAGGGGAATGGATACAACTTATGGGGAGGCAACTCCTTCAAAAGTGGTTTTGTCTCCAGTGTCAATAGGGGTCAACTATTAAAGGAAATAATTTGCTCTGAGGAGCAAATTCTTTCCTTTAAGAGTAAAGCCCTTTTTTCTGCGGGACAGAGGTTTTAGAAAAGCGAACATTGAGTCTCTAAACTTGAAAAATGTCGGAAATCTCTGCCAGTTGTATCGCCTTCGGGGTAGGCACCGCCTTAAAAAATAACATTCCCATGTTTAGACCACCGTTTTAACTCTAGACTACTTCTGGACAGTCCAAAAGGTGGTCTCCGAAAAGAGGATCACGAAGACAGAACAACTGTGATCTTTTAAATAAGCCTCACTTTTTAGCTAGTCTACAGAGCGGATTTTTTTCTGGTTTATCTTATGTGCCAAACGAAAGTGAGTGAGTGTTTGAGTTTTACGTCCTACCAACAGCTAAGGTCATACGGAGAAAGGGCCTCGGTTTAAAGACTCATCCGAAAGTCTACAAAACGAAATAATTAGTGATATTTTTTTTTTCTTATTTATACTGCACAAATAGATTGTGGGTGCGCGTTAGAAGCGGTTCTTACGAGTACCCACAATCGATGCATTGGAGCAGAAATAAGATAAATAATGTATACCCCAGTAAACCGACTTGTTCACATGATGAAAACTATTGGAACGGAATTTGTCGATTGATTTTAGTGTGCAGAAATTGGTTGGTTGGTTGATTTGAGGGTTAACGTCCCCATCAACACTGTAAAGGTCATTTTGGAGACGTTGCTTCAAATTTTGTGGGACTTTTACCCGACATTGAGATGAAATGACATCTCAAGCTCTGTCGCCCAATGAAACCAATAGGGTTTATTAGCATGGACGGTCCGCCTCGCACCGTGGTTCCTGGACAGGCTTAGATCCTCTAAGCGGTTTACCAGTACTAGTGTGCGCGCCGGATTCAGCTCTGCGTGGAAGCATCATGCAGCCCATATATTTCTTTAAGCCCCTATGGGCGGGGGCTGTGTGCAGAAATTGGAACAGAAATAAGATAAATAATGTATACCCCAGTAAAACCACTTGTTCACATGATGAAAACTATTGGAACGGAATTTGTCGATTGATTTTAGTGTGTTTAGTTTAATTTTGTTTGATTTTAGGTTTAACGTCCCCGTGAACACAATATAGAACATTTCGGGATCAATTTTGTGGGACTTTTACCCGACTTTGAGATGAAATGACATCTCAAGACCTGTCTTCCAATTAAAACAATATGGTTTATTAGCTTGGAATGTCGTCTTATTGGTATACCAGTACTCGTGTGCGGTCGGTTTCAGCTCTGCGTGGAAGCATTATGCAGCCCATCTATTTCTTCAAGCCCCGATGGGCGGGGCTGGTCTTAAGTTTAAATGGGACAGTGTCGTTGCTATGGCTCGGCATCCAGTGAAATCAAGGCTGCGCCGATATAAACAAACTGTCAGTTCATGTGCGTCTTGCAGTCTAAGATCAGCCTATGCTGATAAGCAAGCTGATCGGACTATTCACAGGGCGAACATGCGTGAAGTCTCGACTTTTTCGCTGGGCGCTATTTAAGCAATAGTAACTTAAGCTGGGGCACTATCAAGGTGTATGGACTGTCCGAGGGCCTAGACCGCCGGGTTCATATGGCCTGTACCGCCGGGTTGATAGGGCCTGGACCGCCGGATTGATATGGCCTGAGCCGCAGGCGAAGTCAATATCAACCCAGTAGTCCAGGCCCTGGCCCGAGGGCAGTGCACAAATCTTAATAGTTCCCGAACCTTACGTTTCTGTTGCTTTTAGTGCATTGAACAACTGCTGCAAAACGATACACCACAAACATACGCCAATTGAAATGTGAAGGACATGTTGTTGTTGTTAGGCTGGTTTCCTGCAATTCAACGAAGCGACATCTCCGTACATTACGATAACTCACCCGTACTATATAGTGCATTTTTTCACATCTCCAAAATGGCTACTTTTCTGAAGAAAATCCTTGATATTTTTCTTATAAATACTCATAACATAGGTTGTGTGTGCTCGTTAGAACCGCCTCATTGAGGCGGTTCTAACGAGTACCCACAACCTATGTCTATGAGCAGAAATAAGGAAAATAATTTATACCCCCCTAAACCCCAGTTTTCTCTATATAATATGGGGTGTAAGGGGGTGTTCATTTCACGGACTTGTTAGCGTGATGAGCGGGCACTATATGACTGGACTTGGACTGGTCCGATTCAAATGTGATATTGCCCGCACAGCATCTTCCGCATAATAGCGATTTGCACGTGATGCGTTTCTAGCCAATGAAAAAACTCGTTTCAGTTGTAATATGCATTAAAATATTATGTCTGGCACGTATCCCAGTTTCTTTATGCAGATAAGATTCTGCTTGAATTAAAAGTGAAGGCATCGATTGTGTGTACGCTCAGGCTGATTGTGTGTACACAAACATCAAGGAAACACGCCTATGTAATTTTGGACCCCTTGAACACCACTTTTATATAGTAAATCTGGGGTTTACAGGTGTTAACGTTATTTTCGTATTTCTGCTCTAAAACATATATTGTGGGTACTCGTTAGAATTGCCTCATGGAGGCGGTTCTAAAGAGTACCCACAATCTATATTTTGATCAGAAATAAGAAAACTATCACTTTTTTTTCGTCGTAAAATTTTCATTTTTTAGGCGATAAAGGTAACAATGTATTTGTATAGGCTTTTTTTCGTAATGAATCTATATTTTAAGCAGAATTAAGAAAAATATCACACTTTTTCAGCTTAAAATTTTCAGTTTTTCGACGATAAAGGTTACAATGTATTTTTATAGGCGTGTTTTCGTAATAGTTTGTGTATACTCAGGCTGATTTTGTATACACTAAGTTTGTGTATACTCAGGCTGTTTTGAAATTTTACTGACCGCACACGCTCGAAGGCCCATGTTCGCCTGACGCGTCCATCTGACCGTGTTTATCTACACGGTAAAAGCTTTGGACGTGTACTGCGCAAAGGACTCTCCAATGTATTACGAAAACACGCCTATATAATTTTGGCCCCCTTGAACCCCACTTTTATTTTGTAAAACAGGGGTTTCCGGGGGTATACCTTATTTTTTTTCATCATAAAATTTTCATTTTTTCGGCGATAAATGTGGCAATGTTTTTGTATAGGCGTGTTTGCGTAATGAACTAACCTATAGGGCCGGCCAATCGGAACTGAAAAACAAAATCGATTATTAGTCATGCCATTGTGATCGACTAGTAATCACTTACATGCTTAAGATGTTTGTCATAATTTTAGCCGTCTGGTTTTCTGTCTGAGCATAATTCTTACCATACGAGGCTTTGCCACATGTATATTTAAACAGACAGCCCTGAGCAAACAGTGAGGACCCAGATAAGAATTCACATTCTGCAATCAGCACTGTTTGCCATTCATCGAGCTATTTTAGGCATAGCTGTGGAAATCAAACAATTAATTACAAGCAAATCAATAATGATAATCACTTTTGTGGAATTCATCGATCGATTATCCAATTAATCGTGTCAGCCTTTCTCAGCTGAATACCTCTGCCTTGTGCGTTCGTATCGCGCTACCGAAGATGTCGGCTGTACATAACGAGCATGTGTGATGTCCGTTGTTAACAGAGGACTGTTTGGGCCTTTCAACACAACAAGACTGAAATTATTAGTGTGTGTGATGGTTAAATCATAACCGGTCGGGGCGCTTTGGTTTCACAGAGTACAGTGAAATTCCGATATTAAGACCACCAAAAATTAAGACTAATCCGAGATTAAGACCACAAAATTAAGACATCCTATATTAAGACCACCAAAAAATAAGACTAATCCGATATTAAGACCACCAAAAATTGAGACTAATCCTCTTTTAAGACCACCAAAATTAAGACTTATCCTCTTTTTAAAAGCAATTCATGTATTTAAAAGGTTTCAGTCATTTTTGTAGTAACTGACCACCTTTCAGACGGTGTGAAAGTGGTCTTTAAGACCACTTTTGAACAGTCCCAAAAGTGGTCTTATTATAGAAATTTTACTGTTCTTAACTACCTTAAGAGAGACAGACAGCCTGGTTTTGATCCAAAATCCAACTGAGAACACGTACGATATCCTAAACGACGTCGCGTTTACTGACGGCGAAATAGCGACATTTTGTTAAAACAATCGTGAATTAAATGCGTTTTAAATGTAATACGGTAAACGGAATCTTGCATTAGTGCTCATTTATTATTCAATTTACTGATGTCGTTGTGGAAAAGGCAAAACATGTTCGACAGAGCCTCGAATTTTATTCATTTTCCTCAACCCGTTTAATAAATTTAATAATACACGAAGACTCATGTAAGATCCTCTGTAAGTCTCAGGTCAGGACTATTTTTTCATCTCACACTGACAGAAAATCGACCCACCAGTACTGTCAGTTCTTTGATTATATACGTTAGGAACTTTTATATACAGTAAAATTCCTATTAAGACCACCTAAAATTAAGACTAATTCTGCTATAAAAACCTTATTTAGTACGTTGCAGTTATTCTTTCTCTGTGTTTCTATGTTTTCTGCATACAGTGCCCTCTGCTCGGAGACCACCTTCGGGACTGTTCAAAAGTGGTCTTAAAGACCACTTTTGAACAGTCCGAAAGGGGGTCATAACATAGGAATTTTACTGTATTCAATGTTGACTTGAACTAATTTCGTCGTAATTTTGTTGTTTCTCTCAGCATAAGGATTATGTTTACTGCCCAGTTCACCATTATCTAGCCAATAAAGCGATCATCTTCATTGAATAATTCGTTTAGTCGCTGTAAAAACGACTACTTGTTTAATTTATTATTCTGGTTGGTGGACAAAAACATTATTTGATTAGTGTTGTTGCCAAAACCGGTTGTGTCTTTTCTACCAGCCAAAATAAAATCAAAGCGCTTAAGGCACTTAAATGACAAATGCAATCAGAAAGTTCAGGTCGATCTTTTTTATATAAGGTAGAAGTAAAACAAAGATCAGGAATCGATACAATTAACTTACTCCACCCATCAAAGACACCAAAGGGAAAGAAACACAAACATGAAGCGACCAGACCATAATGGAAACCTAAACACAGGAAGATGCTTTATAAAAAGTTTTTGTTTCTTAACAGTCGGTGAAATCACGAAGTGAATTCGCAGTCTATAGCTATCGAACAAGGTCATGCATTCAAAACTACTATTACCTGTCGTAATTTTCTTCCGGATATCTTTATCCATGAGTAATAAAGGTTGCCGAATGTCTGCTATTTCATTGCATTTCGAAAAGTAGTTCTTACATCTTCAACACAAATCCCCCAGGTATTAGACTTCCAACCTTGCCTTGGCCCTGGAGGCTCAATTTCCAACACGCCTCTTTCGCCTGGCTTTTCGTTGTAGACGGGAGGCGCACGGCCCTGGGGGCTTAATTCCCAACACGCCTCTTTGGCCTGACTTTTCGGTGTAGACGGGAGGCTGTGCGGTCCGGCATGGTCAATCGGCTGGTCGCGCCTTGCCCAAGAGATACCGCTTAACTTTCTCTTCCATTATTTTTGTATCTTTCCTGATACCAACCATGTGCCCATTAATCTTACCCTTTTCTATATTTTTATCTCTAGAAGGCGGTGACCAAACGGACCTATCGTGTAGGCATTTTGTTTATGCGAGTATATCTCATGTGTATCTCTAACACCTGGGAGAATGATAACCACTCCATTATGGTGTTCCCTTGTAGGACTGAGCACTTGAGACGAATATTCAAACCTTCTTCATGGGTCCCCCTAATTCAAGTAACCGAAATACAACCAAACGTAAAAATGATGAATCATCGGAGTCCGACTCCGATGAACCCAGTCAGCAGTCTGCATCCAAAATGTGCCTCACTTCTTAGTAATGACATCACTTGATGATACACGTACGGTATCAAGTCTATCACCTTTTTTCATCGAAAAGAGTATAGTGTCCATAGCCGGACAACCG
The DNA here is from genome assembly GCA_963580285.1 of Lucinisca nassula. NCBI lineage: Eukaryota > Metazoa > Mollusca > Bivalvia > Lucinida > Lucinidae > Lucinisca > Lucinisca nassula. The sequence goes on from OY757020.1 coordinate 52,033,923, forward strand.
AAAAGCATTAAAAAGCTTAATCAGGTGACCTTCTAATTGAAGTCGAGAGAAAACAACATGTTGAATCTCTGCTTAAAACGAAAAAAATACTAGACCTCAAAGTAAAAGTGTCTTTACACAACACCCTCAATTCCACTAAAGGTGTCATACGCAGCCCACAATTACGTCCTTGCAGCGATGAAGAAATCATCGAAAACCTGAGAGACCAAGGTGTCATTGGTGTACGTAACACACAAGTTCGTAGAACTGTTGTATTAGAACCCACCAGTACTTACGTGTTGACTTTTAATACACCGGTTCTGCCCAAGAAAATCAAAGTAGCATATCTTTCTGTAAATGTAGAGGTATATATACCAAACCCTCTCAGACGTTACTCGTGTCAGGTTTTCGGTCACCACGAAAGCAGATGTCAGAAGAAAAAACTCTGTCCAAACTGTAGTGAAGAAAAACATATTGATACGAGGACTGTTCAAATATGAATGCAACTAAGCACATAAAAATGATTCCGTGATAAGACTTCGATAAAAAATTTATTTTTTCCCCTCAAAGTATTCCCCTTTAACAGATATACACACTTTCAGTCTTCTGATCCAATCATTGAATACATTTTGGTAGTCTTTTCGAGGTTTACTATGAAGGCACAGAAATATTGCAGAACCGAGGTGTTTGCACTGTACAAATTTTTCAGCCGCGGGAACAAAAAAAAAAGTCACACGGGGCAAGGTCAGGGGAATACGGCGGCTGTGGGAGTTCAACAACCTTTTCCTGCTTCAGATAGTCTTGCACAATGAACGCCTTGTGCGATGACGCATTGTCATGTAGCAATCTGACATTGGCCAAACCAGTTGCGGTTCTTTGAAATATTTCTTCAATTTTCGAAGAACTTTATTCTTGTAAAACTTCGCGTTTACAGATTTGCCTTTAGGCACAGCAACCTGAATAGCAGGGCCCTGATTTGAAAAGAATACGGCACACATTACCTTCTTGACGCTCATGGTCTGCTTTGCAATGCATGGTCTTTTGCAATACTTTGTTGCCCATATTTTGTTCTGAATCTTTCGTTTTGGCTCAAAAAAGCGAACCCATGTCTCGTCACATGTGACGACATTAGCGAAAGACCGTGCATTTTAATTTGGAAACTTTTTAAGCAACTTCTTGGCGCACTGAACGCGTGCCTTTTTCTGCTCATCTGTCAACAGATGGGGAATCCATCTAGCACAGATCTTTCTCATTTTCAAATCCCCTTTCAGAATTGTATGAGCTGCTCCTAATAAGATGCCAACCATACTAGTTATTTGCCTAGTGGTGTATCGTGCATCGGTAGCAACTATTTCTTTCACTCTAGCAACCATCTTGGCAGATGTTGCTCTTTTTTTGCCGACGATCATGTGGTGCATATTCTGTTGAGCGTAGCCCACGGCTGAATTTCTTACACCAACGAAAAACTGTCGGAAAAGACATTTCATTATGCCCATAGACCGAATATATTTCATCAAAAATGTCTTTGCACCGTAAACCAAGAATACGATTCTTAATATAGGACCGTATTTCAAAGGTGTACTCTGACCTTCTTCCAACCATGTTTTGTATTAGTATACAAGAGTAGACAGTGTTTATCGAACGATATACATGGTTAAAGTGGACGGATTTTAACAGGTTTGGTTTTTATTTGCCTTCACTGCAGCTGGTGTTGTGCCGTGTGGCGGCCGTAAAACGTCTCCCCGTACATCAACCATAGTGCAGTTTATATTTTACTTTTGGTCCTTTGAGATCAGCGTGAATATTCTGAGAAATCAGAAATAAATTATTGGTTTAGACTCGTATTCTAGACAGGTTTTTAATTATTTGGACCCATTTTGATTTTTATCAGTCTTTGAATCGACTGCCTATTCGAACTTCGCAAAAGTGCAGTATATTTCCTCTGGCTTTATTTGCCGGATCCTTACAGGGTCACTGATGAGGCTTTATTAGCCGAAACTACGTAGTATGACCCATCTTCTTTCTTATGAATGTTTTCATTGCTCTTAAAGGAACTCATTTTTGATTTTTATTTGGTATCAATGTATAGGAAAAATGTTTTTCTACGCTGTGATATTTATTTCCAGGTGACTTTCGCATTAGTGCATGAGAAAACTTTCTACTTGCATTCATATTTGAACAGTCCTCGCAATCATCAAAACTCTAAGAATGAAGCCAACTGCGTCAATTTTGGGGGCAAACATGCTGTTTTCTTTCTAGATTCTCCGGCATGGAAAAAAAGAAAACGAAATATTCATTGTCAAATACCAAAGGTCGATAACATTTCCGGAAGCGAGGAAAATTGTTGAAGAACGTTACAAAACACCAAGCACCAGTTACGCCAGCATCACAAAGGGTGCTGGTGTTACAGTCACGCACAGTGGTAGGCAGACTGTTGAATCATGTATAGCTGAACTGAAAAAATCTGGTGCCTGGAGTACTTCTCCAGCACCACAAAGTTCAGCCAATTTGTCAAATAGCGCCATCCAGGTTGCTCCGGGTCGGTCGACAGCGACCGAACCGAAGCCAGAGCCGCATGTAAAAGAGAAATCCGACTCCGGTAGGACCAGTAAGGGATCGGAAGAACCGATCCAAATGGACTGCACGCAAATAGGGTTACCGCCTGATGAGGGCGATGAAGAATCTATGGGTGATGAAAATGCTCCAACCAGTCCTCGCAGGGGTAGCTGAATTACAAGGATACCTACTACAAGTAGGTAATTTCGTCGATAGCGACGCATTAGTTTCTAGTCATGTCAATATCTCTCCATAAAACCACAAAATAATACAATGAAATTGTCGAGGTCTTAAGTCAAACTATAACGAACTCTTATAACGTCTTACTTTATTAAACCCATCCGTTTTTTGTTTGCAGGAAACGTTTTTGAAAACTGATGACAACATCGATAACAGGGGTTTCAATACATATAACTATATCTATTCTGATGGTAACAGACCATCTCGTAGCAGTTCAATTATTGTTTAATCATGTTTACCACAAAGAGAGGTAAAATTGAAAACAGAACTTCAGACTGTGGCAGTTTCTCTGGATAAAGAAACTACAATTTGCTATCTATATGTTCCGCCCTCGTTTTCTTTAAAGCTCGAACATCTTAAATCATTGCTGGGTCAGCTTCCATCTCCATATCTTTTAGTTGGTGACTTCAATGGTCACACCATTCTATGGGGTTGTAAAGATAACAACAACAGAGGAACACTTATTGAAGATTTTATTGCAAAGAACTATCTTTGCTTGATGAATGATAAATCTTATACTTACCTTCACCCTGTGACAGGTCATGTGTCTTCTTTAGATCTCTCTTTGTGTCACCTATCTCTCTTCTTAGACTATGACTGGTCTGTCTACGATGATCAGTGCGGAAGTGATCCCTCCCCTGTTATAAATGAGAGAGTAAACAAACCAGGTGAGGACTGTAACCAGAAATGGCAAATGAATAAAGCCGACTGGGAATTATTCCATAGTTTATGTGAAGAAGAGTTGTCAATCGATCACTTTAATGAAGCATCTGACATTGTTTCTGATTTCACAGACTCGCTTATCAAAATATCAGAACGATGCATTCCAAAGACCTCCCTAAATCCTAACAAAAGCAAACCCTAGTTTTATAATGACTGTAAAGAAGCTATCAAAAAACGTAAACAGGCTTTAAATAAGTTATGCAAAAGTCCAACATCGGAAAAGTTAAACGACGTTAAAGTTTTTCGAGCTAAAGCTCGGCGAACAATCAGATCTTCAAAACGAAAGTCATAGAGAGAATATGTCTCTCAATTGAACTATAAAACCCCCATTAAAAAGGTTTGGGATATGGTACGAAAAATTTCAGGAAAAACCAAGTCCCCTATTTACAAATTTAAATACTGGTTTTGACACAAAAGCTTGTACTAAAAAAATATTTCAGATACTCTTGGTAGCACATTCTTGAGAAATTCATCATCGCGAAATTATTGTGACACTTTTAGAAATTTCAAAAAGGACCAAGAAAGAAAAAAAGAAATCTAATCTTTAAATCCCTCAATCACGAAGAATACAATAAACCTTTTAACTTATCCGAACTAGTTGAAGCCATTGACAAATCACATGACACGTCAACCGGCCCCGATGAAATTCATTATCAGATACTCAAGCATCTGCCATAAACTTCCCTTTCGACACTTTTAGACATCTTAAATAATATTTGGGAAACGGGGATCTGTCCTGAGAGCTGGCGTTTAGCTACAGTTGTACCAATGCCAAAACCAGGGAAATATCATGCAGAACCTACGAATTATCGACCGATAGCTTTGACAAGTTGTTTATGTAAAACAATGGAGAGAATGATAAACAAGAGATTAGTTTGGTTCTTAGAGTCCAACGGCCTCATTTCAGAATGCCAGTCAGGTTTTCTTTCAGAACGTAGTACCAACGACAATTTCAAAAGACAAGAAACATTTATACGTAATGGTTTTATTAACAAAGAACACGTAGTAGCTGTCTTTTTCGACTTGGAGAAAGGATATGATACCACATGGCGTTATGGAATATTGAGAGAACTCCATAACCTCGGCTTAAGGGGAAAACTTCCCAGTTTTATTCAAAGCTTTTTAGGTGAGCGCATATTTCAGGTGCGTGTGGGATCTACCCTGTCAGATCTTTATGATCAAGAGCAGGGTATCCCACAAGGTAGTATTCTCTCATCTACGCTATTTTACATCAAAATAAATAATATTGTACAATGTTTCGACGCCCAAACAGATTGTTCATTGTATGTTGATGATTTTTAAAATCAAGTTTCTTTGTCAACATATTTCCACTTCGGGTACTGGACCGCGTTACTCCACTTCCGCTGTTCGTTCGCTGCATAAAATAGTCCAAATGAACTTTTGAATATTAATTTTGCAGGCATGGAACGTCTTTCAAAATATTTCAGTTTTCGGGACTTTATACGGATTGAATACGAATTGGCACAGAAAGACGAATTCTGAAAAGAAAACAGTACTCTGGGACTATTTTCCTACGCGCTTTCCGATGATATTTATGTTTTACTCTTTCATCCCTGAGTTTCTAAACAGGCCCCTTCTCGCTTTAAATATATTCTTATAGAAAGGGATTTCTGAATAGTTCACTGACATGATAACAAACAGTGTACATGTAGATTCCGGCGAGACGTTCTAGCTATGTGCCGTCTTATCAGGATCTACAAGGTTTGCATAGATACAGTGTATTTCTACCTCGGCGTCTGCTTCGGTCTACAGGGTTAAAAGGGTTAGCTTATCAGTGACCAACTAAATAACCCTTTACTGACCTACAATTCGCTTGCTTTCGAGAGCTTTTATTACAAAACACGTGTTGTAAGCTATGAGTTTTAAATCAAGTTCCGTACTTTAGCAAATAATGAAGACACCGATCAGACGCAACATTCTGTGGCCTCTAATCTATCTTAACCGTTTCAGAATGTCCCAGTAAAACAATTAATTGGCATTTATTGGTCAATATTTTAGGACCCCGTACAGGTTGGTATAAACGTATTTCAATTCGCCTACGGTAAACGCGGCGTCTGATCAGGGTTATAATGTCTAAATCAAATGGTTTAAAAATGATCTTTTTTTGTCAAGTTATTCTCCTTTTTATGTCCCGATGCCCGAAGGAACATAGTTCCAAGCGACTTCACAACGCATGTGCATCGTCGTATCAATGCGACGTTGATAAGACATCATGTGCCCGCTAGGAGAACTTCTCTGTAAGATTATTAGCAGATATGTACTGAGCTAATTTAGAAACTGGCAGACACGTTTATCTTTCTTTCTTCCGTTTTTTTCTTCGCGGGGGTAGTTGGGTGAGGCAATGGCGAGATTTGTATCTTGTGTCACTTTGGAGTCCAGCTGATATTGACTTACAGTTGGGCAACACCTGCTGTCTTTGCAGCAGGTAACAGTAGAGTGAGGGAGTGTTATTATTACTTCTGTTTCTACACTTCCATTCATTTCCTCTTTCTCCTCTGTCCCTCACTTTCACCTCCTCTACAACAGCCCCCGCCCATCGGGGTTTGAAGCATGGCTCTTCCACGTAGAGCTGATTTTTGTTTGTTTGATTTGAGGTTTAACGTCCCCGTCAACACTGTAAAGGTCATTTGGGAGACGTTGCTTCCTATTTTGTGGGACTTTTACCCGACATTGAGATGAAATGACTTCTCAAGCCCTGTCGCCCAATGAAACCAATAGGGTTTATTAGCATGGACTGTCTGCCTCGCACTGCGGTTCCTAGACAGGCTTAGATCCTGTAAGCGGTTTATCAGTACTAGTGTGCGGGCCGGATTCAGCTCTGCGTGGAAGCATCATGCAGTCCATCTATTTCTTCAAGCCCCTATGGGCGGGGGCCGTAAGTTGAGGTGAAACCGACCCGTTCACGAGTACTGGTAAACTGCTTAGAGGATCTAAGCCTGCCTAGCAAAAGCGGTGCGAGTCGGCTCGTCCATGCTTATAAACCCTATTGGTTTCATTGAGCGGCAGAGCTTGAGATGTCATTTCATCTAAACGTCGGGTAAAAGTCCCACAAAATTAGAAGCAACGTCTCCAAAATGACCTTTAGTGTCGACGGGGACGATAAACCTCAAATCAAACAAACAAACAAATCATCTCCTCTCCTCTACTGTATCTTCTATCCCATTTCCCCCTTTGCCGTGTCGTCAAACTCAAACTTCTTTGTCGAATTTTTTAACCCTCTGGGACCTTGTCAAATCAGAATCAGAACTGTTACTGGTGACACGTCAAATGACATTCATACACCAGGACGTGTGATATGGGAAGTTAGTATCTAGATGTTTTTTTCAACAAAATATCTAGATAACTGCTTGATCTACGACTTACATTTTTATATAATACTTATTCCTCATAAATCGACTTTCCTCAGTACTTTCAGTACTTTGATTGTATATGTTACCGTTCAAAAAATATGAAAACAATTGAATAAAAGTTACAACAAAATTTAAAAAGAATAGAAGAATGGACTGATAAGAATGGTTTCAAGTTCTGCAAGTCGAAAACGCAGTGTATTCATTTTTGTAAGCTACGGAAGAAACACGAACATCCTTGTTTTTATATGGGTCACAAATGTGTGTGTCATACTAAAGAACCACCACCCTATGTGGCACGGTACTTGAGTCATCCCCCCATACAATATAATAAAGTCAAACTTGTATGGTTCGAACCCCTTCTGGACCATGAAAGCCTGTTCAAGACAGCGGTACTTCAACCGAGGAGGGCTACTATTACTGATAGTGCCATGCCATGAGCTATAATGGAGATTGGGAATATCTTTCCGGTTTTCTTTGTCATAAATGTATGCTGTATGTACTCATTAGAATTGACTCAGAGGGGATTCTAATGAGTACATAAAGCATTCATTTGCAAGATCAAAAATATCTTAAACTTTCGGTCACTATTTCATATGTAAAAGAATTCTCGAGCTATCGGTGTTCGAGCGATGAAAGTTCTACTTTATTTTGACTACCTATTATGACTACCTAGTATCATATAGTCACAATAAACATAAAGGTACATCTTGCAGATGTTACTGCAATTTACTGTGGGCTGATGAGGCTTTATTAGCCGAAACCACGTAGTATGACCCATCTTCTTTCTTATGCATGTTTTCATTGCTCTTAAAGGAACTCATTTTTTATTTTTTATTTGCCTTCACTGCAGCTGGTGTTGTGCCGTGTGGCGGCCGTAAAACGTCTCCCCGTACATCAACCATAGTGCAGTTTATATTTTACTTTTGGTCCTTTGAGATCAGCGTTAATATTCTGAGAAATCGGGAATAACATATTGGTTAAGACTCATACTCTAGACAGGTTTTTAATTATTTGGACCCCATTTTGATTTATATCAGTCTTTGAATCGACTGCATATTCGAAAATCGCAAAATTGCAGCATGTTTCCTCTGGCTTTCTTTGCCGGATCATTACAGGGTCACTGATGAGGCTTTATTAGCCGAAACCACGTAGTATGACCCATCTTCTTGCTTATGAATGTTTTCATTGCTCTTAAAGGAACTCATTTTTTATTTGCCTTCACTGCAGCTGGTGTTGTGCCGTGTGGCGGCCGTAAAACGTCTCCCCGTACATCAACCATAGTGCAGTTTATATTTTACTTTTGGTCCTTTGAGATCAGCGTTAATATTCTGAGAAATCGGGAATAAATTATTGGTTTAGACTCATATTCTAGACAGGTTCGCATGTAATGTCAGAAATGCATTTTTCACTTCTAAAGAGCATAAGAATTATACACTTTGGTCATGTCAGAAAGTGTGTGATGCCCTCACCTTTCTACTTGACAATATTTATATTAGATTCGGTACTAAGTTATTTAGACAAATTGTGGGTATTCCGATGGGTACTAATTGCGCACCTCTTGTGGCTGATCTGTTCTTGTATTGTTATGAAAGAGACTTCATTTTGTCGCTTTCCATTGATAACCAATCTGAAATTATTGAAGCTTTTAGCTCTACTTCTAGATATTTAGATGATTTATTAAATATTGATAATACCTATTTTGATGGTTTGATCAGTCAGATTTACCCCCTAGAACTTCAGTTAAATAAAACAAATTCTTCTGATACCGAGGCCCCGTTTTTGGATTTACATCTATCTATTGTAGATGGATTTGTTTCGTGCAAAATTTATGATAAACGCGATGACTTTGATTTTGAGATTGTAAATTTTCCTTTTTTGGATGGTGATGTTCCTCGTGCGCCATCCTATGGCGTTTATATTTCGCAATTAATTCGATTTGCTAGAGTGTGTAGTCATGTAACTGACTTCAACACTCGTAATAAATTATTAACGGCTAAACTTCTTAATCAGGGTTATCGGTACCATAAACTACGCAAAGCCTTTTCAAAATTTTATAGACGCCATTCTGATTTAATTTCAAAATTCAATATTGGACTTAAATCTCTTCTGCAACAAGGTCTATCGGAACCCGAATTTTATGGTGACTTAGTATATAAATTCAGAAAAATATATAACCGCAATGACTTCAGCACCCAATTTCGTAAAATCATTCTTCGATATAAAAAGATTGGGTACAACATGGATGTTATACGACAGACTGCATGCATGGTAGTTAACCCAATCACGGTTGGCAACTTTGCTTCCCTCTTTAATTGCACGCCGGTGGGTCAGGCCTCAGATTCTATGACGGCTCCAACGTAAAGGCTTATTGAAAATTAAAGAGATAATGTTGGTTGGTGCCTGATGCTCTGTCTCTGGTCGGGCTCATCGGAGTCTAACTGTTGGTTTTCTTTTGCTCCAGCATTTCAGTGGTTTCTTGCTGTCGAGTCCTCACCGTTGTCTCACCTCTGTGGTTCTTTGATTTCTGTGTTCACGGAGATGTTGCACTGATGAGTTAGGAGGCCTTCATGCGGACTGAACAAATTATTTGTCTAAATCGCGACGGAAGTAAGGGCGAGGATTGTGGCCACGTAAAATCGATTTAAGCCCCCCAGTGGAAATCTTCCACTGACCGTTCCAAGGCGGCTCTTCTGTGGCGATTTATTTATGTTGTTGTTTGTTGCTTACTGTGTGTATCACTTGTGTCTTTTATTTTGGATGGCCATATGGCCATTTTGTGGGAAAGTAACTGTCCATATGGCCTTCCTTTGTTTAGGTTTCCATTATGGTCTGGTCGCTTAATGTTTGTATTTCTTTCCCTTTGGTGTCTTTTATGGATGGAGTAAGTTAATTGTATCAATTCCTGATCTTTGTTTTACTTCTACTTTTAATTATTTGGACCCCATTTTGATTTATATCAGTCTTTGATTCGACTGCATATTCGAAAATCGCAAAATTGCAGCATGTTTCCTCTGGCTTTCTTTGCTGGATCATTACAGGGTCACTGATGAGGCTTTATTAGCCGAAACCACGTAGTATGACCCATCTTCTTTCTTATGAATGTTTTCATTGCTCTTAAAGGAACTCATTTTTTATTTTTATTTGCCTTCACTGCAGCTGGTGTTGTGCCGTGTGGCGCCGTAAAACGGCTCCCCGTACATCAACCATAGTGCAGTTTATAATTTACTTTTGGTCCTTTGAGATCAGCGTTAATATTCTGAGAAATCGGGAATAAATTATTGGTTTAGACTCATATTCTAGACAGGTTTTTAATTATTTGGACCCCATTTTGATTTATATCAGTCTTTGATTCGACTGCATATTCGAAAATCGCAAAATTGCAGCATGTTTCCTTTGGCTTTCTTTGCTGGATCATTACAGGGTCACTGATGAGGCTTTATTAGCCGAAACCACGTAGTATGACCCATCTTCTTTCTTATGAATGTTTTCATTGCTCTTAAAGGAACTCATTTTTTATTTTTATTTACATGTTATGGCCACCGTTGGAGGGCATATTGCTTCTGGGAGGTTTGTGCATCCATCCGTGCATCTGTGCGTCCGTTACACTTTTTGATGCATAGCAGTAACTAAGAAATGTGTTTGATAGGGTTTTGATATTTCATATATTGATTCCTCGTGGAAAATTAGCTGACACGTATTTTTTCTCATCTAGATTATGTCCCTTTCAAAAGTTATTGCCCTTTGAAATTTTTTGGATAAAATCTTGTAAACAAAAAAAATCTAACAAATAACCAGTGCTTCAGCTGGAGTGCACGACCCGCCGGATGCTTTAAGCTTTATGAGTGTTACCATATATGGGTATGGCGGCCATTTTGGTCATGTGACCTGGACCTAAAACGGTTCCCCATATGCGCCTTATCGTAAGGAGCAAAAATATATCTTATACTTTAGTACTGTATTCTGAATCGTTTGCAGGATAAAATGCATTCTCAATTTTCCAATACAAAAGCATATGGGTCAAAGTTTGACCTAGGCACAAAGAAGGTCAATGTCAACCCAGGGTCACCATTTTAGCAATTTATGATGGGCCTACGTCCCAGATGCTATTTATCAAGTTTCGTGGAAATCTGCACAGTGGTTCTTGAGAAGACTTTTTTGAAGGGTTTTTACCATATATGGCTTGGCGGCCATTTTGGTCACGTAACCTTGACCTCATGAGCAAATTTTGGTTTCCCCCATCCCATAGAGGCTCCATATAAAAATTATTTGACTTCAATCGGCCCAACGGTTTCCGAGGAGAAGCAGTTCGAAAATTTTCACATTTTTCGCCTCGGCGAGGCTATACTAAATGGAATGTAATATTTGGCAAGTTCATTGGTAAGATCTCATTGTTGATGATGATGATGATGATTTCGTGTTTAACGACGCGTCAACCCTCTTGGTGGGTCATAATGTCAGTCGGTTAATGGTTAAACGGCATGAATAATTATGACGATATTAAAGTAACAAGTCAGAATGATAATGTATAAAAATCTGAAACAGTTAAATCTTATGAAAAAGACCAATTTCTTTTAAGAATAAAATAATGTTATCAACAGGTACATCTCGAAACAGTCGTTGCAAAGTGTCAGCTTTGAAATATAAAATACGTGAGGGTGAAAAGTCAACACAGTCAATTAAGATATGTTTCACAGTGAATGGCTGATCACAACCTACACAAGAAGGCTGATCATCACCATTAAAAATATAAGAATGAGTAACTCTAGTATGGCCGGTGCGCAGTCGTGTTAATACTACGTCCTCTTTTCTGGAAAACTGTGGAGGAGAGCATTTTGTACTAACGACAGGTTTAATGGCATGGAGTTTGTTATTTATTGCACGGTCCCATTCGCCTTGCCATTCCGACAAGATGTATCTGTTGATAATGTGTGTGTGTGTGTGTGTGTGTGTGTGTGTGTGTGAATTCGGGTTTAACGTCGCTTTCAACAATTTTTCAGTCATATCACGACGGTGTCTGGTTGCGACAGGGAGCTCAATGCTCACGTTTATAGTGCTGCCTCACTGAAGTATCATGTCCCAGACACATTACATGATACCACACCCAGTCACATTATCCTGACACTGGATCGACCAGTCCTAGCTCTACCCCGTAAATCTGAGTGCCAAACGAGGAGCAGCTAGTACCATTTTTAACGACTTTGGTATGTCGCGGCCCGGGATCGAACCCGAGACCTCCCGTTCCCCGGAGCGGACACTCTACCAACTGAGCTATCGGGGCCGGTATATCTGTTGATAAATGGTTTTAAATTATTAAAAGGAATTTTAAAAACAGATGGATCAAGATTGAGCGATTCCTTTGCTTTCTTGTCAGCATATTCATTGCCGACAATGCCAATATGGCTCGGAAGCCAACAAAACAAGATTTGGTGTGTTTTAGAAATTTCATGATGTTTTTCGATCAATTTTTGAATTTGAGGATTTTTAGATGATGAATGGTCTAAAGCCTTAAGCACAGAAAGTGAATCAGAAAATATAATTGCTTTTTGAATTGTTGAAGAACTGATAAAATCTAAAGCTAGGTCTATTGCTTTGGCTTCAGCTGTAAAAAAAGATGAACCATCTGGAAGACGCATGGTTTTGTGCGTATCTTTAGAAACATACGCACAACCAACTTTATCTCCTTCTTTGGAACCATCAGTATAGACTTGCTGGTAATCATTGTAACGTGACTGCAGTACCTGAAAGTTTTGTTTTTTAGAAGTACTGGATTTGATTCGGATTTTTGCCATCATGTAAGTCGAAGAGAATAGAAGGTTTTTTAATACACCAAGATGGAACTTCGGCCGTTTCATGTTTTTGAATATTTTTAAGGTCGATACCTGAATTTTCTAGCAGTGGTAAAATACGTAATCCAAAAGGTTTGATTGCTGTGGGTTTTGTTTCATACTTATCTAGAAATTGAGGTGGAAATGAAATTTTGGATGCCGGGTTAGATGGAATTGCAGCAAGTCTAATAGCATACTGAAGAGAAAGTTTCTCTCTACGAGAAGTTAAAGATGGTTCACCTGCTTCTACATAAAGGCTTAATACGGGAGAAGTACGGAAGGCTCCCATAGCCAGACGAAGGCCTTGGTGATGGATAGTATCCAAGGATTTTAAATAGGACTTTCTGGCAGAACCATAAACAACAGACCAATAATCTAATTTAGATCTTATTAAAGACCGGTAAAGATGTAATAAAGTATACCGATCTGCTCCCCAACTTGAATGAGCTAAAACTTTCAAAAGATTCAAAGCTTTTAAGCATTTCGCTTTAAGATATTTAATATGTGGTATAAAAGATAACTTTTGGTCAAATATGACCCCAAGAAATTTGGCTTCTTCAACAACAGGAATCAGGAATTTGTGATCCGTATAAGAACAGGGAAGGATGGTCGTGTTTCTTCCGTAGCTTACAAAAATGAACACACTGCGTTTTCGACTTGGAGAACTTGAAACCATTTTTATCAGTCCATTCTTCTATTCGTTTTAAATTTTGTTGTAACTTTCGTTCAATTGTTTTCATTTTTTTTTTTTTTTTTTTTTTTTTTTTGGTTTGGGTTTTACGGCCCTTTCTCAATTGTTTTCATATTTTTTGAACGGTAACATATACAAAAATCACCAACATACAATGAACAGTCTGTTTTGTCGTCCAAACATTGTACAATATTATTTATTTTGATGTTAATTAGCGTAGTTGAGAGAATGCTACCCTGTGGGACACCCTGGTCTTGTGCATAGAGATCTGATAGGGTAGATCCCACGCGGACTTGAAATACACGCTCACCTAAAAAACTTTGAATAAAACTGGGAAGTTTTCCCCTTAAGCCGAGGTTATGGGGATCTCTCAATATTCCGTAACGCCAAGTGGTATCATATTCTTTCTCCAAGTCGAAAAAGACAGCTACTACGTGTTCTTTGTTAATAAAAGCATCTCGAATAAATGTTTCTAGTCTTATTAAATTGTCGTTGGTACTACGTTCCGAACGAAAACCTGACTGATATTCTGAAATGAGGTTGTTGGACTCTAAGTACCAGACTAATCTCTTGTTTATCATTCTCTCCAATGTTTTACACAAACAACTTGTCAAAGCTATCGGTCGATAATTCGTAGGTTCTGCATGATCTTTCCCTGGTTTTGGAATTGGTACAACTGTAGCAAAACGCCAGCTCTCAGGACAGACCCCAGTTTCCCAAATATACTCACCGGAAATAGAAACTATACACTCATTTTTAAATTGTCACTGGCAAAACATTTTAATGAAATTTGAATTCCAATTATATAAATAATCATCGGTGGCATGTCTGCTTAATCGAATAAAATGTTTAATGATAGCTACGACTTAACGGGTAAAGCCACAGGTTCAAAGCAAGGGTTAAAATATTGCTGTTCAAGTTTCCATTGAGTCAAACATTTTGTGTCGCGAATGTGATTCCAATTTTTACAAGCTATTACTCATCACCTAACGTTGGGAAAATTGTTTACAAAATGTATTTTTACACAATGGTTGAAAAGTTATCGACCTTTAAATATTGGACCAAACCACCGGAAGTGGGCGAAAATTATGCCATTTAGGATTGCGGATTTCGTTTTAATTAATATTTAAGACACAGCCGAAGATGCTAAAACGGTTGAAGGCATTTTTGGGTCGATTTTTGGCTTGGAACATTATTTTGAAAATTTCGCTGAAAAAAAGCAGATCTTGAGATTTCAATAAAATGTTTGTTTCTCGATAATGTTTTGATTTTATGTTATTTTTTATTTCCTTGCCTTTAACTTATTACCTATGCGGAAAAAAATTGAAGTCAAAATTCGATTACAAACAGATTTAAATTTGTGAAAAATGCACTTTTTTACATTTTCTCCCAAAACTTTTATTTTGAGCACCAGATTTTCTTTAAATTGTTATAGGATTCATGTCTATAGTTAGTCAAATCCTTAATAAGTAACTGTTAACTGAATTATTCGCTTGTTTTGTCACGCGAGACAATTTAAAAGTGTATAGTTTCTATTTCCGGTCAGTATATTATTAAAGATATCTAAAAGTGTTAAAAAGAACTTTTGGGCAGATGCTTAAGCATCTGATAATGAATTTCATCGGGGCCAGTTGCTGTATCGTGTGATTTTTCAATGGCTTCCACTAGTTCGGATAAGTTAAAAGGTTTGTTGTATTCTTCGTGATTGTTGGATTTGAAGTTTAGATTTCTTTTCTCTTGGTCCTTTTGGAAATTTCTAAAAGTGTCAGAATAATTACGCGGTGATGAATTGCTCAAAAATGTGCTACCAAGAGTATCTGAAATATCTTTTTTAGCTGAAGCTTTTCCCCCAGGTATTAGACTTCCTGCCTTGCCGTGGCCCTGGGGGCTCAATTCCCACTGGGCACATTGCCGCTGTGGTCTCTGTGCCCACTGGGAAGAGCTAAAGGAAGTACCACCCGTTTGCCGTGGGTGGCGTCCTGTAAGCCGGAAGAAGGGATCCTGGAGGTTGAGGGTTACTTGAGGTGGCGGTGCTTCAGGTACCCAACACGCCTCTTTGGCCTGGCTTTTCGTTGTAGACGGGTGGCCGTGCGGTCCGGCGCGGTCAATCGGCTGGTCGCGCCGAGCCCTAGAGATACCGCTTTGCTTTCTCTTCAACTCTTTTTGTATCTTTCCTGATACCAACCATATGCCCATTTACCTTACCCTTTTCTGTCTTATTATCTCTAGAAGGCGGTGGCTAAACGGATCAATCGTGTAGGCCTTTTATTTATACGAGTATATCTCACGTGTATCTCTAACACCTGCGAGTTGGATTACCACTCCATTATGGTGTTCCCTTGTAGGGCTCCACGGAGGGCGGAGAGCACTTGGGACGAAACTAGATTTTTTTTCCTTATGCCTCATGGAAAAAAAATAACCGCAACGCATCTAAACACAACGCACCTAAACGTAAAAAACAAGACGATTCATCCGAATCAGATGAACACAGTCAACAATCCAGTCAGCAGTTAAGTCAACAAACCAGTCAGCAGTCCGCTGAACCAAAGTTCGACAATGTTCCGCGTTTCTTGGTTGTCTCGTCGCTTGACGATACACGAAGTGTATCCAGCCTTTCTCCATTCGTAATTGAGAAATGTATTAACTCCATAGCCGGACACCCTAAGAGTATCAAAAAGCTCAAATCAGGTGACCTTCTCTTGGAAGTCGAGAGAAAACAACAAAGTGTAAGCCTGCTAAGCACCAATAAACTCTTTGATCTTCAGGTTAAAGTCTCTCTCCACCACACGTTAAATTCGTCTAAGGGAGTGATTCGCAGTCCAGAACTGCGCCCTTGTACAGATGAAGAGATCGTCGATAACTTGAAAGATCAGGGAGTTGTTGGTGTTCGTAACATTAAAGTCCGTAGAAGTGGTGTATTGAAACCAACAGCAACTTATGTGTTGACTTTTTATACACCAATTCTACCCAAGAAAATCAAAGTAGCATATCTTTCCATTAACGTAGAGGTATACATCCCAAACCCTCTTAGATGTTACTCTTGTCAGGCTTTTGGCCATCATGAAAGCAGATGTCAGAGAAAAAAAACTCTGTCCTAATTGTGGTGAAGAAAAGCATGTTGATAATGACCTCAACTGCAAAAATGAACCCAAATGCGTAAATTGTGATGGCAAACATGCTGTTTTCTCCCGAGACTGTCCGGCATGGAAAAAGAAAAAGAAATACTCACCGTCAAATACCAAAGGGGGATAACATTCCCAGAAGCACGAAAAATTGTCGATGAGCGATACATAACACCAACCACCAGTTTCGCCAGCATCACAAAGGGTGCTGGTGTAAAATGTACCAGCTCCGCGACACAGACTGCTGAATCATACATAGCTGAACTGAAAAAATCTGGTGCATGGAGTAAACCCACTCCAGCACCGCAAAGTTCAACCAATTTATCAAATGGCGCAATCCAGGTTGCTTCGGATCGGTCGACAGCGACCGTACCGAAGCCAGCGCCGCACGTAAAAGAGAAACTCGACTCAGGTCGAACTAATAAGGGATCGGAAGATCCGATCAAAAAACATAAATTGTCTCAAAAACAGACAGACAGACAACGTAAAATGGAAAGAGACAATATTAGATTTCAGAACAGATTCGGATCTTTGAGTGATAGTGATATGGAGTTCGCTGAAACTCCATCATCACCAAGTGGCAATAACAGATCGAGGTCAGCAACACCACGAGCTGGTGGTAGCAGATCTATATCACCAATTGCAGCTCCAAAATAGTTTCTAGTCTTAATCTCTCAATAAAATGGATTTTAAACACAAAATAATACAATGGAATTGTCGAGGTCTTAATAAAAATTATAATGAACTCTTATTACTTATTTCGTTATTAAACCCATCGGTTTTTTGTTTGCAAGCAACTTTTTTTAAAAACTGATGACATTGCTGAGTCAGCTTCCATCCCCATATCTTTAAGTTGGCGACTTCAATGGTCACAATAATCTATGGGGCTGTAAAGATATCAATAACAGAGGAGCACTTGTTGAAGATTTTATTGCAAAGAGCGATCTTTGCTTGATGAATGATAAATCTTATACTTACCTTCACCCAGCGACAGGCCATTTGTCTTCTTTAGATCTCTCTTTGTGTCACCCATCTCTCTTCTTGGACTATGACTGGTCTGTTCATGATGATCAGTGCGGAAGTGATCACTTCCCTGTTATAATTAAGAGCGTAAACGAACAAGATGAGGACTGTAGCCAGAAATGGAAACTGAATAAAGCCGACTGGGAATTATTCCGTAATTTATGTGAAGAAGAGTTATCAGTTGGTCACTTAAATGAATCATCTGACATTGTTTCTGAGTTCACAGATAAATCCCACGATACAGCAACCGGTCCCGATGAAATTCATTATCAGATGCTTAAGCATCTGCCAAAAAGTTCTCTTTCAACACTTGTAGATATCTTTAATAATATTTGGGAAACTGGGGTCTGTCCTGAGAGCTGGCGTTTTGCTACAGTTGTACCAATTCCAAAACCAAGGAAAGATCATGCAGAACGTACGAATTATCGACAGATAGCTTTGACAAGTTGTTTGTGTAAAACATTGGAGAGAATGATAAACAAGAGATTAGTCTGGTACTTAGAGTCCAACAACCTCATTTCAGAATATCAGTCAGGTTTTCGTTCGGAACGTAGTACCAAAGACAATTTAATAAGACTAGAAACATTTATACGAGATGCTTTTATTAACAAAGAACACGTAGTAGCTGTCTTTTTCGACTTGGAGAAAGCATATAATACCACTTGGCGTTATGGAATATCGAGAGATCTCCATAACCTCGGCTTAAGGGGAAAACTTCCCAGTTTTATTCAAAGTTTTTTAGATGAGCGTGTATTTCAAGTCCGCGTGGGATCTACCCTATCAGATCTCTATGCACAAGAGCAGGGTGTCCAACAGGGTAGCATTCTCTCAACTACGCTATTTAACATCAAAATAAATAATATTGTACAATGTTTGGACGACAAAACAGACTGTTCATTGTATGTTGATGATTTTTGTTTATGTTACCGTTCAAAAAACATGAAAACAATTGAACGGAAGTTACAACAAAATTTAAAACGAATAGAAGAATGGACTGATAAAAATGGTTTCAAGTTCTCCAAGTCGAAAACGCAGTGTGTTCATTTTTGTAAGCTACGGAACAAACACGACCATCCTTCCCTGTTCTTATACGGATCACAAATTCCTGTTGTTGAAGAAGCCAAATTTCTTGGGGTTATATTTGACCAAAAGTTATCTTTTATACCACATATTAAATATCTTAAAGCGAAATGCTTAAAAGCTTGGAATCTTTTGAAAGTTTTAGCTCATTCAAGTTGGGGAGCAGATCGGTATACTTTATTACATCTTTACCGGTCTTTAATAAGATCTAAATTAGATTATGGGTCTGTTGTTTATGGTTCTGCCAGAAAGTCCTATTTAAAATCCTTGGATACTATCCATCACCAAGGCCTTCGTCTGGCTATGGGAGCCTTCCGTACTTCTCCCGTATTAAGCCTTTATGTAGAAGCAGGTGAACCATCTTTAACTTCGCGTAGAGAGAAACTTTCTCTTCAATATGCTATTAGACTTGCTGCAAATCCATCTAACCCGGCATCCAAAATTTCATTTCCACCTCAATTTGTAGAAAAGTATGAAATAAAACCCACAGCAATCAAACCGTTTGGATTACGTATTTTACCACTGCTAGAAAATTCAGGTATCGACCTTAAAAATATTCAAAAACATGAAACGGCCGAAGTTCCATCTTGGTGTATTAAAAAACCTTCTATTCTTTTCGACTTACATGATGGCAAAAAATCCGAATCAAATCCAATACTTCTCAAACAAAACTTTCAGGTACTGCATTCACGTTACAATGATTACCAGCAAGTCTATACTGATGGTTCCAAAGAAGGAGATAAAGTTGGTTGTGCGTATGTTTCATAAGATACGCACAAAACCATGCGCCTCCCAGATGGTTCATCCATTTTTACAGCTAAAACCAAAGCAATAGACCTAGCTTTAGATTGTATCAGTTCTTCAACAATTCAAAAAGCAATTATATTTTCTGATTCACTTTCTGTGCTTAAGGCTTTAGACCATTCATCATCTAAAAATCCTCAAATTCAAAAATTGATCGAAAAACATCATGAAATTTCTAAAACACACCAAATCTTGTTTTGTTGGCTTCCGAGCCATATTGGCATTGTCGGCAATGAATATGCTGACAAGAAAGCAAAGGAATCGCTCAATCTTGATCCATCTGTTTTTAAAATTCCTTTTAATAATTTTAAACCATTTATCAACAGATACATCTTGTCGGAATGGCAAGGCGAATGGGACCGTGCAATAAATAACAAACCCCATGCCATTAAACCTGTCGTTAGTACAAAATGCTCTCCTCCACGGTTTTCCAGGAAAGAGGACGTGGTATTAACACGACTGCGCATCGGCCATACTAGAGTTACTCATTCTTATATTTTTAATGGTGATGATCATCCTTCTTGTGTAGGTTGTGATCAGCCATTCACTGTGAAACATATCTTAATTGACTGTGTTGACTTTTCACCCTCACGTATTTTATATTTCAAAGCTGACACTTTGCAACAACTGTTTCGAGATGTACCTGTTGATAACATTATTTTATTCTTAAAAGAAATTGGCCTGTTTCATAAGATTTAACTGTTTCAGATTTTTATACATTATCATTCTGACTTGTTACTTTTAATATCGTCATAATTATTCATGCCGTTTAACCATTAACCGACTGACGCTTATGACCCACCAAGAGGGTTGACGCGTCATTAAACACGAAATCATCATCATCATAGCTGAAGCTTTTGTGTCAAAACCAGTATTTAAATGTGTAAAACTAGAGAACTTTGTTTTTTCTTGAAATTTTTCGTACCATATCCCAAACCTTTATTATTATAACACGGAAGTGATCACTTCCGCACTGATCATCATGAACAGACCAGTCATAGTCCAAGAAGAGAGATGGGTGACACAAAGAGGGATCTAAAGAAGACAAATGACCTGTCGCTGGGTGAAGGTAAGTATAAGATTTATTATTCATCAAGCAAAGATCGCTCTTTGCAATAAAATCTTCAACAAGTGCTCCTCTGTTATTGATATCTTTACAGCCCCTTAGAATATTGTGACCATTGAAGTCGCCAACTAAAAGATATGGGGATGGAAGCTGACTCAGCAATGAGTCAAGATGTTCGGGCTTTAAAGAAAATGAGGGTGGAATAAAATTATATAAAGAGCATATTGTAGTTTCTTTATTCAGACAAACCGATACTGCTACAGCTTGTAGGTCTGTTTTTAATCTGATCTCTCTTTGTGGTAATCATGATTTAACAAGAATTGAACTGCCACCAGATGGTTTGTTACCATCAGAATAGATATAGTTGTATGTATTGAAACCCCTGACATCAATGTTGTCATCAGTTTTTAAAAAAGTTTCTTGCAAACAAAAAACCGATTGGTTTAATAACGAAATAAGTAATAAGAGTTCAATATAATTTTATTTAAGACCTCGACAATTCCATTGTATTATTTTGTGTTTTAAATCCATTTTATGAAGAGATTAAGACTAGAAACTATATTGGAGCTGCAACTGGTGATATAGATCTGCTACCACCAGCTCGTTGCTGACCTCGATCTGTTATTGCCACTTGGTGATGATGGAGTTTCAAACTCCATATCACTGTCACTCAAAGATCCGAATCTGTTCTGGAATTTTATATTTTCTCTTGCCATTTTACGTTGTCTGTCTGTTTGTTTTAGAGACATTTGCTTTTTTCGGATCTTCCGACCCCTTAGTAGTTCGACCGCAGTCGAGTTTCTCTTTTACATGCGGCGCTGTCTTCGGTACGGTCGCTGTCGACCGATCCGAAGCAACCTGGATTGCGCCATTTGGTAATTTGGTTGATCTTTGTGGCGCTGGAGTGGATTTACTCCATGCACCAGATTTTTTCAGTTCAGCTATGAATGAATCAACAGTCTATGTTGCGGAGCTGGACACTTTTACACCAGCACCCTTTGTGATGCTGGCGTAACTGGTGGTTGGTGTTGCGTTTCGATCCTCAACAATTTTCCTCGCTTCTGGGAAGGTTATCGCTCTTTGGTATTTTACAGTGAGTATTTCTTTTTCTTTTTTCCATGCCGGACAATCTCGAGAGAAAACAGCATGATTGCCACCACAATTGATGCATTTGGCCTCATTCTTACAGTTTTGATGATTATCAACATGTTTGTCTTTACCACAGTTTGGACAAAGTGGTTTCTTCTGACATCTGCTTTTCACAAACGGGTTACGCACGGACAGACAGACCATATATGGCTTGGCGGCCATTTTGGTCATGTGACCTGGACCCCATGACCAAATTTTGGTTTGCCCCATCCCATAGAGGCTCCATATGAAATTTGACTTCAATCGGCCCAACGGTTTCCGAGGAGAAGCAGTTCGACAATTTTCACACTTTTCGCCTCGGCGAGGCTATTCTAAATGGAATGTAATATTTCGCAAGTTCGTTGGTTAGATCTCATTGATATCTATCAGTATGCCAAAAATTGTTTAAATATTCCAAGCTGTTAGGTCACTATCACCAATTTTCACAAACGGGTTACGGACAGACAGACAGACTGACAGACTGACAGAATGACACAGTGATTTTAGGGCACTCTTAGAAAATCAACCGCCTTCAGTCGGTCGCTTTTTCTGCGGGTCGTGCAATTGGACCCAGAACCTTGAAAGTTGCTGAATAGATTGGTGGTGATGAGTAGATGACCAGATTAACTGTTGACCTAATTCAGGGATTTGTTTGGGGCCAGTCATCAGCCATAGCCCTTAAAAAGAATTATGATTGTCCGAAAGATTTCAGGCCAGTCAGGTCAAAGTGTCCTGAAATAATTGTGGAAAGTAGAAGTAAAACAAAGATCAGGAATCGATACAATTAACTTACTCCAGCCATCAAAGACACCAATGGGAAAGAAACACAAACATTAAGCGACCAGACCATAATGGAAACCTAAACAAAGGAAGGCCATGAGGACAGTTATGATGATGATGATGATTTCGTGTTTAACGACGCGTCAACCCTCTTTGTGGGTCATAAGCGTCAAACGGTTAGTGGTTAAACGGCATGAATAATTATGATGATATTAACAGTAAAAAGTCAGAATGATAATGTATAAAAATCTGAAACAGTTAAATCTTATGAAAAAGTCCAATTTCTTTTAAGAATAAAGTAATATTATCAACAGGTACATCTTGAAAGAGTTGTTGCAAAGTGTCAGCTTTGAAATATAAAATACGTGAGGGTGAAAAGTCAACACAGTCAATTAAGATATGTTTCACAGTGAATGGCTGATCACAACCTACACAAGAAGGCTGATCATCACCATTAAAAATATAAGAATGAGTAACTCTAGTATGGCCGATGCGCAGTCGTGTTAATACTACGTCCTCTTTTCTTGAAAACTGTGGAGGAGAGCATTTTGTACTAACGACAGGTTTAATGGCATGAAGTTTGTTATTTATTGCACGGTCCCATTCGCCTTGCCATTCCGACAAGATGTATCTGTTGATAAATGGTTTAAAATTATCAAAAGGAATTTTAAAAACAGATGGATCAAGATTGAGCAATTCCTTTGCTTTCTTGTCAGCATATTCATTGCCGACATTGCCAATATGGCTCGGAAGCCAACAAAATAAGATTTGGTGTGTTTTAGAAATTTCATGATGTTTTTCGATCAATTTTTGAATTTGAGGATTTTTAGATGATGAATGGTCTAAAGCCTTAAGCACAGAAAGTGAATCAGAAAATATAATTGCTTTTTGAATTGTTGAAGAACTGATAAAATCTAAAGCTAGGTCTATTGCTTTGGCTTCAGCTGTAAAAATAGATGAACCATCTGGAAGGCGCATGGTTTTGTGCGTATCTTTAGAAACATACGCACAACCAACTTTATCTCCTTCTTTGGAACCATCAGTATAGACTTGCTGGTAATCATTGTAACGTGAGTGCAGTATTTGAAAGTTTTGTTTGAGAAGCATTGGATTTGATTCGGATTTTTTGCCATCATGTAAGTCGAACAGAATAGAAGGTTGTTTAATACACCAAGATGGAACTTCGGCGGTTTCATGTTTTTGAATATTTTTAACGTCGATACCTGAATTTGCCAGCAGTGGTAAAATACGAGATCCAAAAGGTTTAATTGATGTGGGTTTAGTTTCATACCTATCTACAAATTGAGGTCGAAATGAAATTTTGGATGCCGGGTTAGATGGATTTGCAGCAAGTCTAATAGCATACTGAAGAGAAAGTTTCTCTCTGCGCGAGGTTAAAGATGGTTCACCTGCTTCTACATAGAGGCTTAATACGGGAGAAGTACGGAAGGCTCCCATGGCCAGACGAAGGCCTTGGTGATGGATAGTATCCAAGGATTTTAAATAGGACTTTCTGGCAGAACCATAAACAACAGACCCATAATCTAATTTAGATCTTATTAAAGACCGGTAAAGATGTAATAAAGTATACCGATCTGCTCCCCAACTTGTATGAGCTAAAACTTGCTAAAACTTTCAAAAGATTCAAAGCTTTTAAGCATTTCGCTTTAAGATATTTAATATGGGGAATAAAAGATAACTTTTGATCAAATATGACCCCAAGAAATTTGGCTTCTTCAACAACAGGAATTTGTGATCCGTATAAAAACAGGGAAGGATGTTCGTGTTTCTTCCGTAGTTTACAAAAATGAACACACTGCGTTTTCGACTTGGAGAACTTGAAACCATTTTTATCAGTCCATTCTTCTATTCTTTTTAAATTTTGTTGTAACTTTCGTTCAATTGTTTTCATATTTTTTGAACGGTAACATATACAAAAATCATCAACATACAATGAACAATCAGTTTTGTCGTCCAAACATTGTACAATATTGTTTATTTTGATGTTAAATAGCGTAGTTGAAAGAATACTACCCTGTGGGACACCCTGTTCTTGATCATAGAAATCTGACACGGTAGACCCCACACGCACCTGAAACATGCGCTCTCCTAAAAAGCTTTCAATAAAACTGGGAAGTTTTCCTCTTAAGCCAATGTTATGTAGATCTTTCAATATTCCATATCGCCATGTTGTATCATATGCTTTCTCCAAGTCGAAAAAGACAGCTTCTACGTGTTCTTTGTTAATAAAAGCATCTCGTATAAATGTTTCTAGTCTAATTAAATTGTCATTGGTATTACGTTCCGAACGAAAGCCCGATTGATATTCTGAAATGAGGTTGTTGGACTCTAAGTACCTGACTAATCTCTTGTTTATCATTCTCTCCAATGTTTTACACAAACAACTTGTCAAAGCTATCGGACGATAATTTGTAGGTTCTGCATGATCTTTCCCTGGTTTCGGAATTGGTACAACTGTAGCTACACGCCAGCTCTCAGGACAGGCCCCCGTTTCCCAAATATTCTTAAAGATATCTAAAAGTGTTGTAAGAGAACTTTTTGGCAGATGTTTAAGCATCTGATAATGAATTTCATCGGGGCCGGTTGCCGTATCATGTGATTTTTCAATGGCTTCAACGAGTTCGGATAAGTTAAAAGGTTTGTTATATTCTTCGTGATTAAGTGATTTAAAGTTTAGATTTCTTTTCTCTTGGTCCTTTTTGAAATTTCTAAAAGTGTCAGAATAATTACGCGATGATGAATTTCTCAAGAATGTGTGCCCAAGAGTATCTGAAATATCTTTTTTTTGTTGAAGCTATTGTGTCAAATTCAGTATTTAAATGTGTAAAACTAGAAGACTTTGTTTTTCCTGAAATTTTTCGTACCATATCCCAAACCTTTTTAATGGGGGTTTTATAGTTCAATTTGGAGACATATTCTCTCCATGACTTTCGTTTGGAAGCTCGGATTGTTCGCCGAGCTTTAGCTCTAAAACTTTTACGTCGTTGAGCTTTTCTGAAGTGGGATTTTTGCAGAACTTATTTAGAGCCTGTTTACGCTTTTTAATAGCTTCTTTACAGTCATTATTAAACCAAGGCTTGCTTTTCTTAGTACTTGTGGAGGTCTTTGGAATGCATTGTTCTGATATGTTAATAAGTGTATCTGTGAAATCAGAAACAATGTCGGATGATTCATTAAATTGATCAAATGATAACTCTTCTTCACATAAATTATGGAATAATTCCCAGTCGGCTTTATTCATTTTCCATTTCTGATTACAGTCCTCATCTGGTTCGTTTACGCTCTCAATTATAACAGGGAAGTGATCACTTCCGCACTGATCATCGTGGACAGACCAGTCATAATCTAAGAAGAGAGATGGGTGACACAAAGAGAGATCTAAAGAAAACAAATGACCTGTCGCAGGGTGAAGGTAAGTATAAGATTTATCATTCATCAAACAGAGATCGTTCTGTGCAATAAAATCCTCAATAAGTGCTCCTCTGTTGTTGTTATCTTTACAACCCCACAGAATGTTGTGACCATTGAAGTCACCAACTAAAAGATATGGCGATGGAAGTTGACTCAGCAATGAGTCAAGATGTTCGGGCTTTAAAGAAAATGAGGGTGGGATATATAGAGAGCAAATTGTAGTTTCTTTATCCAGAGAAACCGATACTGCTACAGCTTGTAGGTCTGTTTTTAATTTGATCTCTCTTTGTGGTAAACATGATTTAACAAAAATTGAACTGCCACCAGATGGTCTGTTACCATCAGAATAGATATAGTTGTATGTATTGAAACCCCTGACATCAATGGTGTCATCAGTTTTTAAAAAAGTTTCTTGCAAACAATAAAACCGATGGGTTTAATAACGAAATAAGTAATAAGAGTTCATTATAATTTGATTTAAGACCTCGACAATTCCATTGTATTATTTTGTGTTTTAAATCCATTTTATGAAGAAATTAAGACTAGAAACTATTTTGGAGCTGCAATTGGTGATATAGATCTGCTACCACCAGCTCGTGGTGTTGCTGACCTCGATCTGCTATTGCCATTTGGTGATGATGGAGTTTCAAACTCCATATCACTATCACTCAAAGATCCGAATCTGTTCTGGAATTTTATATGGTCTCTTTCCATTTTACGTTGTCTCTCTGTTTGTTTTTGAGACAAGTGTTGTTTCTTCGGATCTTCTGATCCCTTAATAGTTCGACCTAAGTCGAGTTTCTCTTTTGCATGCGGCGCTGGCTTCGGTACGGTCGCTGTCGACCGATCCGAAGCAACCTGGATTGCGCCATTTGATAAACTGGTTGAAGTTTTTGGTGCTGGAGTGGATTTACTCCATGCACCAGATTTTTTCAGTTCAGCTATGTATGATTCAGCAGTCTGTGTTGCGGAGCTGGAAACTTTTACACCAGCACCCTTTGTGATGCTGGCGTAACTGGTGGTTGGTGTTGTGTATCGCTCATCAACAATTTTCCGCGCTTCTGGGAATGTTATCCCCCTTTGGTATTTGACAGTGAGTATTTCTTTTTCTTTTTTCCATGCCGGACAATCTCGAGAGAAAACAGCATGCTTGTCACCACAATTGACGCATTTGGCCTCATTTTTGCAGTTTTGATGGTTATCGACATGTTTTTCCTCACCACAATTTGGACAGAGTTGTTTCTTCTGACATCTGCTTTCGTGGTGACCAAAAACCTGACAATGATAACATTATTATTATTATTATTATTATACCATATTTATATAGCACTCTTTTCATATAGAATATACGTTCAAAAGTGCTTTACATAACAAGCTGATTTAAAATATTAAAAATGTTAAAAAAAAATTCAATTATAATTATAAAATATATCAATGTACACTTAAAATACAGACTACTTTAGAATGCTATCAGTATTCAATTAAAGTACTATAATAACTTTTTAAGACCCGACATGAAACAGTTAAAACAAAACACATTTATGAATGTT
The DNA here is from genome assembly GCA_963580285.1 of Lucinisca nassula. Classification (NCBI taxonomy): domain Eukaryota; kingdom Metazoa; phylum Mollusca; class Bivalvia; order Lucinida; family Lucinidae; genus Lucinisca; species Lucinisca nassula. The sequence continues at coordinate 52,061,293 of OY757020.1, forward strand.
AGTTCATTGTCTTCAGGCAGATAGTCTTTGCACAGTTACTATCCATAAATATTCATGAACATGTGAGTTTTTAACCGTTTTTTGAATAAGGGAACACTGTCAGAGTTCCTGACTGACACTGGCAGATCATTCCAAAGTCTGGGAGCAACAGCCGAGAAGCTTCTTCCGCCATATTTCACAGTCTTAGTTCTTGGCACTACAAGCTGATTAGTGTCCTTGGATCTCAGATTTCTCGCAGGCCGGTAGATTTCCAACATGTCTCTAATATAAACCGGACTCTGGTCATGTAATGCCTTATACGTAAGGACTAGGATTTTAAATTCCACTCTGTGGTTTACTGGCAACCAATGTAATTCCTTCAGTACCGGAGTTATATGTTCATACCGTGATGTACGGGTTATATTACGGGCTGCAGTGTTCTGAAGCGTTTGCAGCCTGCTGATCATGGTCTTGGGAACCCCGCTCAAAAGTGAATTACAGTAGTCCATGCGTGATGTCACCAAAGAGTTCACTAGTGATTTTGCTGCGTCAGTGGTAAGATATTTTCTTATATGTCCAATTTGACGTAGTTGTGCGTATCCAGATCTACAGATAGTGTTGATGTGTTTGTCCATGTTCATTTTGGAGTCCAGAAATGCACCAAGATTTCTGACATATCCGGATGGCTTAATATCTGCATCTCCAATTTTAACTGTTATTGAATCAATATGTTTCTCATTATTCTGTGAGGTAAAAAGGATGACTTCGGTTTTATCTGCGTTTAGTTTCAGCATATTTTCATTCATCCATGTCACAATTTCTTTAAGGCAGTTTTCTACACGACGTATCGCTTCAGCCCGAAAAACAATACTTGTTGGTTTAAAAGACAAGTATAGCTGGCTATCATCCGCATAAAAATGGTGACTAAGTCCATGCTTCTTGCAAATTTCACCAACTGGCTTTGTGTACATTGTGAAGAATTTCGGACCCAGCACAGACCCTTGCGGAACACTATATTTCATCAGGACTGGCTTTGACAATTTACCGTCTATAGTTACAGTTTGATACCGATCTCCCAGATATGAATTTATCAACTTTAGCGGTTCCCCAGCGATTCCAAAACGTTGATCAAGACGATTCAGAAGTGTTTTGTGGTCGATTGTGTCAAAAGCAGCGGACAGGTCGAGCATCACAAGAATTGTCACATCATTTTGATCGAGAGAGTTGAGAATGTCATTTTGTACTTTCAGTAATGCAGTTTCAGTGGAGTGAAACTTCCTGTATGCGGACTGGTGGTCTTCATGAAGATTGTTCAGAGACAGATAATTTTCAAGTCGAACATCAATTACCTTTTCAAGGACTTTAGATATGAAAGGCAGATTAGAAACAGGTCTATAGTTCTTTAGACTATTGGCATCTAAATCAGGTTTCTTAATATGTGGTCTGATAAGCGAACTTTTAAAGTACATTGGCACATACGCTTTTTCCAAACATGTATTTATCAATTCAGTCAGTGAAGGTAGAAGTTCGTCTATACATTCTTTCAAGAGCCATGTTGGAATGGGGTCTAGTTCACAGGACTTACATGGTGATGCTAAAATAATCTTTCTAACTTCACTCTGTGTAACCGGGGCAAATTCAGCAAGTCTGTTTGACGACCCTTCAGTTTCTGTTGTGTGAGACACATCAGTTTGTATTTTCGTTTCAGCACTTATCTGTTTTCTAATCCTGTCTATTTTATCAATGAAGAAATCACTAAAAGTTTGAGCAAGCTCATCTGATGACGTCGAAGATGGAAGAACAACCTCTTCCGTTTTACCCAACAGATTTTTGGTTACTTTGAATAATGTTTTCTGATCGCGTCCACATGACTCAATCTTTTCTGAATAAAACTGAACCCGTGATTGACTCAGCATCCTATTCACATATGCACACTGATTTCTGTATATTTCGTGGTCTACCGTAAGGTTTGATCTACGCCATTTGCGTTCAAGTTTACGTTTTTTATGTTTTGCTTCATGCAGGTCTTCATTATACCAAGGATTTGATGGTCGCAGAACAATTGTTTTTGTTCTCACAGGGGCATGTTTATCAACCAGTGAAGTCAAAGAGCTGTTGAACTTATCCACATAACCATCAATATCAGAAATGACAGTGTCTGTGCTGATAATTTCCAGTGAATTTAGGTCCCTTTTGAATGAATCAACATTGATTGATCGAAGTTTTCTGAAAGTCACAGTTTTTCTTACTGGTGCTGGTTTTTCCGCTCGAGTGTTAAATATCACAGCAAGGTGGTCACGGGATATTTTCCCGTCAGAGTCTGATAAACCTGGGTCAGATAATTGTATATTTGATATGTTTTTGTCATTGTCACGTGTTATTAGAATGTCCAAAGTATGACCTGCAACGTGTGTTGGCCCTCGTACAAGTTGTTTCAGTCCAAATGTTTCCAAACAACTACTAAATTTCAAAGCGTCGCGGTCTGTGGATTGGTCTAAATGAAAGTTTAAATCTCCAGCTATAACTATGGGTTTATCGATAGTTGCATACTTTGAAAGAAACAGGGGCCATTCATTTTCAAGAAAGTCATGAGTGCTAAGACCGTTTTTTTGTGATGGGGGTGGTCTGTACATTACAGAAAGCCGAAATGAGAATTTGTTTAAAACAATGTTACAGTCCATAAATTCGAAAGTTTGAAAGTTCCCGTCACTGGTAGATGCAATCAGCTTCAGTTCTATAGATGCCTTGTAGATGATGGCGACACCGCCTCCTCGCATTTTTCCTTGTCGAGGGAGAGTGTTTGGTATATACACCTCTACGTTAACAGATAGATATGCAACTTTTATTTTCTTGGGCAGAACTGGTGTATCAAATGTCAACACGTAGGTACTTGTTGGCTTTAATACACCACTTCTACGAACTTGGATGTTACGTACACCAATGACGCCTTCATCTCTTAAATTCTCAACAATCTCGGCATCGTTGCACGGACGTAGCTCTGGGCTGCGGATGACACCTTTACATGAATTGAGTGTTTTGTGCAACGATACTTTGACGTTGAGATCGAAGAGCTTTGTGGTACCAAGCAGGTTTTTGACCTGCTGCTCTCTCTCGACTTCCAAGAGGAGATCACCTGACTTCAGTTTTTTTTATACTTTTTGGATGTCTGGCAATGGACACTAAACTCTTTTCGATAACAAAGGGTGATAAATCTGACACCGTACGTGTATCATCGCGTGATGTCATCACCAAGAAGCGTGGAAAAGTGTTGAGCTTTGGAGTTTCAACTTTCTGACTAGACTGCTGACTTGACTGCTGACTTGACTTCTGACTTGACTTCTGACTGGGTTCATCCGTTTCGGATGAATCCTCGTCTTTTTTACGTTTAGCTGCGTTGCGGTTATGTTTTTTTCCATGAGGCATAAGGAAAAATTTCTAGTTTCGTCCCAAGTGCTCTCCGCCCTCCGTGGAGCCCTACAAGGGAACACCATAATGGAGTGGTTATCCAACTCGCAGGTGTTAGAGATACACGTGAGATATACTCGTATAAACAAAATGCCTACACGATTGATCCGTTTAGCCACCGCCTTCTAGAGATAAAAAGACAGAAAAGGGTAAGGTAAATGGGCATATGGTTGGTATCAGGAAAGATACAAAAAGAGTTGAAGAGAAAGCAAAGCGGTATCTCTAGGGCTCGGCGCGACCAGCCGATTGACCGTGCCGGACCGCACGGCCACCCGTCTACACCGAAAAGCCAGGCCAAAGAGGCGTGTTGGGTACCTGAAGCACCGCCACCTCAGGTAACCCTCAACCTCCAGGATCCCTTCTTCCGGCTTACAGGACGCCACCCACGGCAAACGGGTGGTACTTCCTTTAGCTCTTCCCAGTGGGCACAGAGACCACAGCGGCAATGTGCCCAGTGAGAATTGATCCCCAGGGCCACGGCAAGGCAGGAAGTCTAATACCTGGGGGAAACAATGTCGGATGATTCATTAAAATGATCAATTGATAACTCTTCCTCACATAAATTATGGAATAATTCCCAGTCGGCTTTATTCATTTTCCATTTCTGGTTACAGTCCTCATCTGGTTCGTTTACACTCTCAATTATAACAGGGAAGTGATCACTTCCGCACTGACCATCATGAACAGACCAGTCATAGTCCAAGAAGAGAGATGGGTGACACAAAGAGAGATCCAAAGAAGACAAATGACCTGTCGCTGGGTGAAGGTAAGTATAAGATTTATCATTCATCAAGCAAAGATCGCTCTTTGCAATAAAATCTTCAACAAGTGCTCCTCTGTTATTGATATCTTTACAGCCCCATAGAATATTGTGACCATTGAAGTCGCCAACTAAAAGATATGGCGATGGAAGTTGACTCAGCAATGAGTCAAGATGTTCGGGCTTTAACGAAAATGAGGGTGGAATATATAAAGAGCAAATTGTAGTTTCTTTATCCAGAGAAACCGATACTGCTACAGCTTGTAGGTCTGTTTTTAATTTGATCTCTCTTTGTGGTAAACATGATTTAACAAGAATTGAACTGCCACCAGATGGTTTGCTACCATCAGAATAGATATAGTTGTATGTATTGAAACCCCTGACATCAATGTTGTCATCAGTTTTTAAAAAAGTTTCTTGTAAACAAAAAACCGATGGGTTTAATAACGAAATAAGTAATAAGAGTTCATTATAATTTGGTTTAAGACCTCGACAATTCCATTGTATTATTTTATGTTTTAAATCCATTTTATGAAGAGATTAAGACTAGAAACTATATTGGAGCTGCAATTGGTGATATAGATCTGCTACCATCAGCTCGTGGTGTTGCTGACCTCGATCTGTTATTGCCATTTGGTGATGATGGAGTTTCAGCGAACTCCATATCACTGTCACTCAAAGATCCGAATCTGTTCTGAAATCTAATATTGTCTCTTTCCATTTTACGTTGTCTGTCTGTCTGTTTTTGAGACAATTGATGTTTTTTTGATCGGATCATCCGATCCCTTATTAGTTCGACCTGAGTCGAGTTTCTCTTTTACGTGCGGCGCTGGCTTCGGTACGGTCGCTGTCGACCGATCCGAAGCAACCTGGATTGCGCCATTTGATAAATTGGTTGAACTTTGCGGTGCTGGAGTGGGTTTACTCCATGCACCAGATTTTTTCAGTTCAGCTATGTATGATTCAGCAGTCTGTGTCGCGGAACTGGTACATTTTACACCAGTACCCTTTGTGATGCTGGCGAAACTGGTGGTTGGTGTTATATATCGCTCATCGACAATTTTTCGCGCTTCTGGGAATGTTATCCCCCTTTGGTATTTGACGGTTAGTATTTCTTTTTCTTTTTTCCATGCCGGACAGTCTCGAGAGAAAACAGCATGTTTGCCATCACAATTTACGCATTTGGGTTCATTTTTGCAGTTGTGGTGATTATCAGCATGCTTTTCTTCACCACAATTAGGACAGAGTTTTTTTCTCCGACATCTGCTTTCATGATGGCCAAAAGCCTGACAAGAGTAACATCTAAGAGGGTTTGGGATGTATACCTCTACGTTAATGGAAAGATATGCTACTTTGATTTTCTTGGGTAGAACTGGTGTATTAAAAGTCAACACATAAGTTGCTGTTGGTTTTAGTACACCATTTCTACGGACTTTGATGTTACGAACACCAACAACTCCCTGATCTTTCAAGTTATCGACGATCTCTTCATCTGTACAAGGGCGCAGTTCTGGACTGCGAATCACTCCCTTAGACGAATTTAACGTGTTGTGGAGAGAGACTTTAACCTGAAGATCAAAGAGTTTATTGGTGCTAAGCAGGCTTACAACTTGCTGTTTTTTCTCGACTTCCAAGAGAAGGTCACCTGATTTGAGCTTTTTGATACTCTTAGGGTGTCCGGCTATGGAGTTAATACATTTCTCAATTACGAAAGGAGAAAGGCTGGACACACTTCGTGTATCGTCAAGCGACGAGACGACCAAGAAACGCGGAACATTGTCGAAATTTGGTTCAGCGGACTGCTGACTGGTTTGTTGACTTGACTGCTGACTGGCTTGTTGACTGTGTTCATCCGATTCGGATGAATCGTCTTGTTTTTTACGTTTAGGTGCGTTGTGTTTAGATGCGTTGCGGTTATTTTTTTTTCCATGAGGCATAAGGAAAAAATTCTAGTTTCGTCCCAAGTGCTCTCCGCCCTCCGTGGAGCCCTACAAGGGAACACCATAATGGAGTGGTTATCCAACTCGCAGGTGTTAGAGATACACGTGAGATATACTCGTATAAACAAAATGCCTACACGATTGATCCGTTTAGCCACCGCCTTCTAGAGATAAAAAGACAGAAAAGGGTAAGGTAAATGGGCATATGGTTGGTATCAGGAAAGATACAAAAAGAGTTGAAGAGAAAGCAAAGCGGTATCTCTAGGGCTCGGCGCGACCAGCCGATTGACCGTGCCGGACCGCACGGCCACCCGTCTACACCGAAAAGCCAGGCCAAAGAGGCGTGCTGGGCACCTGAAGCACCGCCACCTCAGGTAACCCTCAACCTCCAGGATCCCTTCTTCCGGCTTACAGGACGCCACCCACGGCAAACGGGTGGTACTTCCTTTAGCTCTTCCCAGTGGGCACAGAGACCACAGCGGCAATGTGCCCAGTGGGAATTGAGCCCCCAGGGCCACGGCAAGGCAGGAAGTCTAATACCTGGGGGAAAAAAATCAAAGAACCACAGAGGTGAGACAACGTTGAGGACTCGATAGCAAGAAACAACTGAAATGCTGGAGCAAAAGAAAACCAACAGTTAGACTCCGATGGGCCCGACCAGAGACAGAGCATCAGGCACCAACCAACATTACCTTGAATTAGATCTCTCTAATTCTCAATAAGCCTTTACGTTGGAGCCGTCATAGAATCAGAGGCCTGACCCACTATTCAATTAAAGAGGGAAGCAAAGTTGCCAACCGTGAGCGGGTTTACTACCATGCGTGCAGTCTGTCATATAACATCCATGTTGTACCCAATCTTTTATATCGAAGAATGGTTTTACGAAATTGGGTGCTGAAGTCATTGCGGTTATATATTTTCCTTAATTTATATACTAAGTCACCATAAAATTCGGGTTCCGATAGACCTTGTTGCAGAAGAGATTTAAGTCCAATATTGAATTTTGAAATTAAATCAAAATGACGTCTATAAAATTTTGAAAAGGCTTTGCGTAGTTTATGGTACCGATAACCCTGATTAAGGAGTTTAGCCGTTAATAATTTATTACGATTGTTGAAGTCAGTTACATGACTACACACTCTAGCAAATCGAATTAATTGCGAAATATAAACGCCATAGGATGGCGCAAGAAGGAACATCACCATCCAAAAAAGGAAAATTTACAATCTCAAAATCAAAGTCATCGCGTTTATCATAAATTTTGCACGAAACAAATCCATCTACAATAGATAGATGTAAACCCAAAAACGGTGCCTCGGTATCAGCAGAATTTGCTTTATTTAACTGAAGTTCTGGGAGTGTAAATCTGACTGATCAAACCATCGAAATAGGTACTATCAATATTTAATAAATATCTAGAATCTGGACTCTTCTTTACATCAATATTGTTTTCAGGATCAATCTTGCTAAATCAATGGTAACATTGATTATTTTACATGTAATACATGGATAAGAAAATTTCATCTTTTCAAACTTGTCCGAATGAAAATCAGAAGGTCCGATAAATGATGAAGCTGTCCGGACAATTTGTCCGAAATGCATTCTTGGGCAGCAGAATCCCTATTAATTCCTTAAAAGTACTTTGTAAGTTATGGCCCTTTCTCACTTTAGGTATTTGTGAAAATCGTATGCATCGTAATGCATAGCATAACTTGAGAACCGTGTATGCTAGCATTTTGAAATTTTATGTATAGATTCCCGATGGAAAATTAGCTGATGCATGTTTTTTCCTCCGGATTATGACCCTTTCAAGAGTTATTGCCCTTTGATTTATTTTTTGGATAACATCTTGTAAGCAAAATATCTCAAAAAGTATTGTGACGAGTAGATGACCTGATAACTTTAGACTAAATTCCAAAAACTTCTTTGTGATTAGGCCCTTTGTCTCTTTGGGTAGTTGTTATCAGTTGTATGCATTGTATTACTTTGGAACCGTATATGCTAGCGTTTTGAAATTTCCTATTTGGCTTCCTTGTGGAAAACTACATGAGGCGTATATTTTTCTCATCCGGATTATGCCCCTTTCAAGAGTTATTTCCCTTTGATTTTTTTTATAAATCTTGTCAACAAAATATCTCAAACATTATTGGAGCTAGGACTTCAAAGTTGGTGAATAGATTTGTGGTGATAAGTAGATGACTTTATTAACGTTTGACTTAATTCCGAAAAATTCTCTGTAAGTTATGGCCCTTTGTCACTTTGGCTATTTGTGTATATGGTATGTATTGTGATGCATAGCATAACTTTAGAACCGTGTGTGCTAGGGTTTTGAAATTTCATCTATGGATTCTTAGTGAAAAAAAAAAGGTGACATATTTTTTCTCATCCTGATTATGTCCCTTTCAAGAGTAACTACCCTTAGAAAAAAAATCATAAATCTTTTCAGCAAAATATCTCAAAAAGTATTGGAGCTAGAGCTTGTCTAAATCGCGACGGAAGTAAGGGCGAGGGTTGTGGCCACGTAAAATCGATTTAAGCCCCCCAGTGGAAATCTTCCACTGACCGTTCCAAGGCGGTTCTTCTGTGGCGATTTATTTATGTTGTTGTTTGTTACTTACTGTGTGTATCACTTGTCTTTTAATTTTGGATGGCCATATGGCCATTTTGTGGGAAAGTAACTGTCCTTATGGCCTTCCTTTGTTTAGGTTTCCATAATGGTCTGGTCGCTTAATGTTTGTATTTCTTTCCCTTTGGTGTCTTTGATGGGTGGAGTAAGTTAATTGTATCGATTCCTGATCTTTGTTTTACTTCTACTTTGAAAGTTGCTGAATAGATTGGTGGTGAAAAGTAGATGAACTTATTCCTTTTTTTTTTTACTAAATTCTGAAGAATATTTCATGAGTCCTTTGTCACATTTGGTATTTTTACGTTTATACTTTGCGCATCAGAGTTTACTTGCGAGCTCTAACTTGGGATGTTTTACATATTTATTTAAAATGTAATTATATAATTATATACACTTACACAGGCACACACATGAGCATTCACAAGCATACACACATATGTGCATGTACACACACTGATGCATGAGTGCACCCAGTATGCACACATGCATGCACTCTCACACACGCAAACATGGGCTTACACACTCATGCACTCCGACATAACTGGTTCAACATAGGCCCCTATAGGCAAGTTATGTTGCCTTATGGCAACTCTTGTTCATGTATGGCCCTTTGAAAATTTTGGCATTTAGGGTCTAGCATATGTTTGGGGGCATAGTGATTTACAAACACCATCTCTAGTTCATTTTAATTCTAATGTACTTTTTTTTGTGAATAATCTTCTAAATGCCACGTTGGCTTTGGGTCAGGGGATTTGCCATCTGTTCTGATGGCTATTTTTTCAAAATGGAGGAACATTTTTGAGATTCTGATTTGACCCCTCTGTTAATCTGAACCCCCAAAATTTGTTCTTGAACCCCGATTTTTGTGACACTTCCTTTAATTTAAAACGGGAGTAATAGCCTGCTAACTGCCTCAAAACACCAATCACTGATCAATGTAATATATTTGTTTTTCAGGTCACCATAGAAGTAAAATTCCATGGGTTTACAACCAATGAACCCATAACAGTATCAACTATTAAGGCTGGCATCATGTCGGATTCAACTGGGACAAGAAAAATTGTGGTATGGTCAGAAGAGTTGATTAAATTACTCACCGCTGGAGAATGTTTTAGGATAAAAAACCTTTGTAACAAACTCTTTGAGAAGCAACTCCAGTTCAACACAACAAGCAAGACAAAAGTTACCAGCATACAACAGCTTGAAAATGTAAAAGAAGATCTATTAAAACAAGACATAACAAATTCCAATCTGGAATCTGTTCAGATTCAAAGGCAAGTGGATATGCAAGATTCCAGCCAGACTGTTAAGTGTACACACTGCCAGTTTAAGCAGAAAACTGGAAATCTCACCAAGAATATTACTATTAATGTCCACACATCTGATAGAAAGTGATGATGATGATGATGATTTCGTGTTTAACGACGCGTCAACCCTCTTTGTGGGTCATAAGCGTCAAACGGTTAATGGTTAACGGCAATGAGAATTATGAGGATATTAAAAATAAAAAAGTTAGTTTGATATGTATAAAAATCTTAAACAGTTAAATCTTATGAAAAAGTCCAATTTCTTTTAAGAATAAAATAATATTTTCAAAAGGTACATCTTGAAACAATTGTTGCAAAGTGTCAGCTTTGAAGTATAATTTACGGGACTGTGAAAAGTCTACACATTCAATAAAAAAATGTTTCACAGTGAATGGCTGATCACAGCCTACACAGGAAGGCTGTTCATCACCATTTAAAATAAAAGAATGAGTAACTCTAGTATGGCCAATGCGCAGTCGTGTTAATACTACATCCTCTTTCCTGGAAAACTGTGGAGGAGAGCATTTAGTTCCAACGACAGGTTTAATGGCATGGAGTTTGTTATTTATTGCACGGTCCCATTCGCCTTGCCATTCCGACAAGATATACCTACTGATAAATGGTTGAAAAGTATTAAAAGGAATTTTAAAAACAGACGGATCAAGATTGAGCGATTCCTTTGCTTTCTTGTCAGCAAACTCATTGCCGACAATGCCAATATGGCTCGAAAGCCAACAATACAAGATTTGGTGCGTTTTAGAAATTTCATGATGTTTTTCGATCAGTTTTTGTATTTGAGGATTTTTAGATGATGAATGGTCTAAAGCCTTAAGCACAGAAAGTGAATCAGAAAATATAATTGCTTTTTGAAATGATGAAGAACTGATAATATCTAAAGCTAGGTATATTGCTTTGGCCCCAGCTGTAAAAATAGATGAACCATCTGGAAGGCGCAAGGTTTGGTGCGTATCTTTAGAAACATACGCACAACCAACTTTATCTCCTTCTTTGGAACCATCAGTATAGACTTGCTGGTAATCATTGTAACGTTACTGCAGTACCTGAAAGTTTTGTTTGAGAAGTATCGGATTTGATTCGGATTTTTTGCCATCATGCAAGTCGAACAGAATAGAAGGTTGTTTAAAACACCAAGATGGAACGTCCGCCGTTTCATGTTTTTGAATATTTTTAAGGTCGATACCTGAATTTTCTAGCAGTGGTAAAATACGTAATCCAAAAGGTTTGATTGCTGTGGGTTTAGTTTCATACGTATCCACAAACTGAGGTGGAAATGAAATTTTGGATGCCGGGTTAGATGGATTAGCAGCAAGTCTAATAGCATACTGAAGAGAAAGTTTCTCTCTGCGCGAAGTTAAAGATGGTTCACCTGCTTCTACTTAAAGGCTTAATACGGGAGAAGTACGAAAGGCTCCCAGACGAAGGCCTTGGCGATGGATAGTATCCTATGATTTTAAATACGACTTTCTTTCAGAACCATAAACATCTGACCCATAATCTAATTTAGATTCTTATTAAAGACCGGTAAAGATGTAATAAAGTATACCGATCTGCTCCCCAACTTGTATGAGCTAAAACTTTTAAGCATTTCGCTTTAACATATTTAATATGGGGAATAAAAGATAACTTTTGATCAAATATGACCCCAAGAAATTTGCGTTCTTCAACAACAGGAATTTGTGATCCGTATAAAAACAAGGAAGGATGTTCGTGTTTCTTCCGTAGCTTACAAAAATGAACACACTGCATTTTCGACTTGGAGAACTTGAAACCATTTTGATAAGTCCATTCTTCTATTCGTTTTAATTTTTTTTGCAATTTTCGTTCAATTGTTTTCATATGTTTGAACGCTAACATATACAGAAATCGTCAACATACAAGGAACAATCAGTTTTGTCGTCCAAACATTGTACAATATTGTTTATTTTGATGTTAAATAGCGTAGTTGAAAGAATACTACCCTGTGGGAACCCCTGTTCTTGATCATAGAAATCTGACACGGTAGACCCCACACGCACCTTAAACATGCGCTCCCCTAAAAAGCTTTCAATAAAACTGGGAAGCTTTCCTCTCAAGCCAATGTTATGGAGATCTTTCAATATACCATAACGCCATGTTGTATTATATGCTTTCTCAAAGTCGAAAAAGACAGCTACTACGTGTTCTTTGTTAATAAAAGCATATCGTATAAATGTTTCTAGTCTTATTAAATTGTCGTTGGTACTACGTTCCGAACGAAAACCCGATTGATATTCTGAAATGAGGTTGTTGGACTCTAAGTACCAGACTAATCTCTTGTTTATCATTCTCTCCAATGTTTTACACAAACAACTTGTCAAAGCTATCGGACGATAATTTGTAGGTTCTGCATGATCTTTCCCTGGTTTCGGAATTGGTACAACTGTAGCTACTTGCCAGCTCTCAGGACAGACCCCCCTTTTCCCAAATATTATTAAAGATATCAGAAAGTGTTGTAAGAGAACTTTTTGGCAGATGCTTAAGCATCTGATAATGAATTTCATCGGGGCCGGTTGTCGCATCATGTGATTTTTCAATGGCTTCAACGAGTTCGGATGAGTTAAAAGGTGTGTTGTATTCTTCGTGATTAAGGGATTTGAAGTTAAGATTTCTTTTCTCTTGGTCCTTTTTGAAATTTCTAAAAGTGTCAGAATAATTACGCGATGATGAATTTCTCAAGAATGTGCTCCCAAGAGTATCTGAAATATCTTTTGTGTTGAAGCTATTATGTCAAATTCAGTATTTAAATGTGTAAAACTAGAGGACTTTGTTTTTCCTGAAATTTTTCGTACCATATCCCAAACCTTTTTAATGGGGTTTTGCCAGTTCAACTTTGAAACATATTCCCTCCAGTACTTTCGTTTTGAAGCTCGGATTGTTCGCCGAGCTTGAGCTCTAAAGACTTTTACGTCGTTTAGCTTTTCTGAAGTGGAACTTTTGCAGAACTTATTTAGAGCCTTTTTACGCTTTTTAATAGCTTCTTTACAGTCATAATTAAACCAAGGCTTGCTTATCTTAGTATTTGTGGAGGTCTTTGGAATGCATTGTTCTGATATATTAATAAGTGTATCTGTGAAATCAGAAACAATGTCAGATGATTTATTAAAATGATCAACTGATAACTCTTCTTCACATAAATAATGGAATAATTCCCAGTCGGCTTTATTTAATTTCCATATCTGGTTACAGTCCTCATCTGGTACGTTTACGCTCTCAATTATAACAGGGAAATGATCACTTGCGCACTGATCATCATGAACAGAACAGTCACAATCCAAGAAGAGAGATGGTAGACACAAAGAGAGATCAAAAGAAGACAAATGACCTGTCGCAGGGTGAAGGTAAGTATAAGATTTATCATTCATTAATCAAAGATCGCCTTTTGCAATAAAATCTTCGACAAGTGCTCCTCTGTTATTGATATCTTTACAGCCCCAAAGAATATTGTGACCATTGAAGTCGCCAACTAAAAGATATGGCGATGGAAGTTGACTCAGCAATGAGTCAAGATGTTCGGGCTTTAAAGAAAATGAGGGTGGGATAAATAGAGAGCAAATTGTAGTTTCTTTATCCAGAGAAACCGATACTGCTACAGCTTGTAGGTCTGTTTTTAATTTGGTCTCTCTTTGTGGTAAACATGATTTTACGAAAATTGAACTGCCACCAGATGGTTTGTTGCCTTCAGAATAGATATAGGTATATGAATTGAAACCCCCGACATCTATGTTGTCATCAGTTTTTAAAAAAGTTTCTTGCAAACAAAAAACCGATGGGTTTAATAACGAAATAAGTAATAAGAGTTCGTTATAATTTGATTTAAGACCTCGACAATTCCATTGTATTATTTTGTGTTTAAAATCCATTTTATGAAGAGATTAAGGCTAGAAACTATTTTGGAGCTGCAAATAGTGATATAGATTTGCTACCATCAGCTCGTGGTGTTGCTGACCTCGATCTGTTATTACCACTTGGTGATGATGGAGTTTCAGCGAACTCCATATCACTATCACTCAAAGATCCGAACCTGTTTTGAAATTTAATATTGTCTTTCCATTTTACGTTGTCTGTCTGTCTGTTTTTGAGACAATTGATGTTTTTTGATCGGATCTTCCGATCCCTTATTAGTTCGACCTGTGTCGAGTTTCTCTTTTACGTGCGGCGCTGGCTTCGGTACGGTCGCTGTCGACCGATCCGAAGCAACCTGGATTGCGCCATTTGATAAATTGGTTGAACTTTGTGGTGCTGGAGTGGGTTTACTCCATGCACCAGATTTTTTCAGTTCAGCTATGTATGATTCAGCAGTCTGTGTTGCGGAGCTGGAACATTTTGCACCAGCACCCTTTGTGATGCTGGCGAAACTGGTGGATGGTGTTATGTATCGCTCTTCGACAATATTCCGCGCTTCTGGGAATGTTATCCGCCTTTGGTATTTGACGGTGAGTATTCCTTTTTCTTTTTTCCATGCCGGACAGTCTCGGGAGAAAACAGCATGTTTGCCATCACAATTTACGCATTTGGGTTCATTTTTGCAGTTGAGGTGATTATCAACATGCTTTTCTTCACCACAATTAGGACAGAGTTTTTTTCTCTGACATCTGCTTTCGTGATGGCCAAAAGCCTGACAAGAGTAACATCTAAGAGGGTTTGGGATGTATACCTCTACGTTAATGGAAAGATATGCTACTTTGATTTTCTTTGGTAGAATATGTGTATTATAAGCCAACACATAAGTAGCTGTTGGCTTTAGTACACCATTTCTACGGACTTTGATGTTACGAACACCAATTACTCCTTGATCCTTCAGGATATCAATGATCTCTTCGTCTGTACAAGGACGCAGTTCTGGACTGCGAATCACTCCCATAGATGAGTTTAGTGTGTTGTAAAGAGATATTTTTACTGAAAGATCAAAGAGCTTTTTGGTGGCGAGCAGTCTTACAACTTGCTGCTTTCAATCGAGTTCCAACAGAAGGTCACCTGATTTGAGTGCTTTTATACTCTTTGGATGTCCGGCTATGGCTACAATACATTTCTCGATAACAAAGGGAGAAAGGCTTGATACAGTTCGTGTATCGTCAAGCGACGTGACGACCAAGAAACGCGGAACATTGTCAAAGTTTGGTTCAGCAGACTGCTGACTAGATTGTTGACTTGACTGCTGACAGGATTTTTGACTGTGTTCATCCGGTTCGGATGAATCCTCGTCTTTTTTACATTTAGTTGCGTTGCGGTTAGGTGCGTGGTTGCGGTTATGTTTTTTTTTTCCATTAGGCATAAGGAAAAAAATTCTAGTTTCGTCCCAAGTGCCCTCCGCCCTCCGTGGAGCCCTACACGGGAACACCATAATGGAGTGGTTATCCAACTCGCAGGTGTTAGAGATACACGTGAGATATACTCGTATAAACAAAATGCCTACACGACTGATCCGTTTAGCCACCGCCTTCTAGAGATAAAAAGACAGAAAAGGGTAAGGTAAATGGGCATATGGTTGGTATCAGGAAAGATACAAAAAGAGTTAAAGAGAAAGCAAAGCGGCATCTCTAGGGCTCGGCGTGACCAGCCGATTGACCATGCACGGCCACCAGTCTACACCGAAAAGCCAGGCCAAAGAGGCGTGTTGGGTACCTGAAGCACCGCAAGCCCAAGTAACCCTCAACCTCCAGGATCCCTTCTTCCGGCTTACAGATGATGATGATGATTTCGTGTTTAACGACGCGTCAACCCTCTTTGTGGGTCATAAGCGTCAAACGGTTAATGGTTAAACGGCATGAACAATTATGATGATATTAAAAGTAAAAAGTCAGAATGACGATGTATAAAAATCTGAAACAGTTAAATCTTATGAAAAAGTCCAACTTCTTTTAAGAATAAAATAATATTATCAACAGGTACATCTCGAAACAGTTGTTGCAAAGTGTCAGCTTTGAAACATAAAATACGTGAGGGTGAAAAGTCAACACAGTCAATTAAGATATGTTTCACAGTGAATGGCTGATCACAACCTACACAAGAAGGCTGATCATCACCATTAAAAATATAAGAATGAGTAACTCTAGTATGGCCGATGCGCAGTCGTGTTAATACTACGTCCTCTTTTCTGGAAAACTGTGGAGGAGAGCATTTGATACTAATGACAGGTTTAATGGCATGGAGTTTGTTATTTATTGCACGGTCCCATTCGCCTTGCCATTCCGACAAGATGTATCTGTTGATAAATGGTTTAAAATTATTGAAGGGAATTTTAAAAACAGATGGATCAAGATTGAGCGATTCCTTTGCTTTCTTGTCAGCATATTCATTGCCGACAATGCCAATATGGCTCGGAAGCCAACAAAACAAGATTTGGTGTGTTTTAGAAATTTCATGATGTTTTTCGATCAATTTTTGAATTTGAGGATTTTTAGATGATGAATGGTCTAAAGCCTTAAGCACAGAAAGTGAATCAGAAAATATAATTGCTTTTTGAATTGTTGAAGAACTGATAAAATCTAAAGCTAGGTCTATTGCTTTGGCTTCAGCTGTAAAAAAAGATGAACCATCTGGAAGGCGCATGGTTTTGTGCGTACCTTTAGAAACATACGCACAACCAACTTTATCTCCTTCTTTGGAACCATCAGTATAGACTTGCTGGTAATCATTGTAACGTGACTGCAGTACCTGAAAGTTTTGTTTGAGAAGTACTGGATTTGATTCGGATTTTTGCCATCATGTAAGTCGAAGAGAATAGAAGGTTTTTTAATACACCAAGATGGAACTTCGGCCGTTTCATGTTTTTGAATATTTTTAAGGTCGATGCCTGAATTTTCTAGCAGTGGTAAAATTCGTAAACCAAAAGGTTTGATTGCTGTGGGTTTAGTTTCATACTTATCTATAAATTGAGGTGGAAATGAAATTTTGGATGCCGGGTTAGATGGATTAGCAGCAATTCTAATAGCATACTGAAGAGAAAGTTTCTCTCTGCGCGAAGTTAAAGATGGTTCACCTGCTTCTACATAAAGGCTTAATACGGGAGAAATATGAAAGGCTCCCATAGCAAGACAAAGGCCTTGGTGATGGATAGTATCGAATGATTTTAAACAGGACTTTCTGGTAGAACATTAAACAACAGACCCATAATCTAATTTAGATCTTATTAAAGACCGGTAAAGATGTAATAAAGTATACCGATCTGCTCCCCAACTTGTATGGGCTAAAACTTTCAAAAGATTCTAAGCTTTTAAGCATTTCGCTTTAAGATATTTAATATGGGGACTAAAAGATAATTTTTGATCAAATATGACCCCAAGAAATTTGGCTTCTTCGATGATGATGATGATGATGATTTCGTGTTTAACGACGCGCCAACCCTCTTTGTGGGTCATAAGCGTCAAACGGTTGAAGGTTAAACGGCATGAATAATTATGATGATATTAAAAGTAAAAAGTCAGAATGATAATGTATAAAATCTGAAACAGTTAAATCTTATGAAAAAGTCCAATTTCTTTTAAGAATAAAATAATATTATCAACAGGTACATCTCGAAACAGTTGTTGCAAAGTGTCAGCTTTGAAATATAAAATACGTGAGGGTGAAAAGTCAACACAGTCAATTAAGATATGTTTCACAGTGAATGGCTGATCACAACCTACACAAGAAGGCTGATCATCACCATTAAAAATATAAGAATGAGTAACTCGAGTATGGCCGATGCGCAGTCGTGTTAATACTACGTCCTCTTTTCTGGAAAACTGTGGAGGAGAGCATTTTGTACTAACGACAGGTTTAATGGCATGGAGTTTGTTATTTATTGCACGGTCCCATTCGCCTTGCCATTCCGACAAGATGTATCTGTTGATAAATGGTTTAAAATTGTTAAAAGGAATTTTAAAAACAGATGGATCAAGATTGAGCGATTCCTTTGCTTTCTTGTCAGCATATTCATTGCCGACAATGCCAATATGGCTCGGAAGCCAACAAAACAAGATTTGGTGTGTTTTAGAAATTTCATGATGTTTTTCGATCATTTTTTGAATTTGAGGATTTTTAGATGATGAATGGTCTAAAGCCTTAAGCACAGAAAGTGAATCCGAAAATATAATTGCTTTTTGAATTGTTGAAGAACTGATAAAATCTAAAGCTAGGTCTATTGCTTTGGCTTCAGCTGTAAAAATAGATGAACCATCTGGAAGGCGCATGGTTTTGTGCGTATCTTTAGAAACATACGCACAGCCAACTTTATCTCCTTCTTTGGAACCATCAGTATAGACTTGCTGGTAATCATTGTAACGTGACTGCAGTACCTGAAAGTTTTGTTTGAGAAGTATTGGATTTGATTCGGATTTTTTTTCATCATGTAAGTCGAACAGAATAGAAGGTTGTTTAATACACCAAGATGGAACTTCGGCGGTTTCATGTTTTTGAATATTTTTAAGGTCGATACCTGAATTTTCCAGCAGTGGTAAAATACGTAATCCAAAAGGTTTGATTGCTGTGGGTTTCGTTTCATACTTATCTACAAATTGAGGTGGAAATGAAATTTTGGATGCCGGGTTAGATGGATTTGCAGCAAGTCTGATAGCATACTGAAGAGAAAGTTTCTCTCTGCGCGAGGTTAAAGATGGTTCACCTGCTTCTACATAAAGGCTTAATACGGGAGAAGTACGGAAGGCTCCCATGGCCAGACGAAGGCCTTGGTGATGGATAGTATCCAAGGATTTTAAATAGGACTTTCTGGCAGAACCATAAACAACAGACCCATAATCTAATTTAGATCTTATTAAAGACCGGTAAAGATGTGGCTTCTTCGACAACTGGAATTTGTGATCCGTATAAAAACAAGGAAGGGTGTTCGTGTTTCTTCCGTAGTTTACAAAAATGAACACACTGCGTTTTCGACTTGGAGAACTTGAAACCATTTTTATCAGTCCATTCTTCTATTCGTTTTAAATTTTGTTGCAACTTTCGTTCAATTGTTTTCATATTTTTTGAACGGTAACATATACAGAAATCGTCAACATACAAGGAACAATCAGTTTTGTCGTCCAAACATTGTACAATATTGTTTATTTTGATGTTAAATAGCGTAGTTGAAAGAATACTACCCTGTGGGACACCCTGTTCTTGATCATAGAAATCTGACAGGGTAGACCCCATACGTACCTGAAACATGCGCTCCCCTAAAAGGCTTTCAATAAAACTGGGAAGTTTTCCTCTTAAGCCAATGTTATGGAGATCTTTCAATATACCATAACGCCATGTTGTATCATATGCTTTCTCCAAGTCGAAAAAGACAGCTACTACGTGTTCTTTGTTAATAAAAGCATCTCGTATAAATGTTTCTAGTCTTATTAAATTGTCATTGGTACTACGTTCCGAACGAAAACCCGATTGATATTCTGAAATGAGGTTGTTGGACTCTAAGTACCAGACTAATCTCTTGTTTATCATTCTCTCCAATGTTTTACACAAACAACTTGTCAAAGCTATCGGACGATAATTTGTAGGTTCTGCATGATCTTTCCCTGGTTTCGGAATTGGTACAACTGTAGCTACACGTCAGCTCTCAGGACAGACCCCCGTTTCCCAAATATTATTAAAGATATCTAAAAGTGTTGTAAGAGAACTTTTTGGCAGATGCTTAAGCATCTGATAATGAATTTCATCGGGGCCGGTTGCCGTATCATGTGATTTTTCAATGGCTTCAACTAGTTCGGATAAGTTAAAAGGTGTGTTGTATTCTTCGTGATTAAGGGATTTGAAGTTAAGTTTTCTTTTCTCCTGGTCCTTTTTGAAATTTCTAAAAGTGTCAGAATAATTACGCGATGATGAATTATTCAAGAATGTGCTCCCAAGTGTATCTGAAATATCTTTTTTTTGTTAAAGCTATTGTGTCAAATTCAGTATTTAAATGTGTAAAACTAGAGGACTTTGTTTTTCCTGGAATTTTTCGTACCATATCCCAAACCTTTTTAATGGGGGTTTTGTAGTTCAATTTGGAGACATATTCTCTCCATGACTTTCGTTTTGAAGCTCGGATTGTTCGCCGAGCTTTAGCTCTAAAAACTTTTACGTCGTTTAGTTTTTCTGAAGTGGGACTTTTGCAGAACTTATTTAGAGCCTGTTTACGCTTTTTAATAGCTTCTTTACAGTCATTATTAAACCAAGGCTTGCTTTTCTTAGTATTTGTGGGGGTCTTTGGAATGCATTGTTCTGATATATTAATAAGTGTATCTGTGAAATCAGAAACAATGTCGGATGATTCATTTAAGTGACCAACTGTTAACTCTTCTTCACATAAATTATGGAATAATTCCCAGTCGGCTTTATTCATTTTCCACTTCTGGTTAGTCTTCATCTGGTTCGTTTACGCTCTCAATTATAACAAGGAAGTGATCACTTCCGCACTGATCATCATGAACAGACCAGTCATAGTCCAAGAAGAGAGATGGGTGACACAAAGAGAGATCTAAAGAAGACAAATGACCTGTCGCAGGGTGAAGGTAAGTATAAGATTTATCATTCATCAAGCAAAGATCGCTCTTTGCAATAAAATCTTCGACAAGTGCTCCTCTGTTATTGATATCTTTACAACCCCATAGAATATTGTGACCATTGAAGTCGCCAACTAAAAGATATGGCGATGGAAGTTGACTCAGCAATGAGTCGAGATGTTCGGGCTTTAAAGAAAATGAGGGTGGGATATATAGAGAGCAAATTGTAGTTTCTTTATCCAGAGAAACCGATACTGCTACAGCTTGTAGGTCTGTTTTTAATTTGATCTGTCTTTGTGGTAAACATGATTTAACAAAAATTGAGCTGCCACCAGATGGTTTGTTACCATCAGAATAGATATAGTTGTATGTATTGAAACCCCTGACATCTATTTTGTCATCAGTTTTTAAAAAAGTTTCTTGCAAACAAAACACCGATGGGGTTAGTAGCGAAATAAGTAATAAGAGTTCATTATAATTCGATTTAAGACCTCGACAATTCCATTGTATTATTTTGTGTTTTAAATCCATTTTATGGAGAGATATTCAAAAGACTAGAAACTATTATGGAGGTTCAATTGGTGATATAGATCTGCTACCACCAGCTCGTGGTGTGGCTGACCTCGATCTGTTATTGCCACTTGGTGATGATGGAGTTTCAGCGAACTCCATATCTCTGTCACTCAAAGATCCGAATCTGTTCTGAAATTTTATATTGTCTCTTTCCATTTTCCGTTGTCTGTCTGTTTGTCTTTGAGACAAGTGATGTTTTTTGATCGGATCTTCCGATCCCTTATTAGTTCGACCTGAGTCGGGTTTCTCTTTTACATTCGGCGCTGGCTTCGGTACGGTCGCTGTCGACCGATCCGAAGCAACCTGGATTGCGAAATTTGATAAAGTGATTGAACTTTGTGGTGCTGGAGTGGGTTTACTCCATGCACCAGATTTGTTCAGTTCAGCTATGTATGATTCAGCAGTCTGTGTTGCGGAGCTGGTACATCCGGCTTACAGGACGCCACCCACGGCAAACGGGTGGTACTTACTTTAGCTCTTCCCAGTGGGCACAGAGACCACAGCGGCAGTGAGCCCAGTGAGAATTGAGCCCCCAGGGCCACGGCAAGGCAGGACGTCTAATACCTGGGGGATCTATTGATAAATGGTTTAAAATTATTAAAAGGAATTTTGAAAACAGACGGATCAAGACGGCATCTGGGTCCACGCAGAGAGCGTCCTGTGTAATATGACTTTCCATCTGTGTCCAACCCGTGACATCAGGCTAGAGGAGGACCCGTACATTCCTGTATATGTGCTGGATGCCCTGCAAGAGGAGGACAAATTGTTGGCGTCAATTCCCAATAAATCAATCTATGATGAGGGTGACGCGGAGTTGGACTACGCTCCCCAGCAGCTGGAGGATACCGGTAGCCAGCAGGGGGAGCATTCAGTGCTTACCTCAGGTCCGGAGGAGGCCCAGAGCACGCCTCCCCAGCCGAGGGCTGGACGTTGCTGGATGGAGGGCAAATGCTCTTTAGTATCCCCGCAGATTCAGGTTATGTGATTCGCACCCCAGCCCGGCCCTTCAAGGGGGGTGGAAGGTGTCTGAGGACGGAAGAGCTGAGAGGCCAACTTCTCAATCCCAAGAGCCAGCGAGAGGCCAAAGCCAGAGAAAGAAGGCAGCACCGCAAGGCGGCTCCAGTTGAGGTGAACGTGATGCCCCGCAGTGACAATAGTAGGAATAGAGAGCGTCTGTCCGACGGGTCTCGCTCTTCTGCTGAGAGTTCTGGACCTGTAGTGGTGCGTCGACGTGTGTCGTCACCAGTCAGGACTCCGGCGGCTCCAGTCGAAGTGACTGTGAGTCCCCGGGGTGCTGACAGAGATGGAGGAAACCGATCTCCCTCTTCTGGCGGGAATTCTGAACCTGGAGCGGCTCGTCGGTGTCAGTAGTATAGGGTGTAGGTATTGCCCATTTTGTGTTTTGTATGGGACCATAAATGGTGGCATAAAAAGGTGCCATACCTTCACCAGGCTAGTTGGGCATTGGCTACCTGTAGAGTTGGACTTAGTTGCGTCTGAAGGGGGCTATAACTTTTCAATTTTGAGGCATTATAGCCCCCTTCTATGAAAATTGGTCTCTGGAGCGGAGGCTTCCCTGTGTGCGTGGCTACCTCCACGCATCTACGGACTAAGGCGGAAACAGCACGCATGCATTAAACACAGACAACACACCAGTAAGCTAGATCATTAGCCTGTTTGTAACAAACCAATTTGTATATAGTCAACCCAAACCAATGTTCAATGAAAATGGTTTTGTGATTTTCATATGAAGCACTATCTTTCTTTAAATTTAAGAAAATAGCCATCGGAAGACCTGGCAAATCCCCCGACCAAAAGCCAATATGGCCATCAGAAGATCGTTCACCAATAGAAAGTGTACCAGAATTAAACCATCAATATATCACAAGAGTTTTGGAGCTATGGCCATCACAAGATTATACTGTCATGCGAGATAACTAAAAAACCAGGGCACTCAGAATTGTGGTTCTTGCGCATGATATGCCTGCCTAAGCTCAGGTATGTCTGTACGAATGACCATTAAAATATTTCTCAAAGGGTATTGGAGATATGGTGATCACAAGCTGGCCATAGTGTTATATTGAAAGGGTAGATAACTCAAATACCACAACACCAACAGTTGTGGTTCTTGCACATGACACCCCTTCTGTACCTTGTATACAATTGCACCGATTTCCTTCAATATATCTCAAAGGGTGTTGGAGTTATGGCCATCACAAGGTTATATTGTCAGGGGAGATAACTAAAAAAAACCAGAGCACCCTGTTGTAATTCTTGACCTGCTTAACCTCATGTACATCTGCATCAAGTACCATCAATATGTCGCAAAGGGTATTGGAGGTAGGAGGCTCACAAGGTGGTCATACTGTTATAATGGAAGGGGAGATAACTCAAATACCATAGCATCCAGAGTTGCGTTTCTAAGACATCAAATGCCGTCTCAACCGTGTATACAATTGTGCCAAGTACCATCAATATATCTCAAAGGGTATTGGAGTTATGGCCATCACAAAGTTATATTGTCAGGGGAGATAATTAAAAAACCAGGCCACCCAGAGTCGTGGTTCTTGCACGTGACACACCTGCTTGACCTCATGTACCACTTTACCAAGTACCATCAATATATCTCAAAGGGTGTTGGAGATGTTGCCATCATAAGGTAGTGATTCTATTTTATTAGAAGGGAGATAATTAAAAAACCATGGCACCCAATGTTGTGGTTCTTGTGCATGACACATCGTCTCGGCCTTGTGAACAAATGTGCCAGGTACCATCAATATATCTTAAAGGGTATTGGAAGTATAGCCATCACAAGGTAGTCACTCTATTTTATTGGAAGGGGATTTAACTAAAAAATCAAGGTAACCAGAGTTGTGGTTCTTGTGCATGACACGCCGTCTCGGCCTTGTGAATAACTGTGCCAAGTACCATCAATATATCTCAAAGGGTATTGGAGGTATGGCCCTCACAAAGTAGTCATTCTATTTTATTTGAAGGGGAGATAACTCAAAAAGTATGACATCCAGGTTTCTGGTTCTTGCGCATGACACGCCTTCTCAGCCTTGTGAACAATTGCGCCAAGAACCATAAATGAATCTCAAATGGTATAGGAGTTATGGCCATCACAACGTTGCGTCTACGGACGGACGGACAGACGCCAGGCTGATCGCTATATCCCCCGAACCTATTCGGTCGACGGATAAAAAGTAAGGCTATGTTCTATGAATTATGTATAAAATTATAAACCTGTATGTTGTTTATTGCAAAAAAATAGATGACCCCATTGGAGCTATAAATAGCAAAATGACAATGTTTTTTTTTATCAATTTTATGTTACAATTTTTAGAATTCCTATTGGGAAAAACCAATAATGCTTATAACTTTTGAATGTCTTAACCGATTTTCAAAATTCTTGTTTCAGAATCGTGACTACCAGCTATATTCTTTCTACCCTTGGAAATAACGGAGATAAATTTTACATACAACATGTACAACTGTCGGAAAGGCAAAGAATTTACAACACTCATACAAGATTCTGCAGAATGCCATTGCCACTGGTTCTCAAATAACTTTTCAAGATGAAATGATTCGTTTACTATTGCTCTTAGATGAGCTTCCCAATTTGTGTGATAACAAACGATTACATTTTCGTAGACAGATTAGCTGTTTTCATCTTTAACATCAATCTACACTTAGGAAAGCAAAAAGATGGTTGGTCACATTCTTTAACTTTACCTCACGGGACTTACGTTATATGTCTGAAAAATTTCATCAACACTTTTTACATGGAAATATATCATCTGGCTTTTCATTTAGGGTTACGTTTTAGGGATATCTGACACTGAATGACGAATATACCAAACTTCAAGTCATACAGCTATTCTGTAGTCGGGACAATCCAGATCTTATGATATTACCATCGGGATGTTTGAGTATCAATGACTATTGGTCGGAATATATAAATGCCAAAGAAGGATATAAATTGGCATTAGGAAACAAACAGTTGAAACAAGAACCTAAGATCGTATTGAAGTCCCCAACTAAATATTCTACTTGAATACTTGACTGAAAATTGTGTTTAAGCCCATCAGAAAAAGTTTACCTATATCTTTAGATCAAATTCTGAAATTTGTGGCTGAGAAGATATAATATATTAATGTCTTTTCGGCATGAGATGAAAAGAACAGCTTGGCTCATGAGTAACATACTGGACGACACATCCGTGAAACTGGATCAATGGCGTTTGCATGCAGCTAGCAACGAGGAGGTGATCAGCTACATTTTCAACATGGTGATGGATACTGAAAGAGCTTCATCAGAACAAACGATGGACTGCTCTGAATGCCGTCAGGAGGAACCGATGGAAACTGATATCGACGATTTGATCAAACAGATGGATTCCTTGACCATATAAATTGACCTGATCGATGCACAACCCATTGTTGTTCCAACAAAACGGAGAAGTGGTTTGAAGTACCTCTGACACAAGTAATAAAATTCAAACCTTACAGAATATTACTACTTTGCATCTACATACTGTTTTCTCATGAAGAAATTCAAAAGAAATCAAACGAAAAAGAATCTTTGGAAGATTTCAAGAAATTGTGGTGGACTTGTGCAAACTCTTAGAAGATTCAGTCATCACATTTGAGAACAGGAAAAAACCAGTGCTTCAGCTGAAGTGCACGACCCGCCGGATGCTTTTAGCTTTACGAGTGTTACCATATATGGGTATGGCGGCCATTTTGACCATGTGACCTGGACCTAAAACGGTTCCCCCAATCAATGCGCCTTATCGTAAGGAGCAAAAATATATCTTATACTTTAGTGCTGTATTCTGAATCGTTTGCAGGATTAAATGCATTCTCACTTTTCCAGTACAAAAGCATATGTGTCAAAGTTTGACCTAGGCACAAAGAAGATCAAGGTCAACCCAGGGTCACCATTTTAGCAATTTATGATGGGCCTACGTCCCCGATGCTTTTTATCAAGTTTCGCGGAAATCTGCCCAGTGTTTCTGGAGAAGACTATTTTTGAAGGGTTTTTACCATATATGGCTTGGCGGCCATTTTGGTCATGTGACCTGGACCCATGAGCAAATTTTGGTTTCTCCCATCCCATAGCGGCTCCATATGAAATTTGACTTCAATCGGCCCAACGGTTTCCGAGGAGAAGCAGTTCGAAAATTTTCACATTTTTCGCCTCGGTGAGGCTATACTAAATGGAATGAAATATTTTTCAAGTTCATTGGTTAGATCTCATTGATATCTATCAGTATGCCAAAAATTGTTGAAATATTCCAAGCGGTTAAGTCACTATCACCTATTTTCACAAACCGATTACGGACGGACAGACAGACAGACCATATATGGCTTGGCGGCCATTTTGGTCATGTGAAATGGACCCCATGAGCACATTTTGGTTACCCCCATCCCATAGAAGCTCCATATGAAATTTGACTTCAATCGGCCCAACGGTTTCCGAGGAGAAGCAGTTCGAAAATTGTCACATTTTTCGCCTCGGCGAGGCAATACTAAATGGAATGCAATATTTCTCAAGTTCATTGGTTAGATCTCATTGATATATATCAGTATGCCAAAAATTGTTTAAATATTCCAAGCAGTTAAGTCAATATCACCAATTTTCACAAACGGGTTACTGACGGACAGACAGACTGACAGAATGGCAGAATGACACGGTGATTTTAGGGCACTCTTAGAAAATCAACCGACTTCAGTCGGTCGCTTTTTCTGCGGGTCGTGCAATCTGTAGCTGACAATCCAAAGTTAAGACACGAGCTAAGGGTGATATAAAAGGAAGTGATATTGAAAAGAGCGTCATTCTACCTCTGACTACCAAAGTGAAAACTTCAGAAAAAAAAATATCAAGATGGAATACAATAGGGATCCAAGAACGAAGAAATAAACTGATCCTGAAAGCATCTACTATCATTGTTCAAGTTTACAGAAGTTATTGAAACAACCAAATGATATCCATCTTCTACAGACATTGGAAAAATCACTTCTAGATCAACGACTGATGAAAACACATTATGGACGTTGCTTCAGATGTAATGCTACGACACACTGGTCACGAGATGGTACATCGGGCTTCAGGCCACTATATGGACAGTGTTACATATGTGGGCTTCCAGATCATTGGTCACCTGGATGCCCACAGAAGCAAGTTGACATATGATGAGCTGGACATACAACCTGCATTACCTACTGACACATCTGGAGAAATATTATCTGACACTCATCAGGAGATACAGTCTTGTGCTGATGAGAAAAAATCATTTACTGAGGAGAAACAATCCAAAACTAGTGTTAAGAAATTCAGAAAAAAGAAAGCGAACTAGAAAAAGTGTCCATAGGACACGGATGCCCCCGCCAAATGCCATTCATAAAAAATATTACAAATGTACTTCAAATCAACCATAAAATATATGCATCAAGGGCAGATAATCAAAAAATCAAAAATGCAAGAGTTGTCTTCCTTGTTCATGACACGTCGTCTCAGTCTGATGAATGCACCTATGAAGTTTCATGAATATATTCCATACGGTTTAGGAGTTATGGCCCGGACACGGTTTACTATATGGTACTAAGTCAAGGGCAGATAATCCAAAAACCAAAAATGCAAGAGTTGTCTTCCTTGTTCATGACACATCGTATCAGTGTGATGAATGCACCTGTGAAATTTCATGAATATATTCCATACGGTTTAGGAGTTACGGGTCACTGTGAAACATATTTTAATTGAATGTGTAGACTTTTTACAGTCCCGTAACTTATTCTTCAAAGCTGACACTTTGCAACAAATGTTTCAAGATGTACCTTTTGAAAATATTATTTTATAAGAAATTGCAATTTTTCATAAGATTTAACTAAGATTTTTATACATATCAAACTAACTTTTTTATTTTTAAATATCCTCATAATTCTCAATGCCGTTAACCATTAACCGTTTGACGCTTATGACCCACAAAGAGGGCTGACGCGTCGTTAAACAGGAAATCATCATCATTAGGAGTTATGGCCCAGACACGATGTCAGGATGGACGGATGGACAAATGAATGGACGGACAGGGGTAAAATTTAATGCCCTTCCGCTATTCTCCCAATAGGCGGGGGCATAAAAAATATAGTATTTATTAAGAACTTTTCAAACACATTAAAAATAGTAAAAAGTTTACCAGTCTTTACTAAATATTGATAATTCCTATTTCAATGGTTTGATCAGTCAAATATACACCCCCCCCCCACCCCAGAGCTTCAGTTCAATAAAGCAAATTCTTCTGATACCGAGGTCCCGTTTTTAGATTCATTGTAGATGGGTTTGTTTCGTGCAAAATTTATGATAAACGCAATGATTTTGAGATTGTAAATTTTCCTTTGGCGTTTATATTTCGCGGTTGGGTTTAATCTGCAGACCTTTGGACCGGTCTGCAGTGGACCAAAGTGTATAATCTGCAGACCAATAACCTTGCACACCAATTTCCAATAATCAATATTTCATATATTATAGACTGCATATACTGATTTGAAGAAAAAAATTAAACATAAACCTTTGTTTTTTGACGTTTTTGAAAAAAAAAGTTTTGTTAAAAAATTAAATGGTAGAGATCTATATTTATTTAAGCAGTGACAATAAAATAGCATGGAAAATATTTTCTTAACCCATATAAGCCTAGCGTCCCTTTTTTGGGACATAGGCAAACGTGCAGACCCAGATGAGCCGCCGCATAATGCGGCGTCTCATCAGGGTCTACACAGTTTGCTTAAGGGAAAAATCAATTTATGTTAACATTATCAAAATAAAATTAACCTGACATCCCTTATATTGAGAGTGGACTCATCCAAATGATAGGGATGGGAGAATCCATTCGGCTTAAATGGGTTAAATAGCATGGAAAATATTTTCTAAACAAACATCCTCATAACCACTGAAATGCTATGGAACGAATTAAAATAAAAAACTGCAGAAAAAAGAACAAAATACATCAATGCAATTATAATAAAACAACCTTGCACTAAAATGGCTTCTACTAACATTTTTCAGATGAAAAGGTTTGATATTTTCTTTCAGTTTGGACACTCTTGGAGGAGTCTGATCAGGGTCCACACGGCATGCATGCAGAAATATGTTTGAAATGTTTGCAAGAAGATATAGCTGCTGATATACATAAATAATATATAACAAGGATTTCCTTTACTGTGAATAAACAGTGTAGACCAGTGGCACCAGATCTGGTTCTACACTGTTTGCAAAACCATTCCGGTCAAGATTCTATAGATAACCCTTTGATGTAATGATGATGATGATTTCGTGTTTAACGACGCGTCAACCCTTTTTGTGGGTCATAAGCGTCAAACGGTTGATGGTTAAACGGCACGAACAATTATGATGATATTAAAAGTAAAAAGTCAGAATGATAATGTATAAAAATCTGAAACAGTTAAATCTTATGAAAAAGTCCAATTTCTTTTAAGAATAAAATAATATTATCAACAGGTACATCTCGAAACAGTTGTTGCAAAGTGTCAGCTTTGAAATATAAAATACGTGAGGGTGAAAAGTCAACACAGTCAATTAAGATATGTTTCACAGTGAATGGCTGATCACAACCTACACAAGAAGGCTGATCATCACCATTAAAAATATAAGAATGAGTAACTCTAGTATGGCCGATGCGCAGTCGTGTTAATACTACGTCCTCTTTTCTGGAAAACTGTGGAGGAGAGCATTTTTTACTAACGACAGGTTTAATGGCATGGAGTTTGTTATTTATTGCACGGTCCCATTCGCCTTGCCATTCCGACAAGATGTATCTATTGATAAATGGTTTAAAATTGTTAAAAGGAATTTTAAAAACAGATGGATCAAGATTGAGCGATTCCTTTGCTTTCTTGTCAGCATATTCATTGCCGACAATGCCAATATGGCTCGGAAGCCAACAAAACAAGATTTGGTGTGTTTTAGAAATTTCATGATGTTTTTCGATCAATTTTTGAATTTGAGGATTTTTAGATGATGAATGGTCTAAAGCCTTAAGCACAGAAAGTGAATCCGAAAATATAATTGCTTTTTGAATTGTTGAAGAACTGATAAAATCTAAAGCTAGGTCTATTGCTTTGGCTTCAGCTGTAAAAATAGATGAACCATCTGGAAGGCGCATGGTTTTGTGCGTATCTTTAGAAACATACGCACAGCCAACTTTATCTCCTTCTTTGGAACCATCAGTATAGACTTGCTGGTAATCATTGTAACGTGACTGCAGTACCTGAAAGTTTTGTTTGAGAAGTATTGGATTTGATTCGGATTTTTTTCCATCATGTAAGTCGAACAGAATAGAAGGTTGTTTAATACACCAAGATGGAACTTCGGCGGTTTCATGTTTTTGAATATTTTTAAGGTCGATACCTGAATTTTCCAGCAGTGGTAAAATACGTAATCCAAAAGGTTTGATTGCTGTGGGTTTTGTTTCATACTTATCTACAAATTGAGGTCGAAATGAAATTTTGGATGCCGGGTTAGATGGATTTGCAGCAAGTCTGATAGCATACTGAAGAGAAAGTTTCTCTCTGCGCGAGGTTAAAGATGGTTCACCTGCTTCTACATAAAGGCTTAATACTACCCTGTGGGACACCCTGTTCTTGATCATAGAAATCTGACAGGGTAGACCCCACACGCACCTGAAACATGCGCTCCCCTAAAAAGCTTTTAATAAAACTGGGAAGTTTTCCTCTTAAGCCAATGTTATGTAGATCTTTCAATATTCCATAACGCCATGTTGTATCATATGCTTTCTCCAAGTCGAAAAAGACAGCCACTACGTGTTCTTTGTTAATAAAAGCATCTCGTATAAATGTTTCTAGTCTTATTAAATTGTCATTGGTACTACGTTCCGAACGAAAGCCCGATTGATATTCTGAAATGAGGTTGTTGGACTCTAAGTACCAGACTAATCTCTTGTTTATCATTCTCTCCAATGTTTTACACAAACAACTTGTCAAAGCTATCGGACGATAATTTGTAGGTTCTGCATGATCTTTCCCTGGTTTCGGAATTGGTACAACTGTAGCTACACGCCAACTCTCAGGACAGACCCCCGTTTCCCAAATATTATTAAAGATATCTAAAAGTGTTGTAAGAGAACTTTTTGGTAGATGCTTAAGCATCTGATAATGAATTTCATCGGGGCCGGTTGCCGTATCATGTGATTTTTCAATGGCTTCAACGAGTTCGGATAAGTTAAATGGTGTGTTGTATTCTTCGTGATTAAGGGATTTGAAGTTAAGTTTTCTTTTCTCCTGGTCCTTTTTGAAATTTCTAAAAGTGTCAGAATAATTACGCGATGATGAATTTCTCAAAAATGTGTGACCAAGAGTATCTGAAATATCTTTTTTTGTTGAAGCTATTGTGTCAAATTCAGTATTTAAATGTGTAAAACTAGAAGACTTTGTTTTTCCTGAAATTTTTCGTACCATATCCCAAACCTTTTTAATGGGGGTTTTATAGTTCAATTTGGAGACATATTCTCTCCATGACTTTCGTTTGGAAGCTCGGATTGTTCGCCGAGCTTTAGCTCTAAAAACTTTTACGTCGTTGAGCTTTTCTGAAGTGGGATTTTTGCAGAACTTATTTAGAGCCTGTTTACGCTTTTTAATAGCTTCTTTACAGTCATTATTAAACCAAGGCTTGCTTTTCTTAGTATTTGTGGAGGTCTTTGGAATGCATTGTTCTGATATGTTAATAAGTGTATCTGTGAAATCAGAAACAATGTCAGATGATTCATTTAAGTGATCAACTGATAACTCTTCTTCACATAAATTATGGAATAATTCCCAGTCGGCTTTATTCATTTTCCATTTCTGGTTACAGTCTTCATCTGGTTCGTTTACGCTCTCTATTATAACAGGAAAGTGATCACTTCCGCACTGATCATCATGAACAGACCAGTCATAGTCCAAGAAGAGAGATGGGTGACACAAAGAGAGATCTAAAGAAGACAAATGACCTGTCGCAGGGTGAAGGTAAGTATAAGATTTATCATTCATCAAGCAAAGATCGTTCTTTGCAATAAAATCTTCGACAAGTGCTCCTCTGTTATTGACATCTTTACAGCCCCATAGAATATTGTGACCATTGAAGTCGCCAACTAAAAGATATGGCGATGGAAGTTGACTCAGCAATGAGTCAAGATGTTCGGGCTTTAAAGAAAATGAGGGTGGGATATATAGAGAACAAATTGTAGTTTCTTTATCCAGAGAAACCGATACTGCTACAGCTTGTAGGTCTGTTTTTAATTTGATCTCTCTTTGTGGTAAACATGATTTAACAAAAATTGAGCTGCCACCAGATGGTTTGTTACCATCAGAATAGATATAGTTGTATGTATTGAAACCCCTGACATCTATGTTGTCATCAGTTTTTAAAAAAGTTTCTTGCAAACAAAATACCGATGGGGTTAGTAGCGAAATAAGTAATAAGAGTTCATTATAATTTGATTTAAGACCTCGACAATTCCATTGTATTATTTTGTGTTTTAAATCCATTTTAAGGAGAGATATTTAAAGACTAGAAACTATTATGGAGGTGCAATTGGTGATATAGATCTGCTACCACCAGCTCGTGGTGTGGCAGACCTCGATCTGTTATTGCCACTTGGTGATGATGGAGTTTCAGTCAACTCCATATCACTGTCACTCAAAGATCCGAATCTGTTCTGAAATTTTATATTGTCTCTTTCCATTTTACGTTGTCTGTCTGTTTGTCTTTGAGACAATTGATGTTTTTTTTATCGGATCTTGCGACCCCTTGTTAGTTCGACCTGGGTCGGGTTTCTCTTTTACATTCGGCGCTGGCTTCGGTACGGTCGCTGTCGACCGATCCGAAGCAACCTGGATTGCGCCTTTTGATAAATTGGTTGAACTTTGTGGTGCTGGAGTGGATTTACTCCATGCACCAGACTTTTTCAGTTCAGCAATGTATGATTCAGCAGTCTGTGTTGCGGAGCTGGTACATTTTACACCAGCACCCTTTGTGATGCTGGCGAAACTGGTGGTTGGTGTTATGTATCGCTCTTCGACAATCTTCCGCGCTTCTGGGAATGGTATCCCCCTTTGGTATTTGACGGTAAGTATTTCTTTTTCTTTTTTCCACGCCGGACAGTCTCGGGAGAAAACAGCATGTTTGCCATCACAATTTACGCATTTGGGTTCATTTTTGCAGTTGAGGTGATTATCAACATGCTTTTCTTCACCACAATTAGGAGTTTTAGCTCATACAAGTTGGGGAGCAGATCGGTATACTTTATTACATCTTTACCGGTCTTTAATAAGATCTAAATTAGATTATGGGTCTGTTGTTTATGGTTCTGCCAGAAAGTCCTATTTAAAATCCTTGGATACTATCCATCACCAAGGCCTTCGTCTGGCCATGGGAGCCTTCCGTACTTCTCCCGTATTAAGCCTTTATGTAGAAGCAGGTGAACCATCTTTAACCTCGCGCAGAGAGAAACTTTCTCTTCAGTATGCTATCAGACTTGCTGCAAATCCATCTAACCCGGCATCCAAAATTTCATTTCCACCTCAATTTGTAGATAAGTATGAAACAAAACCCACAGCAATCAAACCTTTTGGATTACGTATTTTACCACTGCTGGAAAATTCAGGTATCGACCTTAAAAATATTCAAAAACATGAAACGGCCGAAGTTCCATCTTGGCGTATTAAACAACCTTCTATTCTGTTCGACTTACATGATGGAAAAAAATCCGAATCAAATCCAATACTTCTCAAACAAAACTTTCAGGTACTGCAGTCACGTTACAATGATTACCAGCAAGTCTATACTGATGGTTCCAAAGAAGGAGATAAAGTTGGCTGTGCGTATGTTTCTAAAGATACGCACAAAACCATGCGCCTTCCAGATGGTTCATCTATTTTTACAGCTGAAGCCAAAGCAATAGACCTAGCTTTAGATTTTATCAGTTCTTCAACAATTCAAAAAGCAATTATATTTTCGGATTCACTTTCTGTGCTTAAGGCTTTAGACCATTCATCATCTAAAAATCCTCAAATTCAAAAATTGATCGAAAAACATCATGAAATTTCTAAAACACACCAAATCTTGTTTTGTTGGCTTCCGAGCCATATTGGCATTGTCGGCAATGAATATGCTGACAAGAAAGCAAAGGAATCGCTCAATCTTGATCCATCTGTTTTTAAAATTCCTTTTAACAATTTTAAACCATTTATCAACAGATACATCTTGTCGGAATGGCAAGGCGAATGGGACCGTGCAATAAATAACAAACTCCATGCCATTAAACCTGTCGTTAGTACAAAATGCTCTCCTCCACAGTTTTCCAGAAAAGAGGACGTAGTATTAACTCGACTGCGCATCGGCCATACTAGAGTTACTCATTCTTATATTTTTAATGGTGATGATCAGCCTTCTTGTGTAGGTTGTGATCAGCCATTCACTGTGAAACATATCTTAATTGACTGTGTTGACTTTTCACCCTCACGTATTTTATATTTCAAAGCTGACACTTTGCAACAACTGTTTCGAGATGTACCTGTTGATAATATTATTTTATTCTTAAAAGAAATTGGACTTTTTCATAAGATTTAACTGTTTCAGATTTTTATACATTATCATTCTGACATTTTACTTTTAATATCATCATAATTATTCATGCCGTTTAACCATCAACCGTTTGACGCTTATGACCCACAAAGAGGGTTGACGCGTCGTTAAACACGAAATCATCATCATCATCATCACCACAATTAGGACAGAGTTTTTTTCTCTGACATCTGCTTTCGTGATGGCCAAAAGCCTGACAAGAGTAACATCTAAGAGGGTTTGGGATGTATACCTCTACGTTAATGGAAAGATATGCTACTTTGATTTTCTTGTTATTGGTGTATTAAAAGTCAACACATAAGTTGCTGTTGGTTTTAGTACACCATTTCTACGAACTTGAATGTTACGAACACCAACAACTCCCTGATCCTTAAGGTTATCGACTATCTCTTCATCTGAGCAAGGACGCAGTTCTGGACTGCGAATCACTCCCTTAGATGAATTGAGCGTGTTATGTAAAGCGACTTTAACTTTTAGATCAAAGAGTTTGTTGGTGTTTAGCAGGCTTACCACTTGCTGTTTTTTCTCGACTTCCAAGAGAAGATCACCCGATTTGAGTTGTTTTATACTCTTAGGGTGTCCGGCAATGGAGAGAATACTTTTCTCGATGACGAAGGGGGAAAGGCTAGATACAGTTCGTGTATCGTCAAGTGACGTAACGACCAAGAAACGCGGAACATTGTCAAAATTTGTTTCAGCAGACTGCTGACTAGATTGTTGACTTGACTGCTGACTGGATTGTTGACTGTGTTCATCCGATTCGGATGAATCTTCTTGTTTTTTACGTTTAGGTGCGTTGTGGTTAGGTGATTTGCGGTTAGGTGATTTGCGGTTATGTTTTTTTCCAGGAGCCATAAGAAAAAAATTCTAGTTTCGTCCCAAGTGCTCTCCGCCCTCCGTGGAGCCCTACAAGGGAACACCATACTGGAGTGGTTATCCAACTCGCAGATGTTAGAGATACACGTGAGATATACTCGTATAAACAAAATGCCTACACGATTGATCCGTTAAGCCACCGCCTTCTAGAGATAAAAAGACAGAAAAGGGTAAGGTAAATGGGCATATGGTTGGTATCAGGAAAGATACAAAAAGAGTTGAAGAGAAAGCAAAGCGGTATCTCTAGGGCTCGGCGTGACCAGCCGATTGACCCTGCCGGACCGCACAGCCACCCGTCTACACCGAAAAGCCAGGCCAAAGAGGCGTGTTGGGCACCTGAAGCACCGCCACCTCAGGTAACCCTCAACCTCCAGGATCCCTTCTTCCGGCTTACAGGACGCCACCCACGGCAAACGGGTGGTACTTCCTTTAGCTCTTCCCAGTGGGCACATTGACCACAGCAGCAACGTGCCCAGTGGGAATTGAGCCCCCAGGGCCACGGCAAGGCAGGAAGTCTAATACCTGGGGGAACCCTTTGATGTAACATTCTGATCTAGACAGCTGGGCAATAGCTCATCGTAAAGAAAAAATGGTAAAAAGGAAAATCGCAAAAATATTCTAATCCAGGCTCTTTCGTTTAATTCCTTCAACTCCTGTACTGTGAGAAGACTGTGTAGACCATGATCAGACTCTGCAGCACTTAGTGGCGTCTTATAGGAGTCTACGCTGTTTGCAAACCCCAACACATGATTCCAGTCTAGATTCTTTAGATAACGCTCTAACGTAACACTCACAGCAATAAGAAAAGCATAGCTATTTTCTATAAATAATTGTTACATGGATAGAAAAAGTCATTTGGATATCAACATCTAAAAGCTTCTTTTGGGACGATTGAAAACAAACGACCAAAAAAGAACTGAATTGTCACCAGTGGAATTCGTTTCACTTACCGTTCCAATGCGGTTCTTCTGTCGCGATTCATTTTTATGGTTTGTCTTTGATGATAATGATGATTTCGTCTTTAACGACGCGTCAACCCTCTTTGTGGGTCATAAGCGTCAAACGGTTAATGGTTAAACGGCATGAATAATTATGATGATATTAAAAGTAAAAAGTCAGAATGATGATGTATAAAAATCTGAAACAGTTAAATCTTATGAAAAAGTCCAATTTCTTTTAAGAATAAAATAATATTATCAACAGGTACATCTCGAAACAGTTGTTGCAAAGTGTCAGCTTTGAAATATGAAATACGTGAGGGTGAAAAGTCAACACAGTCAATTAAGATATGTTTCACAGTGAATGGCTGATCACAACCTACATAAGAAGGCTGATCATCACCATTAAAAATATAAGAATGAGTAACTCTAGTATGGCCGATGCGCAGTCGTGTTAATACTACGTCCTCTTTTCTGGAAAACTGTGGAGGAGAGCATTTTGTACTAACGACAGGTTTAATGGCATGGAGTTTGTTATTTATTGCAAGGTCCCATTCGCCTTGCCATTCCGACCAGATGTATCTGTCGATAAATGGTTTAAAATCATTAAAGGGAATTTTAAAAACAGATGGATCAAGATTGAGCGATTCCTTTGCTTTCTTGTCAGCATATTCATTGCCGACAATGCCAATATGGCTCGGAAGCCAACAAAACAAGATTTGGTGTGTTTTAGAAATTTCATGATGTTTTTCGATCAATTTTTGAATTTGAGGATTTTTAGATGATGAATGGTCTAAAGCCTTAAGCACAGAAAGTGAATCAGAAAATATAATTGCTTTTTGAATTGTTGAAGAACTGATAAAATCTAAAGCTAGGTCTATTGCTTTGGCTTCAGCTGTAAAAACAGATGAACCATCTGGAAGGCGCATGGTTTTGTGCGTATTTTTAGAAACATACGCACAACCAACTTTATCTCCTTCTTTGGAACCATCAGTATAGACTTGCTGGTAATCATTGCAACGTGACTGCAGTACCTGAAAGTTTTGTTTGAGAAGTATCGGATTTGATTCGGATTTTTTGCCATCATGTAAGTCGAACAGAATAGAAGGTTTTTTAATACACCAAGATGGAACTTCGGCCGTTTCATGTTTTTGAATATTTTTAAGGTCGATGCCTGAATTTTCTAGCAGTGGTAAAATACGTAATCCAAAAGGTTTGATTGCTGTGGGTTTTGTTTCATACTTATCTACAAATTGAGGTGGAAATGAAATTTTGGATGCCGGGTTAGATGGATTTGCAGCAAGTCTAATAGCATACTGAAGAGAAAGTTTCTCTCTACGCGAAGTTAAAGATGGTTCACCTGCTTCTACATAAAGGCTTAATACGGGAGACGTACGGAAGGCTCCCATAGCCAGACGAAGGCCTTGGTGATGGATGGTATCCAAGTATTTTAAATAGGACTTTCTGGCAGAACCATAAACAACAGACCCATAATCTAATTTAGATCTTATTAAAGACCGATAAAGATGTAATAAAGTATACCGATCTGCGCCCCAACTTGAATGAGCTAAAACTTTCAAAAGATTCAAAGCTTTTAAGCATTTTGCTTTAAGATATTTAATATGGGGAATAAAAGATAACTTTTGGTCAAATATGACCCCAAGAAATTTGGCTTCTTCAACAACAGGAATTTGTGATCCGTATAAGAACAGGGAAGGATGGTCGTGTTTCTTCCGTAGCTTACAAAAATGAACACACTGCGTTTTCGACTTGGAGAACTTGAAACCATTTTTATCAGTCCATTCTTCTATTCATTTTAAATTTTGTTGTAACTTTCGTTCAATTGTTTTCATGTTTTTTTGAACGGTAACATATACAAGTTCAATTGTTTTCATGTTTTTTGAACGGTAACATATACAAAAATCATCAACATACAATGAACAGTCTGTTTTGTCGTCCAAACATTGTACAATATTATTTATTTTGATGTTAAATAGTGTAGTTGAGAGAATACTACCCTGTGGGACACCCTGCTCTTGTGCATAGAGATCTGACAGGGTAGATCCCACGCGGACTTGAAATACACGCTCACCTAAAAAACTTTGAATAAAACTGGGAAGTTTTCCCCTTAAGCCGAGTTTACGGAGATCTCTCAATATTCTATAACGCCACGTGGTATCATATGCTTTCTCCAAGTCGAAAAAGACAGCAACTACGTGTTCTTTATTAATAAAAGCATCTCGTATAATTGTTTCTAACCTATTAAATTGTCGTTGGTACTACGTTCCGAACGAAAACCTGACTGATATTCTGAAACGAGGTTGTTGGACTCTAAGTACCAGACTAATCTCTTGTTTATCATTCTCTCCAATGTTTTACACAAACAAATTGTCAAAGCTATCGGTCGATAATTCGTAGGTTCTGCATGATCTTTCCCTGGTTTTGGAATTGGTACAACTGTAGCAAAACGCCAGCTCTCAGGACAGACCCCAGTTTCCCAAATATTATTAAAGATATCTAAAAGTGTTGAAAGGGAACTTTTTGGCAGATGCTTAAGCATCTGTTAATGAATTTCATCGGGGCCGGTTGCTGTATCGTGTGATTTTTCAATGGTTTCCACTAGTTCGGATAAGTTAAAAGGTTTGTTGTATTCTTCGTGATTGTGGGATTTGAAGTTAAGATATCTTTTCTCTTGGTCCTTTTTGAAATTTCTAAAAGTGTCAGAATAATTTCGCGGTGATGAATTGCTAAAAAATGTGCTACCATGAGTATCTGAAATATCTTTTTTAGTTGAAGCTTTTGTGTCAAAACTAGTATTTAAATGTGTAAAACTAGGGGACTTTGTTTTTCCTGAAATTTTTCGTACCATATCCCAAACCTATTTAATGGGGGTTTTGTAGTTCAATTTGGAGACATATTCTCTCCATGACTTTCGTTTGGAAGCTCGGATTGTTCGCCGAGCTTTAGCTCTAAAACTTTAACATCGTTTAGCTTTTCTGAAGTGGGACTTTTGCAGAACTTATTTAGAGCCTGTTTGCGCTTTTAAATAGCTTCTTTACAGTCATTATGAAACCAAGGCTTGCTTTTCTTGGTATTTGTGGAGGTCTTTGGAATGCATTGTTCTGATATATTAATAAGTGTATCTGTGAAATCAGAGACAATGTCAGATGATTCGTTTAAGTGATCAACTGATAACTCTTCTTCACATAAATTACGGAATAATTCCCAGTCGGCTTTATTCATTTTCCATTTCTGGTTACAGTCCTCATCTTGTTCGTTTACGTTCTCAATTATAACAGGGAAGTGATCACTTCCGCACTGATCATCATGAACAGACCAGTCATAGTCCAAGAAGAGAGATGGGTGACACAAAGAGAGATCTAAAGAAGACAAATGACCTGTCGCTGGGTGAAGGTAAGTAAAAGATTTATCATTCATCAAGCAAAGATCGCTCTTTGCAATAAAATCTTCAACAAGTGCTCCTCTGTTATTGATATCTTTACAGCCCCATAGAATATTGTGACCATTGAAGTCGCCAACTAAAAGATATGGCGATGGAAGTTTACTCAGCAATGAGTCAAGATGTTCGGGCTTTAAAGAAAATGAGGGTGGAATATAAAAAGAGCAAACTGTAGTTTCTTTATCCAGAGAAACCGATACTGCTTCAGCTTGTAGGTCTGTTTTTAATTTAATCTCTCTTTGTGGCAAACATGATTTAACAAGAATTGAGCTGCCACCAGATGGTTTGTTACCATCAGAATAGATATAGTTGTATGTATTGAAACCCCTGACATCAATGTTGTCATCAGTGTTTAAAAAAGTTTCTTGCAAACAAAAAACCGATGGGTTTAATAACGAAATAAGTAATAAGAGTTCATTATAATTTGATTTAAGACCTCGACATTTCCATTGTATTATTTTGTGTTTTAAATCCATTTTATGAAGAGATTAAGACTAGAAACTATTATGGAGCTGCAATTGGTGATATAGATCTGCTACCAGCAGCTCGTGGTGTTGCTGACCTCGATCTGTTATTGCCAATTGGTGATGATGGAGTTTCAAACTCCATATCACTGTCACTCAAAGATCCGAATCTGTTCTGCAATTTTATATTGTCTCTTTCCATTTTACGTTGTCTGTCTGTTTGTCTTTGAGACAGTTGATGTTTTTTTGTTTTAGAGACATTTGCTTTTCCGGATCTTCCGGTCCCTTAGTAGTTCGACCGGAGTCGAGTTTCTCTTTTACATGCGGCGCTGGCTTCGGTACGGTCGCTGTCGACCGATCCGAAGCAACCTGGATTGCGCCATTTGATAACTTGGTTGAACTTTGTGGCGCTGGAGTTTACTCAGAGATTTTTTCAGTTCAGCTATGTATGAATCAACAGTCTGTGTTGCGGAGCTGGACACTTTTACACCAGCACCCTTTGTGATGCTGGCGTAACTGGTGGTCGGTGTTGCGTTTTGATCCTCAACAATTTTCCGCGCTTCTGGGAAGGTTATCGCTCTTTGTTATTTTACAGTGAGTATTTCTTTTTCTTTTTTCCATGCCGGACAATCTCGAGAGAAAACAGCATGATTGCCACCACAATTGATGCATTTGGCTTCATTCTTACAGTTTTGATGATTATCAACATGTTTGTCTTTACCACAGTTTGGACAAAGTTGTTTCTTCTGACATCTGCTTTCGTGGTGGCCAAAAACCTGACATGAGTAACATCTGAGAGGGTTTGGTATATATACCTCTACGTTAACCGAAAGATATGCTACTTTGATTTTCTTGGGCAGAACTGGTGTATTAAAGGTCAACACGTAAGTACCTGTTGGCTTCAATACACCATCTCTACGAACTTGGATGTTACGT
This sequence comes from Lucinisca nassula, assembly GCA_963580285.1. NCBI lineage: Eukaryota > Metazoa > Mollusca > Bivalvia > Lucinida > Lucinidae > Lucinisca > Lucinisca nassula. The sequence continues at coordinate 52,102,781 of OY757020.1, forward strand.
ACTGCAATGACGCCCTCAGATCTCAAGTTGTCAATTATCTCTGCATCGGTGCAAGGACGTAGCTCTGGGCTGCGGATGACACCTTTACACGAACTGAGTGTATTGTGCAGAGACACCTTGACCTTGAGATCAAAGAGCTTTGTGGTACCAAGCAGGCTTTTAACCTGCTGTTCTCTCTCTACTTCCAAGAGGAGATCACCTGACTTAAGCTTTTTGATGCTTTTTGGGTGTCCGGCAATGGACATAATACTCTTTTCAATAACAAAAGGCGATAAACTTGACACAGTGCGAGTTTCTTCGACTGATGTCATAACCAAGAAGCGTGGAAAATTTAAGATCTTTGGTGCTTCAGACTGCTGACTAGACTGTTGACTAGATTGGTGACTGGGATCATCCGTTTCGGATGAATCCTCGTCTTTTTTACGTTTAGATGCGTGGGTGCGGTTTTTTTTTCCATGAGGCATAAGGAAAAAATTCTAGTTTCGTCCCAAGTGCTCTCCGCCCTCCGTGGAGCCCTACAAGGGAACACCATAATGGAGTGGTTATCCAACTCGCAGGTGTTAGAGATACACGTGAGATATACTCGTATAAACAAAATGCCTACACGATTGATCCGTTTAGCCACCGCCTTCTAGAGATAAAAAGACAGAAAAGGGTAAGGTAAATTGGCATATGGTTGGTATCAGGAAAGATACAAAAAGAGTTGAAGAGAAAGCAAAGCGGTATCTCTAGGGCTCGGCGCGACCAGCCGATTGACAGTGCCGGACCGCACGGCCACCCGTCTACACCGAAAAGCCAGGCCAAAGAGGCGTGTTGGGTACCTGAAGCACCGCCACCTCAGGCAACCCTCAACCTCCAGAATCCCTTCTTCCGGCTTACAGGACGCCACCCACGGCAAACGGGTGGTACTTCCTTTAGCTCTTCCAAGTTGGCACAGAGACCACAGCGGCAATGTGCCCAGTGGGAATTGAGCCCCCAGGGCCACGGCAAGGCAGGAGGTCTAATACCTGGGGGGGGGGGGGGGGGGCGTTGTTAGTATTGCATATGTATACTTTTTCGTTTGTTTTGGATAGCAAGTTGGCTATTTTGTGGGAAAGTGACTGTCATTTTGGCTTTTCCCCAATTGGTGTTTCCATTAGGGTCTAATTATTTCATGTTTGGGTTTCTTTCCCTTTGGTGTCTCTGATAACTGTATCGATTCCTGATCATCGCGTTCACGTCTATTTTGACCATAAGTCAACGCTTTAACAAGTCCGTGTGACCAACGATGTGCTGACGTCGATATGCCGTTCTTGCCTCGTATCGATGATGGTCGGACGTTGTCCTTTTGTTTGTTTGATTTGATGTTAAACGTCCCTGTCAACACTGAATAGGTCATTTTGGAGACATTGCTTCCAATTTTGTGGGACATTTACCCGACATCTCAAGCCCTGTCGCCCAATGAAACCAATATGGTTTATAAGCATGGACGGTCCGACTCGCGCCGCTTTGCCTGGGCAGGCTTAGATCCTCTAAATGGTTTACCAGTACTTGTGTGTGGTCGGTTTAAGCCCCGGCGGGCGGGGGCCGTCGGACGTTGGCCTAGCATTACAAGATGGCTGGGCTATAGCTCACCGTAAAATGGTATTAAAATCATGAAAAGAAGATAATGTTTCGTCTAACCCTTAAATTCCTGTACTATTAGCAGACAGTGCAGACCCTGATCAGATGCCATACTGTTTGCTAGACTGAGCACTTGATTCCAGTCCAGATTCGATAGATAACCCTCTTATGCAGCAATCACACCTCACTGTGATAAGAATAGTGTGGCGTTTTACTATAAATAATCATTACCTGAATTTTCTACAAGTCAGTGATGGTCACTTTGACTTCAGTATTGAAAGGTTACTGCGCTTCATAACTCTGGACATTTCAGCCACGTGATTTAAAAATTAATCAAGGAGGACTGGATAGACAGACACAAAAACAAACCATAACTATTTTTTCCTTTGACATCAGTGTGATCTTGACTTTGGAGCTACAGCAACATAATTATGATCTTATGATTGTTATAATTTCTGCCTGTTTTTTTTTAAATAATCCACCAAGGAATGATTTCAATCCACCAAAGAATGACAAAATTATGGACCAGACACAAAAATAGGCCATATTTTTAATGTTTGACCTTGACCTTGAAGCACATCCTCCCATGATTTGCATATTTCTACTGAGCAATTTTAAATTTTATCAAGGGTTATCAAAGTTGTGGATCTGACACGATCTGTACATGCATCCATTCATCCATATAGGTCCCCGCCCATCGAGGTTTGGAGAAACAGATTACACACAGAGCTGAAACCGGCCGCAAATCAGTACTGTTAACACGTTTAGAAAGTCTCAGAGCCTGCCAGCAAAGTGTTGCAAGTCTGACCGTCCCTACTGGTTTGTGTCAGGGCAGTAGGGCTTGAGACGTCATTTCATCGCATGTTGGGTGGAAGTCCCGAAAAATGATGGCGGGGACATAAAAAGAACAACTAGGTCAAAAATAAAAATAATGAAATATTTGTTTAACGACCCTGTCAACACCATATAGGTAATTTGGACGCCTTGCTTCCAATTTTGTGGGACTTTCACCCGACATTGAGGTGAAATGAAATCTCAATCCCTGCTGCCAAATGAAAACAATAGGGTTTATAAGCATGGACGGTCCGACTCGCAACGGTTTGGCTGGGCAGGCTTCGATCCACTAAGAGGTTTACCAGTACTCATGTGCGGCCGGATTCAGCCCTGCGTGGAAGCATCATGCAGCCCATTTATTTTCTCAAGCCCCGATCGGCGGGGCCCATAGAATGAAATAAAATTATGTATCATGATAAGAAACACCACTAAGACTACTGAAGTAATATAACAAGTTTGAAACGGGTCTCCGTGGCCTAGTGGATAAGAGCATTGACTCGTCATCATTAGGTCTCACCGCTGTGGTTCGAGCCTCGCTCGGGTCACATGTGAGACGCCAAGTTCTGCAATGGAAGGTCAGGTAGGTTTTCTCCGGGTACTCCGGTTTTCACCCACCTCTGATTAACAATCGGCTCGATATGAGTGAAATACTCTTGGAAGGGCCGTACCCCCCCCCAAAAAAAAAAAAAAAAAAAATATTAGAGACTTCATGTACACTCCATATTTTCCAGTTCTATGGTGTATTCCTTGCTTCCAAAGGATAACACAAGATTTTCGAAATCTTTGACATTTTTAATACGCATTGTGTACGAAGACAGACATTGTATTTTTTCTCCTTCTTAGAAGGAGAATAAGAAGGAGAAGAAGAAGAAAGGTGAAAGGTTTTGTTTAATTGATTTGACGTATAACGTCAACACTATTCAGGTCATTTTGGAGACGTAGGTGAAAGTTAACTACTATATAAATATATAAAGGAATCCATTCGTTCACACACAGAGTATTTATTCTACATTCCCTTAGAAGAAGAAGAAGACGTTTTCTACATTCTCAAAATATAAATTCTATCTATTCATTTTACTTTGATGAAAAGCTTGTCATTACGAAAACACGCCTATACGAATACAGTGTAACCTTTCTCGCCGAAAAATGTAACATTTTGAGATGAAAAATTATAATATTTTTCTTATTTCTGCTCAAAATATAGATTATGGGTACTCGTTAGAACCGCCTCGACGAGGCGGTTCTATCGAGTACCCACAATCTATGTTTTTGAGCAGAAATAAGAGGTTCTATCGAGTACCCACAATCTTTGTTTTTGAGCAGAAATAAGAAAAATAATTTATACCCCTTAAATCCGTTTTACTATATAAAAGTGGGGTTCAAGGGGGTCAAATTTGTATAGGCGTGTTTTCGTGATGATTTTGTTTCCTTGTAAATTAGAATGAATCATGACTATATTGTTTTCTTTGGTTGTCTATTCAAACCATTGCTATTGCATAACTGAGAAAGCAGGCATGCTTAACAGATAAAGACATGTCAATCATTTTTGAAATTTCTGTCTATCACTGTGATGTCACAATACCCCTCAGCCAATTAGATCAATAGAATTGATGTATATCCTTAATAGTCATATAAAGATTTTTGTGCCCCTTCTGGTAAATGCAAATTTGTAGAAATTGGTCATTATGGCAGATCTAATTGTTTTGTTTGTTTTTAATTTGCAAGGAACTAAATACAAGCTTTTCATAAAATAAATTAACTCACATTTAGTTCTGATATAACAAACAAATTAAAAATCTTCAGACCTTATTTTGAGAATATAGAAAATGTCTTATAATATTTTGAGATAATAGAAAACTACTTCTTCTTCTAAGAGGGAGCAGAATAAATAAATAAATAAATAAATAAAAGCCCTGCAAATGAATAAATTCCTATATATTTTTATACAGTCGAACTTCGACGGCTCGAACCCCTTTGGGATCATGAAAATTTGTTCGAGACAGCGAAGTTCGAGCCACTGTTGCATACTTCCAGAAAACATAACGGGGTAATTTTTGGACTTCTTTTCGGTGTTCTGTAACATAAATGCATGCTGTGTGTACTCATTAGAATCGCCTCATTGAGGCGATTCTAATGAGTACACACAGAAAACATTTGCAAGATAAAATAAGAAAATCTCCTTAATTATTTCACACTTTTTCTTATGCAGAGGAATTCCCTAGGGACTCAAAAACGGGTTCGACTCAGTCGTGGTAAACGAGCCGTCGGTGTTCGAGCCATCGAAGTTCGACTGTATTGTAGAAAACTTACACCTTTCTTCTTGTTGTTGTTCTTAGAGGAAGTAGATTTTTTTTCTTCTTTTTACCATTTTACCTTTACAGTGAATCATCACGTGAACAAGTCCGTGAAATGAGCACCCCCTTACACCCCACTTTATATAGAGAAAACTGGGGTTTACGTGGGTTAACAATATTTGTCTTATTTCTGCTCCAAGACATAGGTTGTGGGTACTCGTTAGAACCGCCTCAATGAGGCGGTTCTAACGAGTACCCACAACCTATGTTTGCAGTATAAATAAGAAAAATATCAAAGATTTTCGTCAGGAAAGTAGCCATTTTGGAGATGTTAAAATTGCACTATATCGCACGGGTGTGTTATCGTAATGCCCCGCCATCTAGATCAGAACGTTACGTCAGAGGGTTATCAATAGAATCTTGACTGGAATCATGTGTTTGGTTGTTGCAAACAGTGCAGACCCAGATTTGATGTTGCTGGTTCTGCAGCAACTGATCTGGGTGTACAATGTTTACTGACAGCAAAGGAAATATTTGTTATGTATATCTTCTTGCAAACTTTTCAAATACATGCAGTGTGATCAGACTGCTCCTCTAGGATTTGGGTCCACTCTGCAAAAAAAAAAAAAAAAAAAATGGGTCCACACTGCAAAGAAAAAAAACAACGAAAAAAAAAAAACAACAAAAAAAAAACAACAACACAATTTGCCACAATGAGGTGGTTCTAATGTGCACCAATTACCTAACTTTGGAATATATGCTTTCTGCGGAAAAAATAAAGTTTTGGAGATGTGTACTTGAATGCATCATGACTCACGGAATTGCCCTCCTCTACTTTGGCATCATGTTTACAAATCCATATTATTAAAAACCCTTGTTACCCCACTTTCTTTAGAGAAAAGGCGGGATTAATATTGTAATAGTTTAATTATTTTTAGTTTTACTTAAAATGGTTGTTGGCAATTAAAAAAAGAACCACAGGCAGAAATAAGAATAAGTATCAAAAATCATCATCCCAAAAATACAATGTTTGACCGATGTAAGGAAGCATTATATCAAGACTGTTAAATGAAGACCCATCTAAACCCCACTTTCCGACCAATCTAAACCCCACTTTCCATAGAGAAACGTGGAGTTTATGGAAGGGGGTAGCATTACGAAAACGCGCCTATACAAATACATTGTAAACTCAACCAACGAAAAAACGAACCTTTTAGGATGAAAATTTCTGATAATTTTCTTATTTCTGCTCAAAATGTAGATTGTAGGTACTTGTTAAAACCGCCTCGATGAGGCGGGTTCTAACGAGTAACCACAATCTATATCTTAGAGTAGAAATAAGAATCACAGTACTGAAATTACTGAGGAAAGTTAATTTATGTTGAATAATTATTATGATAACAATGCCAGTCGTAGATCAAGCAGTTATCTAGACATTTTGTGAGGGTTAAAAAATTCGACGAAGAAAACAAAAATGATTCATCGATTGTTTTGAGTTTAACGGCAGGTCAACCCTTGTGGATCATTTTGTCTTCTCCAAGAGGAAGGGGGAAAGAGAAAGAAGAGATAGCAGAGGAGTTGAAAGTGTGGAACGGAGTGTTTGTTTTTGTTTGTTTGATTTGAGGTTTAACGTCCCCGTCAACACTGTAAAGGTCATTTTGGAGACGTTGCATCCAATTTTGTGGGACTTTTACCCGACATTGAGATGAAATGACATCTCAAGCCCTGTCGCCCAATGAAACCAATAGGGGTTTTTAGCATGGACGGTCCGCCTCGCACCGCGGTTCCTGGACAGGCTTAGATCCTCTAAGCGGTTTACCAGTAATAGTGTGCGGGCCGGATTCAGCTCTGCGTGGAAGCATCATGCAGCCCATATATTTCTTCAAGCCCCTATGGGCGGGGGCTTGAGGAACGGAGTGAATATCAACCCTCACCATCTACCGTTACCTGCTGCAAGGACAGCAGGCGTTGCCCAAATCTAAGTCAGTATCAGCTGGACTCCCCAGTGACACAAGATACATATCACCTGTGCCCCCCACCCAACTAGCCCCGCGAAGAAAAAAAAGGAAGAAAGATAAACGTGTCTGCTAATTTCTTCATGGTTTCTAAATTAGCTCAGTACATTCTGTGCTTGTCCCATCTGCTTATAATGTTATAGACAATTTCTCCTAGCTGGCACATGACGTCTTAGCAACGTCGCATCAACGTTGCGTTGATACGGCGATGCACCTACATTGTGCAGCCGCTTGGAGCTATGTTCCTTCGGGCGTCGGAATAACTTGAACGAAAACAATCATTTTTGGCTAAACCATTTGATTTAGACATTATAATATGTTCTATAAAACGGTTATCCTTTGGAAGCAAGGAATACACCACAGAACTGAAAAATATGGAGTGTACATGTTTTCTGGGCCAGACGCCGCGTTTAGCGAACTTCGACTACCCAAGGCGAATTAAAATACGTTTATTCCCAATAAAAACATTAACCAATAAATGCCAATTGTTTCAATACTGAGACATTCCGAAAGAGTTAAGACAGATAAGAGGCCACAGAATGTAGCGTCTGATCGGTGTCTTCACTATTTGCTAAATGTACGGAACTCGATGTAAAACTCACAGCTTACAAGACATGTTTTGTGATTAGAGCTCTCGAAAGCAGGTGAATAACTGTGTTTGATGTCGGTTAGTTATGGGTTGTTTAGTCGGTCACTGATAATCACAGAGAAGCGAGCTAACCCTTTTAACCCTGTAGACCGGCGTCTCTGCAACCCTTGTAGATTCTGATAAGACGGTACGTAGCTAGCACGACTCGCCAGAATCTACATGTACACTGTTTAATGTCATCATGTCAGTGAACTAATCCGAAATCCCTTTCTATAAGAATATACTTAAAGCGAGAAGAGTCCTGTCAGAAACTCAGGGATGAAAGAGTAAGACATAAATATCATCGGAAAGCGCGTAGGAAAATAGTCCTAGAGTATTGTTTTCTGTTCAGAATATGTCGTTTTGTGCCAATTAGTATTCAATCCGTGTAAAGTCTCGAAAAATGAAAATTTTATTTTGAAAGACCTTCCATGCCTGCAAAATTAGTTTTCAAGAGTTGCTTTGGACTACTTTATGCAGCGAGCGAATAGCGGAAGTGGAGTAACGCAGTCCAGTACCGGAAGTATAAATGTAATGACATAGAAACTGGATTTTATAAATCAACTTTCAAAAAAAAGGTTTACCCTTACCAACCCCAGTTTTACTATATAAAGTGGTGTTCGAGGAGATCAAAATTATATAGGCGTGTTTCCGTGATGGGTAGTGTTTATTATTTTTCTTACTATTGCTCAAAAACATAAATTGTGGGTACTTGTCGAAGAGAAACAATCTTCTACTGAGGAGAAACAATCCCAGACTAGTGTTAAGAAATCCAGAAAAAGAAAGCGAACAACACTCGTGGAGTTCAGAAATCAAAGACAAAATAGACATTTGAATAGAAGTGTCATAGACATAAGTTATAGTTAAGAAAAATACATTATTGTGTTAAGAAATTTTAAAACACATTGAAAACAGTAAAAGTTTTCCCGTCTTTGTTTGTTTATTGTAAACAGGTTATTCTTTAAAGAAATCATACCACCTGCATTACTTACTAACACTTGCGGAAAAATATTATCTGACAACCATCAGGAGATACAGTCTTGTGTCGAAGAGAAACAGTCTTGTGTCCCTTATATTATTTTAGTTTGGATAGCCTATTGGTCATTTTATGGGAAAGTAACTGTCCTTTTGGCTTTCCACTGTTCGTGTTTCCATTGGGGTCTGTTGCTTCATGTTTGTGTTTCTTTCCCTTTGGTGTCTCTGCTGGGAGCTGTGTGTTAATTGTATCGATTCCTGATCATTGCATCCACTTCTATTCTACTGAGGAGAAACAATCCCATTCTTTTTGAATGTTTGATTGAGGTTTAACGTCCCCGTCAACACTGTAAAGGTAATTTTGGAGACGTTGCTTCCAATTTTGTGAGACATTTACCCGACATTGAGATGAAATGACATTCCAAGCCCTGCTGCCCAATGAAACCAATAGGGTTTATAAGCATCGCTTTGTCTGTGTAGGCTTAGATCCTCTAAGCGGTTTACCAGTACTCGTGGGCGGGTTGGTTTCAGCTCGAGGTGGAAAATAGAAGTGGAGGCAATGATCAGGAACCAATCCAATTAACCCACAGTTCCCATCAGAGACACAAAGGGAAAGAAACACAAACATGAAACAACAGACCCCAATGGAAACATCAACACCGAAAAGCCAAAAGGACAGTTACTTTTCCAGAAAATGGCCAATAGGCTATCCAAAATAAAACAATATATGCGGCAAAAACACCCAAAGACAAACCATAACAAAAATAAACCGTGACAACAGAAGAACCGCCTTGGAACGGTCAGCCGAAACGAATTCCACTGGGGGGGGGGGGGAAAGAGGTTAAATCGATTTCACGTGGCCAAAATCCATGCCCTTACTTCCGTCGCAATTTAGACAAATAATTTGTTCAGTCCGCATGAATGCCTCGTAACTCATCAGTGCAATATCTCAGTGAACACAAAAAATCAAACAACCACAGAGATAAAACAACGGTGAGGACTCGACAGCAAGAAACCACTGAAATGCCGGAGCAAAAGAAATCCAACAGTAAGACTCCGATGGGCCCAACCAGAGACAGAGTTTCAGGCACCAACCAACGTTACATTGAATTAGATCGCTCTAATTCTCAGTAAACCTTTACGCTGGAACCAACATAGAATCTGAGGCCTGACCCATCGGCGTGCAATTAAAGAGAGAAGCAAAGTTGTCAACCGTGATTGGGTTAACTACCATGCATGCAGTCTGTCGTATAACATTCATATTCTACCCAATCTGTTTATTTTTTATTTATTTTTTTTTTTTTATGGGGGGGGGGGGTTACGGCCCTTTCAAGATTATTTCACTCAAATCGAGCCGATCGTTAATCAGAGGTGGGCGAAAACCGGAGTACCCGGAGAAAAACCACCTGACCTTCCGTTGCAGAACTTGGCGTCTCACACGTGGCCCGAGCGATGCTCGAACCTACGGCGATGAGAGACCTAATGACTAAGAGTCAGCGCTCTTATCCACTAGGCCACGGAGGCCCGTTCCCAATCCGTTTATATCGAAGAATGATTTTATGAAATTGGGTGCTGAAGTCATTGGGGTTATATATTTTTCTGAATTTATATACTAAGTCACCATATAATTCGGGTTCCCATAGACCTTGTTGCAGAAGAGATTTAAGTCCAATATTGAATTTTGAAATTAAATCAGAATGATATCTATAAAAATTTAAAACGGCTTTGCGTAGTTTATGGTAAACGATAACCCTGATTAAGAAGTTTAGCCGTTAACAATTTATTATATAGTTTCATGACTACACACTCTGGCAAATCAAATTAATTGCGAAATATAAACGCCATAGGATGGAAGCATCACGCAGCTCATATATTTCTTCAAGCCCCGATGGGCGGGAGACTTTTACCTTAGATTGAGATGAAATGACATCTCAAGCCCAATGAAACCAATAGGGTTTATAAGCATGGCCGGTCCGACTCGCACCGCTTTGCCTGGGAAGGCTTAGATCCTCTAAGCGGTCTACCAGTACTCGTGTGCGGGTCTGATTCAGCTCTGCGTGGAAGCATCATGCAGCCCATATATTTCTTCAAGCCCTGATAGGCTGGGGCCCAGGCGTGTTATTGAAGAAATACAGCTGAGGACTGCCCGCACACGAGTACTGGTAACCTGCTTAGAGGATCCAAGCTTGCCCAGGAAACGTGGTGTGAGTCAGCCTGTCATGCATATAAACCCTATTGTTTCATTTGGCGGTAGGGCTTTTTGGATGTTATTTCAACCAAAACTCCCACAAATTGGAAAACCTCCGAGGTGACCTGTGCAGTGTATAATCAGAACAGAATCGGGTACAATGAGAACATCAATCGAAACTGCTGCACCCAAAAATTGAAGTCCTAGCTGCAAAGCGACTCTTTACTACATAGGGTTTCTGCAAAAAGTTGGCTAAGGTAGTCTTTAGCGTAGGCCTTTCAAATAAAATGTGGAGGGGGGGGGGAGGGGTGTAGTGATCGGCAAGTAGTAAGACCGCCAGAACGATACGGTCAGTTGCCGGTCATTGGGGACTGGTGATTGCAGTGTGCAGGGTACTATCTGAGTTTAGCCTCGGGGACAAGAAGAATAATTATACAGAAGATGCGGTAAGTTTCCCCCCCCCCCCCCTCCCCCCCGAAAAAGGAAAACTACAATAGTGTAGTAGGCCAATCTGGTCGAGCTTATTATGACAGTCGTGTCACCTGCTCAGCAAGGTTTTACCTGCTGAAGAGGTGGCGGACGGACGGTAGGACTGACAAACTGACGGACAGACGACCAACCTATATTTTCTAAACTGTAGAAGGTCGGACTGATCGAGCTTGTTATGACAGTCGCGTCACCTGCTCAGTAAGGTTTTACCCGCTGAAGAGGTTGCTGACGGACGGACTGACTAACGTACGGACAGACGACCAACTTATATTTTCGCGTTGTGTTTCTGAGGGATGAGATGCCAGCTATCCCGTCCCAGTCTAACTTTTGAGGAAACAATTTGCTTCACGATTTAGTTAGTCAGTCAGACAGACAGACATATGAACAGGACAGCTGTCATTGTGATCCCAGGTTCGTTTCTCTGGATGTGGTGATACGGGGTCGGGCCTGGGGAATGAGAAAGTACTACTTCAATATTTAATGAAAATGAAAAATGCTTAGAATAGAAATAAGCTTTATAACTTATTTCAGACTTTTGCAATACATCAAACTCAAGGGATGTGAGCCTCAATCGGGCCCATGATGGTGTGACTATTAATAGTGTAATAGTCACACCATCATGGACTACTCAGTTATTTGAGGACAAAGATGGCTACCACCATGTGCCAAATAAACCATTGCATATTAAAACCATCTGCATCTATATTTGTTTTAAAATGGAAACATGTCTATGTCTTATCTAAAAATTTAACTTATTTTGAAAGATCTTCTTGTCATGTGCATGCTTTCAGTAATGGATTTGTTATCGTTTGTGATTCTGAGTCTCTTTTTAATCTCTGTGTTGGAATTCTTCATAGAAAAATTTTTTTTTATCAAAAATGGAAGTGAATAAGTGAGCTGAAGTGCCATAATAATCAATCAATAAATACTGTGAATACCATAGCTGCAGTGCTATTTCCTTTATTTACAGAGTCTGTTGAGGCTTTGTCAGTTAATAGTGAAAGAAGGTACGCTAAGTACTTGTAAACTGCCTTCGGTAAGCTTGCCCAGGAACAGTGTGGTTTGAATAACTGACCATCCTGATGTGACCTCAACTGTTTACCGGCTATGTACAGCAGAAATTCAAACAAACAAACAACAATATTGGATGCTTCAACTTCATGAAAGCATTGATGCAACCGATGAAAGTGGTCTTCTTGGCAGATTGATCAACCATGGAGGAAAGAGAGATAGAAATGCAGTAATGAAAGAAGTAAATGGGTTCCTTTGTTTGTTTTGCTTGAGAAATATTAATCCAGGAGAGGAAATTCTGGAAAGCATGGAAGATATGACAATGTAGATGAAGAAAATAATGGCCAAGGTGATGCGGATGACACACAGGAGGTGACTGATAGAAATACAGAACTGGCAGATGGTGGGACCACGGAAACTGGAAAGATAATGGAGGTGGAGGAGACTGACCATCTGCAAACAGTGCAGGCTGAACAGTCAGAACACCCTTGTATCTTTAGCTCACCCAGCACTTCCTGCAAAGGTGCAGCCACAAAGGACGATCATGATCAAATTATTATTATTGAAGTGACAGAAATGCCGTCAGGATTTGAACCTACAGTCACTGATGTGATGATAGAAGACAACACAGAAGGCATTGAAAAGGTTTTAAAAGAAACTAATGAAGAAGAGGGAACAGATGAAATTCCTGAAGAAATTCATAATAACCTACCTCAGGTTAAATGCAGCATGCCAGAAGGAGGTAAATGGGGCTCGGTTGTTGTAGTGAAAGGAGGCACTGAGATTGGTGTGTATCCAATGAATACAGAGTTACTGGCAATTGGAAGTGCACAGACAGATGACATTATAGTTAAGACGGCAACAAAGCATGAGGCGATCATAGAAGTCAGTCAATTGGGAGAGATATTTCTCGTACATCTACAGTGAAACAGCTGCACCACAATTGTCTGTTTGAAGTTGGAGGAAGAGCTTTGAAATGGAAGGCGCAGAATATTTACAGTGGTGAAGAGACCTATAATTCTACATCTCTAAAACTTCCTGAACTGACTCATTCAGCACAGAAGTTGACATCAAGTACAGAAAGCACCAGCAGTGTAACCCCAGAGTCTACAAATAAAGGAGAGGGCAGTGAGCATCTTCAGAATGAATATGTATTGGGATCTGAGTCAGATGAGTCCGAGATAATTCCGCCACAGGTAGTGTGAATTAATTGGCAGAATGAATTTGAAAGACTGGGGAGGAGAAGAGCAAAGACTTCTTGAAAGAATTAAGCAAGAAGTTGTGTCTCTTGATAAGTCTGACAAGAAATCCGATTTGGCTACCTTAGTGGTGCCTGAAAAGTTTGATTTTTTGTTCAGGCTGTAAGGATCCTTAGCGGCATTAGTGATGAGAGAAGCTTGAATGGTGTCATAATGTTCGAATCAAAGTACTGAAAGTACTGAGGAAAGTTGATTTATGAGGAATAATTATTATATAACAATATTAGTCGTAGATCAAGCAGTTATCTAGATATTTTGCTGAAAAAAAATATAGAGACTAACTTCCCATATCACAGGTCCTGGTGTATGAATGACATTTGACGTGTCACCAGTAACAATTCTGATTCTGGTTCTGATTAGACAAGGTCCAAGTGGGTTAAAAAATTCGACAAAGAAAAAATGATTCATCGATTGTTTTGAGTTTAACGACAGGTCAACCCTAGTGGATCATTTTGTCTTCTCCAAGAGAAAGAGGAAAAGAGATAGAAGAGACAGTAGAGGAGATGATTTGTTTGTTTGTTTGTTTGATTTGAGGTTTAACGTCCCCGTCGACGCTGTAAAGGTCATTTTGGAGACGTTGCTTCCAATTTGTGGGACTTTTACCCCACATTGAGATGAAATGACATCTCAAGCCCTGCCGCCCAATGAAACCAATAGGGTTCATAAGCATGGACGGGCCGACTCGCACCGCTTTGCCTGGGCAGGCTTAGATCCTCTAAGCAGTTTACCAGTACTCGTGTGCGGGTCGGTTTCAGCTCTGCGTGGAAGCATCATGCAGCCCATATATTTCTTCAAGCCCCGATGGGCAGGGCCGTTGTAGAGAATATGAAAGTGAGGGACAGAGGAGAAAGAGGAAAATGAATGGAAGTGTAGAAACAGAAGAAATATCAACACTCCCTCACTCTACCGTTACCTGCTGCAAGGACAGCAGGTGTTGTCCAACTGTAAGTCAATATCAGCTGGACTCCCCAGTGACACAAGATACACATCGCCATTGCCTCACTCAACTACCCCCGCGAAGAAACTACGGAAGAAAGAAAGAAAAACGTGCCTGCCAACCATAAATTTCTAAATTAGCTCAGTACATGTCTGCTAATAATCTTACAGAGAAGCTCTCCTAGCGGGCACATAATGTCTTAGCAACGTCGCGTCAACGTCGCATTGATACGTCGATGCACATACGTTGTGCAGCCGCTTGGAGCTGTGTTCATTCGGGCGTCGGGACATAAAAAGGAGAATAGCTTGACAAAAAATATCATTTTAAACCATTTTATTTAGACATTATAACTGGTCAGATGCCGCGTTTACCCAAGGCGAGTTAAAATACGTTTATTCCCACCTGTACGGGGTCCAAAAAACATTAACCCATAAATGTCAATTGTTTCAATACTGTGACATTTGGAAACAGTTAAGATAGATTAGATGCCACAGAATGTTGCGTCTGAACGATGTCTTCATATTTGCTAAAGTACGGAACTGGATTTAAACAACACGTGTTTTGTAATATTAGAGCTCTCGAAAGCAGGCGAATTGTAGGTCAGTAAAGGGTTGTGATAAGCTAACTCTTTTAACCCTGTAGACTGGTGAAGACGCCGAGGTAGAAATACACTGTATCTATGCAAACCTTGTAGATCCCGATAAGACGGCACGTAGCTAGAACGTCTCGCCAGAATCTACATGTACACTGTTTGCCATCCTGTCAGTGAACTAATCAGAAATCCTGTTCTATAAGAATATATTTAAAGCGAGAAGAGTCCTGTTTAGAAACTTAGGGATGAAAGAGTAAAACATGAATATCACCGAAAAGCGCATAGGAAAATAGTTCCAGAATACTGTTTTCTTTTCAGAATTCGTCTTTCTCTGCCAATTTATATTCAATCCGTATAAAGTCTCGAAAACTGAAATATTTTGAAAGACTTTCCATGCGGGGCCGGTCTGCAAAATTAATTTTCAAGAGTTCATTTGGACTATTTTATGCAGCGAACGAACAGCGGAAGAGGAGCAACGCGGTCAAGTACCGGAAATAGAAATGCAATGACAAAGAAACTTGATTTAAAAAATCAACTTTCAAAAACCACAGCTGGCCAAAAAACGGGACAGATTTTGAAAAAGTTTTGCGAAATGTCTGAGGGTGAAGCTGTCATTGAAAGAAACAAGGACAAAAGAGGGGACATTGCAGATTTCTTATTTCTGTATGCTAAAAATTGGTCTAGCAAAATAGGGAGCTTGGCCCATCAAACAACAAATGAGAAAAGGTTCAACAAAAAGGAAATGTTGCCTGTAACTGAAGACCTGCAGAAACTTCAAAAACACTTGGATAATGAAATAGGAATTGAAAGTCAAGAGTTGGCATCTGAGCCTTTGAAGAACAAGTGGAAGACTTTGGCCTTTCTTCTTCTCACAAAAGTAACGCTGTTCAATTTCCGAAGAGGGAATGAGTGTGCTGCAATGCAAGTAAAAAAGTTCCAGCAAAGGGATGATTGGAGGAGTGGGTACCAAGAAATATACCAATCACTAACCAGTTTTGAGCAGGAATTGGCAAAAAGAATGGACTTGGTTGAAGTCATGGGCAAACAGAACAAGAAGGTTCCAGTTCTACTGACCCCAGCCACAAGGGCAGGCAT
The DNA here is from genome assembly GCA_963580285.1 of Lucinisca nassula. NCBI lineage: Eukaryota > Metazoa > Mollusca > Bivalvia > Lucinida > Lucinidae > Lucinisca > Lucinisca nassula. Next base: position 52,118,700 of record OY757020.1, read on the forward strand.
TGATCAGCTCATCAATCTACGCAGCAGATGCAGCATTGATGCTGGAAACCCGTATGTGTTTGCAAAGGGCAGCAGATCATTCATTACAGGTAATGAAGCCCTTAAATATGTATTGGATGACATCCCTGACCTTAAGCAACCAGAATCACTGAAGTTTCCAACTATGAGGAAATACCTAGCCACTGTGGTGCAGGTGTTTGGAATGAAAGCAAATGATGTCCAAGAGGTGGCAAGACATATGGGACACGAACTAGCGGTGCACAGAAAGTTCTATCGGCTACAAGACGATGTAATTGAACTAGCAAAAGTATCAAAGCTACTGCTAGCCGTGGAAAATGGGAAGGCTCACCATTTCAAGGGGATGTCTCTGGACGACCTGGACTTGAAAGATTTTCCAGAACAGGAAATTGATCCAGTAGAAACTTCAGAATTTGAAGATTATCTGTCTTTTACTGAGGAGATCACAATGCCAGAAACACCGGGTGAACTTGGCAAGCCAGCCAGTATCTGTCTTATCCAACCTCAGCAATGCAATCCGGCCAGTACCTGTCAGAACCAGCTGCAGCTTATCGAGCAAGCCAGTACCTGTCTAAACCAGCCACAGCATGGCAATCCAGTCAGTACCTGTCTAAACCAGTCACAGCATGGCAATCCAGCCAGTACCTGTCTAAACCAGCCACAGCATGGAAATCCAGCCAGTACCTGTCTGAACCACCCACAGCTTAGTGAGCAAGCCAGTACTTGTCTAAACCAGCCACAGCTTAGTGAGCCAGCCAGTTCTTGTCTGAACCAGCGACAGGTTAGCAAGCCAACCAGTACCTGTCTAAACCAACAGCAGTCAAGAACAAAAACCCGGTGTGGCGAATATCCTATGGGCTCGGCATATACTGATAGTGAGTCGGATCTGGGTCGGGATAGCTAGCATTTCATCCCTCTGAAACACAACGCGAAAATATATGTTGGTCGTCTGTCCGTCCGTTTGTCCGCCACCTCTTCAGCAGGTAAAACCTTACTGAGCAGGTAATAACAAGCTCGATCAGTCCAGCCTACTACAATAGCCTTGCCAACAAATACACCGCTACAAATGACTAAAACAGGCGAAGTGGATTTTTTTTAAAGAAAACAATTTAAAATAAAATTTCTTATTTAATCTAAGAATAGAAATCATTAGAAAATATGGTCTAGAAAGGGTTATCCTTTGGAAGCAAGGAATACACCACAGAACTGGAAAATGTGGATTGTAAATTTTTTCTGGGCCAGAATAGCTAGTTTCGGCCAATTAGACCTCGTCGGTGACCCTCAAATATTTTCAAAATTCAACAGTGGAATCAATGACCCCAAAGGACAAGAAAATACAAACTACACTATGATGTAGGGCAGTGAGACTTTTAACGGCCGCTACACATTCCCAGACACAAGCTGTAGTAACTTTACTAAAGGAAACCACCGAAATGTACCCTAATGCAGGCGTCACACTGTCCCGAAAATGACACCAGGTGGCCATACGAATATGGAATTTTGAATTTCGCGCGGAGATCTCCCCGAACATGGTCAACAGCCAATCTCTAGCCGAAGCAAGTACGATGCATACAGAAAGTCACACGGTGGCATCTGAACCACACACGAAGGCAACACGAAGATGTGTTTTTTTAGTACGAAGTTTACCCGCAGGCCAAACGAAGGCCACACGACGGCTTCACGACGTCGTATTGAGAGTGCGATGCGTTCGAACTAGGTCACGAAGAGGACACGTGACCTCCCGATGTTAAAAAACCTTCGGCCGACCGTTTGAAATCCATTTGATGATCGGAGAGTACACAGTACATTTCAACTCTCTTAAATTTGATTCAACTTAAAACCAATTTAAAATGCCACCTAAAGAGAAGACCACTTTTTCAGAGAGACTTGGTTTATAGGAAAATAAGATCTGCTCATCTTGTTCTCTAAGGTGCATCAAAAGAAGCAATGCTGCTGCCTCCTTTTTCCTGGTTGTCTCATCATCAAAGTATGCTATCAGCAGGAACGGAATTGTGAATAATTATGACTGATGCTTTGGGAGTTACACAAGCATATGCTCTGCAGAGTTGCTCATCAGTAATGACTGAGGAAGATGCCCTTAGGTTGGCCTTTTATATGTCTACGTTACCATGACACATGGGTATCGCTTGAGGTACTCAAATTCAGCTGTCTTTGTCGACACCGTGGTCCAATCTCAATGTCATCGTACTATAATACGATGTCTACACGACGTCATTGCGAGGGTTTCACGTAGTCGTATTGCCTTCCTAAGACAATCGGACGACTTCTTGTTTCCCTCGTATTATCTTCGTGAGGCGTAAAATGCCCGAGAGCACCGATGATCACACGAAGAAAAGACGAAGATGACACGATTTGACAAGATGCCCCCACGATGGCCTTACGAAGGGCAAGATGGACAAACGAATTCAACACGAAAATGAACCTTCGCAAGGCCTTCCGGCAATTTTTTGGCATGCCAAAGATTTTGCCGCCGCTCACGAAGTTGCTGCCGGAGCCTCAGAAAATCCACCGGCGATCATACGATGGCTTAAGATGTCCTCACGAATGGCCCGATGTTTTCACGATCAGAGCCGAAATTGAACATTTCCTTTATCGTGTTTCCATCTGGTGTCAATTTCGGGACAGTGTGACGCCTGCATAAAGGAAAAATAAAGTATTGTCACTGCTAGCTGTAATTAAAGAAATATAAAAATTGATTGATATATTTGTTAACATGTATGTGTATATTAAAATGTTTGTTTGTTTGTTTGATTTGAGGTTTAACGTCCCCGTCAACACTGTAAAGGTCATTTTGGAGACGTTGCTTCCAATTTTGTGGGACTTTTACCCGACATTGAGATGAAATGACATCTCAAGCCCTGTCGCCCAATGAAACCAATAGGGTTTATTAGCATGACGGTCCGCCTCGCGCCGCGGTTCCTGGACAGGCTTAGATCCTCTAAGCGGTTTACCAGTACTAGTGTGCGGGCCGGATTCAGCTCTGCGTGGAAGCATCCTGCAGCCCATATATTTCTTCAAGCCCCTATGGGCGTTATTTTTTATTTTTCTTTAATTCCAGCTAGCAGTAAACAAAACTTTCTTCCCTTTCGGTCCTTTTCGGTCGTTTTCTTTAATTAAGTCACTCTAAAAATAGAACAATTAGACAACCAGAAAAATGATAATTTAACTAGTCTTATATGTCGGTCGGTGTGTGCTCGGAGGTGGGGTGTGCTGTGTTTGCCGGGTCTTGTCAATCATCCGTTTCGATTTCAAACTTTGGGGTTTAGACACACTGATGAAGATTAAATATCAGAAAGGCCTCTGGGTCACTAAGTTTGGTATAGTTACACCTTAATTGCAACCACTGGGTCGGTATCTCTGCTGGTGGATGATTCGTTCGTCCCCGAGGGTATCATCAGCTCAGTATCAGTTCCTTAGTGCTGAGGCTGATACTGCGGTGTTGACGTCAGCACTAAACTACTGATTTAAATAACTCTATTATATCTTTAATTTTTGCAGTAAAAAATTATAACTTTTCTACAACTAAGACTGACTTGTCAGCTGAGACATGTATTTTAGCGGATTTTGTTGCCACGTTTTGTTATATTTTAAACATTGCAAGTCTCGCTACTTTGGACATCTCCTTCCTGATGCCCGGGACTTCCGTGGAGCGTGGGCCATGTTTGCTGATGTTAGCTCGGTGGGGGACGCCTGTCTGGATCGGGCGTCTCTTACCTAATGCCTCCAGCTGACATGTCTCATGAGCTACGTCGGTCGGTGTGTGCTCGGAGGTGGGGTGTGCTGTGTTTGCCGGGTCTTGTCCATAATCCGTTTCGTTTTCAAAACTTTGGGGTTTAGAAACACTGATGATTAAATATCAGAAAGGCCTATGTGTCACTAAATTTGGTATAGTTACACCTTAATTGCAACCACTGGGTCGGTATCTCTGCTGGTGGATGATTCGTTTGTCCCCGAGGGTATCATCAGCTCAGTATCAATTCCTTAATGCTGAGGCTGATACTGCGGTGTTGACGTCAGCACTAAAGTACTGTTTTAAATAACTATTATATTTTTAATTTTTGCAGTAAAAAATTGTAACTTTTCTAAAACAAAGACTGACTTGTCAGGTGAGAAATGTATTTTAGCGGATTTCGTTGCCACGTTTTGTTATATTTTAAACATTGCAAGTGTCGCTACTTTGGACATCTCCTTCCTGATGCCCGGGACTTCCGTGGAGCGTGGGCCATGTTTGCTGATGTTGGCTCGAGGGGGAAACCTATCTGGATCGGGCGTCTCTTGCCTGATGCCTCCAGCTGATACGTCACACGAGCTACGTCGGTCGGTGTGTGCTCAGAGGGGGATTGGGTGTGTTTGCCGGACCATCATCCGTTTCAATTTCAAAACTTTGGGGTTTAGACACACTGATGATGATTAAATATCAGAAGGGCCTCTGTGTCACTAAATTTGGTAGAGTTACCCCTTAATTGTTATAGTTTTCTATGGACAAATGATGACAATAATCGAATTCAAATCTTTTCAGGACAAAAACAAGTACTTTAACCTGTAAATTTGCAAGAAATTAAAATTTATTATCATTTTGCTCGGCCTTGGCTTTTATACCCCTCCATTTCGTAAAAAGGCGGTTATTACAAGAAAATTAAAGGATGTAGAGGGATGAACCTTCGTGCAGTTATAAAATATGTTATTTATAATAATTTGATACCCAACTGACTAGAATGTATATCTTAATTTTAACCAGAGACGAATATAAAATCTTCGGATCGGCATTTTTGGCTCGGCCCGGCCCGGCGCGGCCTTGGCTTTAATACCCGACCATGGTCAGATGTGACCGATCGCAGTATAAGTAGAAAGAAAGATCGTGTCCTTGCACGGTGTCAGACCACCCAGAGAAGTACTTCCGGGGTCGTAGGGTGCTAAAACAGTTCTTTAAAAAGTATTGCTTCCTTTGTTGACAGACTGTACTTCACTGTTTTACCGGCCCCGATAGCTCAGTTGGAAGAGTGTCCACTCCGGGGAACGGGAGGTCACGGGTTCGATCCAGGGCCGCGACATACCAAAGTCGTTAAAAAATGGTACTAACTGCTCCTCGCTTGGCACTCAGATTTACGGGGTAGAGCTAGGACTGGTCGACCCAGTGTTAGGATAATGTGACTAGGTGTGGTATCATGTAATGTGTCTGGGATATGATACTTCAGTGAGGCAGCACTATAAATGTGAGCATTGAGCTCTAAGTCGCAACCAGACACCGTCGTGATGACTGAAAAACTTGTTGAAAGCGACATTAAATATGTTCTAGAAAGGGTTATCCTTTGGAAGCAAGGAATACACCACAGAACTGGAAAATATAAACCCGAATTCACACACACTTCACTGTTTTTTTTTCTCACATTATTTTTCATCTGATCTTTAAATATGAAGTGTTTTGCAATGAATAAGCAAAGGTCCATTCTTCTGTCCAGGACTATGTCTTCTGGGTGGATGGTGATCTATGTCAAGCAGATGTGCACCGGCCAGCTGTTTTGTATTGGAAATTAACACAGTGTGTTTGGCATAAATTTGTTAAAAATCTAAACGGTCATGACAGGGAAAATATTTGAGATTTCAGGAGACCAATGAATAATGCTTCAAATTTGGTAGATAAAATGCTTACATGATGAAAAACAAAATGGGAATGTCATTTTGATGCTGGTGAGTCGTTTTAAATTTAAATTATTTTTTTTTTAAAAATGCTGTCAGTCTCTGACTGGTTCTAGCTCCATTGTGCATTCAGACTGTCTCTCTTTCTTGAAATTGTTCTCACAATGTCGTCTGCTAATATTTTCAACTGCTTTACAGTGATTTTCAATGTGAAATTCAATTTTAAATCAATTTTAAAATAGTAAAAAAGTATTGAAATTTCTTCAACATTTGCAAAGAGACACTAGATATAGATAGTCATTCAGAGTTGCATGAAAATGGACAGTGTATCAAGTGGACAGGCTGCACGAAAAAGGGCTATGGCCAATTTACATGTAGATACAGAGATCCCAGGGATCCTGACACTGATGGGCATAGAACCAGGAGTGTACATAGGATGGCCTTAATGGTGAAAGTTAGGAGTTTAGATGTTCCACCTGAGCAGTCATCTTTGCAACAATAAATTGTGCATTAACACTGACCATTTTGTATTTGAAGACAATTACACTAATAGCAATAGAAAAGCATGCTTTATAAATGCAAACTGATCTGGCCATGACAGGAACAATGCTGTCGAAAGGCCCCGTTGAGCTAAATGATTTGAACTAAGGTAAACCTTTTTGGAAGGCCCGTAAAGAACTTCAGCCTTTACCTGAAGAGAGAGCTATAGTAGATAAACATGTTTGTCATTCAGCCACCAAGTTTGCTGTGTGTGTTACCGAAGGCCAAGACAAGCTTCCTACGCTATACTGGTTACCAAAACTTCATAAAAGACCTTACAAAGCACGGTTTATTGCAAATTCTAGCTCTTGCACTACCACTGAACTTTCTAAATTATTAACTTCCTGCCTTACTGCTATTAAAACGCATGTGATTAAATATTGTGATAAAGTCTTTGAAAGATCAGGAAGAAATCTGTTTTGGTCTATAAAAATTCGAATGAGGTTTTAAATAAATTGAAATCCAGACATTTTCGTGCTTCAAGTCTGTCTCCTTACAATTTTTCCACTCTTTACACTACACTTCCTCATAATCTTATAAAAGAAAAGCTTAATGATTTAATTGAATGGGCTTTTCACAGAGAAGATTCTCTCTATCTTGCATGTAATGTCAGAAATGCATTTTTCACTTCTAAAGAGCATAAGAATTGTACACTTTGGTCATGTCAGAAAGTGTGTGATGCCCTCACCTTTCTACTTGACAATATTTATATTAAATTCGGTACTAAGTTATTTAGACAAATTGTGGGCATTCCGATGGGTACGAATTGCGCACCTCTTGTGGCTGATCTATTCTTGTATTGTTATGAAAGAGACTTCATGTTGTCGCTTTCCATTGATAACCAATCTGAAATTATTGAAGCTTTTAGCTCCACTTCTAGATATTTAGAAGATTTATTAAATATTGATAATACCTATTTCGATGGTTTGATCAGTCAGATTTACCCCCCAGAACTTCAGTTAAATAAAGCAAATTCTTCTGATACCGAGGCCCCGTTTTTGGATGTACATTTATCTATTGTAGATGGGTTTATTACATGCAAAATGTATGATAAACGCGATGACTTTGATTTTGAGATTGTAAATTTTCCTTTTTTGGATGGTGATGTTCCTCGTGCGCCATCCTATGGCGTTTATATTTCGCAATTAATTCGATTTGCTAGAGTGTGTAGTCATGTAACTGACTTCAACACTCGTAATAAATTATTAACGGCTAAACTTCTTAATCAGGGTTATCGGTACCATCAACTACGCAAAGCCTTTTCAAAATTTTATAGACGCTATTCTGATTTAATTTCAAAATTCAATATTGGACTTAAATCTCTTCTGCAACAAGGTCCATCGGAACCCGAATTTTATGGTGACTTAGTATATAAATTCAGAAAAATATATAACCGCAATGACTTCAGCACCCAATTTCGTAAAATCATTCTTCGATATAAAAAGATTGGGCACAACATGGATGTTATACGACAGACTGCATGCATGGTAGTTAACCCAATCACGGTTTGTAACTTTGCTTCCCTCTTTAATTGCACGCCGGTGGGTCAGGCCTCAGATTCTATGACGGCTCCAACGTAAAGGCTTATTGAGAATTAGAGAGATCTAATTCAAGATAATGTTGGTTGTTGCCTGATGCTCTGTCTTTGGTCGGGCCCATCGGAGTCTAACTGTTGGTTTTCTTTTGCTCCAGCATTTCAGTGGTTTCTTGCTGTCAAGTCCTCACCGTTGTCTCACCTCTGTGGTTCTTTGATTTTTTTGTGTTCCCGGAGATATTGCACTGATGAGTTAGGAGGCCTTCATGCGGACTGAACACATTATTTGTCTAAATCGCGACGGAAGTAAGGGCGAGGATTGTGGCCACGTAAAATCGATTTAAGCCCCCCAGTGGAAATCTTTCATCTGGCCGTTCCAAGGCGGTTCTTCTGTGGCGATTTATTTATGTTGTTGTTTGTTACTTACTGTGTGTATCACTTGTGTCTTTTAATTTTGGATGGCCATATGGCTATTTTGTGGGAAAGTAACTGTCCTTATGGATTTCCTTTGTTTAAGTTTCCATTATGGTCTGGTCGCTTAATGTTTGTATTTCTTTCCCTTTGGTGTCTTTGATGGGTGGAGTAAGTTAATTGTATCGATTCCTGATCTTTGTTTTACTTCTACTTTACAATTTAACCGTTATCACGACAATCCCTACCTTTGCAAACAGTGTAGATACAGATCAGATGGCTTCTGAAGAAGTTATCTGATTAGGATCTACACCGATCGCATGTTCAGAAGCCATCTGATCTGAATCTTAACTGTTTCCAGCAAGTATGTTAGTTTGCAAACAGTGTAGATCCATATCAGACTGCTCCTGGTGATGCAAACAATGTAGATTGTGAGCACGTGGCTTCTGAAGCAATCTGATCAAGAGCTAAACTGTCATGCAGTTTGTGAATTGAATGAATATATCAAGTAAACTGAATAGCTAGAAGCTGGTAATGGATGTGGCATAATTAAATTTATTCAGCAGGACAAGGGTTAAATTTAATGTACTGTTTTCATGCTAGCTGCGAATTTTATTTTCTTATAAATTTGTTCTTGAATTTTGTTAAAAGTGGTAGATTTTGTATTGCTTGAAAGTGCAGCTGTTCATTTTGTACACGCGCACTTACTTTTAAAAGTTAATACTATCCAGATTCACTTTGTCCTTTTAGATGCTGGTGCTTTGGGAGAGACATATGTATGCCATTGTTAATCAGCTTGCCCTTTGATTTGATCTGTCTCCTTAGAATCCTTCGACCGCAGAAGATTATGTTCAAATTCGTTTCTTTTTATAAGCCCCTGTACTCTTATGGGTTTTATGGTAATTTGCTGATTTAGAGATTTGATCCAAATGATGAGAGCTGACTTCCGAAAGTTGTTCCTGAGATACAATACAGTTTCCTTTTCACAGATGTTGATACGGTGTTGTTAGATTTGTGGACATATGCTGCCAGTCGACGCCCAAAATTCCGTGAAAAGTTTGTTTCCTTGTTCAAGGTAGAGACGACTTCCCGGTTAAATGCTTCTGCTTTCTGTGTGGAGGTGTTTGAGCTGACACAGCCATTTCACTTAGCCGCATTTGAAGTATTATCTCCATTATGGAAATGTTGTTTCTGTCCATTTTCAGATTGGATATGCCACGAGTTGGGAGATATGCCGACTTAACCCACCAGCACCCTTCAGACACTCCAGAACAGACAAGTGACTCCCCTGGACAAACACTACAAATTCCAGAGTATGTCGTTTCTGTCCATTTTGAGATGGGCTATGCCATGAGTTGGGAGATATGCCGACTTAACCCACCAGCACCATTCAGACACTCCAGAACAGACAAGGGACTCCCCTGGGCAAACACAAATTCCAGAGTAACAAAGTATGGTGGCTGTCCTCACTGAAGGTAATTTTGCGAGCATTTTCACAATATCCCCATTTCCGTTTCGTGTCAGTTCATCAATTATTGCACTCGAGCGAGCTCTGATGCCCTTTGCCTAGCTTCTTAGGACTGGAGGTGGTCAGGGAGAAATTCAGCACTAAACTGTGAAGTTCTTGCCTTTCTCTCTTGTCTGGAACCAAGATGATAAGGATCCTGCTGGTGTGAAACATGCCATGCTTGATAAGTTTCTCATAGAAGTCTTGTAGACCTAAGTAAACATGCTTGATAAGTTTCTCATAGAAGTCTTGTAGACCTAAGTAAATGTTCGAGTCACCATCAGTGGTAACTGTACGGATCCAGACATCTTCAAATGAGAGGTCCTCTGCTATCTTGTAGGCCATTTTCCTTTCAGAATGTGGCTGATGATATGGAGTATATGCAGTACAATCCACATGACCTCCTGGGCACAGAACATCAAAGCCACGGTCCTGTCCAGCGTAGCTTGTTTTCGACATCGAGTCCAATAATAAATCGCTTCTTTGTCATGGTCTCTTTGGCTACTGTATATGCTTGTGATGGTCTCTGCCCAGGCTTAAATGGGGACTTAAACCCACGTGCATTGTAGCGCCCATCCATAGAAACATCAGTGTGCTTTAGATTTCCCACACCAGCCTCAAGATTGTGTTGCCTGACCATGTGCCTCTTCTGCCATGTCCGCTTTATTTAGGCGGATGATGTCCTGACTGACTTTGTCGGTCAATCTCTGCAAAAGAGATTTAGTTGGAGGTAGAATGTCCAAAAAGGTGAAAAGCAGCCTTGGTTTACTGACACCCATAGAAGTGTCCATCAGAGCCATGGCCAGATTTGTATTGATAGCCGCTGACTTTTTTGTCTTTGGAATTTCATTGAAAGTACCATAAAGCTTAGAAACAAAGCCACAGTTAGTACACTCAAATTGAAAACTCCATGCTAAACCTTGTTTTACTTCTTTGCAAATGTCAGTATTCAAATTTGTACACTTCTTCAGCCTAAATGATGTGTTTTAAACACCTGATTCATTACCCAGACCATTTCCTTGATGTCCACTATTCTGTTTCCAGATGCCAGTCCATCTTCTGCTGCTGGCCGAGGTCTCTGTCGCAGTCGATGTGTATTAATTCCACCATTCACCGAGTTACTTCCCTTGGACTGTAGTCTGTCTTGTGCAGAACTGGGACCTGCTACAGGTTTGTATCCAACCGTTTTCCTTTTTGTTGCAATTTTGTTGCCGGTTTGAAAGAAAGATCTAGATTTTGCACGTTTCCGATCGCCTTTTGCCATATTTACACCTTTTTTTATACCAAAAATGAAAATAAGCTTTTTCCTCAATTAGTTTCACAGAACAAATGATACCAAACAGAATTGCTTTATCTGAGCCATCTAATTTAAAAAGCCAATTAAGCGTAACTTAAACTATCTGAAGGGGAGTTTTTATCTGGCCGAGCCAGCTGGTTTTTCTCCTTGCTGACATAAGCTGTAATATCTGTGACTCTGCATTGTGTTACATTATGCCGCTTTGACATAAAATATATTACATTGACTGTAGAGGGTTATTCAAGTACAAGTGGCATTTGGTTTCTTTAGCGAAAATGGTTATGCTGAAGCCAAATCCCCCCCCCCCCCCCCCAAAAAAAAATAGCCCCAAGATTGCTTTTTTCTTATCATTCTCCACCCAAATGGCTACAAAGAACCCTAAAAAGGGGTTTATAAAGTACTACGGACTGTCAGATGCATTGTGCACTTTGTTTCGGCAAACTTTATTGAGTATTTGCAGAGAAACTTTGATTTATAACAGTGCTCCGAAACATGCATAAATGCAGTTGCAGGTATAAGATTTGGTCGGGAGACAGTTACCTTTTCAAAGACAGCTAGTTTGCTTTTCGACATTCATTTTGTTGCAGTAAGCGCATATTGCTAACACACAAGTGCCATATATTGCAAGGAATACCTTGTTTGGGAATATTAACTAAGTATAAGTGTCATCAAAGTGTCAGACCGCCCAGAGAAGTACTTCCGGGATCGTAGGGTGCTAAAATTGTTCTTTGAAATATTGCTTCCTTTGTTGACAGACTGAACTTCACTTTAGTGTTTTCTCCCATGGAAAAAAATAACCGCAACGCACCTGAACGTATACAAAGACGAGGATTCATCCGAAACGGATGATCCCAGTCACCAGTCTAGTCAGCAGTCTGAAGCACCAAAGATCTTAAATTTTCCACGCTTCTTGGTTATGACATCAGTCGAAGAAACTCGCACTGTCAAGTCAATCGCCATTGGTCATTGAAAAAGAGTATAGTGTCCATTGCCGGACACCCAAAAAGCATCAAAAAGCTTAAGTCAGGTGATCTCCTCTCGGAAGTCGAGAGAGAACAGCAGGTTAAAAGCCTGCTTGGTACCACAAAGAGCTCTTCGATCTCAAGGTCAAGGTGTCTCTGCACAGTACACTCAATTCGTGTGAAGGTGTCATCCGCAGCCCAGAGCTACGTCCTTGCAAAGATGCAGAGATAATTGACAACCTGAGATCTGAGGGCGTCATTAGTGTACGTAACATCCAAGTTCGTAGAGGTGGTGTATTGAAGCCAACAGGTACTTACGTGTTGCCTTAATTCACCAGTTCAGGCACCATGAGTAGTATAGTGAGGACGGTATTCCCATTTCTTGCTCTTCCTCTGCCATCTATCCTAAAAGGACAATGACATTATCTTCCACGGAATGTCATTAATCATTTTTAACGACTACACAGACAACATGAAAGGAGCTGGCAGACACCATGGCGCCGTTGAAAGAATGGAAATGTAAATGAATCCCTAGATGAAAGCATTTCAAGACTATTAAAATCATCAATCATGACAAAGTTATGTGACAAGTTGTCAAATAAGATAAAGAAATGTAATTTATATGGTAATTAAAGTCGTGTTAAACTGCGGGAAAAAGAACTTTGCAAACACCTGCCTACAATTAAATCCTTTAAAGTGATGTATCATTCTATAATAATTATTGTCTCTTTGTAATTCATATGGTAATGTAAACCCTTCTGAACCGTGGGAAACCATCTTGACAACACCTGCGGGCTGAAGGAATGGTTTAATAGTTGCTTTCACCAACATTTTCATTTTGGATGTTGAAGTGATTAGAGCAATTTTAGAGTTTTTTAAAAATTTTAAAATATTTATACTTTGGACTTGTAAGAACATCAGTTTATCAGGTAAGAGATTTTTTTTATTTCACCATTAGCTTTTAAGCACATTTGCAAATAGCTGGAAAAAAGAAAACAACACACCCCACTGATCCAGATCTGTTGAGAGAGGGGCGTCCACTATTTGATCTGTCGGTGGAGGAGCAGTCAATGATACCGGACCTTTCCCCCCACCCGGGTTTCGAAAAAGGGGATAGAGTATGCTACAGTAACGACTGTGGCTGGACTGTCTTAAAAATCTGTTTTCCTGTCACGCTATTTCCACAGCTTCTATTTTGGCGGTGATTGTCGGAATCTGATGTTGTATGACACGCCTTATCATACCTTCTCAGACTAAAATTTTTGCGCAACATACAACTTTATCTCTTTACACTATTTCAGGTTTTCTATGGAGGAGCAATGATGCCATGAACTAAACGATCACGAGACCCTAGATGGATAGTGAGAACTCACAGTATGCTATAGTTTTTCGATGCAGCAAATGCAGCTCCTATTTCTTGTATTGGAGAAACCTCTTACATCATTTTAGTGTATGGCATACATGTGATTGTTGCGACGAAACATTCACAGATCAACGTACATTCTTAATTCATCTAAGACAGACTCTAGATATAAAACTGGCATTGTCAAACCAGCAACCCAGTGCTTGATCAGCATCGGTAATAAAAAAAGGAGAGGCACATTTAGAGGCGCGCACAACCAATCAGTGACGACCAAAGCGTAGAACTTTTTACAGCACTGTCAGTTTGGGCTTAGCACCAGAAAACATTTTTAGACATCCGATATGACTCAAAAACAGTTGGACGCCGAAAATTTTCATTTCGTTCCAGAGGATATTAGTGATTTTAAACTCTTTCGATCAGAAGTTGTATGCCAGTTGAATAAACAATTTTCTATCGTGGTGAAAAATCACAACCATTCTGTGTATGTGTTAATTTGTAGCGGAAAGAAACGTTGCCATTTGACATTTTTGATAGTATTTGTAATTCTCAAGTCAGTGTGTCATTTTTAAAACATTTTTGGAAGAGAACAATAATGGATAAATGTTTGTGTGTCTATTGCGGTAGACAATTTATCACCGAATCGGCATGTCCCAAACACGAAAAGAGTGAACATTCAGTATCAGAGGATGGTGAAGTCATTTGCTTTCACCAGAACTATTTGGAAAGTGACTCTGAAAAGTGTTGAGGAGAGATATTTAAATTTCAGAATCAGTTACTATTTGTATCATGGAACCAATTCACAAGAATGCATTACGAAAAAGTTGGACGACCATCGCCAATTCCTTGACGATCGACCAAACCTCGCGCATCGTGGATTTTCTCTTTGAACGTGAACTTTTGACTATCGGAATGAAAGAAAATATAGAATACCAAAGCAACCCTACTGCTAAAACCACACGGTTGTTGACTATATTACCAAGAAGGGTCCCAGTGCCTTTCAGATTTTTCTCAATTCTCTATTATCCAATGGCGCAAAGCACATTGTGGACGTTCTTCTCTCCCTTTTAGAGGAAGAAAGTGGTCCACATGAGACTGTGGCAAGGAACACTACTGCATCGACGGTTGAAACTAGCTCATCCATATACGCCCTTGGGAGAAACGACTGTGGCGACAGACGTCGACAACGACGCTTCGTGTCACATTTGCATGGAACATAGAATTTCAGTTACTTTGAGTCCCTGCGGTCACACCTTTTGTTCTACGTGCGGGGAAACGTTTCTTCGGCAGAGAAGCTGTTGCTATTGCAAACAAACAGTGCCGAATACGATTCGAATCTTTATTTGATCTACGCAGACTAATCGACGATTGCTATCGATTTCCATTTTTGATCGGTTGAGACTTTTGGTATAAAACGTGAAATTATAACCAGTGTTCATAAGTTTTCCTTGGACTTTCAAACCATAAACACCAGAAACTATCAAGAGAGAACTATAAAACAATGAGCGTGCAAAGACCAATCCAAGAAGAGGAGTCGCATGACGGAGCGGCCACTAACATGATTTGTGAACCAGCCGCGTCAGAACTTTCCAGTTTAGCGGATGAACTGATGTTGAAGGATAAAAACCTTCGATGCCACTTGACCATCATCAAGTGGGTGGGTATTGTGATCTTGGCAACGATCTGTGCCGTTCCGGGATTTATCATCTTTTCACATCGGGACTGTGTACTACCTGTTCCTGACCATGGTGTGAATACTAATCTGAACAAGACGGCATGTGTTTACGTGAAGCAGTTTTATCTGCATCAACGCCTCTACGCAAGCGTGTGTAACCAAGACGGATACGTATTTGTGGATATTAGACAATTTGTGAACGGGACAGCCACCATTATTGGCGTGGATCTCAGTCTGTTACAGTGGTTAACACTCAAGCAGTTATCGCCAAGCATCGACACTGCCATATCTGAGGCTCGTACCTACTGGAAGAAACTTAAGTTGTTCCAGGGAAAACCAATTTCGTAAGCAACGAAGATCACCAGGATGGAAGTGAGCCTACTGGAGTCGTATTTTGACTTTTTCTTTGCCAAGGCAATTTTGGAGAAAATGGATTTGGTCTTCAACGCAAAATGCAGCGGATGTCTGACACACAGTTTGTCACAAAACGATCACTCGTGCAAGAACTTAACAAAAGAAGAGCAATTAGCACTCTATTTTGAAGACATTCTCACCGAAGTGAATGAGATGGATATCTTAAGAAACTAGGAAACTGCTGTTTCGCTTTTGGAGGAAGATTGTGCTGGAATCTTGGGATTATATTGATTAAAGATCTACTGTCGTGACTGGCGTGAAACGGACATGAAGTGTGCAGTTTGGAAATCAAAAATGATTCGAATGACTGACTATGCATTTGTTGTGTTTGGACTCGGATAAGCATAAACTGTGTAAACATTGTCGACCTTTACACTCACATAAATGTGTATTTCAAATATAATTAAAACGTAATACAACAGGTAATATTTTGTTTGTGTTTTTTAGTGCAAACGAGAGTAGATCTTTTGAGAGAGCAATGAGAACGAAGCAAAAGCTTCGATTCGGCTGAATTTCAATTAACAACAAAACAACGTGTTTTCTTGACTACACTATTTTTTTTTATTATTTACACACATGTTCAAAGTCAAGCATTCATACATTCAAAGAATAAATCAAATCAAGCACATATTTACAAAGATACATTTTTACATTGAAAACATATTTCATTATTCTGCACAACAGTCACAAAAAGCATTTGTCATTAAATTATATATATAGGCATCATTGTCTTCGAAATGAACGAAATCAAACACATTCACAATGTCCTCCATGTGGTACCAAACGAGTCTTTGATGTAAGAACAGAGCCTCCGTGGCCTAGTGGATAAGAGCGCCGACTCTTAGTCATTAGGTCTTTCACCGCCGTAGTTTCGAGCCTCGCTCGGGCCACGTGTAAGACGCCAAGTTCTGCAACGGAAGGTCAGGTGGTTTTTCTCCGGGTACTCCGGTTTCGCCCACGTCTGATTAACGATCGGCTCGATATGAGTGAAATAATCTTGAAATGGCCGTAAAACCCAAACCAAAAAAAAAATGTAAGAACAGAATCGCGTAAAGTCCACAGATATCAGATTCGTTACTTTGCAACTGCACGTGATTAGATTGGACCGTTTTAGCGTGCCCAAAAAGCCACCGTTTGAAATGAAAACTCTTCATATTGGGTGGTTTTCCGTAACTATCGAATCATTCGAAATGTCCATTTCCATCGCCGTAAAATGCGCACCAGTGGCGTCCCGTAATGCCATGTGAATCTGTATTAGCTATGAATCCATGAGGATAGGTTGGAGTTCTTTCGGAAACCGGTCCGCGGCAAACACGCCCAATACATGTTCGTTTAGTATCGGGTCACAATTGATCATACACTGTAATTGTGACGTATTCATGTGGACAGGATCACGTCTCTCTCCTTGGTCAGTACGAAAAATTCCAGGTCCCTGACTGTACACCGTACAACTCATTGGTTCTGAAAAAGACACGAAAACAAAAAGTCAGAAGGAAAGGTAATGTAATGCTTGATCACGGACAATTTCATCAAATCGATTTCGTTTGCTTGATTCTCGCTATTCCGCCTCAAAGTTCTTCTCTACGAAGGTATGCATTTTCACGGACCATCAAACCGATTTGCTTGTTTCTCACTGTTCTGGCTCAAGGCTCTTCTCTGTTTTACTATGAATAGATACATAGGATGCATCACATGCTTACCACTGTGGAGACGGGCATAAAATTGTCCTAAGACAATGACACGAACTGATCGCAGCTCTATGACTGAAAGTGTGTTGAATGGCGACGTAAAACACTACCCAACTAACCTTCCAGTCACGGTGAAGGGACCGGGCTTCTCCAGACTTTCGGATGAGTATTTAAACCGAGGTCCCGTCTCCGTATGACCTTAGCTGTTGGTGGGACGTAAAACTAAAACTCACTCACGGTGATGTCGTGCTTATGCTGTCACGTTTGATAGCAGAACATCTCCTGCACACAAATGACATCGTGCTTTACAGAAAAAATAAATGGAATCAGCTTACCTGTCAGACTCGATTTGAACTGCACTTCCAGTCTCACGTTGGAATGTTTCAGCAAAGACAGGTACTCCCCGTGGTGCGAGAACTCTGGCTCTAACTGGAAGACGAAGAGGGGGGAGCCGCTTATGAAGTGATGTCTATCCAACGCATTGCCTTCGTCGTTTCGCCACTTCCCAGCAGATAGTAGCAAGTTGGTGTAGGCCCGCACGAATTTGGCTCCGTCGGTAAAATCCAACTTGAGAGGTTGACCGCCCACGGGCAACCCGTCCGAGTACAAGGCGATGTGCTGAATGCCGCAATGCTCAAAGTTGAACGGATTGGTCGTGTGTGTTGCTACATGTCCCATAGAGCCAAAAGTTTGTGTAAACCCTGCAGAAATAGATGTACACTCCGAGAAGGGATACATGTTTAAACTGACGATAGTTTGCAAATACTTGGAAATATTTATATTTAATGATTATTCATTGTGAAGATCTACCAAAATGTCGATTAAGTCCTGATCACAGATCTCTTGTTCTTCTGGTGGAAGTGAACACAAGGTGATGTCGAGAGGTACCGTGTGGATGCCGTCGTCTAGCACTTTCCTCTTACAGTACAAGTAGGAGAAGCCTCGTCTCTCTTGCGTGTACGTAAACACGGCATTGTTCCGTACCCTAAAGCCTCGATTGCATCCACTCTGAGCCTTTCGGGTCTTCCTTTGTTCAGGTTTCCATTATGGTCTGGTCGCTTAATGTTTGTATTTCTTTCCCTTTGGTGGGTGGAGTAAGTTAATTGTGTCGATTCCTGATCTTTGTTTTACTTCTACTTCAACACGCGTAGAAACTTGGTCATGGGAGCAGTTAAATGACGCTTGCTCACGCCTTTCGAGCTGAATTTGAATTCGTGGACATTTCTCGATGGTATACGTCTTGGTTTGGTCTTCCGTCCCCTGGCTCGCTTCAGGATTCGCAGGGCAACCATGCGCGTGCAGGAAGGCCTAAGCACTTTCGTTTTGCGCACGATGTACGTTTTGCTGCACAAACCAATCATCTCATGACCTTGATACTCTAATTTGAACAATCCAGGGGTACGTTTGTCGTGTGTGTGAATTCGGGTTTAACGTCGCTTTCAACAATTTTTCAGTCATATCACGGCGGTGTCTGGTTGCGACAGGGAGCTCGATGCTCACGTTTATAGTGCTGCCTCACTGAAGTATCATGTCCCAGACACATTACATGATACCACACCCAGTCACATTATCCTGACACTGGATCGACCAGTCCTAGCACTACCCGGTGAATCTGAGTGCCAAGCGAGGAGCAGCTAGAACCATTTTAACGACTTTGGTATGTCGCGGCCCGGGATCGAACCCGAGACCTCCCGTTCCCCGGAGCGGACACTCTACCAACTGAGCTATCGGGGCCGGTATACGTTTGTCGTGTTTGGCGCAGCAGGTGCGAGGAAACCAGTGGTACTTGGCGTCGGCTTCGATGTCCATATCAGTGCAAAAGCCTTGCAGCTCTCGCAGGTACTCGTCCTTCATCCCTTGTTTGATGATCTCCTCGAGGTTGGACCCGGAAGTGGCCATGTACGCGCTATCCGTATCCATCTCGCAGTATTCGAAGTCGGATCTGTCCACATACTGATCCATGAAATCGTAATAAAATTCCAGCATGCGGAGCTTGACGTATTGCAAGATGAAATACCCCAGTTGGATGGGAAGATCCAGTTTGATTTTGCGTTTGGCCATTTCGACTTCGTAATATTGTCCTTCTGGATCCAGGCATTCCAATTTGTGAAAGAGGGGGTCGTTGACTTTGAGACACGTTTCATTTTCGCCTTGAACATACTTGACCTCTCTGTGCTTCGTATTGTCCATGATCAGGGAGCTGTACCCCGCATTGCCGATAACTTTCATGGTGTCGGCGATGATGGCCGTGTCTGGATCTGCGTCACCTTGTCGTCGAGCGTCGCTGACTTCTTTAACAAAGTTTCGAAAGCAGCGTTGTTCCTGAAATTCGACCACCTCATAAATCTTCGTCACCACTGGAGAAGTGGGGTAGCCAGCAAGATTTGTCGGGCTCTAATGCCGCCCACCAGAAGTTTTCTGGACTGGTACGAAAGCTGATACTCCCAGATGTGCGCCTGCATGTGCTGTCCGATAGCCTCAAAGGGAATCTCGGTGGTGCAGAAGAGAGGCGACATTTCCTGAAAGTACTCGTAGGGTGTCAAGGTCGGATGTCGAAAATAGCCGGGCCATTGGTCGGGGACCTCGATGTCGACTTCCACCATGCCGAAGAGTTCTCCTTTCACTACGCCTCGCAAGATGACCTCTCCGGTGATCTTGCCCTTGTGATCTCGAAAGAATCCCGGGCGCCTCGATTCGATGAACCCGTAGATCCACGGGTATTGGCGACAGTACTGTCGAAACTGGCACTCCCACATCTCGACAATACCGTGCTCTCTTTTCAGATAGGCCGTGGTCTCCTGCGTGCGTTGGTACTTGGAGGCTCTGGTGGCTAGCCATTTTTCATCTCTGATCCCTCTCGTGTCGTCACACAGATGCCCGTGGCAGTAACACCCGTGGAATTGGAAGACGGTGGCTTTTTGTCCCTGTATGGAGGCCGGTACAAAACAATCCACGGGGTATTTTCCGATTGTGACCTCTCGTCCGGTGTTCAGTCGGTGTTGAATATCTATCCCGTGAGTATGCGCCAGCCAATCCATCCAGTAGTAGGCGGACATGTATTTGTCCCGAAGCTCGGGTCGGAAATCGTTGTCGGCCAGACGACGCACGAACGGACCTACGGGCATGGGTTGTCCGATGGCCTGGAGATACAAGGCATTGGCGTCGAAACCCAGAATGGCACTGCATGACTTCTGGCCTCGAATCCGGGTTCGCGTGAATCTGCGTGAATATTCTGAGAAATCAGAAATAAATTATTGGTTTAGACTCAAATTCTAGACAGGTTTTTAATAACTTGGACCCCATTTTGATTTATATCAGTCTTTGAATCGACTGCCTATTCGAAATTCGCAAAATTGCAGTATGTTTCCTCTGGCTTTCTTTGCCGGATCATTACAGGGTCACTGATGAGGCTTTAGTGGTTTCAGTGGTTTCTTGCTGTCGAGTCCTCACCATTGTCTCACCTCTGTGGTTCTTTGATTTTTGTGTTCACGGAGATGTTGCACTGATGAGTTAGGAGGCCTTCATGCGGACTGAACAATTTATTTGTCTAAATCGCGACGGAAGTAAGGGCGAGGATTGTGGCCACGTAAAATCGATTTAAGCCCCCCAGTGGAAATCTTCCACTGACCGTTCCAAGGCGGCTCTTCTGTGGCGATTTATTTATGTTGTTGTTTGTTACTTACTGTGTGTATCACTTGTGTCTTTTGGTTTTGGATGGCCATATGGCCATTTTGTGGGAAAGTAACTGTCCTTATGGCCTTCCTTTGTTTAGGTTTCCATTATGGTCTGGTCGCTTAATGTTTGTATTTCTTTCCCTTTGGTGTCTTTTATGGGTGGAGTAAGTTAATTGTATCAATTCCTGATCTTTGTTTTACTTCTACTTTATTAGCCGAAACTACGTAGTATGAGCCATCTTCTTTCTTATGAATGTTTTCATTGCTCTTAAAGGAACTCATTTTTGATTTTTGGCTTCACTGCAACTGGTGTTGTGCCGTGTGGCGGCCGTAAAACATCAACCATAGTGCAGTTTATATTTTACTTTTTGTCCTTTGAGATCTGCGTGAATATTCTGAGAAATCAGAAATAAATTATTGGTTTAGACTCAAATTCTAGACAGGTTTTTAATTACTTGGATCCCATTTTGATTTATATCAGTCTTTGAATCGACTGCCTATTCGAAAATGCGCAAAATTGCAGTATGTTTCCTCTGGCTTTCTTTACCGGATCATTACAGGGTCACTGATGAGGCTTTATTAGCCGAAACTACGTAGTATGACCCATCTTCTTTCTTATGAATGTTTTCATTGCTCTTAAAAGAACTCATTTTTGAATTTTATTGACTGGCGCAGTGGTGACGGGTGAAGATGATGCTCGGTCCGCCCACGATGTTGTGTTTAATGGTCTGATATAGGTCCTCGTTCTGTTTGTCAAACAAAGCGAAATTGGCGATTTCCTTCCTGGCCGTTCTAAACAAGATTTGTCTGGCGATGCCGGGAACAGAAATGGTGGTTTTGAATACGTCTACGCCTTTCGCGAAATAAAATTGTTGGAATTTATCCACAGCTTCGACGAATGGCCCAACATCGAGATTGTTGTACCAGACGAGGAAGTCCCGAAAGGTCGTCATCTGGTGGTCTCGCCAGATGCGCTGACAATACACGTACTCTTCCTCCAAGATGTTGGTCCCCTTTAAATGACTGTAGAAAGTCTCGTGGAGAGGGAGTGTGGTAGACTCGAGCTTGGTGACGTCGTCAAACCACTCGTAAGGGAAGAAACCCTTCTGTTCAGTCACGTGGTAGGCCTTGAGGAAGCCGGCGTAAGAAGACCCAGCGGCCAGAAACTGTAACATGTCCAAGAATTTCAATGACTCCGTGGCGATGCACACGTAGGCGTTATTCTTCTTTACTACGAACGTTCCAGGGTCATCATGCATGTTCAGATGTTTGGCCAAGCTGCGTTTGATGAGGTTCAAGTCGTACTTGGCCGAATTGAATCCCAGCACTGGCACCTGTCGCATGTAGATTTCCATGCGGCCGTAGATTTTCTGAAGCGGATGAGAAGGCTTTTTCGTTTCACATTCATCTTCCAAGGTCTCATCGTCCACCTCGTCTCCGCTACGATCTTCCACATCCGCCTCAGAATTAAGCCCGCTCTCTTCACTCTCCCTGAGTTTTACGTCTATGGCTTCCAACACCCACCCCCACTTCTCCTCAGCCAGTTCGTAGACCCGATTGGCAATGTCGTTCATACGGGAAACCATATGTGCAACCAACTGGTCCTGGTCGGCGTCGACGAGACACACGGGGTCCGTGAAACCTTCCACATTTCTGCAGAGAGAGACGCTGACAGGAACGTGTTTGTGGGTCCACTGCAACATGTCTGTCGGTTGGTCTTGAACCTTTCGCAGGAGGGCCTCGAAATCGTAACAGATGTACCAGGGGAAAGTGCGTTCTTCTACGGGGACATATCATATTGATCTAGACTTTCGAAAATGTTTTCCCTGGCTTGATGAAACCCGCCGGGTATACGAACTTGGTTTTATTAGCGCAGCTCTTCTGGTGTCGGTGAAGGTGCCCAGCATGTTTAAAATGTCGCTCGCAGGTCCTGCATTGATACTTTTGCGCGTACTGAGCAAAGTTTCGAATAAATGATAGATGGTTCTCGAAGAGGTTGACATACATCGAGGTCTTATGCTGGCCTCGAGACTTGTAGACCGAGCATGCGGATCCGTCTTCTGTCAGGTTGTAGACTTCGAGGTTTACGTCGAAGCGGGTTTCGAACTCAACCCTTCGAAGTCTTCTTCGGACTCATCAGTCCATTGACGAAATAATTGTTTGGCTGGACCATCTATGCATCTGATTTCGTGACCACGATGTAGAGCGAGACACCGAAAAGCGCAGAGGTGGTCCTTGTAAGGCTTCCCGTTCTGTTGATTTTTCACCAAGGGATAGAGACTGTCCTTCTTCATAAGGTAGTCCGACAGTCCTTCTTCATAAGGTAGTCCGGCAGCTTGCCTTGACCCAGAGGGTAAAAGGTTGAAGTTAGCAGAAAATGAACGTTGGTCACCAGCACGGGTATCCACTTGGTGTCGGGTCGGTTCCTAAGCAGTTATGTCATGATGTCCTTTTTCTCCAATTCACGACGGAAGCGTTGCAGGTTGACTCTTCTGGAAATGTAGAGGGGTCTCTCGAATATTCCATTATTATTGTAAGCTATAAAATACCTATATCGACCTGTCTCTATGTTGAAGGATGACCCCGAACACCACGTTTAGGCGAAAAGCTCTGTCTTGTTGACGGTAGATGTCTTCCGCAATTCCCATCAGCTGGTTGAGATTGACATCATTAGTCAGGGGAAAGTTGTAGACAGCGCAAAGGGCCTTGATTGTGATTTTCTAAAATGAGAGGCGCATTGGCATCGTAGACCTCTCGCAAAGCTTCGTCTCCGTCCCAGGGTGTCTCCTCGTTGGGACCCCAAGGCCGAGGTTGTAAGGCTCCGCCGTGCTGGTTGTAATGTTTTCTCATGCCATGAACGTATAAGTCCTGGCGGTTGTCAAACACCTCCGTACAGCGCCGGCATCTGAGCTGAGACGGAAGAGATTCTGTCACGGAGGACGCTGTTCTAGTCAGTGGTGGAGCAATCTCCTTCCTCAACTCGCTGGATCTAGGCTTGGGGGCTTTCTCGTGCCACTGAAGATGACGTCGAAGCCCGTAGGCGGATGCGCAGCGTTTAGAGCACTTTGGACAGACATGGTTTGTTTCCCCGGTGCAGGTTTTCTCGTGTCTAGTAACATCTGTGCGATACGTAAAGGTTCTGTGGCACTTGGAGCACGAAAGCTTGGCCTGTCTTTGGTGCGCCGCACGTACGTGAGCTATCAACGTTTTCTTGTGCTTATACGCCTTGGCGCAGGTGTCACAATGATAGACGGTAACTGGACTGGCAGTGATCTGAAAATACAGAGAATGTGATTTTTGACTAAAATGCATTTTGTTTTCACACAATTAAAAAAAAGCTTATCACTTGAATGTTGCACATTTGTTATAGGAATGGTTATGATATAAGGGATCGCACAAGTTTTAACAATTCAACACAACAAATAGTAGCTGAGCAACGTATAGTAATATTCCGAGACTCCTCCTCTGCGGTCTTCTAAGTCTGATCTTGTTTCCCTGGACTGAACCCGACTGAGAGGGACTTGAAGCACAGAGGACGTCGTTTTCAAATACCGATGAGGGAGTGTGGTTGTTTTTACGTCCCACCAACAGCTTAGGTCATACGGAGACGGGACCGCGGTTTAAAGACCCATCCGAAGTGAAGCTCCGCGATCGAACCTGCGAACCATGGTTTACAAGGCGAGTAGCATAACCACTGCACCACGGGGGGGGGGGGGGGGGGGGCTTCTATCAAATACCGATGTCTTACACATGACAGTTCGGTGTTGCGCTGTTCTCATTGTAATCTTGTTTAAAGCATCATACGATTTTATCAAGTCAACGAAGTGTAAAGAAAGCTTACATTTAGAGTCTCCTGTTCTTCGGTCTTGTTTTCTATAACCTCGTCTTCTCGAGCCTCTCTCCCAACCTGAACCTTAAAAAGAATGCAAAACAAAATCATAGAGCTGGTCTATACTGAATAATAGGCATAAACCACATTATTTCCGTTTAAGATTTTAGAAAGAAGTAAACCGTATAATGTGGGATCTAGAGATTTTCCCCTAAGCCGTCCTGTTGGTAAAATGTGTTTCTAAAACGGGAGACTCAAACATCCTTTCTTAAATCAGATAAAGAATGATTTATTATTTTTAACAATCGGTATTTATAAAACTAGCTAATGAGTATTACATCTAAATCTCGTAAGTATTAAAGTTTACCGGTTATAACAATTTAAACGTAGTTTACAGGTTACAACACCATTGATACGAATTGAATGTTTGGTCGAAAGAGATTCATGTTGAACAACTTAAAATACAAAGGCATTTGGATTAAAATATCACTTACGTTGCCGTTTAGGAAGTCCAAATCACGATGGAGATTCTCGTGAAACTCGAGTTCTTCAGAGTCTTGAAAAAACACTCAGCAAAACTTGCAAGGTCTAGCCATTCTGAAAATAAAAAAATAACAATAAAAAAAAATAAAAAAATGAAGATACACGGACTTTTAGCCTGACCTAAGCATTTGGCATAAAAGAATATATGCGCAGTCTACTCCTACAAGATGTTTAGTCTTGGAATGATCAAACAGTTAACGAAATTGGGGAGGGTTCCCAAAGGTCCAATCTGGCTTTAACTGGTTTGGCACCGAGCATTCTGGAAGTCTGTGAGGGTGTCAAATACAGTCGCAGACCGGTGCAATATACTCGGGAGACTCCCTACAGGTCGAAATAATCCTCAACTCATTTGGCACCGGGAATCCTGAAAGTATGCGAGGGAGTCAAAGTCAGTCGCAGACCGGTGCAACGTACTCGGGAGGGTCCCTAGAAGTCGAAACTATGGTTATCTCGTTCGGCACCGAGAATCCTGGATGTCTGCGAGGGTGTCAAAGACAGTCGCAGACCGGTGCAACGTACTCGGGATGGTCCCTAGAAGTCGAAACTATGGTTAACTCTTTAAAAATGACACACTGACTTGAGAATTACAAATGCTATCAGAAATGTCAAATGGCAACTTTATTCGTTTCTTTCCGCTACAAATTAACACATACACAGAATGGTTGTGATTTTTCACCACGATAGAAAATTGTTTATTCAACTGGCATACAACTTCTGATCGAAAGAGTTTAAAATCACTAATATCCTCTGGAACGAAATGAAAATTTTCGGCGTCCAACTGTTTTTGAGTCATATCGGATGTCTAAAAATATGTTTTCTGGTGCTAAGCCCAAACTGACAGTGCTGTAAAAAGTTCTACGCTTTGGTCGTCACTGATTGGTTGTGCGCGTCTCTAGGTGTACCTGTCCTTTTTTTTAATTACCGATGCTGATCAAGCACTGGGTTGCTGGTTTGACAATGCCAGTTTTATGTCTAGAGTCTGTCTTAGATGAATTAAGAATGTACGTTGATCTGTGAATGTTTCGTCGCAACAATCACATGTATGCCATACACTAAAATGATGTAAGAGGTTTCTCCAATACAAGAAATAGGAGCTGCATTTGCTGCATCGAAAAACTATAGCATACTGTGAGTTCGCAGTGTCCGAAACTCTCTCACTATCCATCTAGGGTCTCGTGATCGTTAAGTTCATGGCATCATTGCTCCTCCATCTAGGGTCTCGTGATCGTTTAGTTCATGGCATCATTGCTCCTCCATAGAAAACCTGAAATAGTGTAAAGAGATAAAGTTGTATGTTGCTCAAAAATTTTAGTCTGAGAAGGTATGATAAGGCGTGTCATACAACATCATATTCCGACAATCACTGCCAAAATAGAAGCTGTGGAAATAGTGTGACAGGAAAACAGATTTTTAAGACAGCCCAGCCAGAGTCGTTACTGTAGCATACACTATCCCCTTTTTCGAAGCCCGGGTGGGGGGAAAAGGTCCGGTATCATTGACTGCTCCTCCACAGACAGATCAAATAGTGGACGCCCCTCTCTCAACAGATCTTGATCAGTGGGGTATGTTGTTTTCTTTTTTCCAGCTATTTGCAATTGTGCTGAAAAGCTAATGGTGAAATAAAAAATCTCTTACCTGATAAACTGATGTTCTAACAAGTCCAAAGTATAAATATTTTAAAATTTAAAAAAAAACTCGAAAATTGCTCTGATCACTTCAACATCCAAAATGAAAATGTTGGTGAAAGCAACTATTAAACCATGCCTTCAGCCCGCAGGTGTTGTCAAGATGGTTTCCCACGGTTCAGAAGGGTTTAAATAACCATATGAATTACAAAGAGACAATAATTATTATAGAATGATACATCACTTTAAAGGATTTCATTGTAGGCAGGTGTTTGCAAAGTTCCTTTTCCCGCAGTTTAACACGGCTTTAATTACCATATAAATTACATTTCTTTATCTTATTTGACAACTTGTCACATAACTTTGTCATGATTTTAAATTAGCGTGAATATTCTGAGAAATCAGAAATAAATTATTGGTTTAGACTCATATTCTAGGCAGGTTATTAATTATTTTGGCCCCATTTTGATTTATATCAGTCTTTGAATCGACTGCCTATTCGAAATTCGCAAAATTGCAGTATGTTTCCTCTGGCTTTCGTTGTCTGATCATTACAGGGTCACTGATGAGGCTTTATTAGCCGAAACTACGTAGTATGACCCATATTCTTTCTTATGAATGTTTTCATTGCTCTTAAAGGAACTCATTTTTGATTTTTAATTGAAATGCTTTCATCTAAGGATTCATTTACATATCCATTCTTTTAACGGCGCCATGGTGTCTGCCAGCTCCTTTCATGTTGTCAGTTTGTAGTCGTTAAAAATGATTAATGACATTCCGTGGAGGATAATGTCATTGTCCTTTTAGGATAGATGGCAGAGGAAGAGCAAGAAATGGGAATACCGTCCTCACTATACTACTACCATGATCTTGTTGATCCGTACAATGTTGCCATTTCCAGAATTATTTCTGATATATTTGCCAATGGAAAGCCATAGGAAGACTTCCAAAATCTTGGACATACCCTTCGCGGCATTTACACCTTTTCTTCGTTCGGGTCGATGGGCATGGTGGGCGAAACTTGCTTACCAAGTAATGCTTACTCTCCTCGGACACCTGATTACACTCTTCTGGAGTCCATGTTTGTTGATCTGAATATTGATATTTGTCATTCTGTCTATGGACTAATGATTTTGGATTAACGCTTTGGTACTAGGACCTAAACTACTTCTACCAAAGAAAATCAAAGTAGCAAATATTTCAGTTAACGTAGAGGTATATATACCAAACCCTCTCGGATGTTACTCGTGTCAGGTGTTTTTGCCACCACGAAAGCAGATGTCAGAAGAAACAACTCTCTCCAAACTGTGGTGAAGACAAACATGGCAATAATCACCAAAACTGTAAGAATGAGGCCAAGTGCATCAATTGTGGAGGCAAACATGCTGTTTTCTCTATATTGCCCGGCATGGAAAAAATAAAACGAAATACTCACTGTTAAATACCAAAGAGCGATAACCTTCCCATAGGCGCGGAAAATTTTTGAGGATCGAAACACAAAACCAACCACCAGTTACGCCAGCTTCACAAAGGGGGCTGGTGTAAAAGTGTCCAGGTCCGCAACACAGACTGTTGATTCATACATAGCTGAACTGAAAAAATCTGGTGCATGGAGTAAATCCACTCCAGCACCACAAAATTCAACCAATTTATCAAATCGCGCAATCCAGGTTGCTCCGGATCGGTCGACAGCGACCGTACCGAAGCCAGCGCCGCACGCAAAAGAGAAACTCGACTCAGGTCGAACTAATAAGATATCAGAAGATCCGATAAAAAAACAACAAACATCTCAAAAACAAACAGATAGACAACGTAAAATGGAAAGAGACAATATAAAATTTCAGAACAGATTCGGATCTTTGAGTGACAGTGATATGGAGTTCACTGAAACTCCATCATCACCAAGTGGCAAAAACAGATCGAGGTCAACAACCCCACGAGGTGGTGGTAGCAGATCTTTATCACCAATTGCAGCTCCAAAATAGTTTCTAGTCTTAATCTCTTCATAAAATGGATTTAAAACACAAAGTAATACAAGGAAATTGTCGAGGTCTAAAATCAAAACTCTTATTACTTATTTCGTTATCAAACCATCGGTTTTTTGTTTGCAAGAAACTTTTTTAAAACCTGATGACAACATTGATGCCAGGGGTTTTAATACATATAACTATATCTATTCTGTTGGTAACAAACCATCTGGTGGAAGTTCAATTTTTGTTAAATCATGTTTACCACAATTAGAGATCAAATTAAAAACAGATCTTCAAGCTGTAGCAGTATTTGTTTCTCTAGACAAAGAAACTACAATTTGCTCTCTATATATCCCACCCTCATTGTCTTTAAAGCCCGAACATCTTGACTCATTGCTGAGTCAACTTCCATCGCCATATCTTTTAGTTGGAAACTTCAATGGTCACAACATTCTATGGGGCTGTAAATATATTAATAACAGAGGAGCACTTGTTGACGATTTTATTGCAAAGAGCGATCTTTGCTTGATGAATAATAAATCTTATACTTACCTTCACCCTGCGACAGGTCATTTGTCTTCTTTGGATCTCTCTGTGTGGACTATGACTGACTGGACATCTCAAACAGGTTTTAAGGGAAAGTATCCCATGATACCTCAAAGGTATTAAGGGAAAACATCCCCTGACATCTCAAAAGTGTTATGGAGAACATTCCCAGGCATCTCAAAGGGTTAAGGGAAAATAGTCCCCGACATCTCAAAAAGCTATCTCAGAACTGGGGTCGGAAAACTGTTTCAGGCGCATCTCAACCCGGGGATTGGAGACCAGGCAGTCTGTAGAAGACACATTCATCATTAATCCCCAACAAGTATCTTCTCTCCCTGGGGAGAATGGCCTGATCCAGCCTGCACCCATTCCTGAGATAGTTCAGGACGAAACGAAAATGAGCAGGATCACTATCAACGAAGTATGTTCTTGGAACAGTGGCGTTGGGTCG
Source organism: Lucinisca nassula (assembly GCA_963580285.1). Lineage (NCBI taxonomy): Eukaryota > Metazoa > Mollusca > Bivalvia > Lucinida > Lucinidae > Lucinisca > Lucinisca nassula. The sequence goes on from OY757020.1 coordinate 52,148,402, forward strand.
GTTTAATGTCCAGATGCAGCAATGCCGTGATGACAGAACTAGGATCCTGTCGGAGGGTGTGCCTGCTTGTATCGAGTGACCTTCCTCCTATGTTCAAAATGACCTTGCAGTCTCCTATGTTCAAAATGACCTTGCAGTCCTGCAATTTTCTGAGGTAGGACTCAAAGTCCTCCTGAGACTCAGCTCTCTGGTCTGCCTATGTGATAATTGGTTCACTGGAGAGCTGGTCTCAGATAGCACCAGGTCCTGCTCCAAGAGACTGTATGGAAGTGGCTAAATAGTGGCTGTGGTTAGGGCAGGTTCATAAGAGAGAGTCTTGTTTTTTTCTTTGTTTGCTTTTCTAGCCCTATGCTCTCCCAAAACACTTCCTTTTCCAGTGTCTGTTCCCTTGCGCGTTTCTTGGCAGCTTTTCTTTCCTGCTTTCTTTGTTTTCTCAGTCTCATCTCCTCTTCAGTTTCAGGTGTTTCTTCTGTGGGGGGGGGGTTCAAGTTGTGTAGGGGGGAGGTTGGTCACTCCCCTTTTGGGTCGTCTCTGTTGCGGTTGACCTCTCAATAGCTTGGTTGGTGGTTTCAGTGGCAGAATTAGTAACAGTATCAGCTGGTAAGGCATAGGGATTGTCCATATTTTGCATGATGGTTTCCAGGACCTGGACACGCTTCCCAACCTCCTCTGTATCTGGGTCTAGTTGGGTGTCAGCAGGTAGGTTACTGGACGTCTCGGGTAGGGGCTCCTGATGGGACTCAAGTTCCACTGTAGTGGAGCTCCCCGGAGGGTTGTTCTGAGGCTCAACAGAATTATTGGTGGTACCTTTGGTCTTGTCAATCCCAGTCCTGGATTTAAGTTGCTGTGTCAGGTGGTCTAATGAGTGGGCGTAAGCGTCATCTTCTTCAAGCACCCTGGTGGGAGAGGCAAACACAACAGTTGGAAAATTCACTTCCACCATTTGATAACTACCCAGATTGACAGATCTGGCTGGCGAAGGTAAGGGGAGGGTTTCTCTGCTGTTTCTTTTTTTATCCCCTTTCCTGGTACGAGGCACTCTGCCTGGATCGTTCTTGGGTTGGACTACTGAGTTGACCTCAAGCTCTGGAGATCTTAGGGCCTCTACATATTTCCAGAGGGTATCCATTTTCTGATTGATGAAATTTTGGAGAAAGCCCCTTGCTTCCTCACCCTTCATCCCAGACTCTGCGTGTAGGTAGACAAAGTCCATTTCCGAAGCTCCGCAACCGTGGGGGATGTTTCTTCTCACGTATATCTGTTTGCACAGGCAACATTGAAATGTGATGCCGGAGTGTTGATCTTGAAGATGTCTCCGCACTTGCCATTTCCCCTTGAAGTAGTGGTCCCCACATCTGAGGCATAAGTAATGGAAACCCTGAAAATACACAAGGACAAACCACGTTCAAGTTCATCCTTATAGATTACTCATAAGCGACTATACTTGGATCATTGGTTGCAGTTTACTTTCCTCATATCATAGACTTTATAGTTGCAACACAACTCTTTCTATGCCAAGCATGTAGGACTTTCGAGAGACCTCAAATGGATTGTTTTGACAAAGGTGAATTCACCGCCTGACGAGAATCAATGGATGATGATGATGCTCCAACCAGTCCTCGCAGGAGTAGCAAAATTACAAGGATACCTTATATAAGGTAGGTAATTTCGTCGATAACGATACATTAGTTTCTAGTCCTGAAACTACCTCTCCATAGATCTTAAACACAAAATAATACAATGGAAATGTCAAGGTCTTAAATCAAATTATAATGAACTCTTGTTACTTCTTTCTTTATTTAACCCATCAAGTTTTAGCTCACCTGAGCACGAAGTGCTCAAGGTGAGCTTTTGTGATCTGTCTTTGTCCGTCGTCCGTGCGTGCGTCAACTTTTGCTTTAAATGACTTCTTCTCCAAAACTGCTGGACAGATTATGAAATAATTTCATAGGAATGTTCCTTGGGTGACCCTCTACCAAAATTGCTCAAATCGTTCCGCTCGGGGGAACCATATGGCCGCCAGAGCTAAGAATAGAAAAACCTTTAAACGACTTCTCCTTAACCAGTGCATGGATTTTGAAATAATTTCACAGTAAGGTTCCTTTGGTGACTCTCTACCAAAATTGCTTAAACCGATCCGCTTGGATAAACAATATGGCCGCCAGAGCTAAAAAAAGAAAAACCTTTAAATGACTTCTTCTCCTTAACCAGTGAATAGATTTCAAAATAATTTCACAGGAATGTTCCTTGGGCGACCTTCTACCACAATTGCTCAATTTGTTCTGCTCAGATGAACAAGATGGCCACCAGAGCTAAAAGTCGAAAAACCTTTAAATGACTTCTTAACCAGTTGATGGATTTCTAAATAATTTCACAGAAATGTTCCTTGAGTAACCCTCTACCAAAATTGCTCAACTCGTTCCTCTTGGGTGAACAAGATGGCTGCCAGCGCTAAAAATAGAAAAACCTTTAAATGACTTCTCCTCCTTAACCAATGCATGGAGTTTGAAATAATTTCACAGAAACGTTCCTTGGGTGACCCAAGTTCTCCTTAACCAATGCATGGATTTTGAAATAATTTCACAGGAAGGTTCCTTGGGTGATTCTCTACCAAAATTGCTCAAACTGTTCTGCTCGGATGAACAATATGGCCGCCAGAGCTAAAAATAGAAAAACCTTTAAATGACTTCTTAACCAGTTGATGGATTTCTAAATAATTTCACAGAAATGTTCCTTGAGTAACCCTCTACCAAAATTGCTCAACTCGTTCCTCTTGGGTGAACAAGATGGCTGCCAGCGCTAAAAATAGAAAAACCTTTAAATGACTTCTCCTCCTTAACCAATGCATGGAGTTTGAAATAATTTCACAGAAACGTTCCTTGGGTGACCCTCTTCCAATATTGCTCAAACCGTTAATTATGCTTGGATGAACAAGATGGCCACCATAGCTAAAAATAGAAAAACCTTTAAATGACTTCTTCTCCTTAACCAGTTGATGGGTTTCAAAATAATATTACAGGAATGTTCCTTGGGTGACCCCCCAAGGTATTAGACTTCCTGCCTTGCCGTGGCCCTGGGGGCTCAATTCCCACTGGGCACATTGCCGCTGTGGTCTCTGGGAAAAGCTAAAGGAAGTACCACCCGTTTGCCGTGGGTGGCGTCCTGTAAGCCGGAAGAAGGGATCCTGGAGGTTGAGGGTTACCTGAGGTGGCGCTGTTTCAGGTACCCAACACGCCTCTTTGGCCTGGCTTTTCGGTGTAGACGGGTGGCCGTGCGGCCGGCATGGTCAATCGGCTGGTCACGCCGAGCCCTAGAGATACCGCTTTGCTTTCTTTTCAACTCTTTTTGTATCTTTCCTGATACCAACCATATGCCCATTTACCTTAACCTTTTCTGTCTTTTTATCTCTAGAAGGCGGTTAAACACGAAATCATCATCATCAAACTTATGACCCACAAAGAGGGTTGACGCGTCGTTAAACACGAAATCATCATTATCATCCTTGGGTGACCCTCAACCAAAATTGCTCAAAATATCCCGCTGCCAGAGCTAAAACTAGAAAAATCTTTAAAAGTCTTCTCTTCCTTAACTATTGGATGGATTTTGAAATAACTGCACAAGAATGACCCTTTATGGACCCTCTACCAAAATTGTTCAAACTGCTCTGCTCGGATGAACAAGATGGCCACCAGGGCTAAAAATAGAAAAAAAAACTTTAAACGACTTCTGGTCCTTAACCAGTGGATGGATTTCGATATAATTTCAGAGGAATGTTTCATAGGTGACCCTCAATTAAATTTATTCAAACAAGATTGCTGGGATGAAAAAGGTGGCCGCTAGAACTAATAATAGAAAAACTTTTAAATAACGTCTCCTGCTTTACCAGTGGATGGATTTTGAATTATTTCATTATGATAACACACCCGTGTGACAGAGTTTTCTTCATATTCCCAAAATGGCAACTTTTCTGATGAAAATCCATGATATATTTCTTATCAATGCTCAAAACATAGGTTGGTGCTCGTTAGAACGGCCTCATTGATGTCGTTTTAACGTGAATGGGGCCGTTCTAACGAGTACCCACAACCTACGTCTGGAGTAGAAATAAGAAAAATAATGTATACCCCCATAAACCCCAGTTTTCTCTATATGGAGTGGGGTTTAGGGGGTCTTCATTTCACATGATGTCACAGGAATGTTCCTTGGGTGACCCTCTTCCAAAATTGCTCGACCAGTTGTGCTTGGATGAACAAGATGGCTAATATTATAAAAAAAAACTCATTGGGTCAACCAAAATTGCTCAAACCCTCTACTCTACCATATATTACCTACAATTTCATTTGTACAATATGGATCAGGTGAGCGATACAGGGCCATCATGGCCCTCTTGTTTTGTTTGCAAGGAACTTTTTTAAAAAACAATGACAACATCGATATGAGGGGTTTCAATACATATAACTATATCTATTCTGATGGTAACAGACCATATGGTGGCAGTTCAATTATTGTTAAATCTTGTTTACCACAAAGAGAGATCAAAATGAAAACAGAACTACAAGCTGTAGCAGTATCGGTTTCTCGTGATAAAGAAACTACAATATGCTCTCTATATATACCACCTACATACTCTTTAGAGCCCGAACAACTTGAATCATTGCTGGGCCAACTTCCATCGCCATATCTTTTAGTTGGTGACTTCAATGGTCACAACATTCTATGGGGCTGTAAAGATATCAACAACAGAATAGCACTTATTGAAGATTTTACTGCAAAGAACGATCTTTGCTTGGTGAACGATGAATCTTATACTTATCTTCACCCTGCAACAGGTCATTTGTCTTCTTTAGATCTCTCTTTGTGTCACACATCTCTCTTCTAAGACTATGACTGGTCTGTCTATGATGATCAGTGCGGAAGTGATAAATACCCTGTTACAATTGGGAGCGTAAACGAACCAGATGAGGACTGTAACCAGAAATGGAAAATGAATAAAGCCGACTGGGAATTATTCCATAATTTATGTGAAGAAGATTTATCAACCGATCACTTTAATGAATCAGCTGACATTGCTTCTGATGTCACAGATTCGCTTATTAACAATATCCGAACAATGCATTCCAAAGACCTCCACAAAACCTAAGGAAAGCAAATCTTGGTTTAATAATGACTGTAAGGAAGCTACCAAAAACGCAAACAGGCTTTAAAAAGTTCCGCAAAAGTCCGACTACAGAAAACTAAACGACGTTAAAGTTATTAGATCTAAAGCTCGCGAACAATCCGAGCTTTGAAACGAAAGTCATGAAGGGAATATGTTTCAAAACTACGCTACAAACCCCCCATTAAAAAGGTTTGGGATATAGTACGAAAAATATCAGGAAAAACAAAGTCCCCTAATTTTACATATTTAAATACTTATTTTGACACAAAAGCTTCAACTAAAAAGATATTTCAGATACTATTGGTAGTACATTCTTAAGAAATCCATCATCGCGAAATTATTCTGACACTTTTAGAAATTTCAGACAGGACGAAGAGATAAGAAATCTAAACTTTAAATCCCTCTTTCACGAAGAATACAACAAACCTTTCAACTTATCCAAACTAGTTGAAGCCATTGAAAAAGCACATGATAGCCGTTGCAAAATCTAATGATACTGCATCCGGCCCCGATGAAATTCATTATTAGATGCCTAAGCATCGGCCAAAAAGTTCTCTTTCAACACTTTTAGTGGCCCCCGCCCATAGGGGCTTGAATAAATATATGGGCTGCATGATGCTTCCACGCAGAGCTGAATCCGGCCCGCACACTAGTACTGGTAAACCGCCTAGAGGATCTAACCCTTTCCAGGAACCGCGGTGCGAGGCGGACCGTCCAAGCTAATAAACCCTATTGGTTTCATTGGGCGACAGGGCTTGAGATGTCATTTCATCTCAGTGTCGGGTAAAAGTCCCACAAAATTTGAAGCAACGTCTCCAAAATGACCTTTACAGTGTTGACGGGGACGTTAAACCTCAAATCAAACAAATCAACACTTTAATAATATTTGGGAAACGGGGCTCTGTCCTAAGAGCTAGCGTTTAGCTACACTTGTACCAATTCCAAAACCAGGGAAAGACCATGCAGAACCTACAAATTATCGTCCGACAGCTTTGATAAGTTGTTTATCATTCTCTATCCAATGTTTTACACAATCAAGAGATTAGTCTTGTACTTAAAGAGTCCAACAACCTCATTTCAGAATATCAGTCAGGTTTTCGTTCGGAACGTAGTACCAACGACAACTTAATAAGACTAGAAACAGTTATAAGAAATGCTTTTATTAACAAAGAACACGCATTAGCTGTCTTTTTCGACTTGGAGAAAGCATACGATACCACATGGCGTTATGGAATATTGAAAGATCTCCATAACTTCGGCTTAAGGGGAAAACTTCCCAGTTTTATACAAAGCTTTTTAAGAGAGCGCATATTTCAGGTGCGTTTGGGATCTAATCCTGTCGGATCTCTTTGAACAAGAGCAGGGTGTTCCACAAGGTAGTATTCACTTAACTACGCTTTTAAACATCAAAATAATTGTACAATGTTTGGACGACAAAGCAGATTGTATGTTGATGATTTTTGCATATGTCACCGTTGAAAAAATATGAAAACAATTGAACAAAAGTAACAACAAAAATTAAAAAAAAAAATAGAAGAATGGGCTGATACAAATGAATTCAAGTTCTCCAAGTTGAAAACGCAATGTGTTCATTTTTGTAAGCAACGGAAGAAACACGAACATCCTTCCTTGTTCTTATACGGATCACAAATTCCTGTTGTTGAAGAAGCCAAATTCCTTGGGGTCATTTTTTATCAAAAATTATCCTAATTCCCAATATCAAATATCTTAAAGCGAAATGCTTATAAGCTTTGAATGTTCTGAAGGTTTTATCTCATACAAGCTGGGAGGAGGTCGGTATACCTTATTATATCTTTACCGGTCTTTAATAAGATCTAAATTAGATTATGGGTCTGTTGTTTATGGTTCTGCCAGAAAGTCCTATTTAAAATCCTTGGATACTAAACATCAAGGCCTTCGTCTGGCTATGGGAGCCTTTCGTACATCTCCTGTATGAAGCCTTCATGTGGAAGCAGGTGAACCATCTTTAACTTCGCGCTGAGACAAAAACTTTCTCTTCAGTGTGCTATCAGACTTGCTGCTAATCCATCTTATCCGGCTTCCAAAATTTCATTTCCACCTGAATTTGTAGACAAGTATGAAATTAAACCCACAGCAATAAAACCTTTTTGATTACGTATATTACCACTGCTAGAAAATTCAGGTATCCAGTTTAAAAATATTCAAAATCATGAAACTGCCGAAGTTCCATCTTGGTGTATTAAAAAAAAACCTTCTATTCTGTTTGACTTGCATGATGACAATAAATCCGAATCAAATCCAATACTACTCAAACAAAAACTTTCAGGCACTACAGTCACGTTATGATGATTACCAGCAAGTCTATACTGATGGTTCCAAAGAAGGAGAAAAAGTTGGTTGTGCGTATGTTTCTAAAGATACGCACCAAACCTTGCGCCTTCCAGATGGTTCATGTATTATTATAGTTGAAGCCAAAGCAATAGACCTAGCTTTAGATTTTATCAGTTCTTCAACAATTCAAAAAGCAGTTGTATTTTCTGATTCACTTTCTGTGCTTAAGGCTTTAGGCCATTCATCATCTAAAAATCCTCAAATACAACAAATTGATCGAAAAACATCCTGAAATTTCTAAAACACACCAAATCTTGTTTTGTTGGCTTCCGAGCCATATTGGCATTGTCGGCAATGAATATGCTGACAAGAAAGCAAAGGAATCGCTCAATCTTGATCCGTCTGTTTTTAAAATTCCTTTTAATAATTTTAAACCATTTATCAACAGATACATCTTGTCGGAATGACAAGGCGAATGGGACCGTTCAATAAATAACAAACCCCATGCCATTATACCTGTCGTTGGAACAAAATGCTCTCCTCCACAGTTTTACAGGAGAGGGGATGTGGTGTAACACGACTGCGAATTAGCCATACTAGAGTTACTCATTTTTATATTTTAGTGGTGATGATCAGCCTTCTTGTGTAGGATGTGATCAGCCATTCACTGTTAAACATATCTTAATTGAATGTGTAGAGGCGGCTCTTCTGTGACGATTTATTTATGTTGTTGTTTGTTACTTGATGTGTGTATCACTTGTGTCTTTTGGTTTTGGATGGCCATTTTGTGGGAAAGTAACTGTCCTTATGGCCTTCCTTTGTTTAGGTTTCCATTATGGTCTGGTCGCTTAATGTTTGTATTTCTTTCCCTTTGGTGTCTTTTATGGGTGGAATAAGTTTATTGTATCAATTCCTGATCTTTGTTTTACTTCTACTTTTCACAGTCCCGTAACTTATATTTCAAATCAGACACTTTTCAACCATTGTTTCAAGATGTACCTGTTGAAAATATTATTTTATTCTTAAAAGAAATTGGACTTTTTCATAAGATTTAATTTTGTTTCTGATTTTTATTCATTATCATTCTGACTTTTTTAACTTTTAATATCCTCATAATTCTACTTAGTTTTTGATCATTAACAGATTGACGCTTATGACCCACAAAGAGCGTAGGCGCATCGTTAAACTCGAAAACATCAAGCGGGGCGCCTAGGCCCCCTTGTGGATCCAAGGCGAAGCCCTGGCTGTGCCTTGGTCGAAGCCCACGGAAGCTCCTTAAATTTAGCAATTTCAAACCCCTTTATCTGCTCTATTTTAATAGGATTTATGTGTTGTATCAGTCATTCTTTTGTCAGTATTCAACCTTGTTTAAGTGAAACAGTTTCAACAGATTAAATGATTGTCAGTGCATGATGGTGGTCTAGCCGATGTCCCCTGGAAGCTGCTTTATTTTAGCAATTTCAACCCCTTTTATGTCTAGTCTATATTGACAGGATCATTACGGAGATATAAGATTTGTTCCATTTTGTTTATGCTTTTTGCCAATTTAATGAAATGAACAATACCTATTGTTTGGCGTAAAACAGCAGAAAACCAAGGGATTTTATCAGCTTCCTGACGGAATTGTAATCGTTTGTGCACACTTGTAAAATGACCTCACACCAAAAGTCACAGTCGGAGTCAACACGCATTTGCTGCTTATTAAAGGATGAAGCAATATCTAATACGTGAAGGTCTGAACTGTATTTATCTGCCTCTACTGATAAACGCCCTGCTTCATCTTCATCTATGACATTTGGAAGAGAATGTGCTAAGGATTTAATGGATTTTGAGGCTTGATTGTGTGTAGCAAGCTGTGGGTTCAGGACAGACAGTTTTCTCAGAGTTTGATTAGAAATAGGCAGTTTTTCAAGATTCATGGCATTTATCATGTAGTGAGTAAGTCCAGGTACTATGGGGTCATATAGGTGATCCTTCATATCAAAGTAGGATAGACTTCCCTTCTTAGACAGATGAGACTTAACAGTGTGTATGGAGTTCAATGATTCTATACCAAGTCGGCATGACTTGGCATCTAGAACATCTCCCATTAGGTTAAAGGCACCTACAACCATCGGACCGTGGAAACAAGTTAATGCTGCCAGAATTATTTTACGTAAGTGAGGGTATGTTTCTACAGAAGCCCACCAATGGTGCATGTTGATTTCAAAGTTAGGCAGGGTGGGATCAGAGTTGTACCGGTGTTCTTCTTTCTCATATTTAGTCTGTCCATCCTCTGTCAATACATTGGTCATCTGTGTCAGGGTGGGATCAGAGTTGTACCGGTGTTCTTCTTTCTCATATTTAGTCTGTCCATCCTCTGTCAATACATTGGTCATCTGTGTTAGGAGATCCAGCAGGTACTTCAGTGTCAAACTATGACCAAGAACATCTTCTTTTGAAGCATTTTGCCACTCTTCATATGCTAGCTGCAATCTCTCGATTACATCCTTCACATTGTTGTCTTCCCCCAGGTATTAGACGTCCTGCCTTGCCGTGGCCCTGGGGGCTCAATTCCCACTGGGCACATTGCCGCTGTGGTCTCTGTGCCCTAAATTCTGTGGGAAACTGCTCTGCTGTAATTTGATATACTTTATCTCCACTCCTAATAATTATAAGAACACATGGCGTATACATAATTTAAATATAACCTTCTTGTAGTAAAAAATAAATATCTATTTTTTTGTGCTGTTTACTGTAAGAAAGAGCTATATGCCACTTAGACCTTTCCTGCAGTAAAGGACTTGTATATAGCACCTTCTTGCAGATGTCCATCTGTGATTATTTCGTTAGCACCTCTTGCTTTTGTTCAATATTTTTCTTATTTGTGAAGATATGAAGATAAAATTTTGAGACATTATGCATCTATTTTCCCAGCATCATATTTCATCAAAAAGTGATATTTGATCAAATTTGCATTTAGCACCTTCTTGCACGCATGGGACGCACTGTCATCATCTGATTTCGGGGTTTGGGGAATATGTTGGGAAGCTTCTGGTGGCCGGCAAACTGGGTGAATAGGCACGAAGGAACAAAGAACCTGGCACCGTCGGGGAATAGGTCTGGCCTCTCTCATCAGCTGGTATGTTCCTGCTATGTTGGTGGTCCCCGGTCGCATCGATGACTTCCGTCCCCAAGCCAACAGAGGAGGTCTCATCACTGTCAGTCATACCGAGCTGGACTTCTTCAGGACTTTGTTGATCGGCCTGTGTGGACGGGACAGAGACCATAGAGGTAGAACTGGAGGTACTCGTATGGCCTTCAGTTACTGTCAATGTAAAACTGGTGATACAGGTGTTGCCTTCGGATACTGTAGCTGTAAACGTAGAACTGGGGTACTGCTACTGCCTTTAGTTACTGTAGGTACTACAACTGTCTTTGGTTAAAATAGCGACGTCTGTTTCGGATGGCATGGGTGTAGGATCAGGTCTGGCGGTACTGGTACTGCCCTGGGTTGAAACAGCGACATCCGCTGCAGATGTCTTAGGCACCGAAGTGGATAAAACCACCCTTGGTGAAACCGTCGCGGTCATGATGACTTCGTCACAGGAAACAGATCTGGCTTACTGATGAGTAAGTGGGTCACTGATGAGGCCAATTTGTCCGAAACTGGCCCAGAAAGCATGTGCACTTCATAGTTTTCAGTTCTGTGATGTATTCCTTGCTTCCAAAGGATAACCCTTTTATAGAACATATTTAACTTCACTACAGCTGGTGTGTGGGAATGTGTGGCGGCGGTAAAACGTCTCCCTGCCCTACATCATAGTGTAGATTATATTTTCTTCTCCTTTGGGATCATTGGTTCCATTGTGGAATTTGTAAAATATCCGAGGGTCACTGATGAGGCCTATTTGGCCGAAATATGGCTAGTCTGGCCCTGAAAACATGTACACTCCATACTTTTCAGTTCTGTGATGTATTCCTTGCTTCCAAAGGATAACCCTTTTATAGAACATATTTAACTTCACTACAGCTGGTGTGTGGGAATGTATGGCGGCGGTAAAACGTCTCTCTGCCCTACATCATAGTGTAGATTTTATTTTGTCCTTTTGGATCATTGATTCCATTGTGGAATTTGTAAAATATCCGAGGGTCACTGATGAGGCCTATTTGGCCGAAACCGGCTAGTCTGGCCCAGAAAACATATACACTCCATACTTTTCAGTTCTGTGATGTATTCCTTGCTTCCAAAGGAGAACCCTTTTATAGAACATATATAACTGGAGGTATTGATACTGGCTTCTGTTGAAATAACGACGTCTGTTGCAGATGACATGGGTATTGAATCAGATGGAACAACCTGTGGTGAAACAGCCGTGGTCATGATGATGTCGTCAAAGGAAACAGATCTGGCCTCACTGGAAGTACTGGTAACAGTTGTGGTGGAAATAGGCGGTTTCGTTGCTACACCAGCAGTTGGAGTCTCGGTCCTCTTCTTGGCGGTCTTGGAAGTGGACGTCCTAGGTGTAGCAGTTGGAGTATCTGTCTTCAGCAACGTATCCAGTGGAAACTCACGACTCTGCTGACTGCTTTCAATCTGGATCTTTGGTGGTTTGGACTGCTCGGTTTTGGCCTTCTTCGGTGGAGGGTTTGACGTTTCCGTTTTACGCCTCTTCTTTGTGGGCTTTGGCGGCTCTTTGACTGCTGCAAAGGAGACACTATCTTCCCTCCAAATCGTAGCAACATACTTAAGAGTCAGTCTTCAACAGTCCGCTTAGCCTGCCCTTGGCGACACGCAACCTATCGTCCTGCAGTTGCTTACTGAAAGCAGAGGGTACAATTCCTTCAAACGGTTCCACTTTCTCTATTCGACGTAGAAGGCTCGCAATCATCTTTGGGATGGATCGGACGGATGATGATGACCTATTACCAGCCTAACTGTGATATAAGCCGCTCATACACCACAGCCTGAATCCTGTCCCTACTGACTGTCAGGTCATGGATCTTCAGCTGCAGTACCTTCAGATTCTCGTTGTAGTCTAACACCGGGCTAGGGGATGGTGACAAAGTGGCAAGGTTGACCACCCATCTTGCCACTGCGTGAGACTTCTGGAAGTTCTGTCCCCGAGCTTGATCATCCATCGCTGAGCGGAGCAGCATGGCATCAGAACTGTCTGGCCTGGTGGGGCTGATTATCATTCGGTAGTCGTTCGGATAAATAGCTAGCCAGAAGCAGTCCGGCACCCCGAAGTAGTCTGCCGAGGACTCTCGATAGATGGACTTGTGACTGCTCCTAACATGGGTCTTCAGATCTACCGCCTTCCGGAAAGTAGACTCCTTCTGGGGACACCATGGGCACATCACCGTCAGCCTGTGATGTACCGAACTAAGGTGATGTTTCAGGTCAGACTTTCTGCCCTCAAGTTGGTCGCAGGCCCAGCAGATATAGTTGCTCATCTGAAATTAAAGTGACGGAAGGCCTGTTCAAATTTGATGTTTAAAGATGCACGACTGAATCCCAACCAGCACGGACCTAACCACGGTAAGTACAAATTCATCAGTTTCGATCGCGTCTGAGTACCATGTCATCACGGTTTCATATGCATGAAAATAAAACATATTTCATATTGCAGGGGGTTGTTGTTGTTTTCTGACTCGGTAGGGAAGTGGTAACTCTCCGCCGCTTCTTCGGAATAACAAAGGGGTTGAGTAGTCATACTCTTAAATTCGGACATTTTGTAATATCTCTGTCATTACTGAACATATTTACTTATAATCGGACTAGTTGTTCATTATAACCTTAATCAGGGTTATCGGTACCATAAACTACGCAAAGCCTTTTCAAAATTTTATAGACGCCATTCTGATTTAATTTCAAAATTCAATATTAGACTTAAATCTCTTCTGCAACAAGGTCTATCGGAACCCGAATTTTATGGTGACTTAGTATATCAATTCAGACAAATATATAACCGCAATGACTTCAGCACCCAATTTCGTAAAATCATTCTTCGATATAAAAAGATTGGGTACAACATGGATATTATACGACAGACTGCATGCATGGTAGTTAACCCAATCACGGTTGGCAACTTTGCTTCCCTCTTTAATTGCACGCCGGTGGGTCAGGCCTCAGATTCTATGACGGCTCAAACGTAAAGGCTTATTGAAAATTAGAGAGATAATGTTGGTTGGTGCCTGATGCTCTGTCTCTGGTTGGGCTCATCGGAGTCTAACTGTTGGTTTTCTTTTGCTCCAGCAATTCAGTGGTTTCTTGCTGTCGAGTCCTCACCATTGTCTCACCTCTGTGGTTCTTTGATTTTTGTGTTCACGGAGATGTTGCACTGATGAGTTAGGAGGCCTTCATGCGGACTGAACAAATTATTTGTCTAAATCGCGACGGAAGTAAGGGCGAGGATTGTGGCCACGTAAAATCGATTTAAGCCCCCAGTGGAAATCTTCCACTGACCGTTCCAAGGCGGCTCTTCTGTTGCGATTTATTTATGTTGTTGTTTTTACTTACTGTGTGTATCACTTGTGTCTTTTTGTTTTGGGTGGTCATATGGCCATTTTGTGGGAAAGTAACTGTCCTTATGGCCTTCCTTTGTTTAGGTTTCCATTATGGTCTGGTCGCTTAATGTTTGTATTTCTTTCCCTTTGGTGTCTTTTATGGGTGGAGTAAGTTAATTGTATCAATTCCTGATCTTTGTTTTACTTCTACTCATACCAATAAGCGAGGTAACCCTCAAAATATTTTTGGCACAGTTTTGTTTAACTAAAAGAAACTGCAGCCGAGCGTTGGCACCCGTATGCGGTGCTCTTGTTTTCATTTTTGTTTCCATGGCAACCAATACAAATAATCAGTAGGCTTAAAATCATATGGCAGATAGCAGATTGCCTAAGAAACATTTCTATGAAAGTTTTGTCAAAATATCTGCAGAGGCTTGGCAGGAAATGCCATTTTTCAAATTCCCCCATTATAAGTCTATGGAAACTCTAAGTTGCCATACCAACCAAACTAAAGAGCCGAAGTTCATAAAAACTCAACCTTACAATCCCCCAGCCCAAGGATGCTACAGATAAAATTTGAGCCGAATCGACCCATTAGCTTCAGAGGACTTGTCGTTTGAAAGTGCTGACGCCAGACATACGACGACGACGGACAAGTGCCTATCCTAAAACCTCCCCTGGAGCCTTCGGCTCTGGTGAGCCAAAAAGAAAATCAAAGTGCAAAACCACAAAGGACAATAAAACAATCAAGGTTATTTCGCGTTAAACGACGCGTCAACCCTCTCTGTGGGTCATAAGCGTCAAGCGGTTAATGGTTAAATGGCATGAAGAATAACGAGGATACTAAAATTAAAAAAGTAAGTACGATATGTATAAAAATCTGAAACAGTTAAATCTTATGGAAAAGTCCAATATCTTTTAAGAATAAAATAATATTATCAACAGGTACATCCTGAAACAATTGTTGCAAAGTGTCAGCTTTGAAGTATAAGTCACGGGACTGTGAAAAGTCTACACATTCAATTAAGATATGTTTAACAGTGAATGTCTGATCACATCCTACACAAGAAGGCTTTTCATCACCATTCAAAATATAAGAATGAGTAACTTTAGTATGGCCAATGCGCAATCGCGTTAAAACTACATCCTCTTTCCTGGAAAATTGTGGAGGAGAGGATTTTGTTCCAACGACAGGTTTAATGGCATGGAGTTTGTTATTTATTTCATGGTTCCATGCATCTTGCCATTCCGACAAGATGTATCTGTTGATAAATGGTATAAAATTATTAAAAGGAATTTTAAAACCAGACGGATCAAGATTGAGCGATTCCTTTGCTTTCTTGTCAGCACACTCATTGCCGACAATGCCAATATGGCTCGGAAGCCAACAAAACAAGATTTGGTGTGTTTTAGAAATTTCATGATGTTTTTCGATCAATTTTTGTATTTGAGGATTTTTAGATGATCTAAAGCCTTAAGCACCGAAAGTGAATCAGAAAATATAATTGCTTTTTGAATTGTTGAAGAACTGATCACATCTAAAGCTAGGTCTATTGCTTTGGCTTCAGCTGTAAAAATAGATGAACCGTCTGGAAGGCGCAAGGTTTGGTGCGTATCTTTAGAAACATACGCACAACCAACTTTATCTCCTTCTTTGGAACCATCAGTATAGACTTGCTGGTAAGCATTGTAACGTGACTGCAGTACCTGAAAGTTTTGTTTGAGTAGCATTGGATTTGATTCGGATTTTTTTTCCATCATGATGATGATGATGATGATTTCGTGTTTAACGACGCGTCAACCCTCTTTGTGGGTCATAAGCATCAAGCGGTTAATGGTTAAACGGCATGAAGAAATACGAGGATATAAAAAGTAAAAAGGTAAAGTAGAAGTAAAACAAAGATCAGGAATTGATACAATTAACTTACTCCACCCATAAAAGACACCAAAGGGAAAGAAATACAAACATTAAGCGACCAGACCATAATGGAAACCTAAACAAAGGAAGGCCATAAGGACAGTTACTTTCCCACAAAATGGCCATATGGCCATCCAAAACCAAAAGACACAAGTGATACACACTGTAAGTAACAAACAACAACATAAATAAATCGCCACAGAAGAGCCGCCTTGGAACGGTCAGTGGAAGATTTCCACTGGGGGGCTTAAATCGATTTTACGTGGCCACAATCCTCGCCCTTACTTCCGTCGCGATTTAGACAAATAATTTGTTCAGTCCGCATGAAGGCCTCCTAACTCATCAGTGCAACATCTCCGTGAACACAAAAATCAAAGAACCACAGAGGTGAGACAACGGTGAGGACTCGACAGCAAGAAACCACTGAAATGCTGGAGCAAAAGAAAACCAACAGTTAGACTCCGATGAGCCCGACCAGAGACAGAGCATCAGGCACCAACCGACATTATCTCTCTAATTTTCAATAAGCCTTTACGTTGGAGCCGTCATAGAATCTGAGGTCTGACCCACCGGCGTGCAATTAAAGAGGGAAGCAAAGTTGCCAACCGTGATTGGGTTAACTACCATGCATGCAGTCTGTCGTATAATATCCATGTTGTACCCAATCTTTTTATATCGAAGAATGATTTAACGAAATTGGGTGCTGAAGTCATTGCGGTTATATATTTTTCTGAATTTATATGCCAAGTCACCATAAAATTCGGGTTCCGATAGACCTTGTTGCAGAAGAGATTTAAGTCCAATATTGAATTTTGAAATTAAATCAGTATGATATTTATAAAAATCTGAAACAGTTAAATCTTATGAAAAAGTCCCCCAGGTATTAGACTTCCTGCCTTGCCGTGGCCCTGGGGGCTCAATTCCCACTGGGCACATTGCCGCTGTGGTCTCTGTGCCCACTGGGAAGAGCTAAAGGAAGTACCACCCGTTTGCCGTGGGTGGCGTCCTGTAAGCCGGAAGAAGGGATCCTGGAAGTTGAGGGTTACCTGAGGTGGCGGTGCTTCAGGTACCCAACATGCCTCTTTGGCCTGGCTTTTCGGTGTCGACGGGTGGCCGTGCGGTCCGGCATGGTCAATCGGCTGGTCGCGCCGAGCCCTAGAGATACCGCTTTGCTTTCTCTTCAACTCTTTTTGTATCTTTCCTGATACCAACCATATGCCCATTTACCTTACCCTTTTCTGTCTTTTTATCTCTAGAAGGCGGTGGCTAAATGGATCAATCGTGTAGGCATTTTGTTTATACGAGTATATCTCGCGTGTATCTCTAACACCTGCGAGTTGGATAACCACTCCATTATGGTGTTCCCTTGTAGGGCTCCACGGAGGGCGGAGAGCACTTGGGACGAAACTAGAAATTTTTCCTTGTGCCTAATGGAAAAAAAAACATAACCGCAACGCATCCAAACGTAAAAAAGATGAGGAATCATCCGAAACGGATGAACCCAGTCAGCAGTCTAGTCAACAGTCAAGCCAGCAGTCTGCAGCACCAAAGCAACTTAATTTTCCACGCTTCTTGGTAATGTCTTCATGTGAAGATACACGCACTGTGTCAAGTTTATCCCCATTTGTGATTGAAAAGAGCATCATGTCCATTGCCGGACATCCCAAAAGCATTAAAAAGCTTAAGTCAGGTGACCTTTTACTAGAAGTCGAGAGAGAACAGCAGGTAAAAAGCCTGCTTGGTACCACAAAGCTCTTCGATCTCAAGGTCAAAGTATCTCTGCATAATACACTTATACTCAATGCATTATTGTGAATCGTATGGGAAGACCCATGTTCATAGACCCCCGTAAGGGTTACCCTGTCAGAAGTCGCTTTACAACCCTTCCTGACCCTAATGAATCCATAAGGTACAGAGATGTCAATCTTTTGGCGTACTTCGTTTTGACATGCCAGATTAAATATCAGGGGAACCCTAGTGATAATGATATATGTATCGTCGCTTAAGTATTGAACATGTGGAAGGTCTTGGCTAAAAGTTACGACTGTAGTACACAGGCGTTTTATTTTTTCCTTATCATTGCTGAATACGGCTAAGAGGCACATTCTGGCTAAATTTGTATGATGAATTGGTTTTCTTAAAGTGCATAGCCTAGGAAACCCCACTTTACATACATCCCTATCATGTTGACTCAAGAGCATGTACTGAGTGCGTTCGGGGTTGATAGCGATATATTCTGATTCAAGTGTATAGTACGTTAACATTTCCGTTTCTGTCTTATTATTGGATCGATAAACCGTGCTTATGGGTAAAGGCAAGTTATAGACCTTATATAGATCCATCTGTTTCGTATAGTCTATTAACGGTATGGGTATTATTATGATTTTATCATCTTCCATTATTGTTTGACAAACAAGGTGTTTGTACAATGACCAAAGATCAACCTCAATGTCCACTGGCAATCCAAAAGACTTGGGCAGTTGGGTCTCAATGTCTTTAAGAACCTTCTTGAATTCAGCAGGTTCTATGATGCTCGGGGATAACCTATTTGTTGACAGTGCATTTAATTGCACTTGTAGCCGGAGGAAATAGTACATTGACCTTTGAATCGCCGTCCTCATTTCCTCCACTACCATATCTATGGTAGCGAACCAACGTACAGTCTCTTGTAATCGGTTTACCTGTCGGCTTAATGTTTGTGCCACATTTTCTAGTTCTTTGTCAATTTTTGCCATTGCATCTATTATGTCATTCAGGCTTTGTCTATTTTGGGCGATTTCAGACCGGGTTACATTCAGTACAGAGAGACTCTTTTCAAGTGTGTGTGTGATTAACTGTTGGTTCCTAGCTAAGGTATTTATGTTACCCCGTATGTCATTAAGATCTGAGCTACTTAAGGTGCCGAAGAGGTATCCTAAAACTCCAGACATGAAGCCAAATAGTGCCCGTTTTTGCTTATGCTTCAAAGATTTCAAGTTCAAAAAACTCCTTTTAATGTCAACGTTAATGTTTTCTAACATGATGATCTCATCTTGAAGAGACTGAAAGACAGATGAATACCCTGCCAGTCTATCCCCACTGTAATGCTTAGACGCCCATACTGTTAGGTTCTTAGCCATTTTCAAATCAGCAGTAAGCTTACTAATGAAGTTTTCGTATACTCCAATATCCAATACTAAAGTTAAAATCCAACGGGAACTAGAGAGAGACATCTCCCCGTCCTTGTAAAATAAGACATTTTCGTGAATTATCGAATGATCAACTGCAGGATCCGATTCAATTAAAACTAACCCATAGCCAAAAATAAGAAGGAATGTGGTCACACGAGCCATTTCAACCTGAAAAACACAAAGATCATTACTAGTACGACCTGGAATGGTGGTCGGGAATGATCGGTTTCCATGAAATTGACCTCAAAAATAGGTCATCGGTCACTACTGGGCCTTACGCAAACGCGAAGAGGTCCTCATAATATTCTTGGTGAAATGTAATTATGCGGCGCAGTCGGGCCGCCATTTCCGTAAAATCATAAGGCAGGGGTATGTTCCTCATGACATAATGCAGGGACCTTTCGAAGAAATCCGGTCTCTCGTCGTGAAGAAGATCGTACCCAAAGTGGATTTCTAAGAGACTTCTCCTAACCCATCTGTATTTTATTTCTATTAATTCTATAAAATTCTCAGCAGTACCCCCCCCCCCATCTTAGTCGATGGACTACATCATAGACCACCCCTCTTTCAAGGATCTCGTAGAGGCTCATGGGAGACTCTGCTTTCCCCAAATCATTCAGATCTTTCAGGGTGTATAGGTCTTCAATGACCTCCCATGGCAGACCTGTCTGCTCCACCTTAAACATCTCCAGATGAATGTGCAGTTTCCTATAATAGTTGATATGGAAACGCATAAGGCGCGGTATGGACCTGTCATTGACGGTCGCTTGTAGGACACCCTGTCTACGAAGGACGATATTTTTGAGACAGCGCATGTACAAGGTCGAAGGCCTTGTCAGCGCGTCAGCCCCATGTGAAAGGTTAGAGATCAAATAGTTTGTGATCTCCTTCAGATGCTGCTCGACTTCTTGAAGGCAGCTCTCACACATTCCCACCTCAGTCAGGTAGGCCACAACGTTAAGGAGCGCGAACCTCTCCAGTAGGTTGAAGAGTGCGCATGGCTCGTGATCGAGTAAACTGAATTCACCCCAAGTTATGAAATCCTTGAGTTCCAGCTTAACGGCCTCTGGAAACTCGCACCAATCAATAAAGGCCAAACACCTTTCGAACCCCACGAGTTCTGAAGTGAATCCTGCCTTAGCCGACATAGTTTTAATAATTTTCTTATTATCAAAAGAACAAAAAACAAGTTAATCAGAGGGTTGCTTCTAGTTGTGGGTATAAGCTGTCTGCTACAACAAAACAAAAAAAAACACAATTAAGTATTAAATTCCATCACCCTAATTGTTCATTTTTCTTATTTACAAAAGGTTTAGGCAGCTTTATAGCACATCAACAAGGCTCTCGAGCAAAGTTTTAACTTTACTCTTTTCCGTTTTAACTCTACGGAATTTCTTTTGTTTGTTTCTGATGACATTATCTACTTCCATTTTTCTGACCCTGCCCTCGTCAGAGCTTCGTTCAGGGCCACTTAGGCCGCTGTTTTCACTGTCTGAAGAGCTGGTATGTTCAGAAGCTGTTTCGGACCCACTACCCTTATCTTTCATGATATTTCTTTTCTGGGTTGTTTCCCTTGAATTAAGGTCTGCATTTTCTTGTCTTAGCCTAGCTTTCAGCCTGCGGACAAGCTCGGCCAGAGGAATGTGTTCTTCCTCCTCGGAGTCTGACCTTACCCTCCGGTACTTCTTAGCTAAACGAACGTCCGGACCTTCTGATTCTGAATCAGTGTCGGATGTCGCGGTCTCGTTTTCTGTACCTTCAGGGGTCATGACATAGTGGGCTCTGCGAAACTTTCGCTGGCTCTGGGATTTCGGTATCTCCCACTCATCTATGTTAGCTAGCCTCATATTGTCAGCACTGCTTTTTAGGATCTCCCCTGTTAATTGATCTCTTAACTCCCAAGTCTTGTCCCCTAATTGCTTTATTATCCTAAAATATGGACTCCATTTTTTGTCTATTTTGCTGTTTCGTTTATGTTTCTTAAGATACAAAGGTTGCCCTACTTTGAAGTCTGTTATCTTACGGGTTTTGTCTGCATATTTTGCCTGTCTTCTATGAGCTTGTTTACGCCTACGGTGCATTAATACGAAGGCTTGATGAGTTTGTTCTAAGCCCCTTTCTATGATGTCATCACCATAATACTTTCGTCGGGGTTTGAGCAAGTTATCAATGGGTAAGACGGGGTCTCGCTGGAACAAGTAAAAGAAAGGGGATTGCTTGGTTGACACATTTTCACTGAACC
The DNA here is from genome assembly GCA_963580285.1 of Lucinisca nassula. Classification (NCBI taxonomy): domain Eukaryota; kingdom Metazoa; phylum Mollusca; class Bivalvia; order Lucinida; family Lucinidae; genus Lucinisca; species Lucinisca nassula. The sequence continues at coordinate 52,169,692 of OY757020.1, forward strand.
GTATAGCTGCTAGGGCTTGATTTAAGTACAAATCCCATGCCTGCGGGTTGTCTTTTACCTTTTTGGACAACACGTCTAACAACGTTCTATGGGATCGCTCGACCCTGTTTTCATTTGGGCTGTAAACATTCGTTTTCCTGTGACGGACGTTTAACTTGTTAAAGAGGTTCTCCAGGGTGGCATTGCACAGTTCTTTTCCATTATCCGACACCACCTCTAATGGGCACCCATATCGGGGAAATAACTCATCTAGTATGAGATGAGCGATGCCGTCAGCCTTTTTATCAGGTAGTGGCCACGCCTCTAAGTAACGAGAGTACCAATCAATGGCCGTAAAGATGTACTGATTCCCTGATAAGGTTTTGGATCCCACCATATCTATGGCCATTTTTGCAAATGGAAAAGGGGGTGTGTCGACCTCTTTTAAGGGGGACTTAACCTTCTGCATATTGCGGGTCTGGCAATCTACACATTTGGAAACATAGTCATATACATGTTTATATAGGTTCGGCCAGAAATATTTTGACCGTATGGCGTCAAAGGTCTTATCGAACCCCAAATGTACTACACTGTGGATGTTTGCTATTACCTTTTCAGTGAGGTGAGTTGGGACATATAGGCGTACTACTGGGTCTTCGTCAACATGGGAAATATAGTTTAGTACATTGTCTAATACTATGTATTTCTTATGGGCCTGACTATCCGCCTCTAGCTGAGTTTTTATGGTATATATTTCTGGATCTTTTAATTGTTCAGCAACCATGTCTAACCCCAAAGTGTCTGGTTTATTTAACTTGTCATTTTCTTGAAATTTACATGATGCAAATTTATTTAGGTCAGCCTCGTTGGAGTTAATTACCCCTATCTCATATGACCGGTCAGATACGTCAGGGACTATTTCTTCCTCGGTAACTGACTGGCCTTGAGGCACCTTATCCTCCTCGCTTCCCGGAAGTCGCGAAAGCATATCGGCCAAGCAATTCGAGCTTCCTTTTATATATTTTATCTCTGCATTGTACCCCTGTATGGTAAGGGCCCACATCTGTACCCTTTTATTCATCATTGGGCTCCCAAGGAGGTATTTCAGGGGTTGATGATCACAGAAGATTTCAAACTGGGCATTGTGCAAGTAGGTGTGCAACTTCTGCAGCGCATAATAAATGGCATAACATTCCCTTTCAATAGTGGAATACCTACATTGCGTAGGGCTGAGTTTATGCGACAGGAAATAAATGGGCTTTTCGACCATCTTGCCCGTTCCATTTCCGTCTTCATCAATGTCTTCCTGTTCCTGGGACAGGACAGCCCCTATGCAGTCTGCACTTGCATCTGTGTATAGTTTGTATGGCAAATTGGTGTCCGGATAGGCAAGCAGTGGAATGACCGACAAACTTTCTTTAAGAAATTCGAAAGCAGTCTGACATTCAGGTGTCCACTTAAACCTAGCATATTTTCTTGTCAAGGCAATTAAAGGTTCAGCTATCTTTGAAAAGTTTTGCACGTACCTCCGATACCAAGACATAGCACCAATAAAACCCCTTACTTCCCTGACACTACTAGGTGGAGGCATGCTCCGTATTGCCTGTACCTTATTTTCATCCGGTTTTACCCCTTGCTTGCTTATGACAAACCCTAAATGAGAAGTTTCTTTTTGGAGAAAGCTACACTTTTTAAGCTTTAGTTTTAGTTTGTGCTGTCTAAATCTATCAAATACTTGTTGGATATGATTCAAATGTATCTAAATAGCTTGCGGCAAAGTCGTCTAAGCCACTTAACACCTCACTCATGAGCTCAGTGAAGATGGCCGGCGCATTGCACAAGCCAAATGGCATGACCTTAAAGGAGAAAAGGCCCCTGTGACACGTGAATGCAGTACGGTCTTGGGAGTCCTCATGGCACTTAACCTGCCAGTAACCGAAGGTCCATAGATGTGAAGTATTTTGCCCCTGATAGTCGGTTTATTACATCGTCAATGAGAGGTAAGTTTATAGCCATTGGCCTTGTTATTTTATTCAGCTTTCTATAGTCTATACAAAACCTACTACTACCATCTTTCTTTTCCACTATGATAACCGGAAACGCCCAACTTGACCTCGATCTTTCAATGATATTTGCCTCTAGCATTTCATCTACGGCCTTGTCAATAATTTTTCGGGTATTTAGGGGTGTGCGATAGGGCCTCAGTTTTATGGGAGGATGGTCGTTGGTTTCGATTTTTAGGGTAACCGTGTCTGTTGGCGTTAAATCAGTGTCTTTCTTTGCCAATATATCCCTATTTTTCTGCAAAAGATTAGTTATCAGATCCTTATGTTGCTCAGGACAATTGAGTTCTGTCAATAGCTCCTCATGGGTGTACTGATCGTTAACATTACTGCTTATTGAATTTATTTGCTGAATGCATTCCTCATTCACCTGATTAACTTTTCCTATGACACATCCTTTCTTTAATTTGTATGTTTTACCTGTGTTATTAGCTATGCGGACTGGACATGACCCTGAGTCATCTAATTTTATGACAGCATCTGTCAATTCTATCCCTGGTTCATTGCTAATGAAGCTCTGCTCAATTGCGGACACTTGATAAATGCATTGTTTTTATATTTGTGGGTTGTTTTTCACCCTGCCCTTGCAAACATAGGCAGTGTGTGGTTTAAGCACCAGTGTAGACTTTAACCGTACAATTGGATGCTATATGTATATCTTCAACTAAAGGAACATAAGTGTTATTTACCCTCAGGCAGCCTAAGTCGTAATACATTCTGACCCCATTTTTTATCAGCCAATCTTGTCCTAAAATAATGTTCCTATTCATGTTAGAAACTACGTAAAAAATATGGTTCAATTTTGTGCCCTTGAGCGAAAAGTTTAAATTAGTTATGCCATGCACCTTTAGTTGTTCCCCATTTACTGACTGCAGATTTACTTTTATTTTTCTTAAAGGGGATTTTACTTTTAAGGACTGGTAAGTTTTTAAATTTATTAGACTTACTTCAGCTCCTGAATCTACCAAAGCTCTTAGTTTTCTTTTCTCTAATGTTAAACAACATGAATTTGGATTTCCAGCCAAAGAAATTTTAAATGTTGATGTGCTATTTCTCCCTCTATCTGCCGCCTTACGATAGAGAGAGGTTTTTAGTTTAAATGGTTTTTCTGTTCCTGAGTGGTTTCATCTTGGGTTGCGCTTTTAGGTCGAGTTTTCTCAGGACACTCTCTTTGCAAATGATTTGGCGAATTGCAAAGATAACAGCGCCTTCCGTTCATATTGAATCTGATCTTATGACCTAGCTCATGACCTTGCTGTCTGTATTGAGAATTTTGCCCTCGGCTATAATAACTCTCTTGATTGCTTACTGCGTTGACCTGCCTTCTTTGGTCATAATTACCTCCCCTTTCACGCCTTGTGTTTTGGTCAAAATTACCTCCCCTTTCACGTCTTGGGTTTTGCCATCGTCTTGGTCTAATATGACCAATATCCATTGGCTCATGACCAGGCCGATCAGGCTGCATATCTCTGCCTGCGCGGAGATTGAACCGTTTTCTCAAATTTACCTCATATATCGCACTATTTACCGCCTCATCCAGAGTGGGTGGGTTTACCCTAAGAAGTTTCATTTTAATTTGGTCTGATGTTAACCCATCAATAAAATACCCCACCAACTGCGTAGCCAAAGCTTGCTGCGCAGCGTTGTCCAAACCTGTGGAAGCCTGTTCCGCTAATTCAATCAGCCTTTCTGCATAAGACTGTACCGATTCTGAGTCCCTTTGATGAATGCGCCGTAATAAACAGGACGCATGGGAGGGGTCAATAATAGTGGAAAACCTGCGAGAAAGTTCTATTTTTATCATGTCCCAAGTTGCGGGAAATTGAGTCAAGTATCTAGCAAGAAAATTACTAACAGCCTCTCTGCTAGCATTGTACGCTACAAGTTTCACGCCGTTTGCTTGTACATTTGTCAATTTACAAAATTTCTCTACTTGTTTTACCCAAGGATGAAATTCTCTACTGTTTTTCCCATCAAAAGGTGAAATAAACTGCCCTATACTAGCATTACCAACCGAATTTGATAAAGCCCCAAGTTGTTCTGTTAATTGCCGAAAAGCGTTTGTGACTTCATTGTGAAATAAAACATTTTGAGCATTCTGATCAACATCTGGCAACTGATTTCCCTCCGCCATTACAAGAAAAGCAATAACCAAAAAGACACTTACCTTAGTTCCTCTTCTCCTTCTTTTTCTTCAGATCTGGTCACGGTTCACCACTTCATTTATCTGTCACACAGTCAAGGAAACAGAACACACGGAAAATGTTCAACTTGCTTTATTTCAGCTCTTTACCAAGCGGAGTGAAAGACTGACTCCCGACTAGAAAACAACCCCAGTTTATATACATCTCCTAGGTTTCATAACTGACCATAAAAACATGACACATCCATGCATCAGCACTTAATCAGTCATTAAACGGTATTTAAACTAACTTTGACCGGGTTCACATGACAGCTATCGCTCGGGGCTAGTCATATGAGCACTCAATCCGTCATTAAACGGAATTAACCTGACTTTGAACGGTCATATGAGTGTTTGTCACAATTATGGTCTGATATTACTTCGCAGTTTTCATCTCAATCCGTCATTAAACGGAATTAACCTGACTTTGACCGGTCATGTGAGTGTTGGTCACAATTATGGTCTGATATTACTTCGCAGTTTTCATCTACGGTAAAAAATGTACTGGGATTGTCTTCTCGCCTGACCCTACCTATATGATATAGGTCATTTCTAATATAAGAAAACAATACATACAAGAACCCCTACTGTGTTACACCATTCGGGGAAGATCTTTCATGCCTATATAAATTTGACCCCCTTAAAACCCAGTTTTATATAGTAAAACTGAGGTTTAAGTGGGTTCATAGAAACTTTCTCTTCAGTATGCTATTAGACTTGCTGCTAATCCATCTAACCCGGCATCCAAAATTTCATTTCCACCTCCATTTGTAGATAAGTATGAAACAAAACCCACAGCAATCAAACCTTTTGGATTACGTATTTTACCACTGCTAGAAAATTCAGGTATCGACCTTAAAAATATTCAAAAACATGAAACGGCCGAAGTTCCATCTTGGTGTATTAAAAAACCTTCTATTCTGTTCGACTTACATGATGGCAAAAAATCCGAATCAAATCCGATACTTCTCAAACAAAACTTTCAGGTACTGCAGTCACGTTACAATGATTACCAGCAAGTCTATACTGATGGTTCCAAGGAAGGAGATAAAGTTGGTTGTGCGTATGTTTCTAAAGATACGCACAAAACCATGCGCCTTCCAGATGGTTCATCTATTTTTACAGCTGAAGCCAAAGCAATAGACCTAGCTTTAGATTTTATCAGTTCTTCAACAATTCAAAAAGCAATTATATTTTCTGATTCACTTTCTGTGCTTAAGGCTTTAGACCATTCATCATCCAAAAATCCTCAAATACAAAAATTGATCGAAAAACATCATGAAATTTCTAAAACACACCAAATCTTGTTTTGTTGGCTTCCGAGCCATATTGGCATTGTCGGCAATGAATATGCTGACAAGAAAGCAAAGGAATCGCTCAATCTTGATCCATCTGTTTTTAAAATTCCTTTTAATAATTTTAAACCATTTATCAACAGATACATCTTGTCGGAATGGCAAGGCGAATGGGACCGTGCAATAAATAACAAACTCCATGCCATTAAACCTGTCGTTAGTACAAAATGCTCTCCTCCACAGTTTTCCAGAAAAGAGGACGTAGTATTGACACGACTGCGCATCGGCCATACTAGAGTTACTCATTCTTATATTTTTAATGGTGATGATCAGCCTTCTTGTGTAGGTTGTGATCAGCCATTCACTGTGAAACATATCTTAATTGACTGTGTTGACTTTTCACCCTCACGAATTTTATATTTCAAAGCTGACACTTTGCAACAACTGTTTCGAGATGTACCTGTTGATAATATTATTTTATTCTTAAAAGAAATTGGACTTTTTCATAAGATTTAACTGTTTCAGATTTTTATACATTATCATTCTGACTTTTTACTTTTAATATCATCATAATTATTCATGCCGTCTAACCATTAACCGTTTGACGCTTATGACCCACAAAGAGGGTTGGCGCGTCGTTAAACACGAAATCATCATCATCATCAAGTGGGTTCACATTTTCCTTATTTCTTCTCAAAAACATAGATTATGGGTACTCGATAGAAACGCAATATCGCAATCTATGTTTAGAGCAGAAATAAGAAAATGATCACAAATTTCCATGTTACAATTTCCAGTTTTGGCCTAAAAAAATAAAAAATGTATTTCTTTAGGCCAGAAAATCTTGCAGCAGGGTGAACACCTTTTATGGAATACATATATTGCATTCTCATCATCCATGGCTGTGCACAAGTTTTTATGCCCCCGCATCGGATGATGCCGGGGGCATATAGTTTTTAGTTTTTCCGTACGTGTGTCCGTGCGTACGAATGTACGTCCGTCTGTACGAAAGTATGTACGTACGTAATCCTGTTAAAGTCAGGTTAAGGTATTTGTCAAAGGTAGAACTTAGGCTCATATTTTCCAAGCCATACAAGGGATTTAGTTCATATTTGGTATGATGATAGATATAGGTCCAAAGTTTTATTTGGTGATACCTCCACCCATACCCATGACCTCAAGGTCAAGGTCACAGACTTAGAAATTTTTCATGTTAAGCACTCAGGTTAAGTTATTTGTACCAGGTAGAACATTGGTTCATATTTTCGAAACCATTCAATGGATTTAGTTTATATTCAGTATGATGATAGATACAGATCCAAGTTTTATTCTATGCTACCCCCACTTATACCCATAACCTCAAGGTCAAGGTCACAGACTTAGAATTTTTTAATGTCTAAAAGTCAGGTTAAGGCATTTGTACCAGGTAGAACATAGGTTCATCTTGAATACTATTTGATGGAGAAATGTCATACCTGGTATATTAAGTCCATGTGACCTGATGATTGATCTCAACATAAATCTAGGTCAGTGTGACCAAAATTTTACGGTCCAGAGATTTTGCCTTATATCTTGAATTAAGAAATAATCTCCACGTACCGTGTGTTATCGTGATTAACAAACGGTGTTGAAGGGCAGATTGGGAAATATTAATTCACAACGGCAAAGCCGGAGTGAATTAATATTCGCATCTGCCCGACAACACAGTGTGTTAATCACGATAACACACCGGGTGCGTGGAAATTATTTCGATTCTAACATGATGCTAAACTGAAATACAGTAGTAACAAAGCGTTATCTTGGGGACTATTTCGCAGCGGACGTCGACAGAAGGAAATGTTTACATGCAACGTCACGAAGACGCCAAATTGCACGCACCACGTTGACGACGTGAATTATCGCATATTTGCAAACGCTGTTGTTTCCACTGGGTTCAATGGGAAAAACGTTAACGTCATGTTAGAATACTATTTAATTGAGAAATGTTATACCTGGTGTGTTAGTTCAATGTGACCCCATGATTGACCTCGAAATAAAATAGGTCAGTGTGACCTATATTTCATGGTTCAGTGATTTTGCCTTATATCTTGAATACTATTTGATGGAGAAATGTTATACCTGGTATATTAGTTCCATGGGACCCCATGATTGACCTCAAAATAAATTTAGGTCAGTGTGACCCATATTTCATGGTCCAGTGATTTTGCCTTATATCTTGAATACTTTTTGATGGAGAAATGTTATACCTGGAATATTAGTTCAATGTGACCAGATGATTGACCTCAAAATAAACCGAGGTCAGTGTGACCTATATTTCACGGTCTAGTGAATTTGCCTTATATCTTGAATACTATTTGATGGAGAAATGTTATACCAGGTATACATAGTAGTTCCATGTGACCCCATGATTGACTTCGAAATCAATCTAGGTCCAAAGACCAAATGGGGAAGTTCATTTCTCTGGCAGTAGTCATTTTATAAAGAAATTTAAAGATAATCAACCATTGATAAACTATAATGACATGATGGTAGAGACAAGACGGGGATCATTGGTCAGGAAGTTACAAGTTTTAAAAGAAAGAAAAACAGCAGTCAAACCATCTCCAACAAAAGGGCCATCCCAGTTGGCCTTTTTGCCTGGTATGGGTATAGGTGCTGCTCAGAGGCATGGCTTGGAGTCTTTAACTCCAAGTCTAACCCCCGAGAGCACCATTGCCATTGACAAAGAAAATATAGTAAGTCTCAGAAAAAAAATCCATGTAAGGGAAAATAGAAAGAAAACACAGATAAAAGTTGACGAATTGGAAGAGAAACTTGCCATTTCCAGGCCTAAAAGAGGTAGAGGCCGTGGTAGAGGAAGGGGAAGGGGTATATGTAATAAATTTTGAAACATGACAGTCAGGTAATAGTATGGGTAAATGACAAATTCATTTGGATAGTTAAACAGAAGTTTGTCATTGAATTTTTTCATTTCTTATATTAGGATAAAATACCTATGCAATATTGCGCTATCTTCCATGGCTGTAGTGATGGCATATTTTATCAGATACTATATTTTTTCGTATTTCTGCATCAAACATAGAATGTTGTTCTTTAGAACAGCTTTGATTACTATTTTTTTATATTAGGTTTTACAGCCATTTCAAGGTTATTTCACTTATTCTGAGCTGACCCAGTCTATAATGTGGCAGAAAATCAGAGTACATGAAGAAAAAACATCTGGAAAGCCTGCAAGCAGAACTTTGCTTTCTCACATGTACAGCGAGGCTCAAAACACAGTGGTGAAAGCCTAGTCAGCGCTCTTAACCACTAGGCCGTGGGCAGCCTCGATGAAGTGGTTGATTTATTCATACACCACTGTTATCTTTCATGAATCCAGTTTTTGAAATTTAATGAAGACCCTGACATTTAAGGGGAATGGATACACCTGGAGAATTTTTCTGCCATTTTTACAAGGGAGACATCTTTTCTGATTTCCTGTTCGCTTTCCTGTACACTGAGCCCCTCCTGAAATGAGGTTTACTCTTAAAGGAAAGAATTTACTCCCAGAGCAAATTCTTTCCTTTAATAGTAGACCCCTACTTAGTAGAGAGACAAAACAAAATTGGCCAAGTTACCTCCCCTGAAGGTGTATCTATTCACCTAAATAAAGAATAAAGGATGTGGGAATGTGGTTAGACATTAATTTTCTTATTTCTGCTCAAAACATGATTTATTGATACTTGTGTATTCTATATGTTCTATTCTAACACAGCATGCCTATATAAGCAATGGAAAAGAACCGTGTTTTTATTCTACAACAAATCACGGCTAGGAAGAGCGTGACGAGTGACGTCATTAAAAATACAAATTTATGACGTCACAAGTTGGTTTTCTTGTCGTTAGACGGTGTAACGTCACTTTCTCGCATCTACAACGTTTGAAAAGGGCGTAAATTCACGTATCACAGCGACAGTTTTGACGGGATTTCGTATGACAATGGTGTAGGGTTGGGAGAATTTGTAGAAATCAACAGCATGGTTACCCATTTTCAGTGTGTTAGAATCGAAATAGATCAGCTCTATCATGTGAATTGTTGAGTAATAAATCACAGTTTGTCGGTCAGTTGACAGTAGACAAATCACTCACGCTACGCGCTCGTGATTTGATCTACTTTCAACTGACCTCCAAACTGTGATTTATTACTCAACAATTCACGGCTAGAGCTGATCTATTTCTTAAATGAGCACACACAAAATTTGTTTTTGGAGCAGAAATGAGAAAGAAGCACAGAATATGCTTTTGAAAACAGTTTTGCCTGAATTATATGCATTGTCATTTTCTTAAACATTTCACATGCTAGTCAACAGATTTATACAATACATGCTAGTCAGAAGGGTTAAAATGTTGCCTTACATACTATCCAAATATTTTACGGCTTGTCTTAATTCTAGTCAGTGATGTGCCAAAGTATTATTATGCAAATTCTTATGAAAAGTAAAAGTAAAACAAAGATCAGGAATCGATACAATTAATTTACACAACCCATCAAAGACACCAAAGGGAAAGAAACACAAACACGAATCGACCTGACAATAATGGAAACCTAAACATATAAAGGCCAAAAGGACAGTTACTTTCCCACAAAATGGTCAAATGGCCATCCAAAATAAAAAGACACATGTTAAACACACAATAAGTGACAAACAATAACATAAATAAACCGCCACAGAAGAACCGCCTTGGAACAATCAATGGAAAGGAAGTCCATTGGGGGGCTTAAATCGATTTTACGTGGCCACAATCCTCGCCCTTACTTCTGAAGCGGTAGACATTAATTTTGTTTAGTCCGCATGAAGGCTTCCTAACTCAACAGTGCAACATCTCCGAGAACATACAAATAAAAAAACTACAGAGATGAAACAAGGTAGAGGACTCAACAGTATACAACCACAGAAATACTGGAGCAAAAGAAAACCAGCAGTTAGACTCCGAGACTGTTTTTTATTGCCAATGGTTGTAAACTGAATTTATAAATTGTAGTTCATCCACGATTTATTTTAACTTTATATTGTTTTTTAATATCTAGGTTATAATAGTGCCATTTTAACTCCGAGGGTAGATAAACAAGTTCTGCGGTAGTTGTCATTTGTGTACTTTTCATATGCAAGTATCAGATGTACTAAGAGTTCTGAAGGCTAAAAGAGCAGACACATCCGTTATCATCTTTGCTTGAATACACAGTCACCTAACTGTTGTAAAATTGAATTTGTATAGATTCTGTTGTTATGGTACTTCATGCACATCTTCTTTTCATGTTAGACTGTTGATTGTACAGACTGTTGATTGTACAAATTTTTATCGTTCTGAATAACCAGAAAAGCAAAATGAAAGTGAATATTACTGAAAGGAGTGATTATTGGCCTAACAATAAACAGACATCATCCGGAATTTAGTTCAGTTCAAAACTGGTAATTTGCTCACAACATAATAGACACAATTGATAGCTGCCATGGACCTTGTCAGTGACTCTGGCATTAGGTGGTTCATTTATAAGCTTGTTGTAAACTGTGCCATTTTATTTGGAGTTTTAATTTGCAGGGGTATACATGCAGCTCATTTTTATAGCTTTTTAGTATGTTCAAAGCTTTGGGCAGATTAGTTTGTTTGTTTGATTTGAGGTTTAACGTCCCCGTCAACACAATTTAGGTCATTTTGGAGACGTTGCTTCCAATTTTGTGGGACTTTTACCCGACATTGAGATGAAATGACATCTCAATACCCCCGCCCAATAAAACCAATAGGGTTTATATGCATGGACGGGCCGACTCGCAGCAGTTTTCAGATTACCAGTACTCATGTGCGATCGGTATCAACTCTGCGTGGAAGCATCGTGCAGCCCATCTATTTCTCCAAGCCCCAATGGGCGGGGCGGGGCAGATTAGTAAACAGTGTAGACTCTGCTGAAGCAGTTCGTCTTGGTCTATACTATTTGCATGTGCTTTTGTCCATATTTTTATTGTTTTCATAAAGTGGAGAATAAATAATTCAACAGCTGCCTACATCTGTCTGATGCTTATTCTTTAAACATGTTAAATGATTGTTTAATTGGTAATGTAACATATCATGAAATAAAATTTGTCATCTGGACTGATGCTTCTGCTGTTTGTACATTCTTAAGCATAAACCCTTTGTTCTAGCTCAGACATAGGAACATTCTGTTCTAGAACTGTCATTGTTTCACGAAAATTTCTTCTCGGGACGTCCATAAAATAGTCGCATGTTAATTCTGCCCCACCACCTGGTCGGTCGAAATGGCCAACAGAGCCACGCCGAAAGCGTTGGTGTATATTTGATGCTGAATTTGTTGATCCAGTATATCTGCATTTTATCGATGACACACATCTTCTAGCCAACAGGTGTCTGAAAGCTCTACACAGGTTTGCAGGGACCCGTCCTACTTGACAGCCTGAAAGATCAGTTTTAACAATGTGTGCAGTAATTATATCATCATGCTATACCCCCCACACACACATGCATGTTGTAGGAAGATTAGAAATATGAGCGGACAGACCCCTTTTCCATCAGATTTTAGGTCTGCCCCCCCCCCCCCACTCACACACACCCTAAGGATACTCAACAATTTAGCATTATCAATTTGCATTAAACAGTTAAAATATATTACAATACCCTGTCAGATGTTTTGTAATAGATATAGGACAGTGTCACGAGATATTTGCTACGCCCTCGAAGTATATTCTGCAAATATTGAGTGACAAGTCCTATATCTGTTTTGTATCATGGCCAACCAATGGACAGAGACCTGTTTAAATTAAGCATGCAGCCATCACCCAATTGTGTTTCTGTATTTGAATTCAAACCCACAGCATGCTGGCTGCTAATGAAGAGTGACATCTATGTTGAAAGTATAATCAAGAGAACAATTATATGCTTGACCTATAGGTCACACATCTAAAAAAGCAGTAAACCCCAAAAACACAAATTCAAATCTGTCAGGTGACTCACTATCAACATTTTTAAATTGAAAAGTTCAAAGCAGTTTCTGGGCCTCCGTGGCCTAGTGGATAAGAGCGCTGACTCTTAGTCATTAGGTCTCTCACCGCCGTAGGTTCGAGCCTCGCTCTGGCCACGTGTGAGACGCCAAGTTCTGCAACGGAAGGTCAGGTGGTTTTTCTCCGGGTACTCCGGTTTTCGCCCACCTCTGATTAACGATCGGCTCGATATGAGTGAAATAATCTTGAAAGGGCCGTAAAACCCAAACCAAAAAAAAAAAAAAAAAGCAGTTTCTTTGGACATATAAACAGATTTTTGTTCTGAAATGTGTCACTACCAAAAGGAGTAAATTAAATGCATGTTTAAAGAAAATAAAATGTAGGGTTTCAGATAAAAATGAGTAAAAAGAACATTCCAAGCTTTATGCTTACAAAGAGAAGCTTACACAATGTTATAATTGTACATAATCTGAAATATACTTTATTATAGTTCTACCTAATCAGATAACCAAATAATCTTAAATATGCAAAAATGACTCACCTGCGATATCGCTTACTGTTACAGCAGAGCTGCCACGATGCTGCTGAGGTAGTGGAGCATCAAGCAATGCCTCTGATATTTCTTGAAGGCCGGGACACATAACTTTCATCGCATAGTTATCAAAATGATTGTTTAAGTCGGGAATCACTAGTAGTTCCAAGTCTTCATGAGGTTTGACGTGGAAAATATGATACCCTTTAATGCTCCATCTTATTTTTACTATTTGCTTGTCCAATGACATTTTTTTTATTTCTGTTTAGTATTTTTAATGGTGACTAATGTTTGTGTTGTGTTTGTGCCTAATGTGTTGGATGGAATAACCATCCTTAATTAAGTAAAAACACATGGAGGGATAAACCATCCAATGTGGCATTTTTTGTTGGATGGAAATTCCATCCATTTATTATGGATGGTAATTCCATCCATTTATTATGGATGGTAAATCCATCCAAAAGTACAGTTTTAAAGTTCGGATGGTTTTCGGTCGTGGAATAGACTGGTAAGCGACTCCTTTATATAGTTTCTAGCGAGAGTACTACGCCATCAGTAAGCCAATCAGATTGTGAGAAAATCAAGATCAGCAGTACACAATCTTGCACTACTTCGAACTTCTCCCAAGAAGTGCAAACGATTTAGAAGTTCCGAGGAGTCCAATGCAAAATTATGGAGATCCCTTTATAAGGAATAATTCACCGAATTAAATAGGTTCAACTGCAACATGACGGACTTCGTAATAATTGAAAGGACAACCACGAGAGGTGCCGGTGACTGGCATAACAATATACAGTGAAAAGCAGACGCTCGGTGGAATTGACATTCCGCACAACAAGAAGCCTCCTAAATCTCAATCAAGTTTACAATTCAAGGAGGTCCTTTCCGTTATTTAAGAAGTCCTTCGATGCAAATGTGTAAGATAAATGATAGGCAGTCAACGATTATTTCAATAGTTTACATTCAAGCCTAGCAGTGACGGATATTTAGTCGAACCATCAAGGGGAGGTGATTCGGTCCAACTAACGGTTCGCAGTGTTTACAACGCGGATAGAACTTTATAAAAATGTCTGTAAAAGTGATTTCTATCTATGCAAATGGAAAGCTCTTGGTTTCTACAAATATTAAGGGTTCAGAACTTCATCGCTGTGTGCGAGAGACAGACTGTCAGTCCGAAATAAGCTGGATAAACTGATGTAGAATTGGACAGTTTGTTGACAGTTCTGTGAAACAGGTAATTTCAAAACACCTTCATGAGAGCATTTCTGAGTAGTTGTTTGTTCTATAGAGTTGATGATTGTTCGTGAATACTTGTAATGAAGTCGTTCATCTAGGGCGAATCTAATATTTAAGTACTGGAACGTGTCATCTTTGTTTTGACTGGAAAAACTGTTGTGAGTTCCGATGGGTGGGGTAACAAAATATGGAGAGTGTCAACAACTCTGTGTTGAATAAGGTCCCTGGGGGTGACTCTTACACTCTCCCCACCTTCAAAAGCGAATATTCTCCTGAATATTGACTGAATATTGATATTGACCACCTTTCACATATCCATTTGAATACTCACATTTTCCTATTTATGAACTATATTGTATTCAGCCCAAGATCTTGTTTTAATGCCACACGAAAGCAACCTCAAGATAACGTTCACCATGCCTCCGTGTGACCTTAATGCTCTGCCAAAGGCTGGTAAAATACAGATATGCTATTTAGCATGGAACTTTGATTGCACTGCACGCAACATGAGAACTGCTCTTAATGCCTCATGAAACACAGTTAGTTAAAGTTTTCCGTGCCTTCATGTGACCTTAACAGCCTGTCGAATGTTGGCACATTACAAGTATAATATTGAGCACAGACACTAAGAACTGATTTTGAATAACTTGACACTTTACAACCTTCTTCAAAAACACTGGAGCCTATATGAACTTTTCTCACTTAAGAATAGGATTATAATTGAATGCACTAATTTTCCATTATTTAATAAATGTTCTGCATACAAGTCACGGGACGGCAATAATGCCTCATCAGTGCACCTCCTCAAAAACATCATATGTGCATTGATATGAACTTATTCGCCCCCCCCCCCCACACACACACACGACTTGACGAAGGACAGTTAATAATTCACACTTTGGCGCCTTGACTATGAGCACTTGATTAAACTTTCCACTTGAAAGAACACTTTTTTTTTCTTCCTTCTTAACGTTTGTTAAACTGACTCGTATGCAACCCGTGGTACAGCGATAATGTCACACCAATGCATCTCCCAACATAATGCCATACTGCATTGATATGACCTTATCACACCCCCCCCCCCCCAGTTTGACACGAGTCAGTGAATTTAGCACTTAAATTTCAACCTTAATTTGATGAAGTGTGATGTAGGGAATCTGAGAACTAGCTTTAATGCCTCACAAAAGCACCCATAAACACAGTGTTTATTGTGCTTTTGCATGACCTTAATGCTGTGTCACAGATTCCCACAACACGGGTATTATTATGCACTGAGATTTTTTTCACATTCAAATTATGTCTCTCCACTGTTGGGGTTAAGCATTGTACATTAGTTGTTCCAGTAGGAAACATTGATTGTACTTTGGATTCTGAGATTGATCTTCTTTCTTTCCTTCTGTTGCAGAATCACCGTTGTGGATTCAGCCGGTTGTGAAGCAGCCTTTGCAGCCCTCCATCTGCATCGGCACACTGCATCGGCGAACTTAGCGGTACACTGGCGGAGCCTGGTAATGCCAGAAAGTTGTATGCATCGATCACCTCTCCACGATCAAGGTCGCTACTTAGGCCGTCCTTCAAGGTTAGATTCGTTGCTACAGTTTCCAATAGCAGCAACTTTGCATCACTCGTCATGGACACCCAGTTCTTCGGAGGCCATCGAGGAACAGGTGAGGATGCTGGCAAGACGATGGTCTCTTCGTTCACCCAGTTCCTTCTTGCAGGTGGTAAAAGCGGCATACATCCAAATCTGAGCAGCATCTCGGCCCTTTTTGATAAGTCAGAAGGAACCACTCGTCCCATACTTGCAAGAAGGTGCTAAGTGCATTTAATAAACTTTTGAGATAATCAATTTTTTTGAGTCTCAAAAAAATTAAATCCTTAATCTTGCCTGGTTTATTATAAGTCAGTTACATGTTAGTGTAGCTTTCATGCTACCCAGAATAAGATCAATAGCTTTTCAGTTTTCAGCGATATGTGGCATTAATTAAAATAGAACCTTTTTGTTGTATTGGTTTTATTGAATAATGATGATGATGATGATTTCGTGTTTAACGACGCGTCAACCCTCTTTGTGGGTCATAAGCGTCAAACGGTTAATGGTTAAACGGCATGAATAATTATGACGATATTAAAAGTAAAAAGTCAGAATGATGATGTATAAAAATCTGAAACAGTTAAATCTTATGAAAAAGTCCAATTTCTTTTAAGAATAAAATAATATTATCAACAGGTACATCTCGAAACAGTTGTTGCAAAGTGTCAGCTTTGAAATATAAAATACGTGAGGGTGAAAAGTCAACACAGTCAATTAAGATATGTTTCACAGTGAATGGCTGATCACAACCTACACAAGAAGGCTGATCATCACCATTAAAAATATAAGAATGAGTAACTCTAGTATGGCCGATGCGCAGTCGTGTTAATACTACGTCCTCTTTTCTGGAAAACTGTGGAGGAGAGCATTTTGTACTAACGACAGGTTTACTGGCATGGAGTTTGTTATTTATTGCACGGTCCCATTCGCCTTGCCATTCCGACAAGATGTATCTGTTGATAAATGGTTTAAAATTATTAAAGGGAATTTTAAAAACAGATGGATCAAGATTGAGCGATTCCTTTGCTTTCTTGTCAGCATATTCATTGCCGACAATGCCAATATGGCTCGGAAGCCAACAAAACAAGATTTGGTGTGTTTTAGAAATTTCATGATGTTTTTCGATCAATTTTTGAATTTGAGGATTTTTAGATGATGAATGGTCTAAAGCCTTAAGCACAGAAAGTGAATCAGAAAATATAATTGCTTTTTGAATTATTGAAGAACTGATAAAATCTAAAGCTAGGTCTATTGCTTTGGCTTCAGATGTAAAAATAGATGAACCATCTGGAAGGCGCATGGTTTTGTGCGTATCTTTAGAAACAAACGCACAACCAACTTTATCTCCTTCTTTGGAACCATCAGTATAGACTTGCTAGTATTCATTGTAACGTGACTGCAGTACCTGGAAGTTTTGTTTGAGAAGTATCGGATTTGATTCGGATTTTTTGCCATCATGCAAGTCGAACAGAATAGAAGGTTGTTTAATACACCAAGATGGAACTTCGGCGGTTTCATGTTTTTGAATATTTTTAAGGTCGATGCCTGAATTTTCTAGCAGTGGTAAAATTCGTAATCCAAAAGGTTTGATTGCTGTGGGTTTAGTTTCATACTTATCTATAAATTGAGGTGGAAATGAAATTTTGGATGCCGGGTTAGATGGATATGCAGCAATTCTAATAGCATACTGAAGAGAAAGTTTCTCTCTGCGCGAAGTTAAAGATGGTTCACCTGCTTCTACATAAAGGCTTAATACGGGAGAAGTACGAAAGGCTCCCATAGCCAGACGAAGGCCTTGGTGATGGATAGTATCCAATGATTTTAAATAGGACTTTCTGGCAGAACCATAAACAACAGACCCATAATCTAATTTAGATCTTATTAAAGACCGGTAAAGATGTAATAAAGTATACCGATCTGCTCCCCAACTTGTATGGGCTAAAACTTTCAAAAGATTCAAAGCTTTTAAGCATTTCGCTTTAAGATAGTTAATATGGGGAATAAAAGATAACTTTTGATCAAATATGACCCCAAGAAATTTGGCTTCTTCAACAACAGGAATTTGTGATCCGTATAAAAACAGGGAAGGATGTTCGTGTTTCTTCCGTAGTTTACAAAAATGAACACACTGCGTTTTCGACTTGGAGAACTTGAAACCATTTTTATCAGTCCATTCTTCTATTCGTTTTAAATTTTGTTGCAACTTTCGTTCAATTGTTTTCATATTTTTTGAACGGTAACATATACAGAAATCGTCAACATACAAGGAACAATCAGTTTTGTCGTCCAAACATTGTACAATATTGTTTATTTTGATGTTAAATAGCGTAGTTGAAAGAATACTACCCTGTGGGACACCCTGTTCTTGATCATAGAAATCTGACAGGGTAGACCCCACACGCACCTGAAACATGCGCTCCCCTAAAAAACTTTCAATAAAACTGGGAAGTTTTCCTCTAAAGCCAATGTTATGGAGATCTTTCAATATACCATAACGCCATGTTGTATCATATGCTTTCTCCAAGTCGAAAAAGACAGCTACTACGTGTTCTTTGTTAATAAAAGCATCTCGTATAAATGTTTCTAGTCTTATTAAATTGTCATTGGTACTGCGTTCCGAACGAAAACCCGATTGATATTCTGAAATGAGGTTGTTGGACTCTAAGTACCAGACTAATCT
Source organism: Lucinisca nassula (assembly GCA_963580285.1). Classification (NCBI taxonomy): domain Eukaryota; kingdom Metazoa; phylum Mollusca; class Bivalvia; order Lucinida; family Lucinidae; genus Lucinisca; species Lucinisca nassula. The sequence goes on from OY757020.1 coordinate 52,188,245, forward strand.
CTTGTTTATCATTCTCTCCAATGTTTTACACAAACAACTTGTCAAAGCTATCGGACGATAATTTGTAGGTTCTGCATGATCTTTCCCTGGTTTCGGAATTGGTACAACTGTAGCTACACGCCAGCTCTCAGGACAGACCCCCGTTTCCCAAATATTATTAAAGATATCTAAAAGTGTTGTAAGAGAACTTTTTGGCAGATGCTTAAGCATCTGATAATGAATTTCATCGGGGCCGGTTGCCGTATCATGTGATTTTTCAATGGCTTCAACGAGTTCGGATAAGTTAAAAGGTTTGTTGTATTCTTCGTGATTAAGTGATTTAAAGTTTAGATTTCTTTTCTCTTGGTCCTTTTTGACATTTCTAAAAGTGTCAGAGTAATTACGCGATGATGAATTTCTCAAGAATGTGTGCCCACGAGTATCTGAAATATCTTTTTTTGTTGAAGCTATTGTGTCAAATTCAGTATTTAAATGTGTAAAACTAGAAGACTTTGTTTTTCCTGAAATTTTTCGTACCATATCCCAAACCTTTTTAATGGGGGTTTTATAGTTCAATTTGGAGACATATTCTCTCCATGACTTTCGTTTGGAAGCTCGGATTGTTCGCCGAGCTTTAGCTCTAAAAACTTTTACGTCGTTGAGCTTTTCTGAAGTGGGATTTTTGCAGAACTTATTTAGAGCCTGTTTACGCTTTTTAATAGCTTCTTTACAGTCATTATTAAACCAAGGCTTGCTTTTCTTAGTATTTGTGGAGGTCTTTGGAATGCATTATTCTGATATGTTAATGAGTGTATCTGTGAAATCAGAAACAATGTCGGATGATTCATTAAAATGATCAATTGATAACTCTTCTTCACATAAATTATGGAATAATTCCCAGTCGGCTTTATTCATTTTCCATTTCTGGTTACAGTCTTCATCTGGTTCGTTTACGCTCTCAATTATAACAGGGAAGTGATCACTTCCGCACTGATCATCATGAACAGACCAGTCATAATCTAAGAATAGAGATGGGTGGCACAAAGAGAGATCTAAAGAAGACAAATGACCTGTCGCAGGGTGAAGGTAAGTATAAGATTTATCATTCATCAAGCAAAGATCGCTATTTACAATAAAATCTTCAACAAGTGCTCCTCTGTTATTGTTATCTTTACAGCCCCATAGAATATTGTGACCATTGAAGTCGCCAACTAAAAGATATGGGGATGGAAGCTGACTCAGCAATGAGTCAAGATGTTCGGGCTTTAAAGAAAATGAGGGTGGAATATATAAAGAGCATATTGTAGTTTCTTTATCCAGAGAAACCGATACTGCTACAGCTTGTAGGTCTGTTTTTAATTTGATCTCTCTTTGTGGTAAACATGATTTAACAAAAATTGAACTGCCACCAGATGGTTTGTTACCATCAGAATAGATATAGTTGTATGTATTGAAACCCCTGATATCAATGTTGTCATCAGTTTTTAAAAAGGTTTCTTGCAAACAAAATACCGATGGGTTTAATAACGAAATAAGTAATAAGAGTTCATTATAATTTGATTTAAGACCTCGACAATTCCATTGTATTATTTTGTGTTTTAAATCCATTTTATGAAGAGATTAAGACTAGCAACTATATTGGAGCTGCAATTGGTGATATAGATCTGCTACCACCAGCTCGTGGTGTTGCTGACCTTGATCTATTATTGCCGCTTGGTGATGATGGAGTTTCAAACTCCATATCACTGTCACTCAAAGATCCGAATCTGTTCTGGAATTTTATATTGTCTCTTTCCATTTTACGTTGTCTGTCTGTTTGTTTTTGAGACAAGTGTTGTTTCTTCGGATCTTCTGATCCCTTATTAGTTCGACCTAAGTCGAGTTTCTCTTTTGCATGCGGCGCTGGCTTCGGTACGGTCGCTGTCGACCGATCCGAAGCAACCTGGATTGCGCCATTTGATAAACTGGTTGAACTTTGTGGTGCTGGAGTGGATTTACTCCATGCACCAGATTTTTTCAGTTCAGCTATGTATGATTCAGCAGTCTGTGTTTCGGAGCTGGAAACTTTTACACCAGCACCCTTTGTGATGCTGGCGTAACTGGTGGTTGGTGTTGTGTATCGCTCATCAACAATTTTCCGCGCTTCTGGGAATGTTATCCCCCTTTGGTATTTGACAGTGAGTATTTATTTTTCTTTTTTCCATGCCGGACAATCTCGAGAGAAAACAGCATGCTTGCCACCACAATTGACGCATTTGGGCTCATTTTTGCAGTTTTGATGGTTATCGACATGTTTTTCCTCACCACAGTTTGGACAGAGTTGTTTCTTCTGACATCTGCTTTCGTGGTGACCAAAAACCTGACAATGATAACATCTGAGAGGGTTTGGTATATACACCTCTACGTTAACAGATAGATATGCAACTTTTATTTTCTTGGGCAGAACTGGTGTATTAAATGTCAACACGTAGGTACTTGTTGGCTTTAATACACCACTTCTACGAACTTGGATGTTACGTACACCAATGACGCCTTCATCTCTTAAATTCTCAACAATCTCGGCATCGTTGCACGGACGTAGCTCTGGGCTGCGGATGACACCTTTACATGAATTGAGTGTTTTGTGCAACGATACTTTGACGTTGAGATCAAAGAGCTTTGTGGTACCAAGCAGGTTTTTGACCTGCTGCTCTCTCTCGACTTCCAAGAGGAGATCACCTGACTTAAGTTTTTTTATACTTTTTGGATGTCCGGCAATGGACACTAAACTCTTTTCGATAACAAAGGGTGATAAATCTGACACCGTACGTGTATCATCGCGTGATGTCATCACCAAGAAGCGTGGAAAAGTGTTGAGCTTTGGAGTTTCAACTTGCTGACTTGACTGCTGACTTGACTTCTGACTGGGTTCATCCGTTTCGGATGAATACTCGTCTTTTTTACGTTTAGCTGCGTTGCGGTTATGTTTTTTTCCATGAGGCATAAGGAAAAAATTCTAGTTTCGTCCCAAGTGCTCTCCGCCCTCCGTGAAGCCCTACAAGGGAACACCATAATGGAGTGGTTATCCAACTCGCAGGTGTTAGAGATACACGTGAGATATACTCGTATAAACAAAATGCCTACACGATTGATCCGTTTAGCCACCGCCTTCTAGAGATAAAAAGACAGATAAGGGTAAGGTAAATGGGCATATGGTTGGTATCAGGAAAGATACAAAAAGAGTTGAAGAGAAAGCAAAGCGGTATCTCTAGGGCTCGGCGCGACCAGCCGATTGACCGTGCCGGACCGCACGGCCACCCGTCTACACCGAAAAGACAGGCCAAAGAGGCGTGTTGGGTACCTGAAGCACCGCCACCTCAGGTAACCCTCAACCTCCAGGATCCCTTCTTCCGGCTTACAGGACGCCACCCACGGCAAACGGGTGGTACTTCCTTTAGCTCTTCCCAGTGGGCACAGCGACCACAGCGGCAATGTGCCCAGTGGGAATTGAGCCCCCAGGGCCACGGCAAGGCAGGAAGTCTAATACCTGGGGGATTTATTGAATAATGCACTGCAAGAAAGTTCTAAGTGAAAATATCTCTTTCTTGCAGGAAATGTGAAGCCGATACATACACAAATTTTATCCTGCAAGAAGGGGATAATTTCATATAGCCCTTTCTTGCATGAAAACATTCACATTATATACACACATTCTTTTCTGCATAAAGGGGATATTTTCATATAACCCTTTCTTGCATGAAAGCATTCACAATATATACAATATTCTTTCCTGCATAAAGGTGACATTTTCAGATAACCCTTTCTTGCATGGAAATATTTTTCGGTTAAATGAAGTTTCTGGACATATAAAGGTTATAACTGACTATGTCACCTTCTTACAGGAACAACTGTTAGAGAAAATGAAAAGTTTGATTAATAAAGAAGGTGCCACATATGTGCATGCTACCACTTTGAAAGCATAGTATCTGTAACTCAATTCCAAAAAGTAATCTTAAAAGTCACTGCGTAATAACATTTGCCTCGGGTCACTATAGAAAAGCTGTCTTTATTGGAACCACATTGTTTCGTGTCTTGAAAATAACATAGTGTACACTAATTAAGTGAATAGAAAATCCTGAAATGTATACTACCGTAATTCTACGTCAATATAGATAAGATAATTATGCATGTTTGCTGAAAAAAAGTATTTCTGAACTGTTCATAGTACAATCAATAAAGACATACATGTTATCATGTTGTGAAAATGTTTCTTCATTTGTTTGTTTGTTTGATTTGAGGTTTAACGTCCCCGTCAACACTGTAAAGGTCATTTTGGAGACGTTGCTTCAAATTTTGTGGGACTTTTACCCGACATTGAGATGAAATGACATCTCAAGCCCTGTCGCCCAATGAAACCAAAAGGGTTTATTAGCATGGGCGGTCCGCGTTTCTTCATTTGCTCCAGCTGTTACTTAATTTTCATGCATCTGTATCTGTGTCCAAACAATCATCTACTGTGTCCCTTGAAGTTTTGTTACTAGGCAGATCCTCATAATACTTATGAAACTCACTAGGGATAATGCCTGATGCACAAAGTGACATAAGGTCTGCCTTTTTTGCTTGCGATACTAGGAGTTTATTTGTGTATAAAGGAGTTGGCTCTTGGAGTTTAACCTTTATTCCTCTTTTTCTTGTTGATCTAATGCGCACTTCTTTGAAATGACTTTCATCGAATGTGTAGTTTAAGAAAATACTGTCGGTGGCATTTCTCCTACACTGTATCCATTTAACTTGAAGCCAATTAACAGATTTGTGTAGTTTAAGAAAATACTGTCGGTGGCATTTCTCCTACACTGTATCCATTTAACTTGAAGCCAAATAACAGATTTGCCTGTAATGTCTACTTTCATGTTGCTGCACTGCATACTTTTTAATTTCTTTAAATCCTTAAAATTATCATATTTCAACGGAATTACAACATAAGGATCATGCTTTCTAGCCATACTAATTACCGTTGACCACTGCGAAGGAACAAATATTGATGTGCATTTTTTAGCTCTTTCTATAGCAGAGTGCATGGAGTCTGCCTCCATCTCTGAGTGTCCTCTTTCGAAGAATTTCTGATTTATGATTTCTATTTTCGAGTTTTTAAGTAATGAATATAAAAGAGCTGATGCCACAAACTGGTTCCTGTTCTGTCCTCCGCAGCTATCCGAGTAAAATGTTATTTGCTTGATACTTGAAAATTTTTCTGTAAGTCTTGAAATATACATTAGCATACAACTGCCAATTTCAGATGAACCTCTTCCTCCCATAAGTAACATAAACCCTTTTTGTCCCCTAAAGAATAGAACGTTAAGTTGTAACAGGACAATTTTCTTTTATAGTATAACTCTCCTATCAGACTGCACGGAGTTGACAGCACCGCCTCCAAGTCAAAAGTGCAAGCATGGAAAGTCTTGTCTTCCTTGCATTTCTTCTTGTCTATTTCTTTTTCTTTCCGCGCCAGCTCTTTAAGCCTTTGATGATCCTGATATTTTTTCTCCATATCGCTGTCAAGAGTGTTGTTCAGTTTATGCTGCTCATAAAGATTACACACTGAACACTGGTCCTTTTTTGGTTTATGGAAGTAGTTGTAGTTTTCACAAAATATTTTTCTATAAACTTTAGCACTTACACATTTTCTGTGTTTCTCACTACACATTTCTTTGTACATAGTATACATTTTAGTTATATTCAGTTCACCACTAAGATCTTTTCTTTTCGACGTTTTTCTCACATAGTGTGATTCAACTGTTGGAAAACTTTTTATATGGTCGTGTACGAAATTAACATCTGCGTCAGGCGTTTTGTTAGCAGGCGATGATTTTCCTCGCATGTCACAGCCCTGAAAAGCTCCATGTTGTTGCTTCTATAGGGCCAACTCCACAGTTTTCTTTCCTATATCTAAAGTCTTCAAAAAGAAGCTTTTACATACTCTATATGTTTTATCTTCAGTTTTTATGAAGTACGTTGCTGCAGTTTTACGACGCTTTGTTTTTCCGTAATGACGCTTAGTTTGTGTGGTACTTATGTTTTGACAGAGAAATTCTCTTTGAAGCTCATAATTTTGTTTACTCCAATAAGTATCAAAAATGGATTGACGCTGCTCTTCAGTTACTTTTGAAGAACATTTGTATCGGCAGCTTGAACAATCAACTGGTTTCACTTTTCTCTTTGGTACTTTCTTGCCTGATGTTGAAATATATTCAGCACCAGCACATCTAAGTTTCTTGTTTGCGTTTCTTTTCCATTTTTTCTGGTTGAGCTTTTCTCTTACGAAAAAGTTCTTTCTTCTTTGGTGTGACATAATCAGCCTCTTTATGAGGAGTAATGTTTAAGTCCTCTTGTTCCAAGTTCTTTTGCGGGTTTTTTTGTTCTGCTGTAGTTCCCTGATCTTCCATTGTTGATAGACGGCAGGAATTTGCAGTATTTTCATTTTTCTTTAAAACTGCGGCATCATAATGCTCAGTGCCTCTAACTGAAAGCAGTGATAATAAAATCATACGTCCATCTCTTTCCTCACTCAAGTCGGGTTCTATATCTATAACTTGATTAGAAAGATGGCTTGAGTAGATCCTTATTGGGCGCTTCAGTAGGTTGGCCATGGCTAAAGGCAGACAGTCACCAAGGTCTGTGTTCCATACCCCACTGCTCTTTAATTCAATGATTTTGTTAACCATAATTTCAGTTTTCTGTCTGTCCTCTGTGCCATCATGAAATGTAAGGAAATTTATATAGTGGCGTTGTTGCTCGAATAAATGGTCAGCAAGACTACTGCGAAGGTCCTCAACACTTGTATCCTGTAAATGCAGACTAACAGACTGCATAAAGCAATTACCATCTGCTTTTACTACTTTCCTGACTAGTCCATTACTTGCCAGCAAGTTGGTAAGTCTAAGATTGTGCAGTTTACGCAAATAATTCAACAACGAATGTTCTTTTTGACTGACTTGCTTTGCTTTTTCCATTGCATTATCAATACTGGTACTTGCAATGCTGTATTGTGTAGCTGCTGAGAACTTCGATCGCTTTGGAGTGGCTAGTAGTTTTCTTCTTGCTGTACGTTTTTTTTGCCTGTTGCAACTTTTCCGTCAGTTTTACATTCAATTCTATGGATTTATGCCCGACCTGCTTCTTCCTCATTTTAATATTACTTGCTTTTCGTTTCCATCCGTTATCTCTTAATGAGTTTCTAACTAACAGTGATAATGGTATGTCTTCATCATCACTAGACATACTTGAGAAAGACTGTCTTTCAGAGTCAGAAGAATTCTTGTCACATTTTTCCGGCACATATGTTTTGTCCCTCACAGAATCATCACTATCATAATTATTGTCCGAATGTTGATCTTGAGGTGATTCAGTTTCAGTTCTTGCACTATCTGTATATGCATGAAATGGCTTTTCGTTGATTTGTTGTTTTTCAAGAGACTGGTCATTACTGGTGATACAGTCCTCTGACATGCTTTCATTTGCAGATGAGGAAGGAGCATGCTCATTATTTGCCATTTCATCGGTGTAGCTTGTTTCAGCTTGGCTGGTTTCCATATCGCAGTTGAACCCGACATACAATTGAGATTCAGGATCTGACCGCTCTTCAACATCACACATCTGTTTGATATAAAATACAAACATAACTATCAAAAACATTACTTAAAACAGAAGTGAAGGCAATGATCAGGAATTGAAACAATTACTTTATACGTCTAATTCAAGACACCATAGGGAAAGAAACGCAATATAAAACATTTCACCGTAATTAAGACATCACAAGATGAAAGCCAAAAGGACAGTGAGTTTGCTACAATATGGAACCTTTTACAGGAAATACTGTGCAATCTGTATTAAGCAAGCACCTCACCTATGGGATAATCAAAGTCTACTTGCTAAAGACAGGTGCTTGCTTAATTCAGATAATGTCAGTGTATTTCCATGTTATGGAAACAGAATATACATTCTTGCTTATTTTGTTTGTTTGCATTGAGGTTTTATGGCCCTGTCAACACAATTTAGGTCACTTTGGAGACGCTGCTTCCAGTTTTCTGGGACTTTTACCCGACATTGAAATGATATCTAAAACCCTACCGTCCAAACAAACCAATAGGGTTTGTATTCAGGGACGGTCCGAATCGCACCACTTTGCATGGCCAGGCTTCGACCTTTCAAGCAGTATCCTGTACTAATGTGCAGCCAGTTTTAGTGCTGCTTGGACGTATCATGCAGCCCAATATATTTCTCAAAGCCCCGATGGGTGGGGCCAACATGTTTGTTTATCATAGGTTGCTTGCTCAAAAGAGGTGGCCACTAAGTCAGACTTTACGATATATATTTTAAAAAATGAAGATAAATGTAAACATTGACTGAAACTGTTTACAATTATCCTGCTGTCCATAACCCCTACCTTTGCAATCAGAGTAGATCCTCATGACTATTTGTCAAATGAAATGAATAGACTATGCCAAGTAATTTGCATGACAAAACCTTCAATAAGACTGGTGGGACCAGCATAGACTCAAATCAACCTGCGCACCGAACTTATATTATGAAGCCTTCCATAGATCATAGCCTATTGTAGGTACTTGCGTTCGGTGAAGACTCTGATCAGACTGCGCGGATGCGCAGGCTGATCTGAGTCTTGCTAGTTACTCTAGCCTTCTTGTAGGTTTTGCCATGCGCTGGCTCATTTGATTCATGGATAGTCAGAAATGATTGTGGTTAAATTAATTTATGCAGCAGGATAAGCATTAATCATAATAGTAACAGAAGACATTGTCTGTTCCACAGAGTGTAGAATAAACAGATCCCAGGAATCAGATATACATAGAATTGAAACAATAAAGAATATAGACTTAAAAACACAAAAGTATTTACCTTGAACAATATATTATAACTTCCAGCATTCAATGTTATTACTATAAAGCTCTAAAATAAACTAAATTCTGGTCTAAATTCTGTGGGAAACTGCTCTGCTGTAATTTGATATACTTTATCTCCACTCCTAATAATTATAAGAACACATGGCGTATACATAATTTAAATATAACCTTCTTGTAGTAAAAAATAAATATCTATTTTTTTGTGCTGTTTACTGTAAGAAAGAGCTATATGCCACTTAGACCTTTCCTGCAGTAAAGGACTTGTATATAGCACCTTCTTGCAGATGTCCATCTGTGATTATTTCGTTAGCACCTCTTGCTTTTGTTCAATATTTTTCTTATTTGTGAAGATATGAAGATAAAATTTTGAGACATTATGCATCTATTTTCCCAGCATCATATTTCATCAAAAAGTGATATTTGATCAAATTTGCATTTAGCACCTTCTTGCACGCATGGGACGCACTGTCATCATCTGATTTCGGGGTTTGGGGAATATGTTGGGAAGCTTCTGGTGGCCGGCAAACTGGGTGAATAGGCACGAAGGAACAAAGAACCTGGCACCGTCGGGGAATAGGTCTGGCCTCTCTCATCAGCTGGTATGTTCCTGCTATGTTGGTGGTCCCCGGTCGCATCGATGACTTCCGTCCCCAAGCCAACAGAGGAGGTCTCATCACTGTCAGTCATACCGAGCTGGACTTCTTCAGGACTTTGTTGATCGGCCTGTGTGGACGGGACAGAGACCATAGAGGTAGAACTGGAGGTACTCGTATGGCCTTCAGTTACTGTCAATGTAAAACTGGTGATACAGGTGTTGCCTTCGGATACTGTAGCTGTAAACGTAGAACTGGGGTACTGCTACTGCCTTTAGTTACTGTAGGTACTACAACTGTCTTTGGTTAAAATAGCGACGTCTGTTTCGGATGGCATGGGTGTAGGATCAGGTCTGGCGGTACTGGTACTGCCCTGGGTTGAAACAGCGACATCCGCTGCAGATGTCTTAGGCACCGAAGTGGATAAAACCACCCTTGGTGAAACCGTCGCGGTCATGATGACTTCGTCACAGGAAACAGATCTGGCTTACTGATGAGTAAGTGGGTCACTGATGAGGCCAATTTGTCCGAAACTGGCCCAGAAAGCATGTGCACTTCATAGTTTTCAGTTCTGCGATGTATTCCTTGCTTCCAAAGGATAACCCTTTTATAGAACATATTTAACTTCACTACAGCTGGTGTGTGGGAATGTGTGGCGGCGGTAAAACGTCTCCCTGCCCTACATCATAGTGTAGATTATATTTTCTTCTCCTTTGGGATCATTGGTTCCATTGTGGAATTTGTAAAATATCCGAGGGTCACTGATGAGGCCTATTTGGCCGAAATATGGCTAGTCTGGCCCTGAAAACATGTACACTCCATACTTTTCAGTTCTGTGATGTATTCCTTGCTTCCAAAGGATAACCCTTTTATAGAACATATTTAACTTCACTACAGCTGGTGTGTGGGAATGTATGGCGGCGGTAAAACGTCTCCCTGCCCTACATCATAGTGTAGATTTTATTTTCTTGTCCTTTTGGATCATTGATTCCATTGTGGAATTTGTAAAATATCCGAGGGTCACTGATGAGGCCTATTTGGCCGAAACCGGCTAGTCTGGCCCAGAAAACATGTACACTCCATACTTTTCAGTTCTATGATGTATTCCTTGCTTCCAAAGGAGAACCCTTTTATAGAACATATATAACTGGAGGTATTGATACTGGCTTCTGTTGAAATAACGACGTCTGTTGCAGATGACATGGGTATTGAATCAGATGGAACAACCTGTGGTGAAACAGCCGTGGTCATGATGATGTCGTCAAAGGAAACAGATCTGGCCTCACTGGAAGTACTGGTAACAGTTGTGGTGGAAATAGGCGGTTTCGTTGCTACACCAGCAGTTGGAGTCTCGGTCCTCTTCTTGGCGGTCTTGGAAGTGGACGTCCTAGGTGTAGCAGTTGGAGTATCTGTCTTCAGCAACGTATCCAGTGGAAACTCACGACTCTGCTGACTGCTTTCAATCTGGATCTTTGGTGGTTTGGACTGCTCGGTTTTGGCCTTCTTCGGTGGAGGGTTTGACGTTTCCGTTTTACGCCTCTTCTTTGTGGGCTTTGGCGGCACTTTGACTGCTGCAAAGGAGACACTATCTTCCCTCCAAATCGTAGCAACATACTTAAGAGTCAGTCTTCAACAGTCCGCTTAGCCTGCCCTTGGCGACACGCAACCTATCGTCCTGCAGTTGCTTACTGAAAGCAGAGGGTACAATTCCTTCAAACGGTTCCACTTTCTCTATTCGACGTAGAAGGCTCGCAATCATCTTTGGGATGGATCGGACGGATGATGATGACCTATTACCAGCCTAACTGTGATATAAGCCGCTCATACACCACAGCCTGAATCCTGTCCCTACTGACTGTCAGGTCATGGATCTTCAGATGCAGTACCTTCAGATTCTCGTTGTAGTCTAACACCGGGCTAGGGGATGGTGACAAAGTGGCAAGGTTGACCACCCATCTTGCCACTGCGTGAGACTTCTGGAAGTTCTGTCCCCGAGCTTGATCATCCATCGCTGAGCGGAGCAGCATGGCATCAGAACTGTCTGGCCTGGTGGGGTTGATTATCGTTCGGTAGTCGTTCGGATAAATAGCTAGCCAGAAGCAGTCCGGCACCCCGAAGTAGTCTGCCGAGGACTCTCGATAGATGGACTTGTGACTGCTCCTAACATGGGTCTTCAGATCTACCGCCTTCCGGAAAGTAGACTCCTTCTGGGGACACCATGGGCACATCACCGTCAGCCTGTGATGTACCGAACTAAGGTGATGTTTCAGGTCAGACTTTCTGCCCTCAAGTTGGTCGCAGGCCCAGCAGATATAGTTGCTCATCTGAAATTAAAGTGACGGAAGGCCTGTTCAAATTTGATGTTTAAAGATGCACGACTGAATCCCAACCAGCACGGACCTAACCACGGTAAGTACAAATTCATCAGTTTCGATCGCGTCTGAGTACCATGTCATCACGGTTTCATATGCATGAAAATAAAACATATTTCATATTGCAGGGGGTTGTTGTTGTTTTCTGACTCGGTAGGGAAGTGGTAACTCTCCGCCGCTTCTTCGGAATAACAAAGGGGTTGAGTAGTCATACTCTTAAATTCGGACATTTTGTAATATCTCTGTCATTACTGAACATATTTACTTATAATCGGACTAGTTGTTCATTATAACCTTAATCAGGGTTATCGGTACCATAAACTACGCAAAGCCTTTTCAAAATTTTATAGACGCCATTCTGATTTAATTTCAAAATTCAATATTAGACTTAAATCTCTTCTGCAACAAGGTCTATCGGAACCCGAATTTTATGGTGACTTAGTATATCAATTCAGACAAATATATAACCGCAATGACTTCAGCACCCAATTTCGTAAAATCATTCTTCGATATAAAAAGATTGGGTACAACATGGATATTATACGACAGACTGCATGCATGGTAGTTAACCCAATCACGGTTGGCAACTTTGCTTCCCTCTTTAATTGCACGCCGGTGGGTCAGGCCTCAGATTCTATGACGGCTCCAACGTAAAGGCTTATTGAAAATTAGAGAGATAATGTTGGTTGGTGCCTGATGCTCTGTCTCTGGTTGGGCTCATCGGAGTCTAACTGTTGGTTTTCTTTTGCTCCAGCAATTCAGTGGTTTCTTGCTGTCGAGTCCTCACCATTGTCTCACCTCTGTGGTTCTTTGATTTTTGTGTTCACGGAGATGTTGCACTGATGAGTTAGGAGGCCTTCATGCGGACTGAACAAATTATTTGTCTAAATCGCGACGGAAGTAAGGGCGAGGATTGTGGCCACGTAAAATCGATTTAAGCCCCCAGTGGAAATCTTCCACTGACCGTTCCAAGGCGGCTCTTCTGTGGCGATTTATTTATGTTGTTGTTTTTACTTACTGTGTGTATCACTTGTGTCTTTTTGTTTTGGGTGGTCATATGGCCATTTTGTGGGAAAGTAACTGTCCTTATGGCCTTCCTTTGTTTAGGTTTCCATTATGGTCTGGTCGCTTAATGTTTGTATTTCTTTCCCTTTGGTGTCTTTTATGGGTGGAGTAAGTTAATTGTATCAATTCCTGATCTTTGTTTTACTTCTACTCATACCAATAAGCGAGGTAACCCTCAAAATATTTTTGGCACAGTTTTGTTTAACTAAAAGAAACTGCAGCCGAGCGTTGGCATCCGTATGCGGTGCTCTTGTTTTCATTTTTGTTTCCATGGCAACCAATACAAATAATCAGTAGGCTTAAAATCATATGGCAGATAGCAGATTGCCTAAGAAACATTTCTATGAAAGTTTTGTCAAAATATCTGCAGAGGCTTGGCAGGAAATGCCATTTTTCAAATTCCCCCATTATAAGTCTATGGAAACTCTAAGTTGCCATACCAACCAAACTAAAGAGCCGAAGTTCATAAAAACTCAACCTTACAATCCCCCAGCCCAAGGATGCTACAGATAAAATTTGAGCCGAATCGACCCATTAGCTTCAGAGGACTTGTCGTTTGAAAGTGCTGACGCCAGACATACGACGACGACGGACAAGTGCCTATCCTAAAACCTCCCCTGGAGCCTTCGGCTCTGGTGAGCCAAAAAGAAAATCAAAGTGCAAAACCACAAAGGACAATAAAACAATCAAGGTTATTTCGCGTTAAACGACGCGTCAACCCTCTCTGTGGGTCATAAGCGTCAAGCGGTTAATGGTTAAATGGCATGAAGAATAACGAGGATACTAAAATTAAAAAAGTAAGTACGATATGTATAAAAATCTGAAACAGTTAAATCTTATGGAAAAGTCCAATATCTTTTAAGAATAAAATAATATTATCAACAGGTACATCCTGAAACAATTGTTGCAAAGTGTCAGCTTTGAAGTATAAGTCACGGGACTGTGAAAAGTCTACACATTCAATTAAGATATGTTTAACAGTGAATGTCTGATCACATCTTACACAAGAAGGCTTTTCATCACCATTCAAAATATAAGAATGAGTAACTTTAGTATGGCCAATGCGCAATCGCGTTAAAACTACATCCTCTTTCCTGGAAAATTGTGGAGGAGAGGATTTTGTTCCAACGACAGGTTTAATGGCATGGAGTTTGTTATTTATTTCATGGTTCCATGCATCTTGCCATTCCGACAAGATGTATCTGTTGATAAATGGTATAAAATTATTAAAAGGAATTTTAAAACCAGACGGATCAAGATTGAGCGATTCCTTTGCTTTCTTGTCAGCACACTCATTGCCGACAATGCCAATATGGCTCGGAAGCCAACAAAACAAGATTTGGTGTGTTTTAGAAATTTCATGATGTTTTTCGATCAATTTTTGTATTTGAGGATTTTTAGATGATCTAAAGCCTTAAGCACCGAAAGTGAATCAGAAAATATAATTGCTTTTTGAATTGTTGAAGAACTGATCACATCTAAAGCTAGGTCTATTGCTTTGGCTTCAGCTGTAAAAATAGATGAACCGTCTGGAAGGCGCAAGGTTTGGTGCGTATCTTTAGAAACATACGCACAACCAACTTTATCTCCTTCTTTGGAACCATCAGTATAGACTTGCTGGTAATCATTGTAACGTGACTGCAGTACCTGAAAGTTTTGTTTGAGTAGCATTGGATTTGATTCGGATTTTTTTTCCATCATGATGATGATGATGATGATTTCGTGTTTAACGACGCGTCAACCCTCTTTGTGGGTCATAAGCATCAAGCGGTTAATGGTTAAACGGCATGAAGAAATACGAGGATATAAAAAGTAAAAAGGTAAAGTAGAAGTAAAACAAAGATCAGGAATTGATACAATTAACTTACTCCACCCATAAAAGACACCAAAGGGAAAGAAATACAAACATTAAGCGACCAGACCATAATGGAAACCTAAACAAAGGAAGGCCATAAGGACAGTTACTTTCCCACAAAATGGCCATATGGCCATCCAAAACCAAAAGACACAAGTGATACACACAGTAAGTAACAAACAACAACATAAATAAATCGCCACAGAAGAGCCGCCTTGGAACGGTCAGTGGAAGATTTCCACTGGGGGGCTTAAATCGATTTTACGTGGCCACAATCCTCGCCCTTACTTCCGTCGCGATTTAGACAAATAATTTGTTCAGTCCGCATGAAGGCCTCCTAACTCATCAGTGCAACATCTCCGTGAACACAAAAATCAAAGAACCACAGAGGTGAGACAACGGTGAGGACTCGACAGCAAGAAACCACTGAAATGCTGGAGCAAAAGAAAACCAACAGTTAGACTCCGATGAGCCCGACCAGAGACAGAGCATCAGGCACCAACCGACATTATCTCTCTAATTTTCAATAAGCCTTTACGTTGGAGCCGTCATAGAATCTGAGGTCTGACCCACCGGCGTGCAATTAAAGAGGGAAGCAAAGTTGCCAACCGTGATTTGGTTAACTACCATGCATGCAGTCTGTCGTATAATATCCATGTTGTACCCAATCTTTTTATATCGAAGAATGATTTAACGAAATTGGGTGCTGAAGTCATTGCGGTTATATATTTTTCTGAATTTATATGCCAAGTCACCATAAAATTCGGGTTCCGATAGACCTTGTTGCAGAAGAGATTTAAGTCCAATATTGAATTTTGAAATTAAATCAGTATGATATTTATAAAAATCTGAAACAGTTAAATCTTATGAAAAAGTCCCCCAGGTATTAGACTTCCTGCCTTGCCGTGGCCCTGGGGGCTCAATTCCCACTGGGCACATTGCCGCTGTGGTCTCTGTGCCCACTGGGAAGAGCTAAAGGAAGTACCACCCGTTTGCCGTGGGTGGCGTCCTGTAAGCCGGAAGAAGGGATCCTGGAAGTTGAGGGTTACCTGAGGTGGCGGTGCTTCAGGTACCCAACATGCCTCTTTGGCCTGGCTTTTTGGTGTCGACGGGTGGCCGTGCGGTCCGGCATGGTCAATCGGCTGGTCGCGCCGAGCCCTAGAGATACCGCTTTGCTTTCTCTTCAACTCTTTTTGTATCTTTCCTGATACCAACCATATGCCCATTTACCTTACCCTTTTCTGTCTTTTTATCTCTAGAAGGCGGTGGCTAAATGGATCAATCGTGTAGGCATTTTGTTTATACGAGTATATCTCGCGTGTATCTCTAACACCTGCGAGTTGGATAACCACTCCATTATGGTGTTCCCTTGTAGGGCTCCACGGAGGGCGGAGAGCACTTGGGACGAAACTAGAAATTTTTCCTTGTGCCTAATGGAAAAAAAACATAACCGCAACGCATCCAAACGTAAAAAAGATGAGGAATCATCCGAAACGGATGAACCCAGTCAGCAGTCTAGTCAACAGTCAAGCCAGCAGTCTGCAGCACCAAAGCAACTTAATTTTCCACGCTTCTTGGTAATGTCTTCATGTGAAGATACACGCACTGTGTCAAGTTTATCCCCATTTGTGATTGAAAAGAGCATCATGTCCATTGCCGGACATCCCAAAAGCATTAAAAAGCTTAAGTCAGGTGACCTTTTACTAGAAGTCGAGAGAGAACAGCAGGTAAAAAGCCTGCTTGGTACCACAAAGCTCTTCGATCTCAAGGTCAAAGTATCTCTGCATAATACACTTCACTCATGCAAAGGTGTTATCCGCAGCCCAGAGCTCCGTCCTTGCAGCGATGCAGAGATAGTTGAGAACTTGAGATCGGAAGGCGTCATTGGTGTACGTAACATCCAAGTTCGTAGAGGTGGTGTATTGAAACCAACGGGTACTTACGTGTTGACTTTTAATACACCAGTTCTACCCAAGAAAATCAAAGCAGCAAATCTTTCAGTTAACGTGGATGTTTATATACCTAACCCTCTTAGATGTTACTCGTGTCAGGTTTTTGGCCACCACGAAAGCAGATGTCAAAAGAAAAAACTCTGTCCAAATTGTGGTGAAGAAAAACATGTCGATAATCATCAAAACTGTAAAAATGAGGCCAAATGTGTCAATTGTGGTGGCAAGCATGCTGTTTTCTCTCGAGATTGTCCGGCATGGCAAAAAGAAAAAGAAATACTTACTGTCAAATACCAAAGGGGGATGACATTCCCAGAAGCGCGGAAAATTGTTGACGAGCGATACACAACACCAACCACCAGTTACGCCAGTATCACAAAGGGTGCTGGTAAACAAGTTTCAAGCTCCGCAACGCAGACTGTTGAATCATGCATAGCTGAGTTAAAGAAATCCGGTGCATGGAGTAAATCCACTCCAGCACCACAAAGTTCAACCAATTTATCAAATGGCGCAATCCAGGTTGCTGCGGATCGGTCGACAGCGACCGTACCGAAGCCAGCGCCGCATGTAAAAGAGAAACTCGACCCAGGTCGAACTAATAAGGGATCGGAAGATCCGAAAAAGCAATTGTCTCTAAAACAAACAGACAGACAACGTAAAATGGAAAGAGACAATATAAAATTTCAGAACAGATTCGGATCTTTGAGTGACAGTGATATGGAGTTTGAAGCTCCATCATCACCAAGTAGCAATAACAGATCAAGGTCTGCAACACCACGAGCTGGTGGTAGCAGATCTATATCACCAATTGGAGCTCCAATATACTTTCTAGTCTTAATCTCTTCATAAAATGGATTTAAAACACAAAATAATACAATGGAATTGTCGAGGTCTTAAATCAAATTATAACGAACTGTTATTACTTATTTCGTTATCAAACCCATCGGTTTTTTGTTTGCAAGAAACTTTTTTAAAAACTGATGTCAACATTGATGTCAGGGGTTTCAATACATACAACTATATCTATTCTGATGGTAACAGACCATCTGGTGGCAGTTCAATGTTTGTTAAATCATGTTTACCACAAAGAGAGATCAAATTAAAAACAGACCTACAAGCTATAGCAGTATCGGTTTCTCTGGATAAAGAAACTACAATTTGCTCTCTATATATCCCACCCTCGTTTTCTTTAAAGCCGGAACATCTTGACTCATTGCTGAGTCAACTTCCATCGCCATATCTTTTAGTTGGCGACTTCAATGGTCACAATATTCTATGGGGCTGTAAAGATATCAATAACAGAGGAGCACTTGTCGAAGATTTTATTGCAAAGAGCGATCTTTGCTTGATGAATGATAAATCTTATACTTACCTTCACCCTGCGACAGGTCATTTGTCTTCTTTAGATCTCTCTTTGTGTCACCCATCTCTCTTCTTGGACTATGACTGGTCTGTTCATGATGATCAGTGCGGAAGTGATCACTTACCTGTTATAATTGAGAGTGTAAACGAACCAAATGTGGACTGTAACCAGAAATGGAAAATGAATAAAGCCGACTGGGAATTATTCAATCATTTATGTGAAGAAGAGTTATCAATTGATCATTTTAATGAATCATCCGACATTGTTTCTGATTTCACAGATACACTTATTAACATATCAGAACAATGCATTCCAAAGACCTCCACAAATACTAAGAAAAGCAAGCCTTGGTTTAATAATGACTGTAAAGAAGCTATTAAAAAGCGTAAACAGGCTCTAAATAAGTTCTGCAAAAATCCCACTTCAGAAAAGCTCAACGACGTAAAAGTTTTTAGAGCTAAAGCTCGGCGAACAATCCGAGCTTCCAAACGAAATTCATGGAGAGAATATGTCTCCAAATTGAACTATAAAACCCCCATTAAAAAGGTTTGGGATATGGTACGAAAAATTTCAGGAAAAACAAAGTCTTCTAGTTTTACACATTTAAATACTGAATTTGACACAATAGCTTCAACAAAAAAAGATATTTCAGATACTCTTGGGCACACATTCTTGAGAAATTCATCATCGCGTAATTACTCTGACACTTTTAGAAATGTCAAAAAGGACCAAGAGAAAAGAAATCTAAACTTTAAATCACTTAATCACGAAGAATACAACAAACCTTTTAACTTATCCGAACTCGTTGAAGCCATTGAAAAATCACATGATACGGCAACCGGCCCAGATGAAATTCATTATCAGATGCTTAAGCATCTGCCAAAAAGTTCTCTTACAACACTTTTAGATATCTTTAATAATATTTGGGAAACGGGGGTCTATCCTGAGAGCTGGCGTGTAGCTACAGTTGTACCAATTCCGAAACCAGGGAAAGATCATGCAGAACCTACAAATTATCGTCCGATAGCTTTGACAAGTTGTTTGTGTAAAACATTGGAGAGAATGATAAACAAGAGATTAGTCTGGTACTTAGAGTCCAACAACCTCATTTCAGAATATCAATCAGGCTTTCGTTCGGAACGTAGTACCAATGACAATTTGATAAGACTAGAAACATTTATACGAGATGCTTTTATTAACAAAGAACACGTAGTAGCTGTCTTTTTCGACTTGGAGAAAGCATATGATACAAATGGCGTTATGGAATATTAAAAGATCTACATAACATTAGCTTAAGAGGAAAACTTACCAGTTTTATTGAAAGCTTTTTAGGGGAGCGCATGTTTCAGGTGCGTGTGGGGTCTACCGTGTCAGATTTCTATGATCAAGAACAGGGTGTCCCACAGGGTAGTATTCTTTCAACTACGCTATTTAACATCAAAATAAACAATATTGTACAATGTTTGGACGACAAAACTGATTGTTCATTGTATGTTGATGATTTTTGTATATGTTACCGTTCAAAAAATATGAAAACAATTGAACGAAAGTTACAACAAAATTTAAAAAGAATAGAAGAATGGACTGATAAAAATGGTTTAAATTCTCCAAGTCGAAAACGCAGTGCGTTCATTTTTGTAAACTACGGAAGAAACACGAACATCCTGTTTTTATACGGATCACAAATTCCTGTTGTTGAAGAAGCCAAATTTCTTGGGGTCATATTTGATCAAAAGTTATCTTTTGTTCCCCATATTAAATATCTTAAAGCGAAATGCTTAAAAGCTTTGAATCTTTTGAAAGTTTTAGCTCATACAAGTTGGGGAGCAGATCGGTATACTTTATTACATCTTTACCGGTCTTTAATAAGATCTAAATTAGATTATGGGTCTGTTGTTTATGGTTCTTCCAGAAAGTCCTATTTAAAATCCTTGGATACTATCCATCACCAATGCCTTCGTCTGGCCATGGGAGCCTTCCGTACTTCTCCCGTATTATGCCTTTATGTAGAAGTAGGTGAACCATCTTTAACCTCGCGCAGAGAGAAACTTTCTCTTCAGTATGCTATTAGACTTGCTGCAAATCCATCTAACCCGGCATCCAAAATTTCATTTCCACCTCAATTTGTAGATAGGTATGAACTTAAACCCACAGCAATTAAACCTTTTGGATTACGTATTTACCCACTGCTGGAAAATTCAGGTATCGACCTTAAAAATGTTCAAAAACATGAAACCGCCGAAGTTCCATCTTGGTGTATTAAACAACCTTCTATTCTGTTCGACTTACATGATGGCAAAAAATCCGAATCAAATCCGATACTTCTCAAACAAAACTTTCAGGTACTGCAATCACGTTACGATGATTACCAGCAAGTCTATACTGATGGTTCCAAAGAAGGAGATAAAGTTGGTTGTGCGTATGTTTCTAAAGATACGCACAAAACCATGCGCCTTCCAGATGGTTCATCTATTTTTACAGCTGAAGCCAAAGCAATAGACCTAGCTTTAGATTTTATCAGTTCTTCAACAATTCAAAAAGCAATTATATTTTCTGATTCACTTTCTGTGCATAAGGCTTTAGACCATTCATCATCTAAAAATCCTCAAATTCAAAAATTGATCGAAAAACATCATGAAATTTCTAAAACACACCAAATCTTGTTTTGGTGGCTTCCGAGCCATATTGGCATTGTCGGCAATGAATATGCTGACAAGAAAGCAAAGGAATCGCTCAATCTTGATCCATCTGTTTTTAAAATTCCTTTTAATAATTTTAAACCATTTATCAACAGATACATTTTGTCGGAATGGCAAGGCGAATGGGACCGTGCAATAAATAACAAACTCCGTGCCATTAAACCTGCCGTTAGTACAAAATGCTCTCCTCCACAGTTTTCCAGAAAAGAGGACGTAGTATAAACACGACTGCGCATCGGCCATACTAGAGTTACTCATTCTTATATTTTTAATGGTGATGATCAGCCTTCTTGTGTAGGTTGTGATCAGCCATTCACTGTGAATTATATCTTAATTGACTGTGTTGACTTTTCACCCTCACGTATTTTATATTTCAAAGCTGACACTTTGCAACAACTGTTTCGAGATGTACCTGTTGATAATATTTTATTCTTAAAAGAAATTGGACTTTTTCATAAGATTTAACTGTTTCAGATTTTTATACATTATCATTCTAACTTTTTACTTTTAATATCATCATAATTATTCTTGCCGTTTAATCATTAACCGTTTGACGCTTATGACCCACAAAGAGGGTTGACGCGTCGTTAAACACGAAATCATCATCATCATCATCTTATGAAAAAGTCCAATATCTTTTAAGAATAAAATAATATTATCAACAGGTACATCTTGAAACAATTTTTGCAAAGTGTCAGCTTTGAAGTATAAGTCACGGGAATGTGAAAAGTCTACACATTCAATTAAGATATGTTTAACAGTGAATGGCTGATCACATCCTACACAAGAAGGCTGATCATCACCATTCAAAATATAAGAATGAGTAACTCTAGTATGACCAATGCGCAGTCGTGTTAATACTACATCCTCTTTCCTTGAAAACTGTGGAGGAGAGCATTTTGTTTCAACGACAGGTTTAATGGCATGGAGTTTGTTATTTACTGTAAGGCCCCATTCGCCTTGACATTCCGATAAAATGTATCTGTTGATAAATGGTTTAAAATTATTAAAAGGAATTTTAAAAACAGACGGATCAAGATTGAGCGATTCCTTTGCTTTCTTGTCAGCACACTCATTGCCTACAATGCCAATATGGCTCGGAAGCCAACAAAACAAGATTTGGTGTGTTTTAGAAATTTCATGATGTTTTTCGATCATTTTTTGAATTTGAGGATTTTTAGATGATGTATGGTCTAAAGCCTTAAGCACAGAAAGTGAATCAGAAAATATAATTGCTTTTTGAATTGTTGAGGAATTGACATAATCTAAAGCAAGTTCTATTGCCTTGGCTTCAGCTGTGAAAATAGATGAACAATCTGGAAGGAGCATGGTTTTGTGCGAGTCTTTAGAAACATACGCACAACCAACTTTATCTCCTTCTTTGGAACCATCAGTATAGACTTGCTGGTAATCATCGTAACGTGACTGCAATACCTGAAAGTTTTGTTTGAGAAGTATCGGATTTGATTCGGATTTTTTGCCATCATGCAAGTCGAACAGAATAGAAGGTTGTTTAATACACCAAGATGGAACTTCGGCGGTTTCATGTTTTTGAATATTTTAAGGTCGATACCTGAATTTTCAAGCAGTGGTAAAATACGTAATCCAAAAGGTTTGATTGCTGTGGGTTTAGTTTCATACTTATCTACAAATTGAGGTGGAAATGAAATTTTGGATGCCGGGTTAGATGGATTTGCAGCAATTCTGATAGCATACTGAAGAGAAAGTTTCTCTCTGCGCGAGGTTAAATATGGTTCACCTGCTTCTACATAAAGGCTTAATACGGGAGAAGTACGGAAGGCTCCCATGGCCAGACGAAGGCCTTGGTGATGGATAGTATCCAAGGATTTTAAATAGGACTTTCTGGCAGAGCCATAAACAACTGATCCATAATCTAATTTAGATCTTATTAAAGACCGGTAAAGATGTAATAAAGTATACCGATCTGCTCCCCAACTTGTAAGGACTAAAACTTTCAAAAGATTCAAAGCTTTTAAGCATTTCGCTTTAAGATATTTAATATGGGGAATAAAAGATAACTTTTGATCAAATATGACCCCAAGAAATCTGGCTTCTTCAACAACAGGAATTTGTGATCCGTATAAAAACAGGGAAGGATGTTCGTGTTTCTTCCGTAGTTTACAAAAATGAACACACTGCGTTTTCGACTTGGAGAACTTGAAACCATTTTTATCAGTCCATTCTTCTATTCTTTTTAAATTTTGTTGTAACTTTCGTTCAATTGTTTTCATATTTTTTGAACGGTAACATATACAAAAATCATCAACATACAATGAACAATCAGTTTTGTCGTCCAAACATTGTACAATATTGTTTATTTTGATATTAAATAACGTAGTTGAAAGAATACTACCCTGTGGGACACCCTGTTCTTGATCATAAAAATCTGACACGGTAGACCCCACACGCACCTGAAACATGCGCTCCCCTAAAAAGCTTTCAATAAAACTTGGAAGTTTTCCTCTTAAACCAAGGTTATGTAGATCTTTCAATATTCCATAACGCCATGTTGTATCATATGCTTTCTCCAAGTCGAAAAAGACAGCTACTACGTGTTCTTTGTTAATAAAAGCATCTCGTATAAATGTTTCTAGTCTTATTAAATTGTCATTGGTACTACGTTCCGAACGAAAACCCGATTGATATTCTGAAATGAGGTTGTTGGACTCTAAGTACCAGACTAATCTCTTGTTTATCATTCTCTCCAATGTTTTACACAAACAACTTGTCAAAGCTATCGGACGATAATTTGTAGGTTCTGCATGATCTTTCCCTGGTTTCGGAATTGGTACAACTGTAGCTACACGCCAGCTCTCAGGACAGACCCCCGTTTCCCAAACATTATTAAAGATATCCAAAAGTGTTGAAAGAGAACTTTTTGGCAGATGCTTAAGCATCTGATAATGAATTTCATCGGGACCGGTTGCCGTATCATGTGATTTTTCAATGGCTTCAACTAGTTCGGATAAGTTAAAAGGTTTGTTGTATTCTTCGTGATTAAGGGATTTAAAGTTTAGATTTCTTGGTCCTTTTTGAAATTTCTAAAAGTGTCAGAATAATTACGCGATGATGAATTTCTCAAGAATGTGCTCCCAAGAGTATCTGAAATATCTTTTTTTGTTGAAGCTATTGTGTCATATTCAGTATTTAAATGTGTAAAACTAGAGGACTTTGTTTTTCCTGAAATTTTTCGTACCATATCCCAAACCTTTTTAATGGGGGGTTTTGTAGTTCAATTTGGAGACATATTCTCTGCATGACTTTCGTTTGGAAGCTCGGATTGTTCGCCGAGCTTTAGCTCTAAAAAACTTTTACGTCGTTTAGCTTTTCTGAAGTGGGACTTTTGCAGAACTTATTTAGATAAATAAAAATCAAAAATGAGTTCCTTTAAGAGCAATGAAAACATTCATAAGAAAGAAGATGGGTCATACTACGTAGTTTCGGCTAATAAAGCCTCATCAGTAACCCTGTAATGATCCGGCAACGAAAGCCAGAGGAAGCATACTGCAATTTTGCGAATTTCGAATAGGCAGTCGATTCAAAGACTGATATAAATCAAAGTGAAGTCCAAATAATTAAAAACCGGTCTAGAATTTGTGTCTAAACTTATAATTTATTTCTGATTTCTCAGAATATTCACGCTGATCTCATAGGACCAAAAGTAAAATATCAACTGCACTATGGTTGATGTACGGGAAGACGTTTTACGGCCGCCACACGGCACAACACCAGCTGCAGTGAAGGCAAATAAAAATCAAAAATGAGTTCCTTTAAGAGCAATGAAAACATTCATAAGAAAGAAGATGGGTCATACTACGTAGTTGTGGCTAATAAAGCCTCATCAGTGACCCTGTAATGATCCGGCAACGAAAGCCAGAGGAAGCATACTGCAATTTTGCGAATTTCGAATAGGCAGTCGATTCAAAGACTGATATAAATCAAAGTGAGGTCCAAATAATTAAAAACCTGTCTAGAATTTGAGTCTAAACTTATAATTTATTTCTGATTTCTCAGAATATTCACGTAGAGCCTGTTTACGCTTTTTAATAGCTTCTTTACAGTCATTATTAAACCAAGGCTTGCTTTGATGATGATGATGATGATTTCGTGTTTAACGACGCGTCAACCCTCCTGGTGGGTCATAAGCGTCAGTCGGTTAACGGTTAAACGGCATGAATAATTATGATGATATTAAAAGTAATAAGTCAGAATGATAATGATGATGAT
This sequence comes from Lucinisca nassula, assembly GCA_963580285.1. Lineage (NCBI taxonomy): Eukaryota > Metazoa > Mollusca > Bivalvia > Lucinida > Lucinidae > Lucinisca > Lucinisca nassula. The sequence goes on from OY757020.1 coordinate 52,213,265, forward strand.
GATGATGATTTCGTGTTTAACGACGCGTCAACCCTCTTTGTGGGTCATAAGCGTCAAACGGTTGATGGTTAAACGGCATGAATAATTATGATGATATTAAAAGTAAAAAGTCAGAATGATAATGTATAAAAATCTGAAACAGTTAAATCTTATGAAAAAGTCCAATTTCTTTTAAGAATAAAATAATATTATCAACAGGTACATCTCGAAACAGTTGTTGCAAAGTGTCAGCTTTGAAATATAAAATACGTGAGGGTGAAAAGTCAACACAGTCAATTAAGATATGTTTCACAGTGAATGGCTGATCACAACCTACACAAGAAGGCTGATCATCACCATTAAAAATATAAGAATGAGTAACTCTAGTATGGCCGATGCGCAGTCGTGTTAATACTACGTCCTCTTTTCTGGAAAACTGTGGAGGAGAGCATTTTGTACTAACGACAGGTTTAATGGCATGGAGTTTGTTATTTATTGCACGGTCCCATTCGCCTTGCCATTCCGACAAGATATATCTGTTGATAAATGGTTTAAAATTGTTAAAAGGAATTTTAAAAACGGATGGATCAAGATTGAGCGATTCCTTTGCTTTCTTGTCAGCATATTCATTGCCGACAATGCCAATATGGCTCGGAAGCCAACAAAACAAGATTTGGTGTGTTTTAGAAATTTCATGATGTTTTTCGATCAATTTTTGAATTTGAGGATTTTTAGATGATGAATGGTCTAAAGCCTTAAGCACAGAAAGTGAATCCGAAAATATAATTGCTTTTTGAATTGTTGAAGAACTGATAAAATCTAAAGCTAGGTCTATTGCTTTGGCTTCAGCTGTAAAAGTAGATGAACCATCTGGAAGGCGCATGGTTTTGTGCGTATCTTTAGAAACATACGCACAGCCAACTTTATCTCCTTCTTTGGAACCATCAGTATAGACTTGCTGGTAATCATTGTAACGTGACTGCAGTACCTGAAAGTTTTGTTTGAGAAGTATTGGATTTGATTCGGATTTTTTTCCATCATGTAAGTCGAACAGAATAGAAGGTTGTTTAATACACCAAGATGGATCTTCGGCGGTTTCATGTTTTTGAATATTTTTAAGGTCGATACCTGAATTTTCCAGCAGTGGTAAAATACGTAATCCAAAAGGTTTGATTGCTGTGGGTTTTGTTTCATACTTATCTACAAATTGAGGTCGAAATGAAATTTTGGATGCCGGGTTAGATGGATTTGCAGCAAGTCTGATAGCATACTGAAGAGAAAGTTTCTCTCTGCGCGAGGTTAAAGATGGTTCACCTGCTTCTACATAAAGGCTTAATACGGGAGAAGTACGGAAGGCTCCCATGGCCAGACGAAGGCCTTGGTGATGGATAGTATCCAAGGATTTTAAATAGGACTTTCTGGCAGAACCATAAACAACAGACCCATAATCTAATTTAGATCTTATTAAAGACCGGTAAAGATGTAATAAAGTATACCGATCTGCTCCCCAACTTGTATGAGCTAAAACTTTCAAAAGATTCAAAGCTTTTAAGCATTTCGCTTTAAGATATTTAATATGTGGAATAAAAGATAACTTTTGATCAAATATGACCCCAAGAAATTTGGCTTCTTCAACAACAGGAATTTGTGATCCGTATAAAAACAGGGAAGGATGTTCGTGTTTCTTCCGTAGTTTACAAAAATGAACACACTGCGTTTTCGACTTGGAGAACTTGAAACCATTTTTATCAGTCCATTCTTCTATTCTTTTTAAATTTTGTTGTAACTTTCGTTCAATTGTTTTCATATTTTTTGAACGGTAACATATACAAAAATCATCAACATACAATGAACAATCAGTTTTGTCGTCCAAACATTGTACAATATTGTTTATTTTGATGTTAAATAGCGTAGTTGAAAGAATACTACCCTGTGGGACACCCTGTTCTTGATCATAGAAATCTGACAGGGTAGACCCCACACGCACCTGAAACATGCGCTCCCCTAAAAAGCTTTCAATAAAACTGGGAAGTTTTCCTCTTAAGCCAATGTTATGTAGATCTTTCAATATTCCATAACGCCATGTTGTATCATATGCTTTCTCCAAGTCGAAAAAGACAGCCACTACGTGTTCTTTGTTAATAAAAGCATCTCGTATAAATGTTTCTAGTCTTATTAAATTGTCATTGGTACTACGTTCCGAACGAAAGCCCGATTGATATTCTGAAATGAGGTTGTTGGACTCTAAGTACCAGACTAATCTCTTGTTTATCATTCTCTCCAATGTTTTACACAAACAACTTGTCAAAGCTATCGGACGATAATTTGTAGGTTCTGCATTATCTTTCCCTGGTTTCGGAATTGGTACAACTGTAGCTACACGCCAACTCTCAGGACAGACCCCCGTTTCCCAAATATTATTAAAGATATCTAAAAGTGTTGTAAGAGAACTTTTTGGCAGATGCTTAAGCATCTGATAATGAATTTCATCGGGGCCGGTTGCCGTATCATGTGATTTTTCAATGGCTTCAACGAGTTCGGATAAGTTAAATGGTGTGTTGTATTCTTCGTGATTAAGGGATTTGAAGTTAAGTTTTCTTTTCTCCTGGTCCTTTTTGAAATTTCTAAAAGTGTCAGAATAATTACGCGATGATGAATTTCTCAAAAATGTGTGACCAAGAGTATCTGAAATATCTTTTTTTGTTGAAGCTATTGTGTCAAATTCAGTATTTAAATGTGTAAAACTAGCTGGTCGCTTGATGTTTGTGTTTCTTTCCCTTTGGTGTCTTTTATGGATGGAGTAAGTTAATTGTATCAATTCCTGATCTTTGTTTTACTTCTACTTAGAAGACTTTGTTTTTCCTGAAATTTTTCGTACCATATCCCAAACCTTTTTAATGGGGGTTTTATAGTTCAATTTGGAGACATATTCTCTCCATGACTTTCGTTTGGAAGCTCGGATTGTTCGCCGAGCTTTAGCTCTAAAAACTTTTACGTCGTTGAGCTTTTCTGAAGTGGGATTTTTGCAGAACTTATTTAGAGCCTGTTTACGCTTTTTATTAATAGCTTCTTTACAGTCATTATTAAACCAAGGCTTGCTTTTCTTAGTATTTGTGGAGGTCTTTGGAATGCATTGTTCTGATATGTTAATAAGTGTATCTGTGAAATCAGAAACAATGTCAGATGATTCATTTAAGTGATCAACTGATAACTCTTCTTCACATAAATTATGGAATAATTCCCAGTCGGCTTTATTCATTTTCCATTTCTGGTTACAGTCTTCATCTGGTTCGTTTACGCTCTCTATTATAACAGGAAAGTGATCACTTCCGCACTGATCATCATGAACAGACCAGTCATAGTCCAAGAAGAGAGATGGGTGACACAAAGAGAGATCTAAAGAAGACAAATGACCTGTCGCAGGGTGAAGGTAAGTATAAGATTTATCATTCATCAAGCAAAGATCGTTCTTTGCAATAAAATCTTCGACAAGTGCTCCTCTGTTATTGACATCTTTACAGCCCCATAGAATATTGTGACCATTGAAGTCGCCAACTAAAAGATATGGCGATGGAAGTTGACTCAACAATGAGTCAAGATGTTCGGGCTTTAAAGAAAATGAGGGTGGGATATATAGAGAGCAAACTGTAGTTTCTTTATCCAGAGAAACCGATACTGCTACAGCTTGAAGGTCGGTTTTTAATTTGATCTCTCTTTGTTGTAAACATGATTTAACAAAAATTGAGCTGCCACCAGATGGTTTGTTACCATCAGAATAGATATAGTTGTATGTATTGAAACCCCTGACATCTATGTTGTCATCAGTTTTTAAAAAAGTTTCTTGCAAACAAAACACCGATGGGGTTAGTAGCGAAATAAGTAATAAGAGTTCATTATAATTTGATTTAAGACCTCGACAATTCCATTGTATTATTTTGTGTTTTAAATCCATTTTAAGGAGAGATATTTAAAGACTAGAAACTATTATGGAGGTGCAATTGGTGATATAGATCTGCTACCACCAGCTCGTGGTGTGGCAGACCTCGATCTGTTATTGCCACTTGGTGATGATGGAGTTTCAGTCAACTCCATATCACTGTCACTCAAAGATCCGAATCTGTTCTGAAATTTTATATTGTCTCTTTCCATTTTACGTTGTCTGTCTGTTTGTCTTTGAGACAATTGATGTTTTTTTTATCGGATCTTGCGACCCCTTATTAGTTCGACCTGGGTCGGGTTTCTCTTTTACATTCGGCGCTGGCTTCGGTACGGTCGCTGTCGACCGATCCGAAGCAACCTGGATTGCGCCTTTTGATAAATTGGTTGAACTTTGTGGTGCTGGAGTGGATTTACTCCATGCACCAGACTTTTTCAGTTCAGCAATGTATGATTCAGCAGTCTGTGTTGCGGAGCTGGTACATTTTACACCAGCACCCTTTGTGATGCTGGCGAAACTGGTGGTTGGTGTTATGTATCGCTCTTCGACAATCTTCCGCGCTTCTGGGAATGTTATCCCCCTTTGGTATTTGACGGTAAGTATTTCTTTTTCTTTTTTCCACGCCGGACAGTCTCGGGAGAAAACAGCATGTTTGCCATCACAATTTACGCATTTGGGTTCATTTTTGCAGTTGAGGTGATTATCAACATGCTTTTCTTCACCACAATTAGGACAGAGTTTTTTTCTCTGACATCTGCTTTCGTGATGGCCAAAAGCCTGACAAGAGTAACATCTAAGAGGGTTTGGGATGTATACCTCTACGTTAATGGAAAGATATGCTACTTTGATTTTCTTGGGTAGAATTGGTGTATTAAAAGTCAACACATAAGTTGCTGTTGGTTTTAGTACACCATTTCTACGAACTTGAATGTTACGAACACCAACAACTCCCTGATCCTTAAGGTTATCGACTATCTCTTCATCTGAGCAAGGACGCAGTTCTGGACTGCGAATCACTCCCTTAGATGAATTGAGCGTGTTATGTAAAGCGACTTTAACTTTTAGATCAAAGAGTTTGTTGGTGTTTAGCAGGCTTACCACTTGCTGTTTTTTCTCGACTTCCAAGAGAAGATCACCCGATTTGAGTTGTTTTATACTCTTAGGGTGTCCGGCAATGGAGAGAATACTTTTCTCGATGACGAAAGGGGAAAGGCTAGATACAGTTCGTGTATCGTCAAGTGACGTAACGACCAAGAAACGCGGAACATTGTCAAAATTTGGTTCAGCAGACTGCTGACTAGATTGTTGACTTGACTGCTGACTGGATTGTTGACTGTGTTCATCCGATTCGGATGAATCTTCTTGTTTTTTACGTTTAGGTGCGTTGTGGTTAGGTGATTTGCGGTTATGTTTTTTTCCAGGAGCCATAAGAAAAAAATTCTAGTTTCGTCCCAAGTGCTCTCCGCCCTCCGTGGAGCCCTACAAGGGAACACCATACTGGAGTGGTTATCCAACTCGCAGATGTTAGAGATACACGTGAGATATACTCGTATAAACAAAATGCCTACACGATTGATCCGTTAAGCCACCGCCTTCTAGAGATAAAAAGACAGAAAAGGGTAAGGTAAATGGGCATATGGTTGGTATCAGGAAAGATACAAAAAGAGTTGAAGAGAAAGCAAAGCGGTATCTCTAGGGCTCGGCGTGACCAGCCGATTGACCGTGCCGGACCGCACGGCCACCCGTCTACACCGAAAAGCCAGGCCAAAGAGGCGTGTTGGGCACCTGAAGCACCGCCACCTCAGGTAACCCTCAACCTCCAGGATCCCTTCTTCCGGTTTACAGGACGCCACCCACGGCAAACGGGTGGTACTTCCTTTAGCTCTTCCCAGTGGGCACATTGACCACAGCAGCAACGTGCCCAGTGGGAATTGAGCCCCCAGGGCCACGGCAAGGCAGGAAGTCTAATACCTGGGGGCAAGGCTTGCTTTTCTTAGTATTTGTGGAGGTCTTTGGAATGCATTGTTCTGATATATTAATTAGTGTATCTGTGAAATCAGACACAATGTCGGATGATTCATTAAAGTGATCAACTGATAACTCTTCTTCACATAAATGATTGAATAATTCCCAGTCGGCTTTATTCATTTTCCATTTCTGGTTACAGTCCGATTCTGGTTCGTTTACGCTCTCAATTATAACAGGGAAGTGATCACTTCCGCACTGATCATCATGAACAGACCAGTCATAGTCCAACAAGAGAGATGGGTGACACAAAGAGAGATCCAAAGAAGACAAATGACCTGTCGCAGGGTGAAGGTAAGTATAAGATTTATCATTCATCAAGCAAAGATCGCTCTTTGCAATAAAATCTTCGACAAGTGCTCCTCTATTATTGATATCTTTACAGCCCCAAAGAATATTGTGACCATTAAAGTCGCCAACTAAAAGAAATGGCGATGGAAGTTGACTCAGCAATGAGTCAAGATGCTCGGGCCTCAAAGAAAACGAGGGTGGGATATATAGAGAACAAACCGTAGTTTCTTTATCCAGAGAAACCGATACTGCTACAGCTTGTAGGTCTGTTTTTAATTTGATCTCTCTTTGTGGTAAACATGATTTAACAAAAATTGAGCTGCCACCAGATGGTCTGTTACCATCAGAATAGATATAGTTGTATGTTTTGAAACCCCTGACAAATATGTTGTCATCAGTTTTTAAAAAAGTTTCTTGCAAACAAAACATCGATGGGGTTAGTAGCGAAATAAGTAATACGAGTTCATTATAATTCGATTTAAGACCTCGACAATTCCATTGTATTATTTTGTGTTTTAAATCCATTTTAAGGAGAGATATTTAAAGACTAGAAACTATTATGGAGGTGCAATTGGTGATATAGATCTGCTACCACCAGCTCGTGGTGTGGCAGACCTCGATCTGTTATTGCCACTTGGTGATGATGGAGTTTCAGTAAACTCCACAGACTTTCGGATGAGTCTTTAAACCGAGGTCCCGTCTCCATATGACCTTAGCTGTTGGTGGGACGTAAAACTAAAACTCACTCACTCACTCAGTAAACTCCATATCACTGTCACTCAAAGATCCGAATCTGTTCTGAAATTTTATATTGTCTCTTTCCATTTTACGTTGTCTGTCTGTTTGTCTTTGAGACAATTGATGTTTTTTGATCGGATCTAGCGACCCCTTATTAGTTCGATCTGAGTCGGGTTTCTCTTTTTCATTCGGCGCTGGCTTCGGTACTGTCGCTGTCGACCGAACCGGGGCAACCTGGATTGCGCCATTTGATAAATTGGTTGAACTTTGTGGTGCTGGAGTGGGTTTACTCCATGCACCAGATTTTTTCAGTTCAGCTATGTATGATTCAGCAGTCTGTGTTGCGGAGCTGGTACATTTTACACCAGCACCCTTTGTGATGCTTGCGAAACTGGTGGTTGGTGTTATGTATCGCTCTTTGACAATCTTCCGCGCTTCTGGGAATGTTATCCCCCTTTGGTATTTGACGGTGAGTATTTCTTTTTCTTTTTTCCACGCCTGACAGTCTCGGGAGAAAACAGCATGTTTGCCATCACAATTTACGCATTTGGGTTCATTTTTGCAGTTGAGGTGATTATCAACATGCTTTTCTTCACCACAATTAGGACAGAGTTTTTTTCTCTGACATCTGCTTTCGTGATGGCCAAAAGCCTGACAAGAGTAACATCTAAGAGGGTTTGGGATGTATACCTCTACGTTAATGGAAAGATATGCTACTTTGATTTTCTTGGGTAGAATTTTCCATCATGTAAGTCAAACAGAATAGAAGGTTTTTTAATACACCAAGATGGAACTTCGGCCGTTTCATGTTTTTGAATATTTTTAAGGTCGATACCTGAATTTTCTAGCAGTGGTAAAATACGTAATCCAAAAGGTTTGATTGCTGTGGGTTTGGTTTCATACTTATCTACAAATTGAGGTGGAAATGAAATTTTGGATGCCGGGTTAGATGGATTTGCAGCAAGTCTAATAGCATACAGAAGAGGAAGTTTCTCTTTGCGCGTAGTTAAAGATGGTTCATCTGCTTCTACATAAAGGCTTAATACGGGAGAAGTACGGAAGGCTCCCATAGCCAGACGAAGGCCTTGGTGATGGATAGTATCCAAGGATCTTAAATAGGACTTTCTGGCAGAACCATAAACAACAGACCCATAATCTAATTTAGATCTTATTAAAGACCGGTAAAGATATAATAAAGTATACCGATCTGCTCCCCAACTTGTATGAGCTAAAACTTTAAAAAGATTCAAAGCTTTTAAGCATTTCGCTTTAAGATATTTAATATGGGGAATAAAAGATAACTTTTGGTCAAATATGACCCCAAGAAATTTGGCTTCTTCTACAACAGGAATTTGTGATCCGTATAAAACAGGGAAGGATGTTCGTGTCTCTTCCTTAGTTTACAAAAATGAACACACTGCGTTTTCAACTTGGAGAACTTGAAACCATTTTTATCAGTCCATTCTTATTCTTTTTAAATTTTGTTGTAACTTTCGTTCAATTGTTTTCATATTTTTTTAACGGTAACATATATAAAAATCATCAACATACAATGAACAATCAGTTATGTCGTCCAAACATTGTACAATATTGTTTATTTTGATGTTAAATAGCGTAGTTGAAAGAATACTACCCTGTGGGACACCCTATTCTTGATCATAGAGATCTGACACGGTAGACCCCACACGCACCTGAAACATGCGCTCCCCTAAAAAGCTTTCAATAAAACTTGGAAGTTTTCCTCTTAAGCCAATGTAATGTAGATATTTCAATATTCCATAACACCATGTTGTATCATATGCTTTCTCCAAGTCGAAAAAGACAGCCACTACGTGTTCTTTGTTAATAAAATAATCTCGTATAAATTTTTCTAGTCTTATTAAATTGTCGTTGGTACTACGTTCCGAACGCAAACCCGACTGATATTCTGAAATGAGGTTGTTGGACTCTAAGTACCAGACTAATCTTTTGTTTATCATTCTCTCCAATGTTTTACACAAACAACTTGTCAAAGCTATCGGTCGATAATTTGTAGGTTCTGCATGATCTTTCCCTGGTGTCGGAATTGGCACAACTGTAGCTACACGCCAGCTCTCAGGACAGACCCCCGTTTCCCAAATATTATTTAAGATAGCTAAAAGTGTTGAAAGAGAACTTTTTGGCAGATGCTTAAGCATCTGATAATGAATTTCATCAGGGCCGGTTGCCGTATCATGTGATTTTTCAATGGCTTCAACGAGTTCGGATAAGTTAAAAGGTTTGTTGTATTCTTCGTGATTAAGGGATTTAAAGTTTAGATTTCTTTTCTCTTGGTCCTTTTTGAAATTTCTGAAAGTGTCAGAATAATTACGCGATGATGAATTTCTCAAGAATGTGCTCCCAAGAGTATCTGAAATATCTTTTTTTTGTTGAAGCTATTGTGTCATATTCAGTATTTAAATGTGTAAAACTAGAGGACTTTGTTTTTCCTGAAATGTTTCGTACCATAACCCACACCTTTTTAATGGGGGTTTTGTAGTTCAATTTGGAGACATATTCTCTCCATGACTTTCGTTTAGAAGCTCGGATTGTTCGCCGAGCGTTAGCTCTAAAAACTTTTACGTCGTTTAGCTTTTCTGAAGTGGGACTTAGAGGACTTTGTTTTTCCTGAAATGTTTCGTACCATAACCCACACCTTTTTAATGGGGGTTTTGTAGTTCAATTTGGAGACATATTCTCTCCATGACTTTCGTTTTGAAGCTCGGATTGTTCGCCGAGCGTTAGCTCTAAAAACGTTTACGTCGTTTAGCTTTTCTGAAGTGGGACTTTTGCAGAACTTATTTAGAGCCTGTTTACGCTTTTTCATAGCTTCTTTACAGTCATTATTAAACCAAGGCTGGCTTTTCTTAATATTTGTGGCGGTCTTTGGAATGCATTGTTCTGATATATTAATAAGTGTATCTGTGAAATCAGAAACAATGTCAGATGATTCATTTAAGTTTTCAACTGATAACTCTTCTTCACATAAATTCTGGAATAATTCCCAGTCGGCTTTATTCATTTTCCATTTCTGGCTACAGTCCTCATCTGGTTCGTTTACGCTCTCAATTATAACAGGGAAGTGATCACTTCCGCACTGATCATCATGAACAGACCAGTCATAGTCCAACAAGAGAGATGGGTGACACAAAGAGAGATCTAAAGAAGTCAAATGACCTGTCGCAGGGTGAAGGTAAGTATAAGATTTATCATTCATCAAGCAAAGATCGCTCTTTGCTATTAAATCTTCGACAAGTGCTCCTCTGTTATTGATATCTTTACAGCCCCATAGAATATTGTGACCATTGAAGTCGCCAACTAAAAGATATGGCGATGGAAGTTGACTCAGCAACGAGTCAAGGTGTTCTGGCTTTAAAGAAAATGAGGGTGGGATATATAGAGAGCAAATTGTAGTTTCTTTATCCAGAGAAACCGATACTGCTACAGCTTGTAGGTCTGTTTTTAATTTGATCTCTCTTTGTGGTAAACATGATTTAACAAAAATTGAACTGCCACCCGATGGTTTGTTACCATCAGAATAGATATAGTTGTATGTATTGAAACCCCTGACAAATATGTTGTCATCAGTTTTTAAAAAAGTTTCTTGCAAACAAAACACCGATAGGGTTAGTAGCGAAATAAGTAATAAGAGTTCATTATAATTCGATTTAAGACCTCGACAATTCCATTGTATTATTTTGTGTTTTAAATCCATTTTAAGGAGAGGTATTTAAAAGACTAGAAACTATTATGGAGGTGCAATTGGTGATATAGATCTGCTACCACCAGCTCGTGGTGTGGCTGACCTCGATCTGTTATTGCCACTTGGTGATGATGGAGTTTCAGCGACCTCCATATCACTGTCACTCAAAGATCCGAATCTGTTCTGAAATTTTATATTGTCTCTTTCCATTTTACGTTGTCTGTCTGTTTGTCTTTGAGACAATTGATGTTTTTTGATCGGATCTTCCGATCCCTTATTAGTTCGACCTGAGTCGGGTTTCTCTTTTACATTCGGCGCTGGCTTCGGTACGGTCGCTGTCGACCGATCCGAAGCAACCTGGATTGCGCCTTTTGATAAAGTGATTGAACTTTGTGGTGCTGGAGTGGGTTTACTCCATGCACCAGATTTTTTCAGTTCAGCTATGTATGATTCAGCAGTCTGTGTTGCGGAGCTGGTACATTTTACACTAGCACCCCTTGTTATGCTGGCGAAACTGGTGGTTGGTGTTATGTATCGCTCTTCGACAATTTTCCGCGCTTCTGGGAATGTTATCCCCTTTGGTATTTGACTGTGAGTATTTCTTTTTCTTTTTTCCACGCCGGACAGTCTCGGGAGAAAACAGCATGTTTGCCAACGCATTTGGGTTCTTTTTTGCAATTGAGATGATTATCAACATGCTTTTCTTCACCACAATTAGGACAGAGTTTTTTTTTTTCTCTGACATCTGCTTTCGTGATGGCCAAAAGCCTGACAAGAGTAGCATCTAAGAGGGTTTGGGATGTATACCTCTACGTTAATGGAAAGATACGCTACTTTGATTTTCTTTGGTAGAATTGGTGTATTAAAAGTCAACACATAAGTTGCTGTTGGTTTTAGTACACCATTTCTACGGACTTTGATGTTACGAACACCAATTACTCTTTGATCCTATAGGTTATCAATGATCTCTTCGTCTGAACAAGGACGCAGTTCTGGACTGCGAATCACTCCTTTAGATGAGTTTAGTGTATTGTGAAGAGATATTTTTATTGAAAGATCAAAGAGCTTTTTGGTGGCGAGCAGGCTTACAACTTGCTGTTTTATTCTCGAGTTACAAGAGAAGGTCACCTGATTTGAGTGATTTAATACTCTTTGGATGTCCGGCTATGGCGACAATACTTTTCTCGATAACAAAGGGAGAAAGGCTTGACACAGTTCGTGTATCGTCAAGCGACGTGACGACCAAGAAACGCGGAACATTGTCAAAGTTTGGTTCAGCAGACTGCTGACTCGATTGTTGATTTGACTGCTGACTGGATTTTTGACTATGTTCATCCGATTCGGATGAATCCTCGTCTTTTTTACGTTTAGGTGCGTTGCAGTTATGTTTTTTTCCATTAGCCATAATACAAAAAAATCCTAGTTTCGTCCCAAGTGCTCTCCGCCCACCGTGGAGCCCTACAAGGGAACACCATAATGGAGTGGTTATCCAACTCGCAGGTGTTAGAGATACACGTGAGATATACTCGTATAAACAAAATGCCTACACGATTGATCCGTTTAGCCACCGCCTTCTAGAGATAAAAAGACAGAAAAGGGTAAGGTAAATGGGCATATGGTTGGTATCAGGAAAGATACAAAAAGAGTTGAAGAGAAAGCAAAGCAGTATCTCTAGGGCTCGGCGTGACCAGCCGATTGACCGTGCCGGACCGCACGGCCACCCGTCTACACCGAAAAGCCAGGCCAAAGAGGCGTGTTGGGTACCTGAAGCACCGCCACCTTAGGCAACCCTCAACCTCCAGGATCCCTTCTTCCGGCTTACAGGACGCCACCCACGGCAAACGGGTGGTACTTCCTTTAGCTCTTCCCAGTGGGCACAGAGACCACAGCGGCAATGTGCCCAGTGGGAATTGAGCCCCCAGGGCCACGGCAAGGCAGGAAGTCTAATACCTGGGGGATGAGACTGTAGATCATTTACATCAAGAACACCTTGCTAAATTGCAAAATACGCTTCGCCAGCAGCATCACCAACTCATCCAATCACGATGTCCATATCAAGCGCTGATATCCGGAGTACAAAATTTGGACGGTAGACACATCCTCCCCCACCCCCTCCGAATTTCTCCTCGGATTTGCATGAATCTCAGGTTCGATAACCGGGATCATCAATTACTGGATCAATCCTGAAATTTCCCATGCCTGTAATAAATGATTGACCTCAAAATATATCTAGGTCACTGACCTATATAGAGAACACAGGCGAGCTTAGCTGTCCTGCGACAGCTCTTGTGTCTCATATAAATACTTGTATCAGAATATATCTGCCATACATGATAAAATGTGCCCAGAACTGGGCCAGAGGTGTATTTTAGGCTTATATTGGATCATCGCCGCTGTACGCCAGTCACTCCAAGTCTGAAGGTGCTCCCCGACGCAGACACCAGTCACGTCAAGTCTGAATGTTCACCGCAACGCAGTCAAAATCCACCTAGTCACAGCTTTAATCAGACATCTGTGCAAAGAACTTGGTCTTCCGACTCCAGGTCATCACGGGATAGGGATTTATCTAAAAAAAGCACAACAAACTATGGTGCGATTTTTAACATCAGTGAATGATTCATGTAAGATTGTGGATAAATATGCTGAATTAAGACCTCTGAAAATACTTATCTGCAGTGCGCAGATAATACCTCCAGTTTTGAAATGACAAATGTCTCTATTACTACCGGCTATGTCATAAATCTGGGCTTGAGCCCCTGGTAACGAAGGATTGGAATGGAAGACTGGATAAAGTTTGGGAAAGATATTGCAATAGAATATTTAAACACAGACTTGGACAAGCCGTATAAAGCACATTACGAAGATTGAAGAAATGGAAAAAGAAAGAGAACTTTTACAAAAACAAATGGAACATAGGCAGAAAACTTTTGCAATATCTACAAAAGTGACACAAAGGAACAAAGAACAGTACTTGACAAAATAGCTACAAAATGGAACAAAATATTAAACACAACAGAGATTGGCCAGAGAAGAAAAAGATAGGCAGAAAGCTCAAAAGTGCCACAAAGCAAAACTTATTGAAGAAGTAAACTTTGAAACAGCTAAAGAACTAAATGACACAAATTCCCCTGATGACAGTATAACATCTGCAGTTGGGAACCTTGTGGCAGAGAATGCTATTTTGTTGAAAAAGGAGGAAATGCTATCAGATGTTGTGTTGAGACAGAAACTACAAAAGTACATGATTATGACTTTGATCCATCCCCACTAACACTACAAAGGGAGCTTAAAAACAAAAATGTTGAATTCCAAATAAGGAACAACTATCTAGTTCCAAATGGAATGAAACAAAAATGTCAGTCAAAGTCAAGCGGTAAAGGACAAAATATGACATACAAAACAAATAATTTGATACTGAACTTTCTGGACAATCACAAAATTCAGCCAGTACAACACTGTTCACAACTACTGGCTCAGGAGCTTGTAGTGGTATCTGTCTTAGCATCGCCCAGGATCTTTTGAACAATGCAGTGAAACTCACAACAAAAATAATGGAGATGATGAAAAATTCTTTCACAGTATCGGTATACAAAACAAACCGCTACAGGCATGAAAACAACCTAAGTAGCATGGAATACGCTTGAGCCCTTAAAATCCCCTTAATAGAGATTTTTTTTTAGGTAAAAGGTGACACAAAAACATTCACATAGATGGTTTTACAGATGGTGAGGATGCTTTGCAATTAGCGTTATTTAAAGCTACAACTGCCGACAAAACATTTGTAGTCATTATTGACTCAAAGAAAAAAAATGACTATCTTTGATTCTAATGTCCACATCAGAAATGACATTTGAAGCTGTTCAAACTGGAGATTTGCAAGGACTGATTGTTCTTACAACTGCAAATAAGTACAGAGTTGGCCAAATACATATTCAGTTGTGTAGTGTCAGAATTAAAGTATGATGCCATACAGGGGTCAATATTAACTCTACACCCAGACAAGAGGGTCATGATAACCCTAAATCGCCCACCTGATCCGTATTGCAGAACTGAAATGGTAGGAGGGGGTTGATCCCTTTGACATCGTGGGTCAGGTCCTGGCGCACCAGAAGCCGAACAGGCACAGTTAAACTATCAATGACTCATGGAGACAAGGAGTTGTGTGTGTGAGGGGGGGGGGGGGTGAGGGGTGACAAAAGGTTGTGAGTGAATATGTGAACAGAATGAGTCTAACTATCAATGACTCATGGTGACAAGGGGTTGTGGATGGAGGGGGGACAACAGGATGTGTGTGAACAGGCTCAGTCTAATTATCAATGAATCATGGCGAGTGTTTGAGTTTTACGTCCCGCCACCAACAGCTATGGTCATACGGAGACGGGACCTCGGTTTAAATACTCGTCCCACAGTCTGTAGAAGCCCGGGATCGATCCTGAGACACCTGGTTTACAAGGCGAGTAGCGTTACCACTACACCAGGGAGGCTTCTAAATCATGGTGACAAGGGTGGTGCAGGCTGTGAGAAGGGGTTGACAAGAGGTTGTGTGTGAACAGGCTGAGTCAATCAATGAATCATGGTGGAAAGGGGTTGTGCATTGCGAAGAAGAGGGCGGGGGAGCAGGCATTTGATTTTATTCTTACAATAGCAGTATGTACCGGTGCATATTTTTATTGCAACACAACGATGAGCTGGGAACCAGTTAAGTCTTCTTTATCAGTGCTTATTGGTAGGGTAAGTAGAGTGAAACTCTTCATCAATAATTGGCAGAAGGTAACATAGATCGTCTAAGGGGCCAAAGTGGAACAAGATATGTGTGAGTGCATGAGGGCGTGTGTGCATGCATGCATGCCGGAATGTGTGCGTGCATGCAAACGTCAGTTTGTGTGCGTGCATGCATGCATAAATGTGCATGTATGCACATGTGCGTCTTTGCATGCATGGGTGTGCATGTATGCAGGTGAGTATGCATACTTAAGTATATTCATGCATGAGTGTGTGTATGTATGCATGAGTCTGTTCATTCATGTCTGTGAGAAATTGTGTGTGTGCATGCATGTATGTGTAATTGCAGGAGTCTGTGCTTGCTTGCATGCATGCATGAGTGTGTGTGTGTACATGCATGTCTACATGCGTGTGTGTGCATGCATGTACATGCACGCATTCATGTGTGTGCATGAATGCGCGTGTGAATGCTTGCATGCATGTGTGAGCACGCATGTATGTGTATGCATGCGTACGCATGTATTTGTGTGCATGCATGTGTGTATGCTTGCATATGATGCACGTGTGTGAATGCATGTATATGCACATGCATGCATGAGTGTGTGCATTTATCCATGCAACATGTGTGTGCATGCATGCAGGAGTGTGTTAATGCATGTTGCGCATGTATGCCTGAGTATGTATATATGTACAGAACAAATGCAAATATCCCCACTCCCTAACAACGCTTTTGTGTGTGTGTGGGGGGGGGGGTATGAATTGTTTATGCGTCTTGTTTGTTTGTTTGAGGCTTAACGTCCCCGTCAACACTGTATATGTCTTTTTGGAGACGTTGCTTCCAATTTTTGAAAATTTTACCCGACATTGAGATGAAATGACTTCTAAATCCCTGTCACTCAAAGACACAAATAAGGTTTATAAGCATGGACAGTCCGACTCGCACCGCTTTACCTGGGCAGGCTTAATTAAAGCAAATTCTTCTGATACCGTCGCCCCGTTTTTGGATTTACATCTATCTTTTGTAGATGGGTTTGTTTCTTGCAAAATTTATGATACACGCGATGCTTTTGAGGTTGTAAACTTTCCTTTTTTTTGGATGGTGATGTTCCACGTGCGCCATCCTATGGCGTTTATGTTTTACAATTAATTCGATTTGCCAGAGTGTGAAGTCATGTAAATGACTTCAACACTCGTAATAAATTGTTAACGGCTAAACTTCTTAATCAGGGTTATCGATACCATAAACTACGCAAAGCCTTTTCAAAATTTTATAGACGTCATTCGGATTTAAATTCAAAATTCAGTACTGGACTTAAATCTCTTCTGCAACAAGGTCTATCAGAACCCAATTTCGTAAAATCATTCTTCGATATAAAAAGATGATGTTACACGACAGACTGCATGCATGGTAGTTAACCCAATCACGGTTGACAACTTTGCTTCCCTCTTTAATTGCAATCACGGTTGACAACTTTGCTCCCCTCTTTAATTGCACGCCGGTGCGTCAGGCCTCATGTTGGTTGGTACCTGATGCTCTGTTTCTGGTCGGGCTCATTGGAGTCTAACTGTTGGTTTTCTTTTGCTCCAGCATTTCTGTTGTTTCTTGCTGTCGAGTTATCGCCGTCGTTTCAACTCTGTGGTTGTTTGATTTTTGTGTTCACGGAGATATTGCACTGATGAGTTAGGAGGCCTTCTTGCGAACTGAACAAATTAATCGTCTTAATCGCGACGGAAGTAAGGGCGAGGATTGTGGCCACGTAAAATCGATTTAAGCCCCCCAGTGGAAGTCGTTTATGCTGACCGTTCCAAGGCGGTTCTTCTGTCGCGGTTTATTTTTGTTATTGTTTGTCTTAGGGTGTTTGTGTCGCCTATATTATTTTATTTTGGATAGCCTTTTGGCCATTTTGTGGGAAAGCAACGGTCCTTTTGGCTTTTCGCTGTTGGTGTTTCCGTTGGGGTATTTTGCTTCATGTTTGTGTTTCTTTCCCTTTGGTGTCTCTGATGGGAGCTGTGGGTTAATTGTATCGATTCTTGATCATTGCTTCTACTTCTATTTTAGATCCTCTAAGCGGTTTACCAGTACGTACTCGTGTGTGGTCGGATTTCAGCTCTGCGTGGAAGCATCATGCAGCCCATCTATTTCTTCAAGCCCCAATAGGCGGGGTACAGTTTATGCATTCCATAAAGAAAACATTTAGAAAAACAATGTTCCTCGTCTGGGATTCGAAATCACAAAACAGAAGTGGAGGCAATGATCAGGAATCGATACAACTTCCGTGGCGACAAAAAATTTGTTCAGTCCACATGAAGGCCTCCTAACTCATCAGTGCAACATCACCATGAACACAAATAATCAAATAACCACAGAGATGAACCCTTTGAATCAGAGTCCTAAGCTCGATCCATTATACTACAGAGGTTACAACTAAATGATCAATGTTTTACTCTATTTTTAACATAGGTAAATAAGGGAGGTAATACAGAGGCCTCATATTTTTCTTTGATTTGACCTACTGATCTAAATGACCCATATTCGAACTTGACCAAAATATTGTCAGTATGATTATTCTGAGCAAATTTGAGGATTATTGGACCAAAACTGGTAAGGTTTTTCTATGATTTAACCTACTGACCTACTTTTTTTACCCGACAT
This sequence comes from Lucinisca nassula, assembly GCA_963580285.1. Lineage (NCBI taxonomy): Eukaryota > Metazoa > Mollusca > Bivalvia > Lucinida > Lucinidae > Lucinisca > Lucinisca nassula. Next base: position 52,231,331 of record OY757020.1, read on the forward strand.
GACCCATATTCGAACTTGACCGAGATATTGTCAGGATGATCATTCTGAGCAAGTTTGTGGATGATTATACCAAAACTGTGGCCTCTGGAGCGTTAACATGTTTTTTTATGATTGACCTACTGAACTTCTTCTTGACCCGAAATGACCCATATTCGCACTTGACCGAGATATTGTCATGATGATCATTTTGACCAAGTTTTATGATCATGATTGGATCAAAACTGTGGCCTCTAGAGTTTGAACAAGAAAAGTTAATGCACGACGCAGGACATCTCACGCTCACAACAGAGCACATGGATCAAAAAGCTCAGCAAATCGTGGGTTCGTGTACAATATTAAGATCATGACGTCGCCAAAGACCTCTTGCCATTAAAACTTATCAAGCTGAAAGACCTTTCTGAGAATTATAGTGTTAGTCAGTTAAACTCAATTCCATTGTGTAACTCACGCCTTACAGGCCCAGGCATAAGTTTAGTAGAAGACTATATTCTGTAATCCACTTTAACCTTTTTGGTATCATTTTTCTCCGAAAACTGGTACCGAATATAGGGGGTAAAACTAAGGACAATGCATCCCTTTATCGAAAAACTCGTATCTGGTTTGATTCTTCCTTAATCTAAATAATTCCTTATTGTGCAGACATTTACAGTGACAAATAATCGATAAGGTAACCAATTCTAGAATTGTACTGGTACAATTCCGAAATGGTTGCGCAAATTCCTACTTGCGCAGGACAATTCCTAATTGTCGCGATTCCCACTTTGCGCAGAAATATATACATAAGAATTTTCCTCTTGACTACGTTGTCTCCTGGACTACCTTGTCTGATTAGAAAGTATAACGAATACTCAGAATCAACTAAATGGTGAACTTACATTTAACAGTCTGGGATACACTACTCTTCTCAGCCCTTATCTTAACGCCTCAGTATCCTAGAGCCACCCTCTCTGGTTGCTATAGTATATAGGTGCAAGACGGTGTAAGAAATCTGAAGTTGTATCAATGAACCTGTGTTTCAACTATCGCAACTAATTAAAGAAACTAGATTCGTGTACTTCGTAGACCAAACTTGTATATCAGGACTATCGCAGTGATTGAAAGGAATCTGGTTAAACAAATTAAATACATTGGTTCTCTTCCTTTTTCTTCAGACTTTACTTCTCGCAAGTACTAGACAAAGTGCCCAATGGGGCACATATACCCCCGGCCAGTGTCATCGCCCCTGCTGGAAATGGCAATGTCTATAGCTTCTTCGCATACACGGTCCAAATAAAATGTTAAAAGAAGTATCCTGTATCAAGTATGAGGAGAATCAAACGTAATTACAGAAAAAGTTTTAACGCAAAACTTTGACGTAAATGTTGACGAACGGACGTTCAGCCCACCAAGGGGCTTGACCCAGGAGCTTTGATATTCCTATTACGAAAACACGCCTATATAAATACATTGCAACCTTTATCGCCGAAGAAAGAAAATTTTAAGAATAACAACTGTGATATTAAAGATTTTTGCTTAAAATATATAGAATGTGTATACTCGTTAGAACCACCTCATCGAGGCGGTTCTAACGAGTACCCATAATCTGTATGAGGCGGTTCTAACGAGTACCCATAATCTGTATGAGGCGGTTCTAACGAGTACCCACAAGCAATAATTTGAGCAGACATAAGAAAAAAGGTTTAGCCCTGTAAACCCCATCGGAGTCTAACTGTTGGTTTTCTTTTGCTCCAGCATTCCAGTGGTTTCTTGCTGTCGAGTCCTCACCGTTGTTTCATCTCTGTGTTTGTTTGATTTTTGTGTTCACATGGATGGGCTCGAACAGAGACAGAGTATCAGGTACCAACCAACATAAGTAAAGTAGAAGTAGAGGCAATAAACAGGAATCGATACAATTAACCAACAACTCCCATCAGAGACACATAAACCTTTACGCTGGAACCGTCATAGAATCTGAGGCCTGCACAAAGATACTGGTAGAGTAAATCGCTCTATCCTACCATTTGTAGGTCAACTTATGAATACATTGTTTTGTACAATGTCGGAATCTGACCTTGAAAAAATTAATAAAAAATATGAATTTGTTGTCTAAGAATCAAGAACAGATTGTTCAAGACCTAGATATGTCACTATCTGTATTGAACCTGACAAGAGTACAAGTAAGATAAAACAGGAGATGATCGATTATAGTTCTGATAGTCTTTATTCAGGAGCTTTACAGAAAAAATCTTAAGCTACAGGGACCTCTTGAAGGAAAACTTACAAGACTGGGTCAGTTTATTCATACATATCTCCAGTTTCAAATGAGTTTTGAAGAAATTAAAATGACAATTCAAAAAGTCTATATTGGAAGTCGAAAGCAGCGCTTAATATGTTAACATTAAATCATTTATCCACAAGAACTATATCTCCCAGTGATTTAAAAACTTTGTTGGTAGAAGTTCAGTCAAAGTTGCACATGAACTACCGAGGAATCCAAATATGGACATCTGGTATTCTCATAAGAATTTGACATGTATTACAAACATGGAAGAAGATCAAATACGTATTGTCTTGAAAATTCCTCTAATTAATACTAAAGAAAAGTATGATAACTTTAAAGTACATTATATCCAAGAACCAGTCTTATAATACATCAGGAATCGATACAATCAACCCACAGCTCCCCATCAGCGATACCAAAGGGAAAGAATATAACACATGAAACAACAGACCTAATGGAAACATCAATAGCCGAAAGCCAAAAGGACAGTTACTTTCCCACAAAATGGCCAATAGGACATCCAAAATAAAATAATATATCCAACACAAACACCCAAAGACAAACCATAACAAAAATAAACCGCCACAGAAGAAACACCTCGGAACAGTCAGCGGAAACGAAGGGGGGGGGGGGGCTTAAATCGATTTTACGTGGCCACAATCCTCGCCCTTACTTCCGTCGCGATTTAGACAAATAAGTTGTTCAATCCGCATGAAGGCCTCCTAACTCCTCAGTGCAACTTTGAAAAAGTAAAACACAGCTTAAATATGAACTTGAAGCTTAGTTGAAAATGATCTCAAAGAACTGGGAAGAATATGCAATTTTGTCAAAAAATGACTATATTTGGTCGGGCCCCTCGGAGTCTAAATGTTGGTTTTCTTTTGCTCCAGCAATTCTGTTGTTGTATGCTGTCGAGTCCTCAACCTTGTTTCATCTCTGTAGTTTTTTTATTTGTATGTTCTCGAAGATGTTACACTGATGAGTTAGGAAGCCTTCATGCGGACTAAACAGAATTAGGGTTTACCGCGACAGAGTAAAGGGCGAGGATTAAGGTCATGAAAAATCGATTTAAGCCCCCCCCCCCCCCCCCAGTGGAATTCTTCCCACTGACCGTTCCAAGGCGGTTCTTCTGTGGCGGTTTATTTATGTTGGTGTTTGTTACTTACTGTGTGTATCACTTGTGTCTTTTTATTTTGGATGGCCATTTGACCATTTTGTGGGAAAGTAACTGTCCTTATGGCCTTCCGTTGTTTAGGTTTCCATTATGGTCTGGTCGCTTCAGGTTTTTTCCCTTTTGGTGTCTTTGATGTGTGGAGTAAGTTAATTGTATCGATTCCTGATCTTTGTTTTACTTCTACTTTTTATAACATGTGCAACCATCATACATTGCCTTTGTGTAATCCTAAAGCAATATTCTATCCAACAAATATGAATAAAGTATGTGTTATGGCTTTATGAAAGTTCAGAGTGATGTAAAAAAGATTTTGTTAACAGTGTGAATGTGTGGCGGTGGTAAAACGTCTCCCTGCCCTACATCATAGTGTATAATATATTGTCTTGTCCTTTGGGATCATTGATTCCATTGTGGAATTTTAAAAATATCTGAGGGTCACTGATGAGGCCTAATTGCCGAAACTAGCTAGTCTGACCCAGAAAACATGTACACTCCATATTTTGGTCCTGTGGTGTATTCCTTGCTTCCAAAGGATAGCCCTTTTATAGAACATATTTAGTATTTAATCAAAAGTTACCATTGGCTAGATATTAATCTTCAGGCATTTGGCTTATTGTAACGAATGCAAACTTGAATTTACATAGAATCAAAAGAAGTACATGTGGAATCACCTTTTTTTTTGAGGGGGGGGGGGGGGGCTGGGGTTTGGGTTTTACGGCCCTTTCAAGATTATTTCACTCATATCGAGCCGATCGTTAATCAGAGGTGGGCGAAAACCGGAGTACCAGGAGAAAAACCACCTGACCTTTCGTTGCAGAACTTGGCGTCTCACGTAAGCACCTTTTGGTATCTTACATCTCATTTATACATGTAGGGCATCCAATCGATACTAGAGATTACTTGGTTTGTTTGATAAGAGTAGCTTTATTGAGGAATCAGATGCTCTTAACTAAGGAGTGAGTGAGTTTTAGTTTTACGTCCCACCAACAGCTAAGGTCATACGGAGACGGGACCTCGGTTTAAAGACTCATCCGAAAGTCTGGAGAAGCCCGGGATCGATCCGGCGATCCCTGGTTTACAAGGCGAGTAGCGTAACCACTGCACCACGGAGGCTTCTATCTAAACTAAGGAAACTTCTGTCGCGGTTTGTTTTTATAATGGTTTGTCTTCAGTGTTTGTATCGCTTACATTATTTTGATAGCCAAATGGCCATTTTGTGGGAAAGTAACTGTCATTTTGGCTTTCCCCTTTTGTTGTTTCATATCTGTGTTTCTTTCCCTTTGGTGTCTCTGATGGGAGCTGTGGGTTAATTCCTGATCATTGTTCTCACTTCTATTTTACATTATTTGACATTGAACAGAAATTCAACAAGAGCACCGCAAGCGGGTGCCAACGCTCGTCTGCAGTTTCTTTTAGAAAACAAAAGTTCTAAGTCAAATCAAATTGCAAGATGGAGTTATAAAACTTGTAGGGAATGTAGCTCTTGTGATGGTGAGTATGTGTATGAAGTTTCATGAAGGTAGGCCAAATACTTTTGGAAATATGGTCAAGGTTAAGTTTTTTGGTTAATTTTTCGAAAAATAGGTCAAAGTTCAAAGATCAAGGTCACATGTCAAAAAGCGTGGTATGACTGAAAAGGTCTTGTCCCAAGGAACATTCATGTGAAGTTGGAAGGCTCTGTTGTGAATAGTATTGAAATAAGAGACAAAAACAATTTAAAAAAAACGGAGAGAAAAGGGGAGATAATTCAATCAAATTGCAAGATGGAGTTATAAAACGTGTAGGGAATGTAGCTCTTATGATGGTGAGTATGTGTATGAAGTTTCATGAAGGTAGGCCAAATACTTTTGGAAATATGGTCAAGGTTAAGGTTTTCGGTTAAATTTTCGAAAAATAGGTCAAAGTTCAAAGGTCAAGGTCACAGATCAAAATGTGTGGTATCACTGAAAAGGTCTTGTCCCAAGGAACATTCATGTGAAGTTTGAAGGCTCTGTTGTGAATAGTATTAAAATGAGAGCAAAAAATGTGTTTCAGAAAAAAATTGGAAAAGGGGAGATAATTCAGCCAAAATCAACAATGTTGTTATGGCCCTTGGTCAAAATGTAGCTCTTGTGATGATGAGTGTGTGTATGAAGTTTCATGAGGCTAGGTCTAATACTTTTTAAGTTATAGCCAAGGTTAAGTTTTTTTGGAACGACGCAGGACGACGCAGGACGACGCAGGACGACTACGCAGACGCCGGAGTGATGACAATAGCTCGAAAGTTTTTTTTCAAAAAACAGACGAGCTAAAAATGTCTTTGAAACTGTTTCTATAGTAGATATCTCTTCACGTCTTTTACAATTGAAAGAAATTCCTTTGCAGACTTTTATCCATGAGGTCATTTACATACAGTCAAGATAGACCAAAGAACGCTTTAGACATTTACTTAAGTTGTCCTGATAATTTTGTTTGCCGCTATAGGTCTGTTTATTGTCATGTACATAATTAAATTAAGGCTGAAGACATACCATTCATTTTATTTGACAATAACGGTTGGCGAGCATGATACTGCAGTAAAAGTATTGACGTTACCGACTAAAGAAGTCGAAGAAGGTTCTGTACTACACAATAGTGGAGGTGGTAGTTCAATGTTCAAGGACCAAAGATTCCTTGGACAGACAGATGCGGTATCAGCATGGCCTAAGGTTTGAACAGAGATGAAGTAAAAACGTTCCAGGTTCCGTACATACATTTAATGCTCTTATCTTTCCAATCCTATGGGATTGCTTATGCAATTGCTTTTCACTGTTCCATCAATTGACATCCTTTAGATACATGTTGAAGGTCATTATTAAACCGATGTTCGTTCATCGTTGTATAACAACTGCTTGTTTGACATCCCTGGACTTTAAGTAGACTAAGATGTTTTCTGGGCTTTTGTTGTACCTTCCTTCTATTCGAAGGAATTATCTTCAGTAATTTTATACTTAATGACCGGTATGAAGATCGCTTTAGTTTTGACGGTATCAAAACCTTCTAAACCCACATGAGTATCACAAACACATTCAAAATATCAATATCACCCCTAAGGTTACGCTCTGCTTCTTCTGTACGGATTCCCCATTCTATTAAGAACTTTAATACTATGTTGCCTTCGGTATTGGTTAGACCCTTAAATTTTTCTTCTGTAACTTCAGTTAATCTCAATGGAGCAGGCAACACCAATGTTTTTGAGAGTAGTCTTCGTATAAGACTATCTCCTCTCAAATCACCAATCCTTCGAAAATATACTAATCCGTGGAAAAGAAATGGAATGTATCCTAGTATTTCTAAGTGCAATGCGAAGAGGTGCAGATGTTGTTCGCATTTAAGCACTGCGTCTATCGTTACTTCATCTGTAAACTGTAGACGCTTCTCTGTGTTTAACATGTCTGATTTGACATGACAGTCTACAGATTTAATTTATCTAATTACATGACGTGCTGCAAACTGTAATATGCAGTACGTCGGTCAAACTAACCGCATGCTTAAAACTAGATTGAACGAGCATTATCGTAGAATGAGTAAGCCTAAGAAAACTGACACTTTCTTGTACCGTCACTTTCGACGTACAGGTCATTCTGTAAATAACATTGTTATACAGCCAGTGGAAAAACTTTATTACGATGCAAATTCTACATCTAGATTCAAAATTATCAAAAGACATGAGGCTGAAATGAAATGGATTAAATCTTTACAGACCCCTTTTCCACTGGGATTTAATGACAACATTTATCATGAGGGTAATATTGCCTCGCTCCTGGAATGTCGAAAACGCAGAACTAGATCTCACGGCACCAGGAAAAATGGTAACTTTAAACGTAAATTACGTGCGTTTAAACGAAACAATACTAGACTGAAGTAACTGTCAATTATATTATTAAATCATCGACGCCGTTCTATGCTTTCATTTTTAAGTTCATTACCCGTTTCTGTTTTACGTCTTCTGGACACCAAGGCGAATAAATTCTACGATAGTTCTAATCAGTTATATGATGCGGCTCTCTTTACTAAAGGCTACACTCAGCATACTCTCCGTCGAAAACAATGATTCTGAAATTAATCATAAACGCCATTTCTTCAAAATATCCTTCATTAATAAGGGTATGGATTTTATAGATTTGCCCAGTATCTTCCGTGAGAGCTCGGTGCTTTCTTCCATTCCTGCTTATTTTCAAAATACTGAAACAGCTATAACTTGTTATAAATATAACAAACCTGTTTGATCTATCATTTTTAATTTCAATAAACTTGTTTCAGATCTTGATATTGATACTAATTCTCCTGATTCATGTGATTGTAAAAACTCAGTGTATTGCTATTCTGCTGCTGGTCATGTAATTACTGGCAATTTGAAAATTATTCCTGATTCTAGGATAAGGGATATAATTTCTAAAGGACCAAAATATCGGTTTCCTTCTAAAATTGATTTCAGTAAATGTAGAGATGAAATCGCTGCTTCCTTGAATGAATTCGGTAATCGATGGGGTAAGCGAGAGTATGTTGAGCATAAAGCCCTTAAGGACTGGAAACTTAGCATTTTAAAACTAGTGAAACGTATTTCTTTCTATTCTCAAAATACTAACTTATTACCTCCGCGGCCTAAGACGTCTTTACGTCATCTTAAACTAGGTATTCAAGAATTTCATAAGAAGTTTGTTTTGGCCCCTGCAGACAAGGCCGCTAACAACGTCGTCGTTGTGTTACGGCTCTAATATGTTAACACGCTTAAGCAGGAGCTTGGTGGTACTAAGGCCTATGAACTTCAGCCTTTAGCTGAAGAGAGAGCTATAGTAGATAAACATTTGTCATTCAGCCACCAAGTTTGCTATGTGTGTTACCGAAGGCCAAGACAAGCTTCCTACGCTATACTGGTTACCAAAACTTCATAAAAAACCTTACAAAGCACGGTTTATTGCAAATTCTAGCTCTTGCACTACCACTGAACTTTCTAAATGATTAACTTCATGTCTTACTGCTATTAAAACGCATGTGATTAAATATTGTGATAAAGTCTTTGAAAGATCAGGAAGAAATCTGTTTTGGTCTATAAAAAATTCGAATGAGGTTTTAAATAAATTGAAATCTAGACATTTTCGTGCTTCTAGTCTGTCTACCTACGATTTTTCCACTATTTACACTACACTTCCTCATAATCTTACAAAAGAAAAGCTTAATGCTTAAATTGAATGGGCTTTTCACAGAGAAGATTCTCTCTATCTTGCATGTAATATCAGAAATGCATTTTTCACTTCTAAAGAGCATAAGAATTATACACTTTGGTCATGTCAGAAAGTGTGTGATGCCCTCACCTTTCTACTTGACAATATTTATATTAGATTCGGTACTAAGTTATTTAGACAAATTGTGGGTATTCCGATGGGTACTAATTGCGCACCCCTTGTGGCTGATCTGTTCTTGTATTGTTATGAAAGAGACTTCATTTTGTCGCTTTCCATCGATAACCAATCTGAAATTATTGAAGCTTTTAGCTCTACTTCTAGATATTTAGATGATTTATTAAATATTGATAATACCTATTTTGATGGTTTGATCAGTCAGATTTACCCCCTAGAACTTCAGTTAAATAAAGCAAATTCTTCTGATACCGAGGCCCCGTTTTTGGATTTATATCTATCTATTGTAGATGGATTTGTTAAGTGCAAAATTTATGATAAACGCGATGACTTTGATTTTGAAATGGTAAATTTTCCTTTTTTGGATGGTGATGTTCCTCGTGCGCCATCCTATGGCGTTTATATTTCGCAATTAATTCGATTTGCTAGAGTATGTAGTCATGTAACTGACTTCAACACTCGTAATAAATCATTAACGGCTAAACTCCTTAATCAGGGTTATCGGTACCATAAACTACGCAAAGCCTTTTCAAAATTTTAAATATTGGACTTAAATCTCTTCTGCAACAAGGTCTATCGGAACCCGAATTTTATGGTGACTTAGTATATAAATTCAGACAAATATATAACCGCAATGACTTCAGCACCCAATTTCGTAAAATCATTGATATAAAAAGATTGGGTACAACATGGATATTATACGACAGACTGCATGCATGGTAGTTAACCCAATCACGGTTGGCAACTTTGCTTCCCTCTTTAATTGCACGCCGGTGGGTCAGGCCTCAGATTCTATGACGGCTCCAACGTAAAGGCTTATTGATAATTAGAGAGATAATGTTGGTTGGTGCCTGATGCTCTTCTCTGGTCGGGCTCATCGGAGTCTAACTGTTGGTTTTCTTTTGCTCCAGCATTTCAGTGGTTTCTTGCTGTCGAGTCCTCACCGTTGTCTCACCTCTGTGGTTCTTGGATTTTTGTGTTCACGGAGATGTTGCACTGATGAGTTAGGAGGCCTTCATGCGGACTGAACAAATTATTTGTCTAAATCGCGACGGAAGTAAGGGCGAGGATTGTGGCCACGTAAAATCGATTTAAGCCCCCCAGTGGAAATCTTCCACTGACCGTTCCAAGGCGGCTCTTCTGTGGCGGTTTATTTATGTTGTTGTTTGTTACTTACTGTGTGTATCACTTGTGTCTTTTAATTTTGGATGGCCATATGGCCATTTTGTGGGAAAGTAACTGTCCTTATGGCCTTCCTTTGTTTAGGTTTCCATTATGGTCTGGTCGCTTAATGTTTGTATTTCTTTCCCTTTGGTGTCTTTTATGGGTGGAGTAAGTTAATTGAATCAATTCCTGATCTTTGTTTTACTTCTACTTTAAATAAATTGAAATCCAGACATTTTCGTGCTTCAAGTCTGTCTACTTACGATGTGTCCACTCTTTACACTACACTTCCTCATAATCTTATAAAAGAAAATCTTAATGATTTAATTGAATGGGCTTTTCACAGAGAAGATTCTCTCTATCTTGCAAGAACTGTCAGAAATGCATTTTTCACTTCTAAAAAGCATAAGAATTATACACTTTGGTCATGTCAGAAAGTGTGTGATGCCCTCACCTTTCTACTTGACTATTTATATTAGATTCGGTACTTAGTTATTTAGACAAATTGTGGGTATTTCGATGGGTACGAATTGCGCACCTCTTGTGGCTGATCTGTTCTTGTATTGTTATGAAAGAGACTTCATGTTGTCGCTTTCCATCGATAACCAATCTGAAATAATTGAAGCTTTCAGCTCCACTTCTAGATATTTAGATGATTTATTAAATATTGATAATACCTTTTTCGATGGTTTGATCAGTCAGATTTACCCCCCCCCCCCCCCGAACTTCAGTTAAATAAAGCAAATTCTTCTTTCCTATTTTGGATGGTGATGTTTTTCGTGCGCCATCCTATGGCGTTTATATTTCGCAATTAATTCGATTTGCTAGAGTGTGTAGTCATGTAACTGACTTCAACACTCCCCATAAATTATTAACGGCTAAACTTCTTAAGTAGAAGTAAAACAAAGATCAGGAATTGATACAATTAACTTACTCCATCCATATTAATCATGGTTATCGGTACCATAAACTACGCAAAGCCTTTTCAAAATTTTATAGACGCCATTCTGATTTAATTTCAAAATTCAATATTGGACTTAAATCTCTTCTACAACAAGGTCTATCGGAACCCGAATTTTATGGTGACTTAGTATATAAATTCAGAAAAATATATAACCGCAAGGACTTCAGCGCCCAATTTCGTAAAATCATTCTCCGATATAAAAAGATTGGGTACAACATGGATGTTATACGACAGACTGCATGCACCCAATCACGGTTGGCAACTTTGCTTCCCTCTTTAATTGCACGCCGGTGGGTCAGGCCTCAGATTCTATGACGGTTCCAACGTGAAGGCTTATTGAGAATTAGAGAGATCTAATTCGAGGTAATGTTGGTTGGTGCCTGATGTTCTGTCTCTGGTCGGGCCCATCGGAGTCAACTGTTGGTTTTCCTTTGCTCCAGCATTTCAGTGGTTTCTTGCTGTCGAGTCCTCATCGTTGTCTCACCTCTGTTGTTCTTTATGTGTGTTCACGGAGATGTTGCACTGATGAGTAAGGAGGCCTTCATGCGGACTGAACAAATTATTTGTCTAAATCGCAACGGAAGGGCGAGGATTGTGGCCACGTAAAATCGATCTTTCCACTGACCGTTCCAAGTCGGTTTTTCTGTGGCGGTTTATTTATGTTGTTGTTTGTTACTTACTGTTTGTATCACTTGTGTCTTTTTATTTTGGATGGCCATATGGCCATTTTGTGCGAAAGTAACTGTCCTTATGGCCTTCCTTTGTTTAGGTTTCCATTATGGTCTGGTCGCTTAATGTTTGTGTTTCTTTCCTTTTGGTGTCTTTGATGGGTGGAGTACGTTAATTGTATCGATTCCTGATCTTTGTTTTACTTCTACTTATAATGTTGTGCAATGAAACTGTGATGGCTAATAATACTATTAAAGTCCGCTGCCCCTTAAGTGGTGCAGAGGTTAAGATTTTATTTATTTTATGAACTTAATTGATTCATTAATTAATAAAGTAAAGTCCTATGTAATTCACCTTAAGTGGTGCATAGGTGAAGATTATACGGTTATTTTTTATATAAATAGAAGTGAAGGCAATGATCAGGAATCGATACAATTAATCAAGAGTTCCCATCACTGTAAGAGTGAACTTTGTAAGATTGACATTATATTGTGTGACGAATACACACACATTGGTTATATTCTTCTTGTGTTCCAGATACCCGATGACTGCTCAGTCATGGGGGAATACTACAAGGAAGATCCACATCCTGTGTTGCTGGTGGGAACAAACACAATAAAATTGTTTACCAAGACAGATAAATGGAAATGATAGCCAAGATGTCAGGCCAGACGCCGTTGGTGGTTTTGCCAGTACATCCTACTGTTAGACAGATCCAACGACAGCTTGAAATGAGCGAAACATAGATTGTTGGTACTCATTAGAAAACAGAAGGTCAGATGTCTTGTGTAATCCCGTTTTCGCCAACCCATGTAAACAAGTAAGATTTGTGGATATTATTCCAAACACAGCCACATGTGGGGGTGGGGGCTGTGTTAATGAGTATTAATAATCTATGTTTGTTAATGAGTACCAATAATCTATGTTTTGAGTTGAATTACATGTAGGAAAAAAATTTTCACATGATTTTTGCAGCCGTAAAATTAACTGTATCCAAAATGATCTTTACAGTGTTGAAGGGGACGTTAAACCTCAACTCGACCAACCAAATCAAATAAGAGCAAACAAAAAACAAGAGGACCAAGATGATCCTGTATTGCTCACCTGAGCTAACAGATTCAAAGTTTCAGGAAGTGCCAACGTTTCCTGAAGGATTTATGGGAGGACAAGGTGATGACATGGTAAGCATTTTCTGCAATCAAGTGGAATGTAACTCTACGATAAATCAGCTGACCTCACCGATTTTCAAACTCATTCAAGCTTTTATTCATGACTTGCTTATATGTAACTTTCAAGTGGCAAGGTCGAAAATCAGCATTTTCAGCAATCAAAGGGAAGTAACTCTATGATAAATGGGCCGATTTGGCTGGTTTTCGAACTCGAATATTCAAGTTTTTATCCCAAGCCACCTTACATATAAGTTTCAGAAAGATCCAATCAAAACTGAAGGGGCTACGGTAATGAAAAGGTCGAAAATTGGCATTTTCAGCAATCAAAGGGACGTAACTCTATGACAAAAGGGCATACTTGGCCTGTATTCGAACTCATCCTAGGTTCTATCGCCAGCCACCCTACAAATAAGTTTCAGAAAGATCCCATCAAAACTGAAGGGGCTACCATGATGTCAAGGTCAAAAATCAGCATTTTCAGCAATCAAGGGAACATAACTCTATGATAAATGGGCCGATTTGGCCGGTTTTCAAACTCATCCTAGTTTTTATCCCAAGCCACCTTACATATAGGTTTCAGAACGATCCGACCAAAACTGAAGGGACTACGGTGATGACAAGGTAAAAAATCGGCATTTTCAGCAAAGGGATGGAACTCTATGACAAATGCGCCGACTTGGTCGGTTTTCGAACTCATCCAAGGTTTAATCCCCAGTCACCTTACATATAAGTTTCAGAGAGATCCGATCAAAACTGAAGGGGCTACCGTGATGGTAGAGTCGAAAAATTGGCATTTTCAGCAATCAAGAAACGTAACTCTATGGTAAATGGGCCGACTTGGCTGGTTTTCGAACTCATCCGAGTTTTTATCCCTAGCCACCTTCAAATAAGTTTCAGAAAGATTTGATCAACACTGAAGGGGCTACCGTGATGACAGGTCAAAATCAGCATTTTCAGCAATCAATGGGATGTAACTCTATGATAAATGGGCCGACTTGGCCGGTTTTCAAACTCATCCGAGCTTTTATCGCCAGCCACCTTACATATAAGTTTCGGAAAGAGCAGATCAAAACTGAAGGGGCTGCGGTGATGACAAGGTCGAAAATCGGCATTTCCAGCAATCAAAGGGAAGTAACACTATGTGAAATGGGCAGACTTGGCCGGTTTTCGAACTCATCCGGGGTTTTATCCCAGCCACCTTACATATACGTTTCAGAAAGATCCGATCAAAACTAAAGGCGCTACGGTGATTACAAGCATTTTCCCATAGTAATAGAAATCAAAAATGAGTTCCTTTAAGAGCAATGAAAAAATTCATAAGAAAGAAGATGGGTCACACTACGTAGTTTCGGCTAATAAAGCCTCATGGGACCTTTTGGTTGCCATTGGAACCAAAGCCTTTTGGTTGCCATTGGAACCAAAGTTCAAGAATCAGAATCTGAATTGTTACTGGTGACACGTCAAATGACATTCATACACCAGGACCTGTGATGTGGAAAGTTAGTCCCTAGCTCTTACCAAAGAGGAAAATTTAGCTACACAATCAAGAGCGATTTCGAAAAAAAGTTAAGTCATCAGTGTCCCACCAGAGGCATACTACAGATGAGAAATGAATGACATCAGCCTGCAGGATACAGAGATATAGCTGCTCAAAAGTGTGGATGGACGACGGAGGACACACTGTACTATAAGCTCCCCTAGAGCTTTCGGCCAAGGTGAGCTAAAAAGTCTAAGCTGCTGTTTGCGGATAAACACACCGCTACATTATTAGTCCTCCCGCACTGCATCAAAAAAAAAAAAAAAAAAACTCACAGCTAATTAAAAGTTTTCAGTTGATGATGTTTGACTTAAGGTTCCTCAATACATTTATTTCACTACATTTGAGATTTTTAATCAGACGGTAGTCCACATAAATTTAAGGGCCAATTTAAGAAAATGAAAGCATAAGATTTTTATTCGAAAGTCACCATTTTAGTAATTTATTGCATTTTTCCTTGGTTTTGGAAAAAAAAATGATATCTTAATCCACAGAACCACAATGTGTATTAAAATACAATCATAGAAATGTGGCTCAAGGTTGCCTTTAGGCACTGCAACAGAGGAATTTTAAGTAAAATACCTAAATAGTACCGAAAATTATTGATTCCCAAAAATTAAAGAATGTAATTATCTCACCTGGCACTATTTTTAAATTTAGTGTATGATAGCCAAAATCAATTTGCCAACAAGCTCATTGATTGGGTTGAGGTGTTGAAATCTCTTAATTAATTGCATTTAGCTTGTAAAATGATTTCCCTTCTTCGGTGCTTTTAGTACTTCATTTTTTATTTCATTCATGCAATTTACGACAATTGATGCAATCAATGCACCAAAGTTTCCTGTGTTATTGATTGTGTTAACAGGATGGGTGCTTAGAAACAGGAATTAAAAAAAAACAAAAAAAAACAAGAATGTAAAATTAAGATAAAAACAGTTTATCCCCATTTTGAACTGAAAGACTGAAAGCGGCCTGTTCAGCCCCAGAAACTTTGTCCAAAAGGCTTCTGATCACTGCCAAGAACTGCAATCATGAATGGTATAGAAATGATTTTTACCCATTGATCTGGTACATGGTTCACATGAGCCACCATAAACAAATGATTGGTTTTTGGACAGGTGAACTTCTGGACAACACAATGTTTATATGAGGGTTGTTCAGAAAGTTCGTAGAATTTTGCTATAAAACGGGCAATGCCCATAATAGCAAGTACAATTTTATATCTACTTAAACTTCAACATCTCTGCTACAACTTCTGAGAAAATGATAATGGTATACTTAAAAAGAGGGCCCAGAGAGCCCTGAATCGCTCACCAGAGTATCAGTGTCTCTAGTACATTCTTGGCCCAAGGGCTATTATTTGAAAAAACTTGGTAGTGGTCCACTATATGAAGCTTCATACCAAATATGAACCTTCTGGTTTCAGAAAAGAAAATTTGTAAAGGTTTTCCCTATATACGTGACTCGGTGTTGTTGATACTTCGATGAACGTTAAAGAAATTACATTAATTTCCTAAATGCTCTTTATAATGGCGTTTTCTTGTTCAGGTATAAATGTGATATTTAACTTTATAGTCCAAACATAGATGCATGTATTTGTCACTACTTCATTACAATAACATATCCTTGTGATATAGTGCATTTTTATGCCCCCGACATTTGAAGAATGGTGGAAAGGGCATATAGCGTTGCCCCCGTCCGTCCGTCCATGCATCCGAAATTTAACTTCCTTATTTCTTAATGGATTTTAAAATTACTCTGCGCCGGCCTCAGTGGCTCAGTCGGATGCGCGTCTGACTGGTGATCAGGAGGACGCGGGTTTGACTCCCGCTGGGGTCGGCAGCATTCTTGCGTGGAGATTGATCATGAAATCTTTTCTACGGTCATTCTCTCCCTTCCGCTGATTCAAGAAGGGCAGTTGTCAGTTTCTGGCGAAAGAATGCACTGTACTGGTTAACTGCTTACGTATAAGCCTGCCCAGGAAAGTGTTGATAGGTAAACTGACCGGCTCAAAAATGACCTAAATAGTGTTGACTGGACCATTAAACTCCAATACAAACAAACAAAACAAAATCACTCAGCAGAAATGTTAACCATCCTGAGACATGTCACGTGCAAAACCCAGGTCCGTACCTCCAAGGTCAAGGTCATACTTAGAGGTCAAAGGTAAAAAAAAAGTCTGAAACTTAAACGCAGTCAGTTACTTTCTTATTTCTGGATGGATGGATTTTGAAATTACTTTGTAGAAATGTTAACCATCATGAGACGATGTGCCACATGCAAACACAGATCCGTACCTCAAAGGTCAAGGTCATACTTAGAAAGGTAAAAAAAGATCCGAAACTTAAACGCAGTCAATAACTTTCTTATCTTTGGTTTTTTATCCCCCGACCGAATAGGTTCGGGGGATATAGCGATCAGCCTGGCGTCCGTCCGTCCGTCCGTCCGTAGATGCAAGCTTGTGATGGCCATAACTCCTATACCCTTTGAGATTCATTGATGGTTCTTGGCACAATTGTTCACAAGGCCGAGACGGCGTGTCATGCGCAAGAACCAGAACTCTGGATGCCATACCTTCTTTTAATAAAATAGAATGGCTACTTTGTGATGGCCATAACTCCAATACCCTTTGAGATATATTGATGGTACCTGGCACAGTTGTTCACAAGGCTGAGATGGCGTGTCATGCACAAGAACCACAACTCTGGTTGCCATGGTTTTGGAGTTATCTCCCCTTCCAATAAAATAGAGTGACAACTTTGTGATGGCCATAACTCCTATACCTTTTGAGATTCATTGATGGTTCTTGGCACAATTGTTCACAAGGCTGTGACGGCGTGTCATGCGCAAGAACCAGAACTCTGGATGCAATACTTTTTTAGTTATCTCCCCTTTTAATAAAATAGAATGACTACTTTGTGATGGCCATAACTTCAATACCCTTTGAGATATATTGATGGTACCTGGCACAGTTATTCACAAGGCTGAGACGGCGTGTCATGCACAAGAACCACAACTCTGGTTGCCATGGTTTTGGAGTTATCTCCCCTTCCAATAAAATAGAGTGACAACCTTGTGATGGCCATAATTCCAATACCCTTTAAGATATATTGATGATACCTGGCACAGTTGTTCACTAGGCTGAGACAGCGTGTCATGTGCAAGAACCAGAAATCTGGATGCCATACTTTTTTAGTTATCTCCCCTTTTAATAAAATAGAATGACTACTTTGTGATGGCCATAACTCCAATACGCTTTGAGATATATTGATGGTACCTGGCACAGTTATTCACAAGGCTGAGACGGTGTGTCACGCACAAGAACCACAACTCTGGTTGCCATGGTTTTGGAGTTATCTCCCCTTCCAATAAATAGTGTGACAACTTTGTGATGACCATAATTCCAATACCCTTTAAGATATATTGATGATACCTGGCACAGTTGTTCACAAGGCCGAGACGGTGTGTCATGCACAAGAACCACAACTCTGGGTGCCATGGTTTTTTAGTTCCAATAATATAGAATCACTACCTTGTGATGGCCACATCTCCAACACTCTTTGAGATATATTGATGATACTTGGTACAGTTGTACATGAGGTTAAGCAGGTGTGTCACGTGCAAGAACCACAACCCTGGGTGCCCTGGTTTTTTTTAATTATCTCCCCTGACAATATAACCTTGTGATGGCCATAACTCCAATACCCTTTGAGATATATTGATGGTACTTGGCACAATTGTATACAACATTGAGACAGTGCTTCATGCCTAAGAATCACAACTCAGGGTGCTATGGTATTTGAGTTTTCTCCCCTTCCAATATAACAGTATGACAACCTTGTGATCATCGTACCTCCAATACCCTTTGAGACATATTGGTGGTACTTTATGACGATGTACATGAGGTTAAGCCAGTGTGTCATGCTCAAGAATTACAACTCTAGGTGCTCTGGTTTTATAGTTATCTCACCTGGCAATATATCCTTGTGATGGCCATAACTCCAACACCCTTTGAGATATATTGAAGGACTTTGGCACAATTGTATACAAGGTACAGAAGGGATGTCATGTGCAAGAACCACAACTGTTGGTGCTGTGGTATTTGAGTTATCTACCCTTCCAATATAACAGTATGACCAGCTTGTGATCACCATATCTCCAGTACCTTTTCAGACATATTGATGGTACTTTGTACAGAAATACATGAGCTTAAGCAGGCATGTCATGCGCAAGGACCACATTTCTGAGTGCCCTGGTTTTGTAGTTATCTCTCCTGACAGTATAATCTTGTGATGACCATAACTGCAGTACTTTTGTGATATATTGCTGGTTTGATTCTGGTGCACTCTCTATTGGTGAACAATCTTCTGAAGGCCATATTGGCTTTTGGTCGGGGGATTTGCCATCTCTTCTGATGGCTATTTTTTGATTTTGAAATTACTTGGTAGAAATGTTGGCCATCATTAGACAATCTGCCTCGCACAAAACCAAGGTTCTTACCTCCAGGGTCAAGGTCATACTTAGATGTCAAATGTGAAAAAAAGGTCCAAAACTTTTAACTGGGTCAATAACTTTCTATGTTCGAATCACATTTTCAGGCGGGGGCATCGGTGTCCTATGGACGCATTTCTAGTATTAAACCTCAAAAAGGTAATATTTCTGATGAAAATTCGTGATATGGTTGTTATTTATACTCCAAACATAGGTTTTGGGTGCTCCTTAGAACTGCCTCGTTGAGGCGGCTCTAACGAGTACCCACAACCTATAATTTGGAGCGGAAATAAAATAATGTTTACCCCTTAACCCCAGTTTTCTCTATATATAAAGTGGGGTTTAGGGGTTTTTATTTCACGGACTTGTTCGCATGATGTAAAGCATACGCCAAGTGTTCTGACAAACACAAACAATTATAAATATGAGAGAATATCCTTTAGATCTCTCTGTCCCACATGCCCTGTCGCAGACCGCTTGACTTCAGAAACCAATTCTGTCTCTTATTTGATATAATGCGATGATTAGCCTGGGCAGAACATGCAGGAGAATGGATTTTCAACGTTATTTTCACAAAATGTAGAATCAAAGCACTGAGAGTACTGATGGGTCGACTGTCTCTGTATATAGGCTTGGGAAATAGTCCTGAAAATTAGGGGAGCATGCTACATTTAGCCGACACGCCCTCTTTACATTCTGCCCTTCCTCTTGAGTATAATACATTCTGCCCTTTATACTCAAGTGTCTGCCTTAAGGCGACACGCCCTCTTTACATACGGATACTTAAACTGTTCGTTTAACACTTAAATTACCTTTTTTAACCACACAATGTAGGTCTGATCAGACGCCGCGCAGTTCCGGTGTAACAGGCCATTTCTTCTCCCCAGTCAGTTTCTTCCCCGGGGAAGAACTGGGCCGGCCCGTTTCTTCCCCGGGGAAGAAACTGACTAGTCAGTTTCTTCCCCACCCAGTCAGTTTCTTCCCCACCTGAAATTTTTTTAGAACCATAGAGAACGAGTAATTTATGCCTCACAAATTGTTAAAAATTAAAAAAGAAATCATTCTGAATTAGTTTTGAGTCTTTACAGCTTGAATGGCAAACTTTTCTCTATGCTATACAATATATGGAGATCCAAGGAAATTTTCATCCCAATTCCAGTATCTATGATTAATTTTCTTTGCTTTTTATGACATCAGTTGGTATTAACTAAACAGATATAATAAGCAACAACCCTTTATTGCTCCAGTCTAAATATAATTTGGAAAGTGGGGAAGAACTGGGCCGGCCCATTTCTTCCCCGGGGAAGAACTGGGCCAGCCCATTTCTTCCCCACCCCAGATTTTTCTGTTTACTGAAAATTCTTGTGATAAATGTTCTTCACTTTTAAAGATATAAATTGGAATTAACTACAGAGCTATAATAAGCAACAAATGTTTTGCCCTTAAATTTCAATAGAATTCGGAGACTGGGGGGTGGGGAAGAACTGGGCCGGCCCAGTTCTTCCCCACCCCAGATGTTTCTGTTTACTAATAATTCTTGTGATAAATTTCCTTTGCTTTTTAGGACAAAAATTGGTATAAACTAAAAAAAATATAATTAGCAACAAATGTTTGGAGCTTTATTATCAAGAGAATTTGGAGGCTGGGGTGGGGAAGAACTGGGCTAGCCCAATTCTTCCCCACCCCAGATGTTTCTGCTTACTAATAATTCTGGTGATAAATTTCCTTTGCTTTTTAAGACATAAGTTAGTATAAACTAAACAGATATAATAAGCAACAAATGTTTGGAGCTCAAGTCTTAATAGAATTTGGAGACTGGGGGGTGGGGAAGAACTGGGCCAGCCCGTTTCTTCCCCATCCCAGATGTTTCTGTTTACTAAAAATTCTTGTGATAAATTTTCTTCACTTTTAAAGACATGAATTGGTATTAACTAAAGAGATATAATAAGCAACAAATGTTTGGCACTTATTTCAATAGAATTCGGAGACTCGGGGTTGGGGAAGAACTGGGCCGGCCTGTTTCTTCCCCACCCTGCCACCCTTGGGTAGTGTTGTACCGGCATGTCAGTTATATTGCTGAAGATATCTTGGGTGGGGACCCCCAGGTATTAGACTTCCTGCCTTGCCGTGGCCCTGGGGGCTCAATTCCCACTGGGCACATTGCCGCTGTGGTCTTTGTGCCCACTGGGAAGAGCTAAAGGAAGTACCACCCGTTTGCCGTGGGTGGCGTCCTGTAAGCCGGAAGAAGGGATCCTGGAGGTTGAGGGTTACCTGAGGTGGCGGTGCTTCAGGTTCCCAACACGCCTCTTTGGCCTGGCTTTTCGGTGTAGACGGGTGGCCGTGCCGTTCGGCACGGTCAATCGGCTGGTCACGCCGAGCCCTAGAGATACCACTTTGCTTTCTCTTCAACTCTTTTTGTATCTTTCCTGATACAAACCATATGCCCATTTACCTTACCCTTTTCTGTCTTTTTATCTCTAGAAGGCGGTGGCAAAACGGATCAATCGTGTAGGCATTTTGTTTATGCGAGTATATCTCACGTGTATCTCTAACACCTGCGAGTTGGATAACCACTCCATTATGGTGTTCCCTTGTAGGGCTCCACGGAGGGCGGAGAGCACTTGGGACGAAACTAGGAATTTTTTCTCATGGCTCATGGAAAAAAACACAACCGCACCCACGCACCTAACCGCAACGCACCTAAACGTAAAAAAGACGAGGATTCATCCGAATCGGATGAACACAGTCAAAATTCCAGTCAGCAGTCAAGTCAACAATCAAGTCAGCAGTCTGCTGAACCAAACTTTGACAATGTTCCGCGTTTCTTGGTCGTCACGTCGCTTGACGATACACGAACTGTGTCAAGCCTTTCTCCCTTTGTAATCGAGAAAAGTATTGTCGCCATAGCCGGACACCCAAAGAGTATTAAATCACTCAAATCAGGTGACCTTCTCTTGGAACTCGAGAGAAAACCGCAAGTTGTAAGCCTGCTCGCCACCAAGAAACTCTTTGATCTTTCGGTTAAAATATCTCTTCACAACACACTAAACTCATCTAAAGGAGTGATTCGCAGTCCAGAACTGCGTCCTTGTTCAGACGAAGAGATCATTGATAACCTGAAAGATCAAGGGGTTATTGGTGTTCGTAACATCAAAGTCCGTAGAAATGGTGTACTAAAACCAACAGCAACTTATGTGTTGACTTTTAATACACCAATTCTACCCAAGAAAATCAAAGTAGCATATCTTTCCATTAACGTAGAGGTATACATCCCAAATCCTCTTAGATGTTACTCTTGTCAGGCTTTTGGCCATCACGAAAGCAGATGTCAGAGAAAACAACTCTGTCCTAATTGTGGTGAAGAAAAGCATGTTGATAATCACCTCAACTGCAAAAATGAACCCAAATGCGTAAATTGTGATGGCAAACATGCTGTTTTCTCCCGAGACTGTCCGGCGTGGAAAAAAGAAAAAGAAATACTTACCGTCAAATACCAAAGGGGGATAACATTCCCAGAAGCGCGGAAGATTGTCGAAGAGCGATACATAACACCAACCACCAGTTTCGCCAGCATCACAAAGGGTGCTGGTGTAAAATGTACCAGCTCCGCAACACAGACTGCTGAATCATACATTGCTGAACTGAAAAAGTCTGGTGCATGGAGTAAATCCACTCCAGCACCACAAAGTTCAACCAATTTATCAAAAGGCGCAATCCAGGTTGCTTCGGATCGGTCGACAGCGACCGTACCGAAGCCAGCGCCGAATGTAAAAGAGAAACCCGACTCAGGTCGAACTAATAAGGGGTCGCAAGATCCGATCAAAAAACATCAATTGTCTCAAAGACAAACAGACAGACAACGTAAAATGGAAAGAGACAATATAAAATTTCAGAACAGATTCGGATCTTTAAGTGACAGTGATATGGAGTTGACTGAAACTCCATCATCACCAAGTGGCAATAACAGATCGAGGTCTGCCACACCACGAGCTGGTGGTAGCAGATCTATATCACCAATTGCACCTCCATAATAGTTTCTAGTCTTTAAATATCTCTCCTTAAAATGGATTTAAAACACAAAATAATACAATGGAATTGTCGAGGTCTTAAATCGAATTATAATGAACTCTTATTACTTATTTCACTACTAACCCCTTCGGTGTTTTGTTTGCAAGAAACTTTTTTAAAAACTGATGACAACATAGATGTCAGGGGTTTCAATACATACAACTATATCTATTCTGATGGTAACAAACCATCTGGTGGCAGCTCAATTTTTGTTAAATCATGTTTACCACAAAGAGAGATCAAATTAAAAACAGACCTACAAGCTGTAGCAGTATCGGTTTCTCTGGATAAAGAAACTACAATTTGCTCTTTATATATTCCACCCTCATTTTCTTTAAAGCCCGAACATCTTGACTCATTGCTGAGTCAGCTTCCATCCCCATATCTTTTAGTTGGCGACTTCAATGGTCACAATATTCTATGGGGCTGTAAAGATATCAATAACAGAGGAGCACTTGTTGAAGATTTTATTGCAAAGAGCGATCTTTGCTTGATGAATGATAAATCTTATACTTACCTTCACCCAGCGACAGGTCATTTGTCTTCTTTAGATCTCTCTTTGTGTCACCCATCTCTCTTCTTGGACTATGACTGGTCTGTTCATGATGATCAGTGCGGAAGTGATCACTTCCCTGTTATAATTGAGAGCGTAAACGAACCAGATGAAGACTGTAACCAGAAGTGGAAAATGAATAAAGCCGACTGGGAATTATTCCATAATTTATGTGAAGAAGAGTTAACAGTTGATCACTTAATTGAATCATTTGACATTGTTTCTGATTTCACACTTATTAATATATCAGAACAATGCATTCCAAAGACCTCCACAAATACCAAGAAAAGCAAGCCTTGGTTTAATAATGACTGTAAAGAAGCTATTCAAAAGCGCAAACAGGCTCTAAATAAGTTCTGCAAAAGTCCCACTTCAGAAAAGCTAAACGACGTTAAAGTTTTTAGAGCTAAAGCTCGGCGAACAATCCGAGCTTCCAAACGAAAGTCATGGAGAGAATATGTCTCCAAATTGAACTACAAAACCCCCATTAAAAAGGTTTGGGATATGGTACGAAAAATTTCAGGAAAAACAAAGTCCTCTAGTTTTACACATTTAAATACTGGTTTTGACACAAAAGCTTCAACTAAAAAAGATATTTCAGATACTCTTGGTCACACATTCTTGAGAAATTCATCATCGCGTAATTATTCTGACACTTTTAGAAATTTCAAAAAGGACCAAGAGAAACGAAATCTTAACTTCAAATCCCTTAATCACGAAGAATACAACACACCTTTTAACTTATCCGAACTCGTTGAAGCCATTGAAAAATCACATGATACGGCAACCGGCCCCGATGAAATTCATTATCAGATGCTTAAGCATCTGCCAAAAAGTTCTCTTACAACACTTTTAGATATCTTTAATAATATTTGGGAAACGGGGGTCTGTCCTGAGAGTTGGCGTGTAGCTACAGTTGTACCAATTCCGAAACCAGGGAAAGATCATGCAGAACCTACAAATTATCGTCCGATAGCTTTGACAAGTTGTTTGTGTAAAACATTGGAGAGAATGATAAACAAGAGATTAGTCTGGTACTTAGAGTCCAACAACCTCATTTCAGAATATCAATCGGGTTTTCGTTCGGAACGTAGTACCAATGACAATTTAATAAGACTAGAAACATTTATACGAGATGCTTTTATTAACAAAGAACACGTAGTGGCTGTCTTTTTCGACTTGGAGAAAGCATATGATACAACATGGCGTTATGGAATATTGAAAGATCTACATAACATTGGCTTAAGAGGAAAACTTCCCAGTTTTATTGAAAGCTTTTTAGGGGAGCGCATGTTTCAGGTGCGTGTGGGGTCTACCCTGTCAGATTTCTATGATCAAGAACAGGGTGTCCCACAGGGTAGTATTCTTTCAACTACGCTATTTAACATCAAAATAAACAATATTGTACAATGTTTGGACGACAAAACTGATTGTTCATTGTATGTTGATGATTTTTGTATATGTTACCGTTCAAAAAATATGAAAACAATTGAACGAAAGTTACAACAAAATTTAAAAAGAATAGAAGAATGGACTGATAAAAATGGTTTCAAGTTTTCCAAGTCGAAAACGCAGTGTGTTCATTTTTGTAAACTACGGAAGAAACACGAACATCCTTCCCTGTTTTTATACGGATCACAAATTCCTGTTGTTGAAGAAGCCAAATTTCTTGGGGTCATATTTGATCAAAAGTTATCTTTTATTCCACATATTAAATACCTTAAAGCGAAATGCTTAAAAGCTTTGAATCTTTTGAAAGTTTTAGCTCATACAAGTTGGGGAGCAGATCGGTATACTTTATTACATCTTTACCGGTCTTTAATAAGATCTAAATTAGATTATGGGTCTGTTGTTTATGGTTCTGCCAGAAAGTCCTATTTAAAATCCTTGGATACTATCCATCACCAAGGCCTTCGTCTGGCCATGGGAGCCTTCCGTACTTCTCCCGTATTAAGTCTTTATGTAGAAGCAGGTGAACCATCTTTAACCTCGCGCAGAGAGAAACTTTCTCTTCAGTATGCTATCAGACTTGCTGCAAATCCATCTAACCCGGCATCCAAAATTTCATTTCCACCTCAATTTGTAGATAAGTATGAAACAAAACCCACAGCAATCAAACCTTTTGGATTACGTATTTTACCACTGCTGGAAAATTCAGGTATCGACCTTAAAAATATTCAAAAACATGAAACCGCCGAAGTTCCATCTTGGTGTATTAAACAACCTTCTATTCTGTTCGACTTACATGATGGCAAAAAATCCGAATCAAATCCAATACTTCTCAAACAAAACTTTCAGGTACTGCAGTCACGTTACAATGATTACCAGCAAGTCTATACTGATGGTTCCAAAGAAGGAGATAAAGTTGGCTGTGCGTATGTTTCTAAAGATACGCACAAAACCATGCACCTTCCAGATGGTTCATCTATTTTTACAGCTGAAGCCAAAGCAATAGACCTAGCTTTAGATTTTATCAGTTCTGCAACAATTCAAAAAGCAATTATATTTTCTGATTCACTTTCTGTGCTTAAGGCTTTAGACCATTCATCATCTAAAAATCCTCAAATTCAAAAATTGATCGAAAAACATCATGAAATTTCTAAAACACACCAAATCTTGTTTTGTTGGCTTCCGAGCCATATTGGCATTGTCGGCAATGAATATGCTGACAAGAAAGCAAAGGAATCGCTCAATCTTGATCCATCTGTTTTTAAAATTCCTTTTAATAATTTTAAACCATTTATCAACCGATACATCTTGTCGGAATGGCAAGGCGAATGGGACCGTGCAATAAATAACAAACTCCATGCCATTAAACCTGTCGTTAGTACAAAATGCTCTCCTCCACAGTTTTCCAGAAAAGAGGACGTAGTATTAACACGACTGCGCATCGGCCATACTAGAGTTACTCATTCTTATATTTTTAATGGTGATGATCAACCTTCTTGTGTAGGTTGTGATCAGCCATTCACTGTGAAACATATCTTAATTGACTGTGTTGACTTTTCACCCTCACGTATTTTATATTTCAAAGCTGACACTTTGCAACAACTGTTTCGAGATGTACCTGTTGATAACATTATTTTATTCTTAAAAGAAATTGGTCTTTTTCATAAGATTTAACTGTTTCAGATTTTTATACATTATCATTCTGACTTCTTACTTTTAATATCGTCATAATTATTCATGCCGTTTAACCATTAACCGACTGACGCTTATGACCCACCAAGAGGGTTGACGCGTCGTTAAACACGAAATCATCATCATCATCTTGGGTGGGGAAGAACTGGGCCAGTCCGTTTCTTTCCCACCCTTGGTAAGTAAATGTTTGGAGCACAAATCTTAATAGAATTTGGAGACTGGTGGTGGGAAAGAACTGGGCCAGCCCGTTTCTTCCCCACCCCAGATGTTTCTGTTTACTAAAAATTCTTGTGATAAATTTTCTTCACTTTTAAAGACATAAATCGGTATTAACTAAACAGATATAATAAGCAACAAATGTTTGGCACTTAAATTTCAATAGAATTCGGAGACTCGGGGGTGGGGAAGAACTGGGCCGGCCTGTTTCTTCCCCACCCTGCCACCCTTGGGTAGTGTTGTACCGTTATATCAGTTATATTGCTGAAGATGTCTTGGGTGGGGAAGAACTGGGCCAGTCCGTTTCTTTCCCAACCTTGGTAAGTATTATACTCTTAAGTCAATTATGACATTGAAGGTGTTGGGGTGGGGAAGAACTGGGCCGACCCATTTCTTCCCAACCCCTAGGTGGTGTTGTACAGTTATGTCAGCTATATCGCTGAAGATGTCTGGGATTGGGAAGAACTGGGATGGCCCATTTCTTCCCCCACCCTTGGGTAGTGTTGTAGAGTTATTTCAGTTATATTGCTGAAGATGTCTTGGGTGGGGAAGGACTGGGCCGCCCGTTTTTTCCCCACTCTTGGTAAGTGTTGTACTGTTAAGTCATTTATGACGTTGAAGGTGTCTTGGGTGGGGAAGAACTGGGCCTGGCCATTTCTTCCCCACCCTTGGCTAGTGTTGTACAAGTTATGTCAGTTATATCAGAGGATGTCTGAGGCAGGGAAGAACTGGGATGACCCGTTGCTTCCCCACCCTTGTGTAGTGATGTACAATTAAATCAGTTATTTAAGTTGTCTGTGGTGGGGAAGAACTAGGCCGGCCCAGTTCTGCCCCACCCCCAATCTCGACATTCTATTTAGATTTGAGCTCCAAACATTTTTTGCTTATTATATGTTTTTGGTTTATTCCAATTTTTTTCTTAAAAAGCGAAGAAAATTTATCACAAGAATTTATTGTAAACAGAAAAATCTGGGGTGGGGAAGAAACGGACTGGCCCGGTTCTTCCCCACCCCCAGTCTCCAAATTTTAATTAGGTTTGAGCTCCAAACATTTGTTGCTTATTATAGCTTTTTAGTTTATACCAATTTTTGTCTTAAAAACCAAAGAAAATTTATCACAAGAATTTTTTGTAAACATGAAAAATCTGGGGTGGGGAAGAAACGGGCCGGCCCAGTTCTTCCCCACCCCCAGGTCTGCAAACTGTATTTAGATTTGAACTCCAAACATTTGTTGCTTATTATATCTGTTTAGTTTATACCATTTTTTGTCTTAAAAAGCAAAGGAAATTTATCACAAGAATTATTAGTAGACAGAAAATTCTGGGGTGGGGAAGAACTGGGCCGGCCCAGTTCTTCCCCACCCCCAGTCTCCAGATTCTATTTAGATTTGAGCGTCAAACATTTGTGGCTTATTATATCTGTTTAGTTAATACTAATTTATGTCTTAAAAAGCAAAGAAAATTCATCAAAGATGCTTCAATTCGGATGCATATTTTAATGCCTCTCCATGAATGGTGTAGCATAGAGCAAATTTTGTCATTCAAGCTAAAAGGACTCAGAACTTATTCAGAATGGTCTCTTTTCTCATTTATAACAAATTGTGAGCTGAAAATCATTCGTGAACTATGGTTCTGAAAAAAATTCAGGTGGGGAAGAAACTGACCGGGTGGGGAAGAAACTGACTAGTCAGTTTCTTCCCCAGGGGAAGAAACCGGCCGGCCCAATTCTTCCCCCGGGGAAGAAACGGGCCGGCCCAGTTCTTCCCCGGGGAAGAACGGGGCCGGGGGAAGAAACTGACCGTTACACCGGGTTATGTGGCGTCTGGTATAGCAATGTCCCAGTACACAGCCCAGTCCCGATTTTCCTTTTTATTTACACAGTACTCTGACGTCACAGGGAAAAGACTAGCGCTGCTATAAATAACTGGTACCTTGTTTTACATAGTCGGTTTAAAGTGATCAATGCATCTCTTGGAGCAGTTTGATCAGGATCTACACTGTTTGTCTACATGCCAAAACCAGGTTTGAAAAAATGGCAAGAATATATAGCAGACGACATAAACAGACGACAAGTTCAGATGCATTTTTGCTTGGCACATTTAGGGTTAAAGCGACAGCACTGATTTGTCGACAGTCCTGAACTGATATAATGTTTCATTTAATTCTAAAATATTGTATACCCTGATTAGACGCCGCGTTTTGTGATACCTGATCTGGGTCTACACTGTTTGTCAAACCCAACAGATGATTCCTGTCCAGACCCTATTTATAACCCTCTTACGAATCACTCTGATCTAAGATCGATGAAATTCTATTAATAACCTTCACCTTGGTTTCCCCAAACCAGTGATAGTCGGTAGTAACTAACAGTTCTGATAAACAATCGACCCAAAAATCTCTACAGGCTTCAACTTGAATACAACTTCCCCATATTGCCAAATGAAAAAATACTATAAACATCGGAGTGAAATGGCAAACAAGAAGATCTTACTAAATTCGTTTGCATGCCTGTTTTCTTGATCCACACCTTTCGGAGCGTTTTCTTTCAATTTGAGAAGGTTTTTTTTACCAGCGTTCGGAGTAGCTGGTATGGTTACCTTGCCATTTGTTGATGTGATAGTACCATCATATTTCTTCCCTTTGTCTTTCAAGAATGATTCCCAAACCAGTGATAGTCGGTAGTAACAGTTCTGATAAACAATCGACCCAAAAATCTCTACAGGACCCCATTTTGATTTATATCAGTCTTTGAATCGACTGCCTATTCGAAATTCGCAAAATTGCAGTATAATTCTTTTGGCTTTCTTTGCCGGATCATTACAGGGTCACTGATGAGGCTTTATTAGCCGAAACTACGTAGTATGACCCATCTTCTTTCTTATGAATGTTTTAATTGCTCTTAAAGGAACTCATTTTTGATTTTTATTCAACTTGAATACAACTTCCCCATATTGCCAAATGAAAAATACTATAAACATCGGAGTGTAATGGCAAACAAGAAGCTCTTACTTAATTCGTTTGCATGCCCGTTTTCTTGATCTACACCTTTCGGAGCGTTTTCTTTCAATTTGAGAAGGTTTTTTTTACCAGCGTTCGGAGTAGCTGGTATGGTTACCTCGCCATTTGTTGATGTGATAGTACCATCATATTTCTTCCCTTTGTCTTTCAAGAATGATTGGAATATTGATTTTCGAGAGTCCTTATCTTTTTGACACCAGAAATCTATCGATATTCAGCCCCGCCCATCGGGCTTGAAAAAAATAGATGGGCTGCATGATGCTTCCACACAGCTGAAATCCTACCGCACACGAGTGCTGGTAAACCCCTTAGAGGATCTAAGCCTGTCCAGGCAAAGCGGTGCGAGTCAGACCTTCCATGTTTATAAACCCTATTGGTTTCATTGGGCGACAGGAATTGAGATGTCATTTCATCTCAATGTCGGGTAAAAGTCCCACCAAAATTGAAGCAACGTCTCCAAAATGACTTATACGGTGTTGACGGGGACAAGCACTGATTTGAAAACAAATGTCTAGATTCCTGACTACCTGAAAATATTTTGGTGATACTCTCGATCTGGAGGCAACAAACAATATTTGTCTAAAGATATATAGAATACACTTACATATTCAACTTACATATTCTGTGCTCCAGCAAGTCTGTTGTTGTATGCTGTCGAGTCCTCAACCTTGTTTCATCTCTGTAGTTTTTTTTTATTTGTATGTTCTCGGAGATTTTACACTGATGAGTTAGGAAGCCTTCATGCTGACTAAACAAAATTAGTGTATACCGCGACAGAGGTAAGGGCGAGGATTATGGCCATGTAAAAACGATTTAAGCCCCCCCCCCCCCCCCCAGTGGAATTCTTTCCACTGACCGTTCCAAGGCGGTTCTTCTGTGGCGGTTTATTTATGTTGTTGTTTGTTACTTACTGTGTGTATCACTTCTGTCTTTTTATTTTGGATGGCCATTTTGTGGGAAAGTAACTGTCCTTATGGACTTTCTTTGTTTAGGTTTCCATTATGGTATTGTCGCTTCATGTTTGTGTTTCTTTCCCTTTGGTGTCTTTGATGGGTGGAGTAAGTTAATTGTATCGATTCCTGATCTTTGTTTTACATATGTTTAAAGGCCTTGCCTCGCGAGTAAACTGATGAAGACGATAACATCTGACAGGCACATGAAACTGGTTTAGCTACAGCATCTGAACAAGCAAATAAAAAAGTTCATTTTCTCGTTAAAAGTAGAGGAAGATTTTTTTTCTTTCCATTAAAAGATCAGATACTTTCTAGCTCACATAGTGACAAGGAGACCTTTTGTGATCATTTTTTGTCCGTTGTCAGTGCGTGTGTCCGTAAACAATTTCTTCAAACGACATCTCCTCCTAAACCACTGATCGGATTTTGACCACACTTCACAGGAATGATCCTTAGGTGGTCCCCTTTCAAAGTTGTTCAAATGGTTCCGGTCCGTTGCACATCTAGGTCACAGGAGCCAAAAATAGTGTTTTTTTTTTTTCACCGAAAACTTAAAAAATCTTCTTCTCTGAAACCACAAGGCCCAGGTCTTTGATATTTGGTACGGTCCGTTGCACATCTAGGTCACAGGAGCCAAAAATAGTGTTTTTTCACCGAAAACTTAAAAATCTTCTTCTCTTAAACCACAAGGCCCAGGTCTTTGATATTTGGTATAAAACTTCATCTAGTGGACCCCTACCAAGTTTGTTCAAATTATAGTGCTGGGGCTAAAAATGCCCCGCCTTGAGACCCTTTGGTTTTACATAGGATTATATAGAAAAAATCTTCTACTCTGAAACCGCAAAGCCTAGGTCTTTGATATTTGGTATGAAGCTCAATCTAGTGGACCCCTACCAAGATTGTTCAAATTATAGTGCTGGGGCCAAAACTGACCCCGCCCCGGGGCCCTTTGGTTTTACATGGGCTTATATAGGGAACATCTTTAAAAATCTTCTTCTCTGAAACCACAAGGCCTAGGATTATGATATTTGGTATTAACCTTCATCTAATGGACCCCTACCAAGGTTGTTCAAATTATAGTGCTGGAGTCAAAAATGCATCCGCCCTTTGGTTTTACATGGGCTTATATAGAGAAACTCTTTAAAAATCTTCTTCTCTGAAACCGCATGGCCCAAATCTTTGCTATTTGGTATGAATCTTCATCTAGTGGACCCCTACCAAGATTGTTCAAATTATAGTGCTGTGGCCAAAAATGCCCCCACCCCCGGACCCTTTGGTTTTACATGGGCTTATATAGGGATAAATCTTCTTCTCTGAAACCCGCAAGGCCCAGGCTTTGCTATTTGGTATGAAGCTTCACCTAGTGGACCCCTACCAAGTTTGTTCAAATTATAATGCTGGGGCCAAAAATGCCCCCGCCCCGAGGCCCTTTGGTTTTACATAGACTTATATACGGAAATCTTGAAAAATCTTTTTCTCTGAAACTGCCAGGCCCATGTCTTTGATATTTGGTATGGAGCTTCATCTAGTGGACCTCTACAAAGATTGTTCAAACTATAGCCCTCGGACCACAAATGCCCCCGCCCCGGGGCCCTTTGGTTTTACATAGGCTTATATAGAGGTAATCTTTGAAAATCTTATCTGAAACAGCAAGGCCCAGGTCTTTGATATTTTGTGTGAAGCTTCATCTAGTAGACCTCTATCAAGAGTGTTTAAATTATAGCCCTGAGGCCAAAAACACCCTAGCCCCGGGGTCATTTGGTTTTTTCATAGGCATATGTAGGGAATATCTTTAAAAAAAAATTATCGGAATGATATTTGGTGTTTAGCTTCATCTAGTGTACCTTTGCCAAGATTGTTGATATTTGATATGAAGCTTCACCTATTTAGACCTCCCTCAACATTATGCACATTATAGACCTGGGTCAATAATGGCCCTCACCGGGGCCCCCTTGTTACTCTATCGATCAGCTGAGCGATCCAGGGCCATCATGGCCCTCTTGTTCAAAGCAAACCGTGTAGATCCATATAAGATGCTGTCAGTTCTGTTGTGTTTGATCTTGGTCTGCACCGTCAATGGCTATCACATAATGGTTAATTATATAAATAGCCGTGATATTTCTACCACTGTGTGTGTGTGTGTGTGTGTGAATTCGGGTTTAACGTCGCTTTCAACAATTTTTCAGTCATATCACGACGGTGTCTGGTTGCGACAGGGAGCTCAATGCTCACGTTTATAGTGCTGCCTCACTGAAGTATCATGTCCCAGACACATTACATGATACCACACCAAGTCACATTATCCTGACACTGGATCGACCAGTCCTGGCTCTACCCCGTAAATCTGAGTGCCAAGCGAGGAGCAGCTAGTACCATTTTTAACGACTTTGGTATGTCGCGGCCCGGGATCGAACCCGAGACCTCCCGTTCCCCGGAGCGGACACTCTACCAACTGAGCTATCGGGGCCGGTCTCTACCACTGTGAGGCATGAGTGTCGCCAATTTTTGTGCTCATTCGTCCGTGTGTTTGTTTCATTCCAATATAAAGACATGGCTATTCAAATAAATAGACAATTTTACCACCAAATATGATTTTTTTTTTCAGATGGAAAATCCTGATATTTTTCATTTTACTGCTAAAAACAAACATTGTGGGTACTCATTGGAACGGCCTCGGTGAGGCCGTTTTAACGAGTACCAACAATCTGTTAAAGCATACATTGTGGGTACTCACTTGAACCGCCTTGGTGAGGTGGATCTAACGACTACCAACAATGTATATTTTGAGCAGAAATAAAATAATGTATACCCCCATAATAAACCCCAGTTTTACTCTATAATCAAGGGGGTCAAAATAATATAGGTGTGATAGGCCATTCTAATGAGTACCAACAATCTATGTTTTTGAGCAGAAAAAGAAAAGATGACGGCTGCTGATAACTGGCAAGGCCCAGGTCTTTGATATTTGGTGTGTAGCTTCATCTAGTGGACCTTTGCCAAGATTGTTCAAATTATAGCCTTTGATGATATTTGGAATGAAGCTTCACCTTTTTAGACCTCCCTCAACATTATTCACATTATAGCCCTGGGGACAATAAGGGCCCTACCCGGGTCCCACTTGTTACTCTCAGGATCAGGTCGGCGATCATGGGCCATGATGGCCCTCTTGCATTGTAAAACTGGTGTTTACAGGGATAAAGCTTATTTTTGTCGCACCTGCTTTAGCAGGAAGACATAGGCGTGCAAGTTTCCGTCCGTCCGTCCGTCCGTCCGTTCGTCCGTCCGTCCGTTCGTCCGTCCGTCCGTCCGTCCGTCCGTCCGTCAACATTTTACACTGGATGTCTTGTCATCGCAACTCCTCCTACACTTTTAGACCGATCATTTGGAAACTTTGCATGTGCTTTTGCCATGGTATGAGGATGCGCATGTGGTTTGGACTTAATCTTCGAATCAATTTTTGTCACTTTTTCCATATTGTGAACTTAGTCATTTTTAGGTATGCGATACGTACCTCTTGTCATCGCAACTCCTCTTGCAGTTTTATACCAATCATTTTGAAACTTTGCATGTGCTTTCGCCATGGTATGAGGATGTGCATGTGGTTTCGACATAATTTTCAGAATATTTTTTTCCGCTTTTTGCACATAATGAACTTAGCCATTTTTAAGCTTCATTTGATATACGATAGGTACCTCTTGTCATCGCAACTCCTCCTACAGTTTCATACCGATTATTTTGAAACTTTGTGTGTGATTTTGCCATGCTATGAGGATGCGCATGTGGTTTGGACTTTGTCTTCGGATAAATTTTTGTCACTTTTTTCACATTGTGAACTTAGTCATTTTTAACCTTCGATTGATATACGATAGGTACCTCTTGTCATCGCAACTCCTCTTGCAGTTTTATACCGATCATTTTGAAACTTTGCGTGTGCTTTCGCTATGGTATGAGGATGCGCATGTGGTTTGGACTTTATCGTCAGATCATTTTTTTTTCACTTTTTCCACATTGTGAACTTAGTCATTTTTAACCTTCAATTGATATATGATAGGTACCTCTTGTCATCGCAACTCCTCTTGCAGTTTTATACCGATCATTTTGAAACTTTGCGTGTGCTTTCGCCATGGTATGAGGTTGTGCATGTGATTTCGACATAATTCTCAGAATATTTTTTTTTCACTTTTGCACATTGTGAACTTAGCCAATTTTAAGCTTTAGTTGATATACAATAGGTACCTCTTGTCATCGCAACTTCTCTTACAGTTTTATATTGATCATTTTAAAACTTTGTGTGTGTTTTTACCTATGGTATGAGGATGTGCATATGGTTTTGACTTTATCTTGGGATCAATTTTTATCACTTTTTCCACATTGTGAACTTAGTCAGTTTTTTACCTCACATATATAGGCTATGGATTCTTCTCAAAGCCCTATATTCATTTCTTCTGCCTTAAATAAACTTTTATTTTTTTGTGTGGGGCAGGTGGGGAGCAGGTGCGACATCAACTTCACCGAAGTTGAATTTCTGGTTCCTATTTCTGCTCTAAAACTATATTTTGGACAGAAATGCGAAAAATATCACAATTTTTCATCTTAAAATTTTATTTTTTTTCGGCCGTAAAGTTTACAATGTATTTGTATAGGTGTTGTTTGGTAATACCAGTGAGGTTGAAACAGAAAGAGGTGTACCGTATTAACCATATATGGACGGACAGGCCTATGCAAACTGTAAACCCACATGACACTGCAGAACATGGCATCTCATCAGGGTCTACAGGGTTTGCCACTCATCCAGCTATTTCTAGATACGAGTTAGTAAATTATGCTTGGAACAAGTATAGTAAAGAGTTGAGATGTCTGATAATCATTATACAGGATAATGCACCAGGTAATTCTGTGTGATTTTAGGTTTAGCAGTGCAGTGGGGAGCTGTTGGTGATGTTGGAATAGTCCTCAAATCTATGGGTAGTAATGATACAGTGATAGTTGGCACTCTGCCTCAGCGTATCACCTCCTGTCTTGACACACTGGACCACTTACTCAACCAGTCAGAACCGGTTGTTTTCAGCTTTGTTCCTACTGAAAAAGTCACCTCAAGCTCACATAAAGCCAACGACATACCTGACTCAGTGCTTTCTATCTGTCATTTTCTAGGTAGGTTAAATAAATGGTTTTACATCTACAAAAAAATTGTTTCTCTTCTTCTTTGATGCCTACGCCCTCGCGGCATTTTTGGCAGGTGTACATTACTTACACTCCAGATTTGCAGTACGAAAGCCCACACAGTAATCATGTAGTTATGGCAGGGACTTTAACCTGCACAGGGGGGGGGGGATGGTTCTTCCTGCACAGGGGGCCTCCAGTTAACATCCTGATGCAAAGGACGGTGTACTTTATGGCATTCATCCCTGCAAAGGATGCCAGTGGAGTATGTTCGGACACCGAACTTTTATTACCGCTGCATGCAATCGAACCGAAACCTAGCATCAGCGGCAAGTGCACTAGCCACTGAGCTATCACGCATTCCATTGACCAGTTAACTGTTCATTTCCATTTAAAATGAAATAAGATCTTGAGTTTAACGACCATGGTGTCATTTTGGATTCAACATACCTTTTTAAGGGCTTTTTTAAGGGTTAAAGGTACCAAGTAATTCTTGTAATATACTTTAATTTGTAGGAATCACAGACCCAACTACAGATAATGCTGACACAACATTGGGTGAGCTTGGCCTGGACTCATTGATGGGTGTAGAGGTGAAGCAGACGTTGGAGAGAGATTATGATCTCTCACTGTCCATGAAAGAAAGTCATCCCCTCAAAGTAACCAAACTACATGGGATAGCTGATGGAGATAGTCAAACACATGTTCGTGAGAAAACTCCAGAGAAAAGTAAGGGTGTTGAGCAGAAAGTTGTGAGAAGATTGGTGGCAAAAGAATATCTGGTCAAGTTGAACAATACTGATAGAGAACCAGCACTATATTGTACATCCGATTGAAGGCAAGTTGGTTTTAAAACTTCCTCCCCTGAGTTTCTGAAAAGGACTTTTCCAGCTTGAAATTACTCAATCATGTAAAGGCTGACCACTGTAGATCCTGATGAGATGGTGCATTATGAACCATAGGTATCTCGGTACAGGTCTATGGGGTTTAAAGGGAAAATATGGTCTATACTGGTCATTCATGTTTAGATTGTGTCTCGTACCTGGCCTTTTAAGAAATAATTA
This sequence comes from Lucinisca nassula, assembly GCA_963580285.1. Taxonomy (NCBI): domain Eukaryota; kingdom Metazoa; phylum Mollusca; class Bivalvia; order Lucinida; family Lucinidae; genus Lucinisca; species Lucinisca nassula. The sequence continues at coordinate 52,268,311 of OY757020.1, forward strand.
TGAAAGGTGGATAAGCTCTTTAATATGGTTTGTGGTTGAAAGTATGATGTATCAATTAGGAACCGTTCAGGTATACTACAAATCTGCAGAGGTAGATCACCTGCTGGAATGTGTTTAGTTTGGCAGTCTCAATTGTGGATCAGTTCCAGATATAAAATAAAATTTACTGTTATATCAAATATTTTGCTCTGGAAATAATTTTGAAGTCTCCATGTAAATGTTGTGGGCTTTTAGATAGTACCCTGAATTGGTAAATTGTTACCATTGAATAGCATTTATGGCCTTTATTTCTGAATAAGCCAATGAATATATAGTACACCTTCAACTTATATCAAGAACAAAACCCCTCTTGCTATTAAATCCGAACCTGTTTATTTGCTACATATATGAAACCTACTTTGCCACTGGATAGAGGAAAGTTGAATTTCCAACACACCACAACTTAATAAACTACAGCTTCTTGCGAAACCTGGAAACCATCCCTAAATCCCTGGTTTGCGATGCAACTTCATAAACTACCTGCGTCATAATGCAGGGATTGTGGGATGGTTTTCAGACTTCTCCATATGACGTCATCGGTTGGACATATAATTCAAATACACACACACAACTTCATAAAACTTCATTTATTACCTCACCTGAGCCGAAGGCTCCGGGGGAGCTATTGTGATCAGTCGCTGTCCGTCGTCGGCATCGTCGTCCGTCCGTATGTCCGTCCACAATTTCTTTAATCGACATCTCCTAAACCACTGAACAGATTTTGACCAAACTTGGCAGAGATTATCTTTGGGTGGTCCTCAAAATTGTTCAAAGAATTCAACTCCATGCTAAATGCAACGTAGCCAGCGTCAGAGCAGGGGTCTATGCTTCGCGTTGTGTTGTGTTTAGTCAGTTTTGGGTGTGAAGTTTATCACATAAGTCCTTTAACTATTTCCAGTATTTATTTAGCATATTATGTTTAAGTCAAGTGCCACAGGAGAAAACTTATCAAGCAGAAATCTAGTGCGGTTCTCATATCCTTCTGCTTTACCGCTCTCTTACAGTTCGCTGTTAGCACCCTCACAGTTCTCTCACCGTTCTTCTTTCTCTCGCACTGCACACACCCTTTTATATTTCTCTTTCAGCCTCTCTCCGGATCCAAACGTCACACCTTAACTTAGCAACAGAACATTACATTTCTTTCTATATTTAGAGTATCTTTACAATATATGGGAGATGGGGGGCTTGGCCACCTGGCTCAACTCATGTTTCTTTCATTAACAATCTTGGCAGATTTATGGGAAATATTATACTAAAAAGCATTAGCCGTGACATCTCAAGCGATCACTTTACTTGTTTTGGTCTTTCTTATGAATGATTAATTCTCTCCCCCAGTCAGGTTCCTAGCAGATGTGCCGGTATAATGTTTTAAGCCAAACAATTTCACCGCAGATGTTTGAATATCATATAACAATGAAAACCAATACTTGTCAAACGCAGGTGTGGCGAAACTAATATACCGCCAGGTGTTGGGCTATCCAGTTACTATTGGATATTGATTAGTTTTACACACTATCAAGTATCATAGCAATAAAGGTAAATAGAAAGAGATAGAAAATCGGCCAAAGTGTTATCAGAGATGATCATGCACAGGCTGCTCCTTACAAAGTATTACGTAACATACCTCCCTTTCTCATTAAAGCGATCTTAGATTTTATTTAAGAACACTTACTAAAATGGAACCTCTAAACCCCATAAAAGTTTTGCCGGCCAAGCATCTCCCAATCACCCATAATTATACCTTGCATGCATCGGTTTATTTACAGTGGTTAGCAAAATGACGAAACATAAACAGACAAATTAAACCTTCAAAATGCTCAAAATATGCGATCTAATTTAATGTAAGTAGTTAACATTTAAAAGAAACATACTTGCAAAGTTTACCTTGTAAATGAATACCTCATGCGGCACAGCAACCATTTACAACATAAATACACATTTAAATCTATAAACTAACTGAGTCCACTATATTTACATAATAAAACATGTCATGAGTTCATCCATACTTGTTAACCACTAAGCCACAGCCGAAATGTTTATAAATAGGTAAACACTGTTCCCAATGAAAACGCTTCGTCGTCGTCTTCTTCTTCCATCCCCGCCGGTATCATTTGCTCACCAGGTAGGACCCCAGTGCCACTTGGCTGCTGCACCGTTGGCCACCTGTTCGCCTCAGTTTCCCTATCGTCCCCATGGTTGTGCTCTAAGGATCCCGACCCTACAACATGGTGAGGCTCCAACCCCGGGCCGGACTGTCCCTGAGCGTCCACTTCCTCTGTTTTCCGTGTTGCTTCTTTGAAGAAGAGGTGGGCTCGTATAAAATCACGACCCTCCACATCCAATAGGACAACATCGGAGTCCGTATCCGTCGTACACGTGAATGAATCGTCGTCCGGGGTGCAAGCATGCAGGTACTAGCAAGCTTCTGTTGTCCAGATTATCTTTGCAAGCACCATGTCCTTGGGCAGACGACCTTAATGGTGATCACATCTCAGTTCAACGGCAGGTTTTCTATGAGGTCCCTTGCGGTCACATACCTTAGCAGCCTGCCTGGAATTGTGCCCGTGACTGTGCCATTTTATTAGATAGTTCCAGCTATGCAATAATAGTTCTCTTGATTTCAGAATACCACTTTTTTTTCTTAGAGTAGTGTCCAGTATAAAAACAGGAGATGGTTTGAGGGCGAATGACAGGACACGAGTCTTTAAGAAGAAATATTTAGCAATAATGGGCGTTTCCCATTAGCAAGAGAATAACGAGCCTTTAAGAAGAAATGTTTAGCAATAATGGGCGTTTAGCAAGAGAATACTTTGTTCATGTGGATCTGTCAGTTTGAGTTGCCATTTTCAAAATTTATTCTTCTAAATGTCATCTATCTGGATTCATTAAGTCCTTTCTAATGGGTGTTTGGGTAACTGATACCTCCACTGATCTTTAAAAATCGCCTTCTCCGATACCGCGAGGCACAGGTCTTTGATATTTGGTATGAGCTTCATCTAGTGGACCTCAACCAAGATTGTTAAAATTATAGCCCTTGGGCTAAAAATGTCCCTGCCCCGTGGCCTTTTGGTTTTACATTAACTTACATAGGGAACATTTTGAAAAGTCTTCTCTGAAACCAAAACGACCTTGCCCATCGGGGCTTGGAGAAATAGATTGGGCTGCATGATGCTTCCACGCAGAGCTGGATCTGACCAGACACGAGTACTGGTAAACAGCTTAGAAGGACTAAGCATGCCCAGGCAATGCAATGCGAGTAACTTGTCCAATGCATATTAGCTCAGGGCTTGAGAGGTCATTTCTTCTCGATTTCGGGTGAAAGTCCCACAAAATTGTAAGCAACGACTCTAAAATGACCTTAATCGTGTTGACGGGGACCTTAAACCCTAATTCAAACAAACAAATCTCTGAAACCACAAGGCCCAGGTCTTTGATATTTTGTTAGAAGCTTCATCTAGTGGACCTCTATCAACATTGTTCAAATTATAGCCCTAGGGCCAAAAAATGCCCTTGCCCTGGGGCCCTTTGGTTTTACTTACACTTATATTAGGAAAATCTTATTCTCTGAAAATGCAAGGCTCAGGTCTTGATATTTGGTGTGGAGTTTCAGCTACAGGACCTCTATCAAGATATTCAAATAATAGCCCTAGGGTCAAAAATGCCCCAGCCATGGGGCCTTTTGGTTTTACATTGACTTATATGGGGAAAATCTTTATAAATCTTCTTGTCTGTAACCAGTAGGCTCAATTCTTTGATATTTGGTATGATGCTTTTTCTAGTGGACCTCAACCAAGATTGATCAAATAATAGCCCTGGGACAAAAAATGGCCCCGCCCCAGTGACCCCAACTTTTATATAGACTTATATAAGGAAAACCTTTAAAAATCTCCTTCCCTTTATATAGACTTATATATGGAAAAATCGGCCCCCGCCCATAGGGGCTTGAAGAAATATATGGGCTGCATGATGCTTCCACGCAGAGCTGAATCCGGCCTACCAATAGTACTGGTAAACCGCTTAGAGGATCTAAGCCTGTCCAGGAACCGCGGTGCGAGGCGGACCGTCCATGCTAATAAACTCTTGGTTTCATTGGGCGACAGGGCTTGAGATGTCATTTCATCTCAATGTCGGGTAAAAGTCCCACAAAATTGAGAGCAACGTCTCCAAAATGACCTTTACAGTGTTGACGGGGACGTTAAACCTCAAATCAAACAAATATAAGGAAAACCTTTAAAAATCTCTTTGTCTGAATCCAGAGGGCTCCGGTCTTTGATATTTGGTATGAAGCTTCACATTTTAGATCACTACCAAGATTATTCAAATTATAGCCCGGGGCTAATTATGGCTCTCCCAGGGGCTCACTTGTTCCCTATGGATCAGGTGAGCAGGCCTCCTAACAAAACCTATAATAACCTACAAAACCTTTATTTTGTTCATAAAACCTATTTTCATGAAAAACCTATATTTTTCACTTTTTGAACCTTCTTGCGACTCAACCCTAACTTTTCTTCAAAATGCACTACTATTTTTTTACTTTTTAGTCCCATAAAAAGTGATGAAAACTGTCAAGAAATTGTAATTTTTTTGCTCGCTCGCTTCGCTTGCTCGGACTTTTTTATCTGAGTAATTGTGGCACAAAAATTCATCAAATATTTTCCTTCAGTTTTAAATCTTTATGTAAGTTTGGAAGACACTTTTTAACCTGTATTTTATTGAAAACCCTGTAAATAACCTATATTTGGAGTAAGAAGAACCTATATAAAAACCTATATTTTCAAAGTGGGCCACTAGGAGGCCTGGGTGAGCGATCAAGGGCCCTCTTGTTCCTATAATGAACACCAAAAACACTATTTATTTCCTTCCCTTAAGCTAATGGCTTGGTTAAAAAATAATTTCACCGAAATGTTCCTTGGGTGACCCTCTACCAAAATTATTGAAATGCTTACGCTCTGCTGAGCAAAATGGCCGTCTAAGTTAAAAATAAAAAAACGACATCACCTCCTAGTCCAATGGCCTGATTTCAAAAAAAATACAGAACTGATCCTTTGGTAACACCATTTCGCTCCTTAGAACAAAATGTGCCACCAGAGCCAAAAATTGAAAAACCTTAACACGACGTCTAGGCAAATGACTTGATTTCAAAATAATTTCAAAGGAATGTAATTTGGATGAACCGCTACCAAAATTGCCAAAATGGTTCCGCTCTATTAAATAAAATGGCCGCCAGAGCTAAAAACGAAAGAACACATGAACAAATTAGCTTATAATGCCAATTGTCTCTTACACGATACAACTCAAGATGATAGCATACGGTATATAGTATATGAAGTTTCAGGGTTCTACATAGCTTCTAAGATTCTGGAGACATCTTGGATGAAAATAAACATAGGCCTATATCATCACGTAAACATGCCTATACAATTTCGACCCCCTTGAACACCACTTTTATATAGTAAAACTGGAGTTTGCAGGGGTAAACCTTATTTTTTATTCGTAAACACGCCTATACAATTTCGACCCCCTTGAACACCACTTTTATATAGTAAAACTGGAGTTTGCAGGTGTAAAGTAGAAGTAAAACAAAGATCAGGAATTGATACAATTAACTTACTCCATCCATAAAAGCCCCCAGGTATTAGACTTCCTGCCTTGCCGTGGCCCTGGGGGCTCAATTCCCACTGGGCACATTGCCGCTGTGGTCTTTGTGCCCACTGGGAAGAGCTAAAGTACCACCCGTTTGCCGTGGGTGGCGTCCTGTAAGCCGGAAGAAGGGATCCTGGAGGTTGAGGGTTACCTGAGGTGGCGGTGCTTCAGGTTCCCAACACGCCTCTTTGGCCTGGCTTTTCGGTGTAGACGGGTGGCCGTGCGGTCCGGCACGGTCAATCGGCTGGTCACGCCGAGCCCTAGAGATACCACTTTGCTTTCTCTTCAACTCTTTTTGTATCTTTCCTGATACCAACCATATGCCCATTTACCTTACCCTTTTCTGTCTTTTTATCTCTAGAAGGCGGTGGCAAAACGGATCAATCGTGTAGGCATTTTGTTTATGCGAGTATATCTCACGTGTATCTCTAACACCTGCTAGTTGGATAACCACTCCATTATGGTGTTCCCTTGTAGGGCTCCACGGAGGGCGGAGAGCACTTGGGACGAAACTAGGAATTTTTTCTCATGGCTCATAGAAAAAACACAACCGCACCCACGCACCTAACCGCAACGCACCTAAACGTAAAAAAGACGAGGATTCATCCGAATCGGATGAACACAGTCAAAATTCCAGTCAGCAGTCAAGTCAACAATCAAGTCAGCAGTCTGCTGAACCAAACTTTGACAATGTTCCGCGTTTCTTGGTCGTCACGTCGCTTGACGATACACGAACTGTGTCAAGCCTTTCTCCCTTTGTTATCGAGAAAAGTATTGTCGCCATAGCCGGACACCCAAAGAGTATTAAATCACTCAAATCAGGTGACCTTCTCTTGGAACTCGAGAGAAAACCGCAAGTTGTAAGCCTGCTCGCCACCAAAAAACTCTTTGATCTTTCGGTAAAAATATCTCTTCACAACACACTAAACTCATCTAAAGGAGTGATTCGCAGTCCAGAACTGCGTCCTTGTTCAGACGAAGAGATCATTGATAACCTGAAAGATCAAGGGGTTATTGGTGTTCGTAACATCAAAGTCCGTAGAAATGGTGTACTAAAACTAACAGCAACTTATGTGTTGACTTTTAATACACCAATTCTACCCAAGAAAATTAAAGTAGCATATCTTTCCATTAACGTAGAGGTATACATCCCAAACCCTCTTAGATGTTACTGTTGTCAGGCTTTTGGCCATCACGAAAGCAGATGTCAGAGAAAACAACTCTGTCCTAATTGTGGTGAAGAAAAGCATGTTGATAATCACCTCAACTGCAAAAATGAACCCAAATGCGTAAATTGTGATGGCAAACATGCTGCTTTCTCCCGAGACTGTCCGGCGTGGAAAAAAGAAAAAGAAATACTCACCGTCAAAGGGGGATAACATTCCCAGAAGCGCGGAAGATTGTCGAAGAGCGATACATAACACCAACCACCAGTTTCGCCAGCATCACAAAGGTGCTGGTGTAAAATGTACCAGCTCCGCAACACAGACTGCTGAATCATACATTGCTGAACTGAAAAAGTCTGGTGCATAGAGTAAATCCACTCCAGCACCACAAAGTTCAACCAATTGATCAAAAGGCGCAATCCAGGTTGCTTCGGATCGGTCGACAGCGACCGTACCGAAGCCAGCGCCGAATGTAAAAGAGAAACCCGACTCAGGTCGAACTAATAAGGGGTCGCAAGATCCGATCAAAAAACATCAATTGTCTCAAAGACAAACAGACAGACAACGTAAAATGGAAAGAGACAATATAAAATTTCAGAACAGATTCGGATCTTTGAGTGACAGTGATATGGAGTTGACTGAAACTCCATCATCACCAAGTGGCAATAACAGATCGAGGTCTGCCACACCACGAGCTGGTGGTAGCAGATCTATATCACCAATTGCATCTCCATAATAGTTTCTAGTCTTTAAATATCTCTCCTTAAAATGGATTTAAAACACAAAATAATACAATGGAATTGTCGAGGTCTTAAATCAAATTATAATGAACTCTTATTACTTATTTCGCTACTAACCCCATCGGTGTTTTGTTTGCAAGAAACTTTTTTAAAAACTGATGACAACATAGATGTCAGGGGTTTCAATACATACAACTATATCTATTCTGATGGTAACAAACCATCTGGTGGCAGCTCAATTTTTGTTAAATCATGTTTACCACAAAGAGAGATCAAATTAAAAACAGACCTTCAAGCTGTAGCAGTATCGGTTTCTCTGGATAAAGAAACTACAATTTGCTCTCTATATATCCTACCCTCATTTTCTTTAAAGCCCGAACATCTTGACTCATTGCTGAGTCAACTTCCATCGCCATATCTTTTAGATGGCGACTTCAATGGTCACAATATTCTATGGGGCTGTAAAGATGTCAATAACAGAGGAGCACTTGTCGAAGATTTCATTACGATCTTTGCTTGATGAATGATAAATCTTATACTTACCTTCATCCTGTGACAGGTCATTTGTCTTCTTTAGATCTCTCTTTGTGTCACCCATCTCTCTTCTTGGACTATGACTGGTCTGTTCATGATGATCAATGCGGAAGTGATCACTTTCCTGTTATAATAGAGAGCGTAAACGAACCAGATGAAGACTGTAACCGGAAATGGAAAATGAATAAAGCCGACTGGGAATTATTCCATAATTTATGTGAAGAAGAGTTATCATTTGATCAATTTAATGAATCATCCGACATTGTTTCTGACTTCACAGATACACTTATTAATATATCAGAACAATGCATTCCAAAGACCTCCACAAATACTAAGAAAAGCAAGCCTTGGTTTAATAATGACTGTAAAGAAGCTATTAAAAAGCGTAAACAGGCTCTAAATAAGTTCTGCAAAAGTCCCACTTCAGAAAAGCTAAACGACGTAAAAGTTTTTAGAGCTAAAGCTCGGCGAACAATCCGAGCTTCAAAACGAAAGTCATGGAGAGAATATGTCTCCAAATTAAACTACAAAACCCCCATTAAAAAGGTTTGGGATATGGTACGAAAAATTTCAGGAAAAACAAAGTCCTCTAGTTTTACACATTTAAATACTGAATTTGACACAATAGCTTCAACAAAAAAAGATATTTCAGATACTCTTGGGAGCACATTCTTGAATAATTCATCATCGCGTAATTATTCTGACACTTTTAGAAATTTCAAAAAGGACCAGGAGAAAAGAAAACTTAACTTCAAATCCCTTAATCACGAAGAATACAACACACCTTTTAACTTATCCGAACTAGTTGAAGCCATTGAAAAATCACATGATACGGCAACCGGCCCCGATGAAATTCATTATCAGATGCTTAAGCATCTGCCAAAAAGTTCTCTTACAACACTTTTAGATATCTTTAATAATATTTGGGAAATGGGGGTCTGTCCTGAGAGCTGGCGTGTAGCTACAGTTGTACCAATTCCGAAACCAGGGAAAGATCATGCAGAACCTACAAATTATCGTCCGATAGCTTTGACAAGTTGTTTGTGTAAAACATTGGAGAGAATGATAAACAAGAGATTAGTCTGGTACTTAGAGTCCAACAACCTCATTTCAGAACATCAATCGGGTTTTCGTTCGGAACGCAGTACCAATGACAATTTAATAAGACTAGAAACATTTATACGAGATGCTTTTATTAACAAAGAACACGTAGTAGCTGTCTTTTTCGACTTGGAGAAAGCATATGATACAACATGGCGTTATGGTATATTGAAAGATCTCCATAACATTGGCTTAAGAGGAAAACTTCCCAGTTTTATTGAAAGCTTTTTAGGGGAGCGCACGTTTCAGGTACGTGTGGGGTCTACCCTGTCAGATTTCTATGATCAAGAACAGGGTGTCCCACAGGGTAGTATTCTTTCAACTACGCTATTTAACATCAAAATAAACAATATTGTACAATGTTTGGACGACAAAACTGATTGTTCCTTGTATGTTGACGATTTCTGTATATGTTACCGTTCAAAAAATATGAAAACAATTGAACGAAAGTTGCAACAAAATTTAAAACGAATAGAAGAATGGACTGATAAAAATGGTTTCAAGTTCTCCAAGTCGAAAACGCAGTGTGTTCATTTTTGTAAACTACGGAAGAAACACGAACATCCTTCCTTGTTTTTATACGGATCACAAATTCCTGTTGTTGAAGAAGCCAAATTTCTTGGGGTCATCCACGCTTCTTGGTGATGACATCACGTGATGATACACGTACGGTGTCAGATTTATCACCCTTTGTTATCGAAAAGAGTTTAGTGTCCATTGCCGGACATCCAAAAAGTATAAAAAAAACTGAAGTCAGGTGATCTCCTCTTGGAAGTCGAGAGAGAGCAGCAGGTCAAAAACCTGCTTGGTACCACAAAGCTCTTTGATCTCAACGTCAAAGTATCGTTGCACAAAACACTCAATTCATGTAAAGGTGTCATCCGCAGCCCAGAGCTACGTCCGTGCAACGATGCCGAGATTGTTGAGAATTTAAGAGATGAAGGCGTCATTGGTGTACGTAACATCCAAGTTCGTAGAAGTGGTGTATTAAAGCCAACAAGTACCTACGTGTTGACATTTAATACACCAGTTCTGCCCAAGAAAATAAAAGTTGCATATCTATCTGTTAACGTAGAGGTGTATATACCAAACCCTCTCAGATGTTATCATTGTCAGGTTTTTGGTCACCACGAAAGCAGATGTCAGAAGAAACAACTCTGTCCAAACTGTGGTGAGGAAAAACATGTCGATAACCATCAAAACTGCAAAAATGAACCCAAATGCGTCAATTGTGGTGGCAAGCATGCTGTTTTCTCTCGAGATTGTCCGGCATGGAAAAAAGAAAAAGAAATACTCACTGTCAAATACCAAAGGGGAATAACATTCCCAGAAGCGCGGAAAATTGTTGATGAGCGATACACAACACCAACCACCAGTTACGCCAGCATCACAAAGGGTGCTGGTGTAAAAGTTTCCAGCTCCGAAACACAGACTGCTGAATCATACATAGCTGAACTGAAAAAATCTGGTGCGTGGAGTAAATCCACTCCAGGCCCAAAAAGTTCAACCAGTTTATCAAATGGCGCAATCCAGGTTGCTTCGGATCGGTCGACAGCGACCGTACCGAAGCCAGCGCCGCATGCAAAAGAGAAACTCGACTTAGGTCGAACTAATAAGGGATCAGAAGATCCGACAAAACAACACTTGTCTCAAAAACAAACAGACAGACAACGTAAAATGGAAAGAGACAATATAAAATTCCAGAACAGATTCGGATCTTTGAGTGACAGTGATATGGAGTTTGAAACTCCATCATCACAAGCGGCAATAATAGATCGAGGTCAGCAACACCACGAGCTGGTGGTAGCAGATCTATATCACCAATTGCAGGTCCAATATAGTTTCTAGTCTTAATCTCTTCATAAAATGGATTTAAAACACAAAATAATACAATGGAATTGTCGAGGTCTTAAATCAAATTATAATGAACTCTTATTACTTATTTCGTTATTAAACCCATCGGTTTTTTGTTTGCAAGAAACCTTTTTAAAAACTGATGACAACATTGATGTCAGGGGTTTCAATACATACAACTATATCTATTCTGATGGTAACAAACCATCTGGTGGCAGTTCAATTCTTGTTAAATCATGTTTACCACAAAGAGAGATCAAATTAAAAACAGACCTACAAGCTGTAGCAGTATCGGTTTCTCTGGATAAAGAAACTACAATATGCTCGTTATATATTCCACCCTCATTTTCTTTAAAGCCCGAACATCTTGACTCATTGCTGAGTCAGCTTCCATCCCCATATCTTTTAGTTGGCGACTTCAATGGTCACAATATTCTATGGGGCTGTAAAGATATCAATAACAGAGGAGCACTTGTTGAAGATTTTATTGCAAAGAGCGATCTTTGCTTGATGAATGATAAATCTTATACTTACCTTCAGCCAGCGACAGGTCATTTGTCTTCTTTAGATCTCTCTTTGTGTCACCCATCTCTCTTCTTGGACTATATGACTGGTCTGTTCATGATGATCAGTGTGGAAGTGATCACTTCCCTGTTATAATTGAGAGCGTAAACGAACCAGATGAGGACTGTAACCAGAAATGGAAAATGAATAAAGCCGACTGGGAATTATTCTATAATTTATGTGAAGAAGAGTTATCAATTGATCATTTTAATGAATCATCTGACATTGTTTCTGATTTCACAGATACACTTATTAACATATCAGAACAATGCATTCCAAAGACCTCCACAAATACTAAGAAAAGCAAGCCTTGGTTTAATAATGACTGTAAAGAAGCTATTAAAAAGCGTAAACAGGCTCTAAATAAGTTCTGCAAAAATCCCACTTCAGAAAAGCTCAACGACGTAAAAGTTTTTAGAGCTAAAGCTCGGCGAACAATCCGAGCTTCCAAACGACAGTCATGGAGAGAATATGTCTCCAAATTGAACTATAAAACCCCCATTAAAAAGGTTTGGGATATGGTACGAAAAATTTCAGGAAAAACAAAGTCTTCTAGTTTTACACATTTAAATACTGAATTTGACACAATAGCTTCAACAAAAAAAGATATTTCAGATACTCTTGGGCACACATTCTTGACAAATTCATCATCGCGTAATTATTCTGACACTTTTAGAAATTTCAAAAAGGACCAAGAGAAAAGAAATCTAAACTTTAAATCACTTAATCACGAAGAATACAACAAACCTTTTAACTTATCCGAACTCGTTGAAGCCATTGAAAAATCACATGATACGGCAACCGGCCCCGATGAAATTCATTATCAGATGCTTAAGCATCTGCCAAAAAGTTCTCTTACAACACTTTTAGTTATCTTTAATAGTATTTGGGAAACGGGTATTTGGGAAACGGGGGTATGTCCTGAGAGCTGGCGTGTAGCTACAGTTGTACCAATTCCGAAACCAGGGAAAGATCATGCAGAACCTACAAATTATCGTCCGATAGCTTTGACAAGTTGTTTGTGTAAAACATTGGAGAGAATGATAAACAAGAGATTAGTCTGGTACTTAGAGTCCAACAACCTCATTTCAGAATATCAATCGGGCTTTCGTTCGGAACGTAGTACCAATGACAATTTAATAAGACTAGAAACATTTATACGAGATGCTTTTATTAACAAAGAACACGTAGTAGCTGTCTTTTTCGACTTGGAGAAAGCATATGATACAACATGGCGTTATGGAATATTGAAAGATCTACATAACATTGGCTTAAGAGGAAAACTTCCCAGTTTTATTGAAAGCTTTTTGGGGGAGCGCGTGTTTCGGGTGCGTGTGGGGTCTACCGTGTCAGATTTCTATGATCAAGAACAGGGTGTCCCACAGGGTAGTATTCTTTCAACTACGCTATTTAACATCAAAATAAACAATATTGTACAATGTTTGGACGACAAAACTGATTGTTCATTGTATGTTGATGATTTTTGTATATGTTACCGTTCAAAAAATATGAAAACAATTGAACGAAAGTTACAACAAAATTTAAAAAGAATAGAAGAATGGACTGATAAAAATGGTTTCAAGTTCTCCAAATCGAAAACGCAGTGTGTTCATTTTTGTAAACTACGGAAGAAACACGAACATCCTTCCCTGTTTTTATACGGATCACAAATTCCTGTTGTTGAAGAAGCCAAATTTCTTGGGGTCATATTTGATCAAAAGTTATCTTAAATATCTTAAAGCGAAATGCTTAAAAGCTTTGAATCTTTTGAAAGTTTTAGCTCATACAAGTTGGGGAGCAGATCGGTATACTTTATTACATCTTTACCGGTCTTTAATAAGATCTAAATTAGATTATGGGTCTGTTGTTTATGGTTCCGCCAGAAAGTCCTATTTAAAATCCTTGGATACTATCCATCACCAAGGCCTTCGTCTGGCCATGGGAGCCTTTCGTACTTCTCCCGTATTAAGCCTTTATGTAGAAGCAGGTGAACCATCTTTAACCTCGCGCAGAGAGAAACTTTCTCTTCAGTATGCTATTAGACTTGCTGCAAATCCATCTAACCCGGCATCCAAAATTTCATTTCGACCTCAATTTGTAGATAGGTATGAAACTAAACCCACAGCAATTAAACCTTTTGGATTACGTATTTTACCACTGCTGGAAAATTCAGGTATCGACCTTAAAAATATTCAAAAACATGAAACCGCCGAAGTTCCATCTTGGTGTATTAAACAACCTTCTATTCTGTTCGACTTACATGATGGCAAAAAATCCGAATCAAATCCGATACTTCTCAAACAAAACTTTCAGGTACTGCAATCACGTTACGATGATTACCAGCAAGTCTATACTGATGGCTCCAAAGAAGGAGATAAAGTTGGTTGTGCGTATGTTTCTAAAGATACGCACAAAACCATGCGCCTTCCAGATGGTTCATCTATTTTTACAGCTGAAGCCAAAGCAATAGACCTAGCTTTAGATTTTATCAGTTCTTCAACAATTCACAAAGCAATTATATTTTCTGATTCACTTTCTGTGCTTAAGGCTTTGGACCATTCATCATCTAAAAATCCTCAAATTCAAAAATTGATCGAAAAACATCATGTAATTTCTAAAACACACCAAATCTTGTTTTGTTGGCTTCCGAGCCATATTGGCATTGTCGGCAATGAATATGCTGACAAGAAAGCAAAGGAATCGCTCAATCTTGATCCATCTGTTTTTAAAATTCCCTTTAATAATTTTAAACCATTTATCAACAGATACATCTTGTCGGAATGGCAAGGCGAATGGGACCGTGCAATAAATAACAAACTCCATGCCATTAAACCTGTCGTTAGTACAAAATGCTCTCCTCCACAGTTTTCCAGAAAAGAGGACGTAGTATTAGCACGACTGCGCATCGGCCATACTAGAGTTACTCATTCTTATATTTTTAATGGTGATGATCAGCCTTCTTGTGTAGGTTGTGATCAGCCATTCACTGTGAAACATATCTTAATTGACTGTGTTGACTTTTCACCCTCACGTATTTTATATTTCAAAGCTGACACTTTGCAACAACTGTTTCGAGATGTACCTGTTGATAATATTATTTTATTCTTAAAAGAAATTGGACTTTTTCATAAGATTTAACTGTTTCAGATTTTTATACATCATCATTCTGACTTTTTACTTTTAATATCATCATAATTATTCATGCCGTTTAACCATTAACCGTTTGACGCTTATGACCCACAAAGAGGGTTGACGCGTCGTTAAACACGAAATCATCATCATCATTCTTGGGGTCATATTTGATCAAAAGTTATCTTTTATTCCCCATATTAAATATCTTAAAGCGAAATGCTTAAAAGCTTTGAATCTTTTGAAAGTTTTAGCCCATACAAGTTGGGGAGCAGATCGGTATACTTTATTACATCTTTACCGGTCTTTAATAAGATCTAAATTAGATTATGGGTCTGTTGTTTATGGTTCTGCCAGAAAGTCCTATTTAAGATCATTGGATACTATCCATCACCAAGGCCTTCGTCTGGCTATGGGAGCCTTTCGTACTTCTCCCGTATTAAGCCTTTATGTAGAAGCAGGTGAACCATCTTTATCTTCGCGCAGAGAGAAACTTTCTCTTCAGTATGCTATTAGAATTGCTGCTAATCCATCTAACCCGGCATCCAAAATTTTATTTCCACCTCAATTTATAGATAAGTATGAAACTAAACCCACAGCAATCAAACCTTTTGGATTACGAATTTTACCACTGCTAGAAAATTCAGGCATCGACCTTAAAAATATTCAAAAACATGAAACCGCCGAAGTTCCATCTTGGTGTATTAAACAACCTTCTATTCTGTTCGACTTACATGATGGAAAAAAATCCGAATCAAATCCAATACTTCTCAAACAAAACTTTCAGGTACTGCAGTCACGTTACAATGATTACCAGCAAGTCTATACTGATGGTTCCAAAGAAGGAGATAAAGTTGGTTGTGCGTATGTTTCTAAAGATACGCACAAAACCATGCGCCTTCCAGATGGTTCATCTATTTTTACAGCTGAAGCCAAAGCAATAGACCTAGCTTTAGATTTTATCAGTTCTTCAACAATTCAAAAAGCAATTATATTTTCTGATTCACTTTCTGTGCTTAAGGCTTTAGACCATTCATCATCTAAAAATCCTCAAATTCAAAAATTGATCGAAAAACATCATGAAATTTCTAAAACACACCAAATCTTGTTTTGTTGGCTTCCGAGCCATATTGGCATTGTCGGCAATGAATATGCTGACAAGAAAGCAAAGGAATCGCTCAATCTTGATCCATCTGTTTTTAAAATTCCTTTTAATAATTTTAAACCATTTATCAACCGATACATCTTGTCGGAATGGCAAGGCGAATGGGACCGTGCAATAAATAACAAACTCCATGCCATTAAACCTGTCGTTAGTACAAAATGCTCTCCTCCACAGTTTTCCAGAAAAGAGGACGTAGTATTAACACGACTGCGCATCGGCCATACTAGAGTTACTCATTCTTATATTTTTAATGGTGATGATCAACCTTCTTGTGTAGGTTGTGATCCGCCATTCACTGTGAAACATATCTTAATTGACTGTGTTGACTTTTCACCCTCACGTATTTTATATTTCAAAGCTGACACTTTGCAACAACTGTTTCGAGATGTACCTATTGATAACATTTTTTTATTCTTAAAAGAAATTGGTCTTTTTCATAAGATTTAACTGTTTCAGATTTTTATACATTATCATTCTGACTTCTTACTTTTAATATCGTCATAATTATTCATGCCGTTTAACCATTAACCGACTGACGCTTATGACCCACCAAGAGGGTTGACGCGTCGTAAAACACGAAATCATCATCATCATCTATTTTGAGGAAGTGAAAAAACTGTAATGCGTTGCACGGGGATGTTATCATAGTGATCCAGACGCTGGAGAACAAATAAGCAGTAGACAAAACTACAGCCACTGGTATCTTGGTCTAGGAATTGAAGCAGGAGATTTCTCGAAAGATTGTTGTACAATAAGTTGGTTGCTTCTGGTTCTCTTGAAGCTGAAACAGTTAGTTATATGTTGGATAGTCTTAATGAGCCTGGTTTCATTATGCTGCTCTCTAGAATAACAGTGTTGGTCTTTTCCTAGACCTGGCTGTCGTAGGTGGAGGGTGACACGGACATCGAAGCTGTATTGTCTTGTTAGGATGGCAGGAAACTGTCAGCGGTGTCCAAAGACTAGTCTGTTTGGTTCATACAGAACTAAGCCAGTCTATTCGAATCTTTCTACAGTCTTGGCATTAAAGCTACCTATAACAAAGATGTTGAATTAATCTATATCGTGCACCATTCTTGTGACTCTGTAAGGACCAGATGATGTACCCTCTACATCCTTATAATACGGGCAAATCCATAACCTCTTTGGCATCCGTAGCAAGAGTCTGTGACCAAAGTATCGATCAATTTTAGCTTACTGGTGGGGGATCAACTAAGGATAGAGCTTTTCAGCATTCTTCAGGACCGCCTTTGGATGACCCCGGTGGTTAACAGAAAATACAGCGTTGATCGATTTGTAGCTCACCTGGGCCAAAGGCTCAAGGGGAGCTTATGGGATGGTAGTTCTTCCGTTGTCCGTCCGTCGTCCGTCCACACTTTTGACCATTTATATCTCCTGCAGGATGATCTCGATCATTTCGTTTCTGTAGTATGCCTCTGCTGGTTCATTGATGACATTTTAATCGAAATTAAATGAAAACATTGGTTGCTATGGCAACCACAAGATCCCGTATACATACAATTGGAAAATGCTTTGATCGGATTTTTCTGAAACATATATATGAGTTCGAAAACTGGAGAGGGCGGCCCATTGAGTCAGGTCCTCTTGATTGACGAAAATGCCTGTTTTTGACATTGTCATCACCATAGCCACTTCATGTCATCACCATAGCCTTTTCATTCATGATTTAGAGCCAACATTTCTATATGAATGGTTTGTGTATATCTTATCATAACTAACTGTAAGTGCCACTCATGGGCCTAAGGTCCCATTTTCGATGACGGGTCACGTATGTTTATACGTAAAGTAGAAGTAAAACAAAGATCAGGAATTGATACAATTAACTTACTCCATCCATAAAAGACACCAAAGGGAAAGAAATACAAACATTAAGCGACCAGACCATAATGGAAACCTAAACAAAGGAAGGCCATATGGACAGTTACTTTCCCACAAAATGGCCATATGGCCATCCAAAATTAAAAGACACAAGTGATACACACAGTAAGTAACAAACAACAACATAAATAAATCGCCACAGAAGAGCCGCCTTGGAACGGTCAGTGGAAGATTTCCACTGGGGGGCTTAAATCGATTTTACGTGGCCACAATCCTCGCCCTTACTTCCGTCGCGATTTAGACAAATAATTTGTTCAGTCCGCATGAAGGCCTTCTAACTCATCAGTGCAACATCTCCGTGAACACAGAAATCAAAGAACCACAGAGGTGAGACAACGGTGAGGACTCGACAGCAAGAAACCACTGAAATGCTGGAGCAAAAGAAAACCAACAGTTAGACTCCGATGAGCCCGACCAGAGACAGAGCATCAGGCACCAACCAACATTATCTCTTTAATTTTCAATAAGCCTTTACGTTGGAGCCGTCATAGAATCTGAGGCCTGACCCACCGGCGTGCAATTAAAGAGGGAAGCAAAGTTGCCAACCGTGATTGGGTTAACTACCATGCATGCAGTCTGTCGTATAATATCCATGTTGTACCCAATCTTTTTATATCGAAGAATGATTTTACGAAATTGGGTGCTGAAGTCATTGCGGTTATATATTTTTCTGAATTTATATACTAAGTCACCATAAAATTCGGGTTCCGATAGACCTTGTTGCAGAAGAGATTTAAGTCCAATATTGAACTTCGAAATTAAATCAGAATGGCGTCTTGCGTCTAAGTTGTAGGCCCCAGCCCATCGGGGCCTAGAGAAATAGATTGAGCTGCATAATGTGTCCAAGCAGAGCTGAAACCGATCACATAAAAGGTCTAAAATTAGTAGTGAAGGCAATGATCAGGAATCGATATAATTAATCCACAGCTCCCAAAGGGAAAGAAACACAAACATGAAACAACTGGACCCTCCTGGAAACATCAATAGCGGAAAGCCAAAAGGACTTTACTTTCACACAAAATGGCCGATTGGGTATCCAAAACAAAACAACACAAGCGACACACACACTCAAAGACAAACATATGCAGGCAAAGTGGTGCGAGTCGACCGTCCGTAGTTTTTTTTGGCGGCTGGGCTAGAGATGTCATATCTCAATATTATGTAAAAGTTCACAAAATTGGAAACAGCCTCAGTTGAAACAAACCATAGGGGCTTGAATAACTTCTTGATGAAAAAAATATATAGTACTATGTTAGAGACAAGTGTGTGGGTGGGGGGCTCATTTTTGTTGGTCGGGGTCGGGGGGCTTACCTCATTATACCCAGTGTATCTTTTTCGCAAATGCAGTTTTTCACCTGCTTATTATGAATAAACAAGTGAAATATGTCCACTTTGCAACACTAATCCGCCTCTGTCTGTCACTTGCAGGAGACATGTTTTTATCCGCAATAACTTCAGCACCCAATTTCGTAAAATCATTCTTCGATATAAAACGATTGGGCACAACATAAATGTTATTCGACAGACTGTACGCATGGTAGTTTACCCATTCACGGTTGACAACTTCGCTTCCCTCTTTAATTGCACGCCGATAGGTCAGTGTGTGTGTGAATTCGGGTTAAAGTAGAAGTAAAACAAAGATCAGGAATTGATAGAATTAACTTACTCCACCCATAAAAGACACCAACGGGAAAGAAATACAAACATTAAGTGACCAGACCATAATGGAAACCTAAACAAAGGAAGAAAGTCGCTTTCAACAATGTTTCAGTCATAACACGACGGTGTCTGGTTGCGACAGGGAGCTCAATGCTCACTTTTATAGTGCTGCCTCACTGAAGTATCATGTCCCAGACACATTACATGATACCACAGCCAGTCACGTTATCCTGACACTGGGTCGACCAGTGCTAGCTCTACCCCGTAAATCTGAGTGGCAAGCAAGGAGCAGCTAGTACCATTCTTAACGACTTCGGTATGTCGTGGCCCGGGATCGAACCCGTGACCTCCCGGTACCCGGAGCGGACACTACCAACTGAGCTATCGGGGCCGGCAAGCCTCAGATTCTATGACGGTTCCCGCGTAATGGCTTACAGAGAAGTAGAGAGATCTAATTCTATGTAATGCTGGTTGGTGCCTGATGCTCTGTCACTGGTCGGGCCCATCGGAGTCTAATTGTTGGTTTTCTTTTGCTCCAGCATTTCAGTGTTTTGTTGCTGTCTTCACCGTTGTTTCATCTCCGTGATTTTTTGTGTTCACGGAGATGTTGCACTGATGAATTAGGAGGCCATCATACGGACTGAAAAAATAATTTGTCTTAATCGCGACGGAAGTAAGGGCGAGGATCGTGGCCACGTAAAATCGATTAAAGCCCCCACCCCTCCCCCCCCCCCCAGCGATTCTTTGTCGCGGTTTATTATGCCCCCGGAGTCAAAGATTCGGGGCATATCGTTTTTGGTCTTATTGTCTGTCCGCAAAAACCTTAACATTGGGCATAACTTTTGAATGGTAACTAATAGGGCTTTCATATTTCACAAGACCTATCAGGAGGTACCATCAATTTTGACCTCGTGACCTTGACTTTTGACCTACTTTTGACCTCCTTTTTTAAAACTTTAATATTGGCCACAACTTTCGATTGGTAGGGCTTTCATATCTCAAGTGTGCCTTCCTTGTCACAAGACCTTTTAGTGGTACCATAATTTTTGACCTCATTTGACCTATATTAACATTGGCCATAACTTTCGATTGGTAAATGGTAGGGCTTTCATATTTCACGTGCATTCCTTGTCACAAGACCTTTGTAGTGGTACCATAATGTTTGACCTCGTGACCTTGACATTTGACCTACTTTTTTAAACTTTAACATAGTCCATAACTTTCCATTGGTAAGTGTAGCGTCCCTAGCCCAAGCTCGCTCCGTATGAATCTTTGGCCTCGGAGTAACTTGATGCAAGTATTTCACGGGGTCTCATCACCTAAGCAACAAATTGGAGTGAAAGCAATACTAAGAGCCCGCCTGTCAATATATGTTCATGCTTGTTTCTACCCTAACAAGAATTCTTGCAATTCTTATCTTGACTACAAATGAGGCTTAGCTTAACATGAAGGATGAAAGCTGAATGATGAATTAGGTAGCGTGATATAGTGTCAAATTATCTCACCGGTTGCAATCCGTGACCAAGAGGTACGGTGGGGTACAGAATGAATATGAGGTAGATGAATGAGGTTTGCTATTACAGAACTCCTCGGAACAGGGAGGAATTATAACAAATTACTTAATACTTAACGCACCGGCCCCGATAGCTCAGTTGGTAGAGTGTCCGCTCCGGGGAACGGGAGGTCTCGGGTTCGATCCCGGGCCGCGACATACCAAAGTCGTTAAAAATGGTACTAGCTGCTCCTCGCTTGGCACTCAGATTTACGGGGTAGGGCTAGGACTGGTTGATTCAGTGTCAGGATAATGTGACTGGGTGTGGTATCATGTAATGTGTCTGTGACATGATACTTCCGTGAGGCAGCACTATAAACGTGAGCATTGAGCTCCCTGTCGCAACCAGACACCGTCGTGATATCACTGAAAAATTGTTGAAAGCGACGTTAAACCCGAATTCACACACACACACACACACAATACTTAACGCATGCTTTGAGCCAAATCACCGTGCAGGCTTAAAATCTCATAATACACAGGGTTATGTTCTATGCCTTATAACTCTACACGAATACTATGCTGCTACGCAGGTAAAAGCGAAGAAGGTGGGGGGGGGGGGTCTGGATTCACACCGTGTGGTACGGGATTGAAGTTCTAGAGGATCTGAGGAAGGATGTTTGGATGTAGTGAGACTAACAATGCAACTACTAAATGGGACTGTTTAGGATTCGAAGAGCTTCTCTATAACTATGGCTTACAGTGTGAATTTGGCCAGATATACACACTCCAATGCAATGCTAAAGTACTCTTTGACTCACGGTGTGAGTATACTGTTTCGAATTATAGGCAACCTACTGACCGGTGAACGCCGGGGTGAGGTAGCTGGGCATGCCTGCGCAAACATACACAGCTTCGCACCTATCGACCCACAAAACTCACACAGTCAAACTGGGGCATCAAGTCACAATACCCAAGACTTGAAAATAACATCCAACCCACTAAGCGCTGCTACTCTACAAAAACAGAATGTGTAGCACCTCGACCGCGAGGTTTACAACAAACTCACATATACCCTCTCCATAGTCCAAAAACACCTATCGAGACTGCAGGGTACCTCTAAGAATTAACTTAACAAAAGATCAAGTTTACTTTTCAGTTCAACAGCAACAAATTTCTAAGTTAAAGGCGCCTTCGAATCCCAAAACATAAACCTTTCAGATACGTAGGACTACTCACTACTGTTTGCTCTTTGTATCAGAATTAGAATACGAGGTATACTCTGGTTAGATAGATTTTAGATAAGATTTTATGTTTTGATGACTCGCTGACGCAGATTCGGAGATCAGATCAACAGACTGCAATTTCTAAGGAAACCGGGCCGGACGCAGCGGTTTTATACTAGGGTGACCAGATCTAGCGGCCGTAACGTGGACGTAAAATCAACCAATCACAGGAGCTGGCCGTACGAACAGAAGCTCCTGATTGATTGGTTTGCAGCAGCTGATCAGTGCTACTGCGCAAGTGCAGGCCGTAAGTGGCCGCTAGATCTGCCAATGAAAGGGACGAATTACTTCCCTTAGTCACGTGACCAGAGTCAACATGGCAGCGCCCATGAAGAGGGAAACTTCACATTACGATAACACACCCGTGCGATATAGTGCAATTTCTACATCTCCAAAATGGCTACTTTTCTGACGAAAATCTGTGATATTTTTCTTATTTATACTGCAAACATAGGTTGCGGGTACTCGTTAGAACCGCCTCATTGAGGCGGTTCTAACGAGTACCCACAACCTATGTCTTGGAGCAGAAATAAGAAAAATATTGTTTACCCCCGTAAACCCCAGTTTTCTCTATATAAAGTGGGGTGTAAGGGGGTGTTCATTTCACGGACTTGTTCACGTGATGAAATCCAGCAATTCATTTACACATTTTTGTGGAATATATCGAGGATAACAATCTCTTAGGAACATTTACATAAGTTCTATGACACATAGATTAACAGTGCATAGTTGAATATGGTCACATATTTTATTATATATGTGAATGGTTGCCAAAGTTTCCATATTCGAACGGGCATACAGCCTGATAGGAATGTTTCACTGCCCTCCCGGTTAAACAAAGTTCGTCCCGAACTGACAGTTTGCACCCGAATCGAGGCAGAATGTCCGCTTCATAATAGTATTGATATGGAATATGATTTGTTAACTCCATCTTATCTGGAAACAGGCAACGAGATCGAAAGTTCTACTAGTGCCACTGTCTGTTCTGGAAAATAGACAGAAACTTAGTTGGGTAGACTAGACCAAAACGTATAAGGCTAACTGACCTAGAATATTCATGGTTAGTACGGTGTTTGGGGACCAGTTCCCCGATGATGTTCAGGGTGACCGGGCAAGTTGTGGGGAAACAGTATTATCATGCCCTGCACCTAAATACATGGTGAATGAGTATCCTTTATTTCATTCTATTTTCAGAATGGGAACAGTTCACATCCGCACCACTCTGCTCAACAAGATTCAGATACCACAGAAGTAAAGCAA
This sequence comes from Lucinisca nassula, assembly GCA_963580285.1. Classification (NCBI taxonomy): domain Eukaryota; kingdom Metazoa; phylum Mollusca; class Bivalvia; order Lucinida; family Lucinidae; genus Lucinisca; species Lucinisca nassula. Next base: position 52,291,839 of record OY757020.1, read on the forward strand.
TGGAGGCAGATGAACAACATCCCCTGAGATCACGAGAAGATCAAGGACTACATCTCCTACTGCCCATCGGACATGCACCATGAAAGGCTCAGTGCAGATTGCGAATAGCACAAAACCTGCAACCAGGATACAGATGGCCATTAAACAAAATTCAGAGACATCTCCATATCTTCTCCAAAACATCATTTGTTTTGATAAACTGTATTGCCCACCAGAAAGCACTGAATAAATAATTAACTTGATTTACAGTAAATCCCGATTTTAGTTATTACTAGGTGTGGGGATTATTATAATTATTATTATATATTTTTTAACCATTCAACAATTCATAAATATAAATTTCAAACATACAAATTAAGCAATTGTTGACTGACAGCAAAACTTAATGTACACTGGGCTGGACTCTAAATTTGGTTGCTAAGTGGTACGAGAGGAAATTTAGTGGGGGTAAATACTGAATCAGAGAACACAGCCACATTAAGCCCCAAGAGAAAGTAGATGGACATGATATAGTTCAGTACCAGATGAATATGAAGATATAGATTGATACAAAGAAGGCAAATAAACCTGAGGGGAAGCACTAATATATAAACACATATTCATTAACTGATTTATGAGAAATATTGTTTTGCTGCCATTCAATGGATCACAGTCTAAGCCCTTTGGGATACATGACCTCTGCTATGTAGGTCAGAGAGGTTGGATTAAAAAACTACATTAGTTTGCTCCAACAACCTTACTGGAGAGGTTCAGACATCTCAACCCAGTAGCTGCTCAGGAAATAGTCTGTTCCTTCTAACAGCTGGACTCTCTCCACTTTCAGTATTGCAAACAGAGTCATGGGTGTGAATTCAACAGAAAAGATGTTTTGCCTCCACCACGCATGGCGCGCTCCCGTGCCTCATGGATGAAGCGAGCATGCGGAAAATTATCCTCCATGCTGGGGGCGCCAAAGAAAAAATATCTGGGGTCAGCCGGGCCAGTGGGAGGGAGCGGCCAGGCCTTGAACCCAGAGGTCCGAGGGACAAGAGCCATATCTGCAGCCTGGGCAAGGATGTCACTAGCCGAATCGAGGCTGGCAACCGGGGTAGGGGACTGGGGTGGAACAGGACTAGAAAATGTCCCGTGTGCCTGGTCTAGAGCATCAAGTTGGCTGTGACCACTGATGGTCTGAGTGGCAAGATCTGTGTTGAATACATCATTGCCTAAGCCAATCAAAGGGGAGTGACCTAAGGGGTTCGAGGTGGTAACTGCCTCAGAGGTGGACGGCACCATATCCGGTAGGATGGCGTCAACTGCTGTCTGCAGTTAAGCAGCAGTCACTACGGGCGGGGAGGAGGTTACTGGAGCCTTCCAGGCAACCTTAGGCTCCTCAATCAGGTCATGAAGTGTCGGCTGGTCTGAACCCAGGGAATATAAGGGTCCAAATGGTGGGTCAAACACGGGGAGAGGGGCGGGCGGGATGCTCATCCTGGCAAGGGGTTGAGCTGCGGGATGGGTCATACTGTGATAACAATGTGTTAACAGGGCTCCCATTACTAATAACAGACAGTTCACTTTTTTGAGCTACACCCGTCCTTTCTTCACTGAAACAGTTGAAACTAGAACTGGCGGTATGTTGAAGGGCTGGCAAACAGGGCGTTAGAACTGATGGCGCTGCCTCTGGTGATCTATCATTCTTTGTCGTTTTCTTGGTGCGACCCGGTACTCACAAAAGTCACACTGTAGGGACTTAACATGAATTCTGTTTATATGATCCTTCAGGTACCTTTCTCTTTCAAAGGCTTTACCGCAGATGACGCAGGGGTACTCCTTCACCAAACTTGCCCTAAACTTGGCGCTTCCTCTGGTGATCTATCATTCTTTGTCGTTTTCTTTGTGCGACCCGGCACTCACAAAATTCACACTGTAGGGACTTAACATGAACGCTGTTTATATGATCCTTCAGGTACCTTTCTCTTTCAAAGACTTTACCGCAGATGACGCAGGGGTACTCCTTCACCAAACGTGCCCTAAACTTAGGCACTCTCTGTCTCTCTAATAGGGAGGGTATTCTGCTCATTTTCTGAAAAGACAACATAAAGCACCCTCATAATTGGGATCACCCCGGGTGTAAGCTCAACAAAACATAATCCGCCAAATGACACCAGTTCTTTACGGTTCTCGTAGCACGAACTTTTTAAAGTTTCGGATGATATGGAGCTATTTATATATATTATTAGTCTTGTGTATTAGCTCTGCGATGGATGCATAGGTTCCAACAGTACAGTTGGCACATTACAGGAACAGATAATCTTTATACTTATGTGTCTCGTGCGATTGTTCGTTGCCACATTGATATGCTACGGATCAATTGGTTAGTTCATGCCCACACAATTAGCGACCCCCAAGTATAAGACTTCCTGCCTTGTCTTGGCCCTGGGGGCTCAATTCCCACTTGGCACATTGCCGCTGGGGTCTCTGTGCCCACTGGGAAGAGGTAAAGGAAGTACCACCCGTTTGCCGTGGGTGGTGTCCTGTAAGCCGCAAGAAGGGATCCTGGAGGTTGAGGTTTACCTGAGGTGGCGGTGCTTCAGGTACCCAACACCCCTCTTTGGCCTGGCTTTTCGGTGTAGACGGGTGGCCGTGCGGTCCGGCACGGTCAATCGGCTGTTCGCGCCGAGCCCTAGAGATACCTGTTTGCTTTCTTTTCCATTCTTTTTGTATCCTTCCTGATACCAACCATTTGCCCATTTACCTTACCCTTTTCTGTCTTTTTACGCCCCCGCGTATTCGGAGAATACCGGAAGGGCATTAAGATTTACCCCTGTCCGTTGGCCCGGTCCCTGTCCGGTGTCCGGGCCATAACTCCTAAACCGTATGGAATATACTCATGAAACTTCACAGGTGCATTCATCACACTGAGACGATGTGTCATGAACAAGGAAGACAACTCTTGCTTTTTTGGTTTTTGAATTATCTGCCCTTGACTTAGTAGCATTTAGTAAACCGTGTCCGGGCCATAACTCCTAAACCGTATGGAATATATTCATGAAACTTCACAGGTGCATTCAACACACTGAGACGATGTGTCATGAACAAGGAAGACAACTCCTGCTTGTTTAGTTTTTTAATTATCTGCCCTTGACTTACTTCCATATATAGTCAAATGGTATGTCGTGTCCGGGCCATAACTCCTAAACCGTATGGAATATATTCATGAAACTTCACAGGTGCATTCAGCACACTTAGACGATGTGTCATGGGCAAGGAAGACAACTCTTGCATTTTTGGTTTTTGAATTATCTGCCCTTGACTTAGTACCATTTTGTTTTGGCCACCACGAAAGCAGATGTCAGAAGAAACACATCTGTCCAAATTGTGGTGAAGAAAAACATGTCGATAACCATCAAAAGTGTAAGAATGAGGCCAAATGCGTCAATTGTGGTGGCAAGCATGCTGTTTTCTCTCGCGATTGTCCGGCATGGAAAAAAGAAAAAGAAATACTTACTGTCAAATACGAAAGGGGGATAACATTCCCAGAAGCACAGAAAATTGTTGACGAGTGATACACAACACCAACGACCAGTTACGCCAGCATCACAAAAGGTGCTGGTGTACAAGTTTCTACCTCTGCAACGCAGACTGTTGAATCATGCATAGCTGATCTGAAAAAATCTGGTGCATGGAGTAAACCCACTCCAGCGCTACAAAGTTCAACCAATTTATCAAAAGGCGCAATCCATGTTGCTTCGGATCGGTCCACAACGACCGTACCGAAGCCAGCGACGCATGCAAAAGAAAATCTCGACTCGGGTCGAACTAATAAGGGATCGGAAGATCCGAAAAAAAAAACAATTGTCTCAAAAAGAGACAGACAACGTAAAATGGAAAGAGACTGAAACTCCATCATCACCAAGTGGCAATAACAGATCGAGGTCAGCAACACCACGAGCTGGTGGTAGCAGATCTATATCACCAATTGCAGCTCCAATATAGTTTCTAGTCTTAATCTCTTCATAAAATGGATTTAAAACACTAAATAATACAATGGAATTGTCGAGTCTTAAATCACATTATAATGAACTCTTATTACTTATTTCGTTATTAAACCCATCGGTTTTTTGTTTGCAAGAAACTTTTAAAAAAAAACTGATGACAGCATTGATGTCAGGGGTTTCAATACATACAAATATATCTATTCCTATTGTTTTTTTTTTTTTTTTTTTTTTTTTTTTTTTGGTTTGGGTTTTACGGCCCTTTCAAGATTATTTCACTCATATCGAGCCGATCGTTAATCAGAGGTGGGCGAAAACCGGAGTACCCGGAGAAAAACCACGTGACCTTCCGTTGCAGAACTTCGCGTCTCACACGTGGCCCGAGCGAGGCTCGAACCTACGGCGGTGAGAGACCTAATGACTGAGAGTCAGCGCCTATTCTGATGGTAACAAACCATCTGGTGGCAGTTCAATTCTTGTTAAATCATGTTTTCCACAAAGAGAGATCAAATTAAAAACAGACCTACAAGCTGTAGCAGTATCGGTTTCTCTGGATAAAGAAACTACAATTTGCTCTCTATATATCCCACCCTCATTTTCTTTAAAGCCCGAACATTTAGACTCATTGCGGAGTCAACTTCCATCGCCATATCTTTTAGTTGGCGACTTAAATGGTCACAATATTCTATGGGGCTGTAAAGGTATCAATAACAGTGGAGCACTTGTTGAAGATTTTATTGCAAAGAGCGATCTTTGCTTGATGAATGATAAATCTTATACTTACCTTCACCCTGCGACAGGTCATTTGTCTTCTTTAGATCTCTCTTCGTGTCACCCATCCCTCTTCATGTCATCCATCTCTCTTCTTGGACTATGACTGGTCTGTTCATGATGATCAGTGCGGAAGTGATCACTTCCCTGTTATAATTGAGAGCGTAAACGAACCAGATGAGGACTGTAACCAGAAATGGAAAATGAATTAAGCCGACTGGGAATTATTCCATAACTTATGCGAAGAAGAGTTATCAGTTGATCATTTTAATGAATCATCCGACATTGTTTTCTTATTTCACAGATACACTTATTAATATATCAGACAAGAGGGCCATGATGGCCCTGGATCGCTCACCTGATCCATAGTGTAACAAGTCGGCCCCAGGGAGGGCCATTATTGGCCCCAGGGCTTTAATGTGCATAATGTTGAGGGAGGTCTTAAAGGTGAAGCTTCATACCAAACATCAACAAAGACTATAATTTGAACAATCTTGGCAAAGGTCCACTAGCTTAAGCTACACATCAAATATCAAAGACCTGGGCCTAGCGGTTTCAGAGAAGAAGATTTTTAAAGATTTTGCCTATATAAGCCTATGTAAAACCAAAGGGCCCCGGGACGGGGGCATTTTTTGCCCCAGCACTATAATTTGAACAATCTTGGTAGGGGTCCACTAGATGAAGCTTCTTACCAAATATAAAAGTCCTGGGCCTTGTGGTTTCAGAGAAGAAGATCTTTAAAGATTTTCCCTATATAAGCCTTTGTAAAACCAAAGGGCCCCGGGGCGGGGGCATTTTTGGCCCCAGCACTATAATTTGAACAATCTTGGTAGGGGTCCACTAGATGAAGCTTCATACCAAATATCAAAGTCCTGGGCCTTGTGGTTTCAGAGAAGAAGATTTTTAAAGATTTTCCCTATATAAGCCTATGTAAAACCAAAGGGCCCCAGGGCGGGGGCAGGCATTTTTGGCCCCAGCACTATAATCTGAACAATCTTGGTAGGGGTCCACTAGATGAAGCTTCATACCAAATATCAAAGACCTTGGCCTTGTGGTGTCAGAGAAGAAGATTTTTAAAGATTTTCCCTATATAAGCCAATGTAAAACCAAAGGGCCCCGTGGCGGGGGCATTTTTTGTCCCAGCACTATAATTTGAACAATCTTGGTAGGGGTCCACTAGATGAAGCTTCATACCAAATATCAAAGTCCTGGGCCTTGTGGTTTCAGAGAAGAAGATTTTTAAAGATATTCCCTATATAAGCCTATGTAAAACCAAAGGGCTTCGGGGCGGGGGCATTTTTGGCCCCAGCACTATAATTTGAACATTCTTGGTAGGGGTCCACTAGATGAAGCGTCATACCAAATATCAAAGACCTGGGCCTTGTGGTTTCAGAGAAGAAGATTTTTAAAGATTTTCCCTATATAAGCCAATGTAAAACCAAAGGGCCCCGTGGCGGGGTCATTTTTTGTCCCAGCACTAAAATTTGAACATTCTTGGTAGGGGTCCACTAGATGAAGCTTCATACCAAATATCAAAGCCCTGGGCCTTGTGGTTTCAGAGAAGATTTTTAAAGATTTTCCCTATATAAGCCTATGTAAAACGAAAGGGCCCCGGGGCGGGGACATTTTTGGCCCCAGCACTATAATTTGAACAATCTTGGTAGGGGTCCTCTAGATGAAGCTTCATACCAAATATCAAAGACCTTGGCCTTGTGGTTTCAGAGAAGATTTTTAAAGATTTTCCCTATATAAGCCTATGTAAAACCAAAGGGCCACAGGGCGGGGGCATTTTTGGCCCCAGCACTATAATTTGAACAATCTTGGTAGGGGTCCACTAGATGAAGCTTCATACCAAATACCAAAGACCTGGGCCTTGTGGTTTCAGAGAAGAAGATTTTTTAAGTTTTTGTGAAAAAAAATTATTTTTGGCTCCTGTGACCTAGATGTGCAACGGACCGGAACCATTTGAACAACTTTGAAAGGGGACCACCTAAGGATCATTCCTGTGAAGTTTGGTCAAAATCCGATCAGTGGTTTAGGAGGAGATGTCGTTTAAAGAAATTGTTTACGGACGCACGCACGGACGGACGCACGCACGACGGACGACGGACAAAAAGTGATCCCAAAAGCTCACCTCGTCACTACGTGACGGTGAGCTAAAAAATGTATTCCAAAACCTCCACAAATACTAAGAAAAGCAAACCTTGGTTTAATAATGACTGTAAAGAAGCTATTCAAAAGTGGAAAACAGGCTCTAAATAAGTTCTGCAAAAGTCCCACTTCAGAAAAGCTTAACGACGTGAAAGTATTTAGAGCTAAAGCTCGGCGAACAACCCGAGCTTCAAAACGAAAGTCATGGAGGGAATATGTTTCAAATTGAACTACAAAACCCCCATTAAAAAGGTTTGGGATATGGTACGAAAAATTTCAGGAAAAACAAAGTCCTCTAGTTTTACACATTTAAATACTGAATTTGACACAATAGCGTCAACAAAAAAAGATATTTCAGATACTCTTGGAAGCACATTCTTGAGAAATTCATCATCGCGTAATTATTCTGACACTTTTAGAAATTTCAAAAAGGACCAAGAGAAAAGAAATCTAAACTTCAAATCCCTTAATCACGAAGAATACAATACACCTTTTAACTTATCCGAACTCGTTGAAGCCATTGAAAAATCACATGATACGGCAACCGGCCCCGATGAAATTAATTATCAGATGCTTAAGTATCTGCCAAAAAGTTCTCTTTCAAAGTAGAAGTAAAACAAAGATCAGGAATTGATACAATTAACTTACTCCACCCATAAAAGACACCAAAGGGAAAGAAATACAAACATTAAGCGACAAGACCATAATGGAAACCTAAACAAAGGAAGGCCATAAGGACAGTTACTTTCCCACAAAATGGCCATATGGCCATCCAAAATAAAAAGACAAAAGTGATACACACAGTAAGTAACAAACAACAACATAAATAAACCGCCACAGAAGAGCCGCCTTGGAACGGTCAGTGGAAAATTTCCACTGGGGGGGGGGGGGGGCTTAAATCGATTTCACGTGGCCACAATCCTCGCCCTTACTTCCGTCGCGATTTAGACAAATAATTTGTTCAGTCCGCATGAAGGCCTCCTAACTCATCAGTGCAACATCTCCGTGAACACAAAAATCAAAGAATTCTCAATAAGCCTTTACGTTGGAGCCGTCATAGAATCTGAGGCCTGACCCACCGGCGTGCAATTAAAGAGGGAAGCAAAGCTGCCAACCGTGATTGGGTTAACTACCATGCATGCAGTCTGTCTTTAATAATATTTGGGAAACGGGGGTCTGTCCTGAGAGCTGGCGCGTAGCTACAGTTGTACCAATTCCGAAACCAGGGAAAGATCATGCAGAATCTACAAATTATCGTCCGATAGCTTTGACAAGTTGTTTGTGTAAAACATTGAAGAGAATGATAAACAAGAGATTAGTCTGGTATTCAGAGTCCAACAACCTCATTTCAGAATATCAGTCGGGTTTTCGTAATAAGACTAGAAACATTTATACGTGATGCTTTTATTAACAAAGAACACGTAGTAGCTGTCTTTTTCGACTTGGAGAAAGCATATGATACAACTTGGCGTTATGGAATATTGAAAAATCTACATAACATTGGCGTAAGAGGAAAACTTCCCAGTTTTATTGAAAGCTTTTTAGGGGAGCGTATGTTTCAGGCGCGTGTGGGGTATACCGTGTCAGATTTCTATGATCAAGAACAGGGTGTCCCACAGGGTAGTATTCTTTCAACTACGCTATTTAACATCAAAATAAACAATATTGTACAATGTTTGGACGACAAAACTGAATGTTCACTGTATGTTGATGATTTTTGTATATGTTACCGTTCAAAAAATATGAATACAATTGAACGAAAATTACAGCAAAATTTAAAAAGAATAGAAGAATGGACTGATAAAAATGGTTTCAAGTTCTCCAAGTCGAAAACGCAGTGTGTTCATTTTTGTAAACTACGGAAGAAACACGAACATCCTTCCCTGTTTTTATACGGATCACAAATTCCTGTTGTTGAAGAAGCCAAATTTCTTGGGGTCATATTTGATCAAAAGTTATCTTTTATTCCCCATATTAAATATCTTAAAGCGAAATGCTTAAAAGCTTTGAATCTTTTGAAAGGTTTAGCTCATACAAGTTGGGGAGCAGATCGCTATACTTTATTACATCTTTACCGGTCTTTAATAAGATCTAAATTAGATTATGGGTCTGTTGTTTATGGTTCTGCCAGAAAGTCCTATTCAAAATCCTTGGATACTATCCATCACCAAGGCATTCGTCTGGCTATGGGAGCCTTCTGTACTTCTCCCGTATTAAGCCTTTATGTAGAAGCAGGTGAACCATCTTTAACTTCGCGCAGAGAGAAACTTTCTCTTCAGAATGCTATTAGACTTGCTGCAAATCCATCTACAAAATTCATTTCCACCTCAATTTGTACATAAATATGAAACTAAACCCACAGCAATCAAACCTTTTGGATTACGTATTTTACCACTGCTGGAAAATTCAGGTATCGACCTTAAAAATATTCAAAAACATGAATCGGCCGAAGTTCCATCTTGGTGTATAAAAAAACCTTCTATTCTGTTTGATTTACATGATGGCAAAAAATCCGAATCAAATCCAATGCTAGTCAAACAAAACTTTCAGGTACTACAGTCACGTTACAATGATTACCAGCAAGTCTATACTGATGGTACCAAAGAAGGAGATAAAGCTGGTTGTGCGTATGTTTCTAAAGATACGCACCAAATCTTGCGCCTTCCAGATGGTTCATCTATTTTTACAGCTGAAGCCAAAGCAATAGACCTAGCTTTAGATTTTATCAGTTCTTCAACGATTCAAAAAGCAATTATATTTTCTGATTCACGTTCTGTGCTTAAGGCTTTAGACCATTCATCATCTAAAAATCCTCAAATACAAACATTGATTAAAAAACATCATGAAATCTCTAAAACACACCAAGTTGAAGTAAAACAAAGATCAGGAATCGATACAATTAACTTACTCCACCCATCAAAGACACCAAAGGGAAAGAAACACAAACATTAAGTGACCAGACCATAATGGAAACCTAAACAAAGGAAGACCATAAGGACAGTTACTTTCCCACAAAATGGCCATATGGCCATCCAAAATAAAAAGACACGAGTGATACACACAGTAAGTAACAAACAACACCATAAATAAACCGCCACAGAAGAACCGCCTTGGAACGGTCAGTGGAGTGATCTCCACTGGGGGGGGGGGGGGCTTAAATCGATTTTACGTGGCCACAATCCTCGCCCTTACTTCCGTCGCGATTTAGACAAATAATTTGTTCAGTCCGCATGAAGGCCTCCTAACTCATCAGTGCAACATCTCCGTGAACACAAAAATCAAAGAACCACAGAGGTGAGACAACGGTGAGGACTCGACAGCAAGAAACCACTGAAATGCTTGAGCAAAAGAAAACCAACAGTTAGACTCCGATGGGCCCGACCAGAGACAGAGCATCAGGCACCAACCAACATTACCTTGAATTAGATCTCTCTAATTCTCAATAAGCCTTTACGTTGGAGCCGTCATAGAATCTGAGGCCTGACCCACCGGCGTGCAATTAAAGAGGGAAGCAAAGTTGCCAACCGTGATTGGGTGTACTACAATGCATGCAGTCTGTCGTATAACATCCATGTTGTACCCAATCTTTTTATATCGAAGAATGATTTTACGAAATTGGGTGCTGAAGTCATTGCGGTTATATATTTTTCTGAATTTATATACTAAGTCACCATAAAATTAGGGTTCCGATAGACCTTGTAGCAGAAGAGATTTAAGTCCAATATTGAATTTTGAAATTAAATCAGAATGGCGTCTATAAAATTTTGAAAAGGCTTTGCGTAGTTTATGGTACCGATAACCCTGATTAATGAGTTTAGCCGTTAATTATTTATTACGAGTGTTGAAGTCAGTTACATGACTACACACTCTAGCAAATCGAATTAAATGCGAAATATAAACGCCATAGGATGGCGCACGAGGAACATCACCATCCAAAAAAGGAAAATTTACAATCTCAAAATCAAAGACATCGCGTTTATCATAAATTTTGCACGAAACAAATCCATCTACAATAGATAGATGTAAATCCAAAAACGGGGCTTCGGTTTCAGAAGAATTTGCTTTATTTAACTGAAGTTCTGGGGGGGGGGGGGGGTAAATCTGACTGATCAAACCATCAAAATAGGTATTATCAATATTTAATAAATCATCTAAATATCTAGAAGTGGAGCTAAAAGCTTCAATAATTTCAGATTGGTTATCAATGGAAAGTGACAACATGAAGTCTCTTTCATAACAATACAAGAACAGATCAGCCACAAGAGGTGCGCAATTAGTACCCATCGGAATACCCACAATTTGTCTAAATAACTTAGTACCGAATCTAATATAAATATTGTCAAGTAGAAAGGTGAGGGCATCACACACTTTCTGACATGACCAAAGTGTATAATTCTTATGCTCTTTAGAAGTGAAAAATGCATTTCTGACATTACATGCAAGATAGAGAGAATCTTCTCTGTGAAAGCCCATTCAATTAAATCATTAAGCTTTTCTTTTATAAGATTATGAGAAAGTGTAGTGTAAAGGGTGGAAAAATCGTAAGTAGACAGACTTGAAGCACGAAAATGTCTGGATTTCAATTTATTTTAAAACATCATTCGAATTTTTTATAGACCAAAACAGATTTCTTCCTGATCTTTCAAAGACTTTATCACACTATTTAATTACATGCGTTTTAATAGCAGTAAGACAGAAAGTTAATAATTTAGAAAGTTCAGTGGTAGTGCAAGAGCAAGAATTTGCAATAAACCGTGCTTTGTAAGGTCTTTTATGAAGTTTTGGTAACCAGTATAGCGTAGGAAGCTTGTCTTTGCCTTCGTTAACACACACAGCAAACTTGGTGGCTGAAAGACAAACATGTTTATCTACTATAGCTCTCTATTCAGCTAAAGGCTGAAGTTCATAGGCCTTAGTACCACCAAGCTCCTGCTTAAGCGTGTTAACATAGTGGAGCCGTCACACAACGACGACGTTGTTAGCGGCCTTGTCTGCAGGGGCCAAAACAACATTCGTATGAAATTCTTGAATACCTAGTTTAAGATGACGTAAAGACGTCTTGGGCTTAGGAGGTAATAAGTTAGTATGTTGAGAATAGAAAGAAATGCGTTTATTCACTAGTTTTCAAATGCTAAGTTTCAAGTCCTTAAGGGCTTTATGCTCAACATACTCTCGCTTACACCATCGATTACCGAATTCATTCAAGGAAGCAGCGATTTCATCTCTACATTTACTGAAATCAATTTTAGAAGGAAACCGATATTTCTGTCCTTTAGAAATTATATTCCTTATCCTAGAATCAGGAATAATTTTCAAATTGCCAGTAATTATATGACCAGCAGCAGGATAGCAATACTTTGAGTTTTTACAATCACATAAATCAGGAGTATTAGTATCAATATCAAGATCTGAAACAAGTTTATTGAAATTAAAAATGATAGATCTAACAGGTTTGTTATATTTATAGCAATTTATAGGTGTTTCAGTATTTTGAAAATAAGCAGGAATGGAAGAAAGCACCGATCCCTCACGTAAGATACTTGGCAAATCTATGAAATCCATAACCTTATTAATGAAGGATATTTTGAAGAAATGGCGTTAATGATTAATTTCAGAATCAATGTAAGGACGGAGAGTATGCTGAGTATAGCCTCTAGTTAAGAGAGCCGCATCATATAACTGATGAGAACTATCGTAGAATTTATTCGCCTCGGTGTCCAGAAGACGTAAAACAGAAACGGGTAATGAACTTAAAAATGAAAGTATAGCGTGGCGTCCATGATTTAATAATATAATTGACAGTCACTTCAGTCTAGTATTGTTTCGTTGTTTTGTTGGCTTCCGAGCCATATTGGCATTGTCGGCAATGAGTGTGCTGACAAGAAAGCAAAGGAATCGCTCAATCTTGATCCGTCTGTTTTTAAAATTCCTTACATCTTGTCGGAATGGCAAGGCGAATGGGACCGTGCAATAAATAACAAACTCCATGCCATTAGGCCTGTTGTTAGTACAAAATGCTCTCCTCCACAGTTTTCCAGAAAAGAGGACGTAGTATTAACACGACTGCGCATCGGCCATACTAGAGTTACTCATTCTTATATTTTTAATGGTGATTATCAGCCTTCTTGTGTAGGTTGTGATCAGCCATTCACTGTGAAACATATCTTAATTGACTGTGTTGACTTTTCACCCTCACGTATTTTATATTTCAAAGCTGACACTTTGCAACAACTGTTTCGAGATGTACCTGTTGATAACATTATTTTATTATGCCCCCGCCATTCGAAGAATGGTGGAAAGGGCATATAGCGTTGCCCCTGTCCGTCCGTCCGTCCGTGTGTCCGTGCGTCCGGAACTTAAACGCAGTCAATAACTTCCTTATTTCTTGATGGATTTTAAAATTACTCGGCAGAAATGTTAACCATCATGAGACGCCGTGTCACGTGCAAAACCCAGGTCCGTACCTCCAAGGTCAAGGTCATACTTAGAGGTCAAATGTCAAAAAAAGGGTCCGAAACTTAAACGCTGTCAATAACTTTCTTATTTCTGGATGGATTTTGAAATTACTTTGTAGAAATGTTAACCATCATGAGACGATGTGTCATGTGCAAAATCCAGGTTGGTACCTCCAAGGTCAAGGTCATACTTAGAGGTCAAAGGCCAAAAAAAGGGTCCGAAACTTAAACGCAGTCAATAACTTACTTATTTCTGGATGGATTTTGAAGTTACTTTGAAGAAGCGTTGACCATCATGAGACGATGTGTCACGTGCAAACCCAGATCCGTACCTCCAAGGTCAAGGTCATACTTAGAGGTCAAAGGTCAAAAAAAGGGTCCGAAACTTAAACGCAGTCAATAACTTACTTATTTCTGGATGGATTTTAAAATTACTTTGAAGAAATATTAACCATTATGAGACGATGTGTCACGTGCAAACCCAGATCCGTACCTGCAAGGTCAAGGTCATACTTAGAGATCCAAGGTAAAGAAAATGGTCGGTCAATAACTTTCTTATCTCTGGATGGATTTTAAAATTATTTGGCAGAAATGTTGGCCATCATGAGACAATCTGCCTCACACAAAATCAAGGTCCTTACCTACAACGTCAAGGTCATACTTAGAGGTCAAACGTGAAAATAGGGTCCAAAACTTAAACACAGTCAATAACTTTCTATTGATGAATACCAACAGACATATTTTCAGGCGGGGGCATCCGTGTCCTATGGACGCATTTCTAGTTCTTAAAAGAAATTGGTCTTTTTCATAAGATTTAACTGTTTCAGATTTTTATACATTATCATTCTGACTTGTTACTTTTAATATCATTATAATTATTCATGCCGTTGAACCGTTAACCGACTGTCGCTTATGACCCACCAGGAGGGTTGACGCGTCGTTAAACACGAAATTATCATCATCATCATCATGGGACCGTACAATAAATAACAAACTCCATGTAATTAAACCTGTCGTCGGAACAAAATGCTCTCCTCCACAGTTTTCCAGGAAAGAGGATGTAGTATTAACACGACTGCGCATTGGCCATACTAGAGTTACTCATTCTTATATTTTGAATGGTGATGATCATCCTTCTTGTGTAGGATGTGATGTGCCATTCACTGTTAAACATATCTTAATTGAATGTGTAGACTTTTCACAGTCCCGTGACTTATACTTCAAAGCTGACACTTTGCAACAATTGTTTCAAGATGTACCTGTTGATAATATTATTTTATTCTTAAAAGATATTGGGCTTTTTCATAAGATTGAACTGTTTCAGATTTTTATTAATATCATACTTACCTTTTTACTTTTGATATCGTCATAATTCTTGATGCCTTTTAACCATTAACCGTTTGACGCTTATGACCCACAAAGAGGGTTGACGCGTCGTTAAACACGAAATCATCATCATCATCATCATCATCATCATCATCATCATCATGACGTCCGTACTCAGGTACTGATTTAAATAACTATTTATATCTTTAACTTTTGCAGAATAAAATTATATTTTTTTCTAAAACTAAGAATGACTTGTCAGGTGAGACATGTATCTTAGCGGATTTGGTTGCCACTTTTTGTTATTTTTTAAATATTGCACGTCTCGCTATTTTGGACATCTCCTTCCTGATGCCCGGGACTTCCGTGGAGTGTGAGCCATGTTTGCTGATGTTGGCTCGGTGGGGGACGCCTGTAAGTCCGCGGGTAGGAATCTCTTGCCTGATGCCCCCAGTTGACCTGTCTCACGAGCTACGTCGGTCGGTGTGTGCTCGGAGTGTGCTCGGAGGGGTATGTGCTGCGTTTGTCGGGTCTTGTCCATTATCCGTTTCGGTTTCAGAACTTTGGGGTTGACAACACAATGATGAAGATTAAATATCAGAAAGGCCTCTGTGTCACTAAATTTGGTATAGTTACGCCTTAATTACGGCCATAACAAACTGTTGGCAAAACAGTAACATTTTAAAATCTCAAATGATCATATCTAGACAAAGCCGTTGATAAAGTTAGTTCTCGCATTACCTTAAACACTGATATCTCCAATTACTGCTAGATCAAACTAAATTCTGGACATTTTGTTTGCGACATATGTTCATTAGATTTCCAACTATTTTTATCTCAAATTACTGCTATCTCAAACCCGGTTTTCCAGTCCCTTGAGAGTTTGAGAAAGTGAGAGTTGCCTTAACTTAGTAAACTTCATGACTCGAAATCTCTCTATTTTATATAATCTATTTACCGGAAAATATTTATTCATAAATATGTTACAAAAATTGACTTACGAATTTAAAATGCAACATCATATCTTACAATTAATTTACGGCCATTTCAAGATTATTTGGGCCCCGTCAAGCGATTTTGGTACTTATCGCCTATGCGAGCAGCAAAGGTTCAGGCGAGCGGCGAAGGTTCAGGCGAGCCTGCGCATCCGCGCAGTCTCGCCAGAACCTTCGCTGCTTGCTCATACAAGCAGTGAATCAAGAGGAACCTTCAGACAGAAATCCATATCCCTGGCCCCTCTGAATGGTTGGGCATGCGCAGTTAAAATTTGTCACGACGGAATGCTCGAAGACACAAATTCGCTTAGCGGGGCTCATTTCATGCAAAACGGGATGATCATTAAACAGGTGGGCGAAAACCGGAGTATCCGGAGAAAACCACCTGACCTTCCATTGGATAACTTGGCATCTCATATGTGACCCGAGCCAGTCTTGAACCATAGCGGTGAGAGACCTAATGATTAAGAGTCAGCGCTCTTATCGACTAGGCCACAGAGACACCCTTTTGTTTTACGGCCCTTTTAAGATTATACAAATTATTTTGATCCAATCATTAATCAGAGTTGGGCGAAAAACAGGAGTAACCGGAGAAAAAAAACATGACCGTCCTTCGCAGAACTTGCTGTATTTCATTATACATACTAAGGTTTTTTATAATGACACATCCTGGAGATTACGGCTATCCGCTTTTTATGCCCCCGCGTATTCGGAGAATACCGGAAGGGCATTAAGATTTACCCCTGTCCGGCCGTTTGTCCGTTCGTCCGGGCCATAACTCCTAAACCATATGGAATATATTCATGAAACTTCACAGGTGCATTCATCACACTGAGACGATGTGTCATGAACAAGGAAGACAACTCTTGCTTTTTATCCCCTCGCAACAACGTTGCGAATGGGGATATAGCATCGGTGCCGTGCGTCCGTGTGTTAGTGTGTGTGTGTGTGTCTGTGTGTGTGTGTCTGTGTGTGTGTGTGTCTGTCCGGAACCTTGTGAGCAGGATAGAAGACACAGTATTCATCGTAGAAGCATCAAACCTTCCACAAATGTTCACCATGTACAGAGGATGAACCCTATTGAATTTCAAGGTCAGGGGTCAAAGGTCAAGGTCACAATGGACTTGACCTTGAAAACCTTGTGAGCAGGATAGAAGACACAGTATTCATCGTAGAAGCATCAAACCTTCCACAAATGTTCACCATGTACAGAGGATGAACCCTATTGAATTTCAAGGTCGGGGGTCAAAGGTCAAGGTCACAATGGACTTGACCTTGAAAACTTTGTGAGCAGGATAGACGACACAGTATTCATCGTAGAAGCATCAAACCTTCCACAAATGTTCACCATGTACAGAGGATGAACCCTATTGAATTTCAAGGTCAGGGGTCAAAGGTCAAGGTCACAATGGACTTGACCTTGAAAACCTTGTGAGCAAGATAGACGACACAGTATTCATCGTAGAAGCATCATACCTTCCACAAATGTTCACCATGTACAGAGGATGAACCCTATTGAATTTCAAGGTCAGGGGTCAAAGGTCAAGGTCACAATGGACTTGACCTTGAAAACCTTGTAAGCAGGATAGAAGACACAGTATTCATCGTAGAAGCATCAAACCTTCCACAAATGTTCACCATGTACAGAGGATGAAACCTATTGAATTTCAAGGTCAGGGGTCAAAGGTCAAGGTCACAATGGACTTGACCTTGAAAACCTTGTGAGCAGGATTGACGACACAGTATTCATCGTAGAAGCATCAAACCTTCCACAAATGTTCACCATGTACAGAGGATGAACCCTATTGAATTTCAAGGTCAGGGGTCAAAGGTCAAGGTCACAATGGTCTGACATATTCAGATTGGATTTTCATGTTAATGAATGGTATGCAGTTGCGAGGGGATGCTACGCTTGCGTTGCCTTGTTTGGTTTTTGAATTATCTGCCCTTGACTTACTTCCATATATAGTCAAATGGTATGTCGTGTCCGGGCCATAACTCCTAAACCGTATGGAATATATTCATGAAACTTCACAGGTGCATTCAGCACACTTAGACGATGTGTCATGGACAAGGAAGACAACTCTTGCATTTTTGGTTTTTGAATTATCTGCCCTTGACTAAGTACCATATAGTAAACCGTGTCTGGGCCATAACTCCTAAACCGTATGGAATATATTCATGAAACTTCACAGGTGCATTCAGCACACTGAGACGATGTGTCATGAACAAGGAAGACAACTCTTGCATTTTTGGTTTTTGAATTATCTTCCCTTGACTTAGTACCAAATAGTAAACCGTTTCCGGGCCATAACTCCTAAACCATATGGAATATATTCATGAAACTTCACAGGTGCATTCAGCACACTGAGACGATGTATCATGAACAAGGAAGACAACTCTTGCATTTTTGGTTTTTGGATTATCTGCCCTTGATGCATATATTTTATGATTGATTTGAAGTACATTTGTAATATTTTTATCCCCTCGCACAACATAGTTGTGAGGGGGATATAGCATAACTTCACACAAATGTTCCTTATAAAAAATCTCGAGCGAGTTCGACTTTCAAGATCATGACCTCAAGGTTCAGGTCACTGTGGCTATTTTTAGAAAAACTTTGTCATCGCTCTAGCGCCTACATTTCTTCACCAATTTCATTATAACTTCACACAAATGTTCCTTATAAAAAAATCTCGAGGTTTTAGACTTTCAAGGTCATTACCTCAAGGTCAAGGTCACTGTGGCTATTTTAAGAAAAACTTTGTCATCGCTCTAGCGCCTACATTTCTTCACCAATTTCAATATATCTTCACACAAATGTTCCTTATAAAAAAATCTCGAGCGAGTTCGACTTTCAAGGTCATGACCTCAAGGTCAAGGTCACGACCTCAAGGTCAAGGTCACTGTGGCTATTTTTAGAAAAACTTTGTCATCGCTCTAGCGCCTACATTTCTCCACTGATTTCAATATAACTTCACACATGTTTCTTATGACAATATCTCGAGCGAGTTTGACTTTCAAGGTCATGACCTCAAGGTCAAGGTCACTGTGGCTATTTTTAGAAAAAATTTGTCATCACTCTAGCGCCTATATTTCTTCACCAATTTCAATATAACTTCACACAAATGTTCCTTATGACAATATCTCTAGCGAGTTTGACTTTCAAGGTCAAGGTCACTGTCTATTTTTAGAAAAAAATTTGTCATCAATCTAGCGCTTATATTTCTTCACCGATTTCAATATAACTTCACACAAATGTTCCTTATGACAATATCTCAAGCCATTTCGACTTTCAATGTCAAGGTCACAATGGCTATTTTCAGAAAAACTTTGTCATCGCTCTAGCGACTACATTTCTTCACTGATTTCAATATAACTTCACACAAATGTTCCTTATGACAATACCTTGAGCGAGTTTGACTTTGAAGGTCAAGGTCACTGGCTATTTTTAGAAAAACTTTGTCATGGCTCTAGCGCTTACATTTCTTCACATATTTCAGTATAACTTCACACAAATGTTCCTTATGACAATATCTCGAGCTATTTCAACTTTCAAGGTCAAGGTCACTGTGGCTATTTTTAGAAAAAACTTTGTCATCGCTCTAGTGCCTATATTTATTGATGGATGTTAATAGAACTTCACACAAATGTTTCTTATGATAATATCTCGAGTTGCTTTGACTTTCAAGGTCATGACCTCAAGGTCAAGGTCACTGGCTATTTTTAGAAAAACTTTGTCATCGCTCTACCGCCTACATTTATGATTTTAATATAATTTATGATTGATTTGACCCCCAGGTATTAGACTTCCTGCCTTGCCGTGGCCCTGGGGGCTCAATTCCCACTGGGCACATTGCCGCTGTGGTCTCTGTGCCCACTGGGAAGAGCTAAAGGAAGTACCACCCGTTTGCCGTGGGTGGCGTCCTGTAAGCCGGAAGAAGGGATCCTGGAGGTTGAGGGTTACCTGAGTTGGCGGTGCTTCAGGTACCCAACACGCCTCTTTGGCCTGGCTTTTCGGTGTAGACGGGTGGCCGTGCGGTCCGGCACGGTCAATCGGCTGGTCGCGCCGAGCCCTAGAGATACCGCTTTGCTTTCTCTTCAACTCTTTTTGTATCTTTCCTGATACCAACCATATGCCCATTTACCTTACCCTTTTCTGTCTTTTTATCTCTAGAAGGCGGTGGCTAAACGGATCAATCGTGTAGGCATTTTGTTTATACGAGTATATCTCACGTGTATCTCTAACACCTGCGAGTTGGATAACCACTCCATTATGGTGTTCCCTTGTAGGGCTCCACGGAGGGCGGAGAGCACTTGGGACGAAACTAGAATTTTCGCATCTAAACGTAAAAAAGACGAGGATTCATCCGAAACGGATGATCCCAGTCACCAATCTAGTCAACAGTCTAGTCAGCAGTCTGAAGCACCAAAGATCTTAAATTTTCCACGCTTCTTGGTTATGACATCAGTCGAAGAAACTCGCACTGTGTCAAGTTTATCGCCCTTTGTCATTGAAAAGAGTATTATGTCCATTGCCGGACACCCAAAAATCATAAGTCAGGTGATCTCCTCTTGGAAGTAGAGAGAGAACAGCAGGTTAAAAGCCTGCTTAGTACCACAAAGCTCTTTGATCTCAAGGTCAAGGTGTCTCTGCACAATACACTCAATTCGTGTAAAGGTGTCATCCGCAGCCCAGAGCTACGTCCTTGCACCGATGCAGAGATAATTGACAACTTGAGATCTAAGGGCGTCATTGCAGTACGTAACATCCAAGTTCGTAGAGATGGTGTATTAAAGCCAACAGGTACTTACGTGTTGACCTTTAATACACCAGTTCTGCCCAAGAAAATCAAAGTAGCATATCTTTTGGTTAACGTAGAGGTATATATACCAAACCCTCTCAGATGTTACTCATGTCAGGTTTTTGGCCACCACGAAAGTCGATGTCAGAAGAAACAACTTTGTCCAAACTGTGGTAAAGACAAACATGTTGATAATCATCAAAACTGTAAGAATGAGGCCAAATGCATCAATTGTGGTGGCAATCATGCTGTTTTCTCTCGAGATTGTCCGGCATGGAAAAAAGAAAAAGAAATTCTGTAAAATACCAAAGAGCGATAACCTTCCCAGAAGCGCGGAAAATTGTTGAGGATCGAAACGCAACACCAACCACCAGTTACGCCAGCATCACAAAGGGTGCTGGTGTAAAAGTGTCCAGCTCCGCAACACAGACTGTTGATTCATACATAGCTGAACTGAAAATATCTGGTGCATGGAGTAAATCCACTCCAGCGCCACAAAGTTCAACCAAGTTATCAAATGGCGCAATCCAGGTTGCTTCGGATCGGTCGACAGCGACCGTACCGAAGCCAGCGCCGCATGTAAAAGAGAAACTCGACTCCGGTCGAACTACTAAGGGATCTGAAGATCCGAAAAAGCAAATGTCTCAAAAACAAACAGACAGACAACGTAAAATGGAAAGAGACAATATAAAATTCCAGAACAGATTCGGATCTTTGAGTGACAGTGATATGGAGTTTGAAACTCCATCATCACCAAATGGCAATAACAGATCGAGGTCAGCAACACCACGAGCTGGTGGTAGCAGATCTATATCACCAATTACAGCTCCAATATAGTTTCTAGTCTTAATCTCTTCATAAAATGGATTTAAAACACAAAATAATACAATGGAATTGTCGAGGTCTTAAATCAAATTATAATGAACTCTTATTACTTATTTCGTTATTAAACCCATCGGTTTTTTGTTTGCAAGAAACTTTTTTAAAAACTGATGACAACATTGATGTCAGGGGTTTCAATACATACAACTATATCTATACTGATGGTAACAAACCATCTGGTGGCAGTTCAATTCTTGTTAAATCATGTTTACCACAAAGAGAGATCAAATTAAAAACAGACTTACAAGCTGTAGCAGTATCGGTTTCTTTGGATAAAGAAACTACAATATGCTCTTTATATATTCCGCCCTCATTTTCCCCCAGGTATTAGACTTCCTGCCTTGCCGTGGCCCTGGGGGCTCAATTCCCACTGGGCACGTTGCTGCTGTGGTCAATGTGCCCACTGGGAAGAGCTAAAGGAAGTACCACCCGTTTGCCGTGGGTGGCGTCCTGTAAACCGGAAGAAGGGATCCTGGAGGTTGAGGGTTACCTGAGGTGGCGGTGCTTCAGGTGCCCAACACGCCTCTTTGGCCTGGCTTTTCGGTGTAGACGGGTGGCCGTGCGGTCCGGCACGGTCAATCGGCTGGTCACGCCGAGCCCTAGAGATACCGCTTTGCTTTCTCTTCAACTCTTTTTGTATCTTTCCTGATACCAACCATATGCCCATTTACCTTACCCTTTTCTGTCTTTTTATCTCTAGAAGGCGGTGGCTTAACGGATCAATCGTGTAGGCATTTTGTTTATACGAGTATATCTCACGTGTATCTCTAACATCTGCGAGTTGGATAACCACTCCAGTATGGTGTTCCCTTGTAGGGCTCCACGGAGGGCGGAGAGCACTTGGGACGAAACTAGAATTTTTTTCTTATGGCTCCTGGAAAAAAACATAACCGCAAATCACCTAACCGCAAATCACCTAACCACAACGCACCTAAACGTAAAAAACAAGAAGATTCATCCGAATCGGATGAACACAGTCAACAATCCAGTCAGCAGTCAAGTCAACAATCTAGTCAGCAGTCTGCTGAACCAAATTTTGACAATGTTCCGCGTTTCTTGGTCGTTACGTCACTTGACGATACACGAACTGTATCTAGCCTTTCCCCCTTCGTCACCGAGAAAAGTATTCTCTCCATTGCCGGACACCCTAAGAGTATAAAACAACTCAAATCGGGTGATCTTCTCTTGGAAGTCGAGAAAAAACAGCAAGTGGTAAGCCTGCTAAACACCAACAAACTCTTTGATCTAAAAGTTAAAGTCGCTTTACATAACACGCTCAATTCATCTAAGGGAGTGATTCGCAGTCCAGAACTGCGTCCTTGCTCAGATGAAGAGATAGTCGATAACCTTAAGGATCAGGGAGTTGTTGGTGTTCGTAACATTCAAGTTCGTAGAAATGGTGTACTAAAACCAACAGCAACTTATGTGTTGACTTTTAATACACCAATTCTACCCAAGAAAATCAAAGTAGCATATCTTTCCATTAACGTAGAGGTATACATCCCAAACCCTCTTAGATGTTACTCTTGTCAGGCTTTTGGCCATCACGAAAGCAGATGTCAGAGAAAAAAACTCTGTCCTAATTGTGGTGAAGAAAAGCATGTTGATAATCACCTCAACTGCAAAAATGAACCCAAATGCGTAAATTGTGATGGCAAACATGCTGTTTTCTCTCGAGACTGTCCGGCGTGGAAAAAAGAAAAAGAAATACTTACCGTCAAATACCAAAGGGGGATAACATTCCCAGAAGCGCGGAAGATTGTCGAAGAGCGATACATAACACCAACCACCAGTTTCGCCAGCATCACAAAGGGTGCTGGTGTAAAATGTACCAGCTCCGCAACACAGACTGCTGAATCATACATTACTGAACTGAAAAAGTCTGGTGCATGGAGTAAATCCACTCCAGCACCACAAAGTTCAACCAATTTATCAAAAGGCGCAATCCAGGTTGCTTCGGATCGGTCGACAGCGACCGTACCGAAGCCAGCGCCGAATGTAAAAGAGAAACCCGACCCAGGTCGAACTAATAAGGGGTTGCAAGATCCGATAAAAAAACATCAATTGTCTCAAAGACAAACAGACAGACAACGTAAAATGGAAAGAGACAATATAAAATTTCAGAACAGATTCGGATCTTTGAGTGACAGTGATATGGAGTTGACTGAAACTCCATCATCACCAAGTGGCAATAACAGATCGAGGTCTGCCACACCACGAGCTGGTGGTAGCAGATCTATATCACCAATTGCACCTCCAAAAAAATAAAAATAAAAAATGAGTTCCTTTAAGAGCAATGAAAACATTCATAAGAAAGAAGATGGGTCATACTACGTAGTTTCGGCTAATAAAGCCTCATCAGTGACCCTGAAATGATCCGGCAAAGAAAGCCAGAGGAAACATACTGCAATTTTGCGAATTTCGAATAGGCAGTCGATTCAAAGACTGATATAAATCAAAATGGGGTCCAAATAATTAAAAACATGTCTAGAATATGAGTCTAAACTAACAATTTATTTCCGATTTCTCAGAATATTTACGCTGATCTCAAAGGACCAAAAGTAAAATATAAACTGCACTATGGTTGATGTACGGGGAGACGTTTTACGGCCGCCACACGGCACAACACCAGCTGCAGTGAAGGCAAATAAAAATAAAAAATGAGTTCCTTTAAGAGCAATGAAAACATTCATAAGAAAGAAGATGGGTCATACTACGTAGTTTCGGCTAATAAAGCCTCATCAGTGACCCTGAAATGATCCGGCAAAGAAAGCCAGAGGAAACATACTGCAATTTTGCGAATTTCGAATAGGCAGTCGATTCAAAGACTGATATAAATCAAAATGGGGTCCAAATAATTAAAAACATGTCTAGAATATGAGTCTAAACTAACAATTTATTTCCGATTTCTCAGAATATTTACGCTGATCTCAAAGGACCAAAAGTAAAATATAAACTGCACTATGGTTGATGTACGGGGAGACGTTTTACGGCCGCCACACGGCACAACACCAGCTGCAGTGAAGGCAAATAAAAATAAAAAATGAGTTCCTTTAAGAGCAATGAAAACATTCATAAGAAAGAAGATGGGTCATACTACGTAGTTTCGGCTAATAAAGCCTCATCAGTGACCCTGAAATGATCCGGCAAAGAAAGCCAGAGGAAACATACTGCAATTTTGCGAATTTCGAATAGGCAGTCGATTCAAAGACTGATATAAATCAAAATGGGGTCCAAATAATTAAAAACATGTCTAGAATATGAGTCTAAACTAACAATTTATTTCCGATTTCTCAGAATATTTACGCTGATCTCAAAGGACCAAAAGTAAAATATAAACTGCACTATGGTTGATGTACGGGGAGACGTTTTACGGCCGCCACACGGCACAACACCAGCTGCAGTGAAGGCAAATAAAAATAAAAAATGAGTTCCTTTAAGAGCAATGAAAACATTCATAAGAAAGAAGATGGGTCATACTACGTAGTTTCGGTCTGTCTCTGGTCGGGCTCATCGGAGTCTAACTGTTGGTTTTCTTTTGCTCCAGCATTTCAGTGGTTTCTTGCTGTCGAGTCCTCACCGTTGTCTCACCTCTGTGGTTCTTTGATTTCTGTGTTCACGGAGATGTTGCACTGATGAGTTAGGAGGCCTTCATGCGGACTGAACAAAATTTTTTGTCTAAATCGCGACGGAAGTAAGGGCGAGGATTGTGGCCACGTAAAATCGATTTAAGCCCCCCAGTGGAAATCTTCCACTGACCGTTCCAAGGCGGCTCTTCTGTGGCGATTTATTTATGTTGTTGTTTGTTACTTACTGTGTGTATCACTTGTGTCTTTTAATTTTGGATGGCCATATGGCCATTTTGTGGGAAAGTAACTGTCCATATGGCCTTCCTTTGTTTAGGTTTCCATTATGGTCTGGTCGCTTAATGTTTGTATTTCTTTCCCTTTGGTGTCTTTTATGGATGGAGTAAGTTAATTGTATCAATTCCTGATCTTTGTTTTACTTCTACTTTAAATATCTCTCCTTAAAATGGATTTAAAACACAAAATAATACAATGGAATTGTCGAGGTCTTAAATCAAATTATAATGAACTCTTATTACTTATTTCGCTACTAACCCCATCGGTGTTTTGTTTGCAAGAAACTTTTTTAAAAACTGATGACAACATAGATGTCAGGGGTTTCAATACATACAACTATATCTATTCTGATGGTAACAAACCATCTGGTGGCAGCTCAATTTTTGTTAAATCATGTTTACCACAAAGAGAGATCAAATTAAAAACCGACCTTCAAGCTGTAGCAGTATCGGTTTCTCTGGATAAAGAAACTACAATTTGCTCTCTATATATCCCACCCTCATTTTCTTTAAAGCCCGAACATCTTGACTCATTGCTGAGTCAACTTCCATCGCCATATCTTTTAGTTGGCGACTTCAATGGTCACAATATTCTATGGGGCTGTAAAGATGTCAATAACAGAGGAGCACTTGTCGAAGATTTTATTGCAAAGAACGATCTTTGCTTGATGAATGATAAATCTTATACTTACCTTCACCCTGCGACAGGTCATTTGTCTTCTTTAGATCTCTCTTTGTGTCACCCATCTCTCTTCTTGGACTATGACTGGTCTGTTCATGATGATCAGTGCGGAAGTGATCACTTTCCTGTTATAATAGAGAGCGTAAACGAACCAGATGAAGACTGTAACCAGAAATGGAAAATGAATAAAGCCGACTGGGAATTATTCCATAATTTATGTGAAGAAGAGTTATCAGTTGATCACTTAAATGAATCATCTGACATTGTTTCTGATTTCACAGATACACTTATTAACATATCAGAACAATGCATTCCAAAGACCTCCACAAATACTAAGAAAAGCAAGCCTTGGTTTAATAATGACTGTAAAGAAGCTATTAAAAAGCGTAAACAGGCTCTAAATAAGTTCTGCAAAAATCCCACTTCAGAAAAGCTCAACGACGTAAAAGTTTTTAGAGCTAAAGCTCGGCGAACAATCCGAGCTTCCAAACGAAAGTCATGGAGAGAATATGTCTCCAAATTGAACTATAAAACCCCCATTAAAAAGGTTTGGGATATGGTACGAAAAATTTCAGGAAAAACAAAGTCTTCTAGTTTTACACATTTAAATACTGAATTTGACACAATAGCTTCAACAAAAAAAGATATTTCAGATACTCTTGGTCACACATTTTTGAGAAATTCATCATCGCGTAATTATTCTGACACTTTTAGAAATTTCAAAAAGGACCAGGAGAAAAGAAAACTTAACTTCAAATCCCTTAATCACGAAGAATACAACAAACCATTTAACTTATCCGAACTCGTTGAAGCCATTGAAAAATCACATGATACGGCAACCGGCCCCGATGAAATTCATTATCAGATGCTTAAGCATCTGCCAAAAAGTTCTCTTACAACACTTTTAGATATCTTTAATAATATTTGGGAAACGGGGGTCTGTCCTGAGAGTTGGCGTGTAGCTACAGTTGTACCAATTCCGAAACCAGGGAAAGATCATGCAGAACCTACAAATTATCGTCCGATAGCTTTGACAAGTTGTTTGTGTAAAACATTGGAGAGAATGATAAACAAGAGATTAGTCTGGTACTTAGAGTCCAACAACCTCATTTCAGAATATCAATCGGGCTTTCGTTCGGAACGTAGTACCAATGACAATTTAATAAGACTAGAAACATTTATACGAGATGCTTTTATTAACAAAGAACACGTAGTGGCTGTCTTTTTCGACTTGGAGAAAGCATATGATACAACATGGCGTTATGGAATATTGAAAGATCTACATAACATTGGCTTAAGACGAAAACTTCCCAGTTTTATTGAAAGCTTTTTAGGGGAGAGCATGTTTCAGGTGCGTGTGGGGTCTACCCTGTCAGATTTCTATGATCAAGAACAGGGTGTCCCACAGGGTAGTATTCTTTCAACTACGCTATTTAACATCAAAATAAACAATATTGTACAATGTTTGGACGACAAAACTGATTGTTCATTGTATGTTGATGATTTTTGTATATGTTACCGTTCAAAAAATATGAAAACAATTGAACGAAAGTTACAACAAAATTTAAAAAGAATAGAAGAATGGACTGATAAAAATGGTTTCAAGTTCTCCAAGTCGAAAACGCAGTGTGTTCATTTTTGTAAACTACGGAAGAAACACGAACATCCTTCCCTGTTTTTATACGGATCACAAATTCCTGTTGTTGAAGAAGCCAAATTTCTTGGGGTCATATTTGATCAAAAGTTATCTTTAATTCCACATATTAAATATCTTAAAGCGAAATGCTTAAAAGCTTTGAATCTTTTGAAAGTTTTAGCTCATACAAGTTGGGGAGCAGATCGGTATACTTTATTACATCTTTACCGGTCTTTAATAAGATCTAAATTAGATTATGGGTCTGTTGTTTATGGTTCTGCCAGAAAGTCCTATTTAAAATCCTTGGATACTATCCATCACCAAGGCCTTCGTCTGGCCATGGGAGCCTTCCGTACTTCTCCCGTATTAAGCCTTTATGTAGAAGCAGGTGAACCATCTTTAACCTCGCGCAGAGAGAAACTTTCTCTTCAGTATGCTATCAGACTTGCTGCAAATCCATCTAACCCGGCATCCAAAATTTCATTTCGACCTCAATTTGTAGATAAGTATGAAACAAAACCCACAGCAATCAAACCTTTTGGATTACGTATTTTACCACTGCTGGAAAATTCAGGTATCGACCTTAAAAATATTCAAAAACATGAAACCGCCGAAGTTCCATCTTGGTGTATTAAACAACCTTCTATTCTGTTCGACATGATGGAAAAAAATCCGAATCAAATCCAATACTTCTCAAACAAAACTTTCAGGTACTGCAGTCACGTTACAATGATTACCAGCAAGTCTATACTGATGGTTCCAAAGAAGGAGATAAAGTTGGCTGTGCGTATGTTTCTAAAGATACGCACAAAACCATGCGCCTTGTCCAATGAATATGCTGACAAGAAAGCAAAGGAATCGCTCAATCTTGATCCATCTGTTTTTAAAATTCCTTTTAACAATTTTAAACCATTTATCAACAGATACATCTTGTCGGAATAGCAAGGCGAATGGGACCGTGCAATAAATAACAAACTCCATGCCATTAAACCTGTCGTTAGTACAAAATGCTCTCCTCCACAGTTTTCCAGAAAAGAGGACGTAGTATTAACACGACTGCGCATCGGCCATACTAGAGTTACTCATTCTTATATTTTTAATGGTGATGATCAGCCTTCTTGTGTAGGTTGTGATCAGCCATTCACTGTGAAACATATCTTAATTGACTGTGTTGACTTTTCACCCTCACGTATTTTATATTTCAAAGCTGACACTTTGCAACAACTGTTTCGAGATGTACCTGTTGATAATATTATTTTATTCTTAAAAGAAATTGGACTTTTTCATAAGATTTAACTGTTTCAGATTTTTATACATTATCATTCTGACTTTTTACTTTTAATATCATCATAATTATTCATGCCGTTTAACCATCAACCGTTTGACGCTTATGACCCACAAAGAGGGTTGACGCGTCGTTAAACACGAAATCATCATCATCATCCGAGCCATATTGGCATTGTCGGCAATGAATATGCTGACAAGAAAGCAAAGGAATCGCTCAATCTTGATCCATCTGTTTTTAAAATTCCTTTTAACAATTTTAAACCATTTATCAACAGATACATCTTGTCGGAATGGCAAGGCGAATGGGACCATGCAATAAATAACAAACTCCATGCCATTAAACCTGTCGTTAGTACAAAATGCTCTCCTCCACAGTTTTCCAGAAAAGAGGACGTAGTATTAACACGACTGCGCATCGGCCATACTAGAGTTACTCATTCTTATATTTTTAATGGTGATGATCAGCCTTCTTGTGTAGGTTGTGATCAGCCATTCACTGTGAAACATATCTTAATTGACTGTGTTGACTTTTCACCCTCACGTATTTTATATTTCAAAGCTGACACTTTGCAACAACTGTTTCGAGATGTACCTGTTGATAATATTATTTTATTCTTAAAAGAAATTGGACTTTTTCATAAGATTTAGCTGTTTCAGATTTTTATACATTATCATTCTGACTTTTTACTTTTAATATCATCATAATTATTCATGCCGTTTAACCATCAACCGTTTGACGCTTATGACCCACAAAGAGGGTTGACGCGTCGTTAAACACGAAATCATCATCATCATCATCACCGCCCTCATTTTCTTTAAAGCCCGAACATCTTGACTCATTGCTGAGTCAGCTTCCATCCCCATATCTTTTAGTTGGCGACTTCAATGGTCAAAATATTCTATGGGGCTGTAAAGATATCAATAACAGAGGAGCACTTGTTGAAGATTTTATTGCAAAGAGCGATCTTTGCTTGATGAATGATAAATCTTATACTTACCTTCACCCTGCGACAGGTCATTTGTCTTCTTTAGATCTCTCTTTGTGTCACCCATCTCTCTTCTTGGACTATGACTGGTCTGTTCATGATGATCAGTGCGGAAGTGATCACTTCCCTGTTATAATTGAGAGCGTAAACGAACCAGATGAGGACTGTAACCAGAAATGGAAAATGAATAAAGCCGACTGGGAATTATTCCATAATTTATGTGAAGAAGAGTTATCAATTGATCATTTTAATGAATCATCCGACATTGTTTCTGATTTCACAGATAAACTTATTAACATATCAGAACAATGCATTCCAAAGACCTCCACAAATACTAAGAAAAGCAAGCCTTGGTTTAATAATGACTGTAAAGAAGCTATTAAAAAGCGTAAACAGGCTCTAAATAAGTTCTGCAAAAATCCCACTTCAGAAAAGCTCAACGACGTAAAAGTTTTTAGAGCTAAAGCTCGGCGAACAATCCGAGCTTCCAAACGAAAGTCATGGAGAGAATATGTCTCCAAATTGAACTATAAAACCCCCATTAAAAAGGTTTGTGATATGGTACGAAAAATTTCAGGAAAAACAAAGTCTTCTATTTTTACACATTTAAATACTGAATTTGACACAATAGCTTCAACAAAAAAAGATATTTCAGATACTCTTGGGCACACATTCTTGAGAAATTCATCATCGCGTAATTATTCTGACACTTTTAGAAATTTCAAAAAGGACCAAGAGAAAAGAAATCTAAACTTTAAATCCCTTAATCACGAAGAATACAACAAACCTTTTAACTTATCCGAACTCGTTGAAGCCATTGAAAATCACATGATACGGCAACCGGCCCCGATGAAATTCATTATCAGATGCTTAAGCATCTGCCAAAAAGTTCTCTTACAACACTTTTAGATATCTTTAATAATATTTGGGAAACGGGGATCTGTCCTGAGAGCTGGCGTGTAGCTACAGTTGTACCAATTCCGAAACCAGGGAAAGATCATGCAGAACCTACAAATTATCGTCCGATAGCTTTGACAAGTTGTTTGTGTAAAACATTGGAGAGAATGATAAACAAGAGATTAGTCTGGTACTTAGAGTCCAACAACCTCATTTCAGAATATCAATCGGGCTTTCGTTCGGAACGTAGTACCAATGACAATTTAATAAGACTAGATACATTTATACGAGATGCTTTTATTAACAAAGAACACGTAGTAGCTGTCTTTTTCGACTTG
Organism: Lucinisca nassula; assembly: GCA_963580285.1. Taxonomy (NCBI): domain Eukaryota; kingdom Metazoa; phylum Mollusca; class Bivalvia; order Lucinida; family Lucinidae; genus Lucinisca; species Lucinisca nassula. The sequence goes on from OY757020.1 coordinate 52,322,889, forward strand.
GAGAAAGCATATGATACAACATGGCGTTATGGAATATTGAGAATATTGAGGGATCTACATAATATTGGCTTAAGAGGAAAACTTCCCAGTTTTATTGAAAGCTTTTTAGGGGAGAGCATGTTTCAGGTGCGTGTGGGGTCTACCGTGTCAGATTTCTATGATCAAGAACAGGGTGTCCCACAGGGTAGTATTCTTTCAACTACGCTATTTAACATCAAAATAAACAATATTGTACAATGTTTGGACGACAAAACTGATTGTTCATTGTATGTTGACGATTTTTGTATATGTTACCGTTCAAAAAATATGAAAACAATTGAACGAAAGATACAACAAAATTTAAAAAGAATAGAAGAATGGACTGATAAAAATGGTTTCAGGTTCTCCAAGTCGAAAACGCAGTGTGTTCATTTTTGTAAACTACGGAAGAAACACGAACATCCTTCCCTGTTTTTATACGGATCACAAATTCCTGTTGTTGAAGAAGCCAAATTTCTTGGGGTCATATTTGATCAAAAGATATCTTTTATTCCCCATATTAAATATCTTAAAGCGAAATGCTTAAAAGCTTTGAATCTTTTGAAAGTTTTAGCTCATACAAGTTGGGGAGCAGATCGGTATACTTTATTACATCTTTACCGGTCTTTACTTCTACTTTTAATAAGATCTAAATTAGATTATGGGTCTGTTGTTTATGGTTCTGCCAGAAAGTCCTATTTAAAATCCTTGGATACTATCCATCACCAAGGCCTTCGTCTGGCCATGGGAGCCTTCCGTACTTCTCCCGTATTAAGCCTTTATGTAGAAGCAGGTGAACCATCTTTAACCTCGCGCAGAGAGAAACTTTCTCTTCAGTATGCTATTAGACTTGCTGCAAATCCATCTAACCCGGCATCCAAAATTTCATTTCCACCTCAATTTGTAGATAGGTATGAAACTAAACCCACAGCAATTAAACCTTTTGGATTACGTATTTTACCACTGCTGGAAAATTCAGGTATCGACCTTAAAAATATTCAAAAACATGAATCGGCCGAAGTTCCATCTTGGTGTATTAAAACACCTTCTATTCTGTTCGACTTACATGATGGCAAAAAATCCGAATCAAATCCAATACTTCTCAAACAAAACTTTCAGGTACTGCAGTCACGTTACAATGATTACCAGCAAGTCTATACTGTAACTTATATTTCAAAGCTGACACTTTGCAACAACTATTTCGAGATGTACCTGTTGATAATATTATTTTATTCTTAAAAGAAATTGGACTTTTTCATAAGATTTAACTGTTTCAGATGTTTATACATTATCATTCTGACTTTTTACTTTTAATATCATCATAATTATTCATGCCGTTTAACCATTAACCGTTTGACGCTTATGACCCACAAAGAGGGTTGACGCGTCGTTAAACACGAAATCATCATCATCATCATTATGATTGATTTGAAGTACATTTGTAATATTTTTAGCTCACCTGGGCCGAAGGCTCCAGGGGAGCTTTTAGTATAACTGGTCATCCGTCGTCTGTCCGTCACCACCTTTGACCAGTTATATCTCTGCAGCCTGCAGGCTTATCTCAATCATTTCTTATCTGTAGCATGCCTTGGGTGGGGCAACGAAGAATTTAGCTTTTTATCAAAATTGACTGAAAACTTTGGTTGCTATGGCAATTCCAATTTCCCATAGACTTACAATGGAATATGCTTGTCATCACCGTAGCACCTTCAGTTTTGATCGGATCTTTCTGAAACTTATATGTAAGGTGGCTGCCCCCAGGTATTAGACTTCCTGCCTTGCCGTGGCCCTGGGGGCTCAATTCCCACTGGGCACATTGCCGCTGTGGTCTTTGTGCCCACTGGGAAGAGCTAAAGGAAGTACCACCCGTTTGCCGTGGGTGGCGTCCTGTAAGCCGGAAGAAGGGATCCTGGAGGTTGAGGGTTACCTGAGGTGGCGGTGCTTCAGGTTCCCAACACGCCTCTTTGGCCTGGCTTTTCGGTGTAGACGGGTGGCCGTGCGGTCCGGCACGGTCAATCGGCTGGTCACGCCGAGCCCTAGAGATACCACTTTGCTTTCTCTTCAACTCTTTTTGTATCTTTCCTGATACCAACCATATGCCCATTTACCTTAACCTTTTCTGTCTTTTTATGTCTAGAAGGCGGTGGCAAAACGGATCAATCGTGTAGGCATTTTGTTTATGCGAGTATATCTCACGTGTATCTCTAACACCTGCGAGTTGGATAACCACTCCATTATGGTGTTCCCTTGTAGGGCTCCACGGAGGGCGGAGAGCACTTGGGACGAAACTAGGAATTTTTTCTCATGGAAAAAAACACAACCGCACCCACGCACCTAACCGCAACGCACCTAAACGTAAAAAAGACGAGGATTCATCCGAATCGGATGAACACAGTCAAAATTCCAGTCAGCAGTCAAGTCAACAATCAAGTCAGCAGTCTGCTGAACCAAACTTTGACAATGTTCCGCGTTTCTTGGTCGTCACGTCGCTTGACGATACACGAACTGTGTCAAGCCTTTCTCCCTTTGTTATCGAGAAAAGTATTGTCGCCATAGCCGGACACCCAAAGAGTATTAAATCACTCAAATCAGGTGACCTTCTCTTGGAACTCGAGAGAAAACCGCAAATTGTAAGCCTGCTCGCCACCAAAAAACTCTTTGATCTTTCGGTACAAATATCTCTTCACAACACACTAAACTCATCTAAAGGAGTGATTCGCAGTCCAGAATGCGTCCTTGTTCAGACGAAGAGATCATTGATAACCTGAAAGATCAAGGGGTTATTGGTGTTCGTAACATCAAAGTCCGTAGAAATGGTGTACTAAAACCAACAGCAACTTATGTGTTGACTTTTAATACACCAATTCTACCCAAGAAAATCAAAGTAGCATATCTTTCCATTAACGTAGAGGTATACATCCCAAACCCTCTTAGATGTTACTCTTGTCAGGCTTTTGGCCATCACGAAAGCAGATGTCAGAGAAAACAACTCTGTCCTAATTGTGGTGAAGAAAAGCATGTTGATAATCACCTCAACTGCAAAAATGAACCCAAATGCGTAAATTGTGATGGCAAACATGCTGTTTTCTCCCGAGACTGTCCGGCGTGGAAAAAAGAAAAAGAAATACTCACCGTCAAATACCAAAGGGGGATAACATTCCCAGAAGCGCGGAAGATTGTCAAAGAGCGATACATAACACCAACCACCAGTTTCGCCAGCATCACAAAAGGTGCTGGTGTAAAATGTACCAGCTCCGCAACACAGACTGCTGAATCATACATTGCTGAACTGAAAAAGTCTGGTGCATGGAGTAAATCCACTCCAGCACCACAAAGTTCAACCAATTTATCAAAAGGCGCAATCCAGGTTGCTTCGGATCGGTCGACAGCGACCGTACCGAAGCCAGCGCCGAATGTAAAAGAGAAACCCGACTCAGGTCGAACTAATAAGGGGTCGCAAGATCCGATCAAAAAACATCAATTGTCTCAAAGACAAACAGACAGACAACGTAAAATGGAAAGAGACAATATAAAATTTCAGAACAGATTCGGATCTTTGAGTGACAGTGATATGGAGTTGACTGAAACTCCATCATCACCAAGTGGCAATAACAGATCGAGGTCTGCCACACCACGAGCTGGTGGTAGCAGATCTATATCACCAATTGCACCTCCATAATAGTTTCTAGTGTTTAAATATCTCTCCTTAAAATGGATTTAAAACACAAAATAATACAATGGAATTGTCGAGGTCTTAAATCGAATTATAATGAACTCTTATTACTTATTTCGCTACTAACCCCATCGGTGTTTTGTTTGCAAGAAACTTTTTTAAAAATTAATGACAACATAGATGTCAGGGGTTTCAATACATACAACTATATCTATTCTGGTGGTAACAAACCATCTGGTGGCAGTTCAATTTTTGTTAAATCATGTTTACCACAAAGAGATATCAAATTAAAAACAGACCTACAAGCTGTAGCAGTATCGGTTTCTCTGGATAAAGAAACTACAATTTGCTCTCTATATATCCCACCCTCATTTTCTTTAAAGCCCGAACATCTTGACTCATTGCTGAGTCAACTTCCTTCGACATATCTTTTAGTTGGCGACTTCAATGGTCACAATATTCTTTGGGGCTGTAAATATATCAATAACAGAGGAGCACTTGTTGAAGATTTTATTGCAAAGAACGATCTTTGCTTGATGAATGATAAATCGTATACTTACCTTCACCCTGCGACAGGTCATTTGTCTTCTTTAGATCTCTCTTTGTGTCACCCATCTCTCTTCTTGGACTATGACTGGTCTGTCCATGATGATCAGTGCGGAAGTGATCACTTCCCTGTTATAATTGAGAGTGTAAACGAACCAGATGGGGACTGTAACCAGAAATGGAAAATGAATAAAGCCGACTGGGAATTATTCCATAATTTATGTGAAGAAGAGTTATCAATTGATCATTTTAATGAATCATCCGACATTGTTTCTGATTTCACAGATACACTTATTAACATATCAGAACAATGCATTCCAAAGATACAACATGGCGTTATGGAATATTGAAAGATCTACATAACATTGGCTTAAGAGGAAAACTTCCCAGTTTTATTGAAAGCTTTTTAGGGGAGCGCATGTTTCAGGTGCGTGTGGGGTCTACCGTGTCAGATTTCTATGATCAAGAACAGGGTGTCCCACAGGGTAGTATTCTTTCAACTACGCTATTTAACATCAAAATAAACAATATTGTACAATGTTTGGACAACAAAACTGATTGTTCATTGTATGTTGATGATTTCTGTATATGTTACCGTTCAAAAAATATGAAAACAATTGAACGAAAGTTACAACAAAATTTAAAACGAATAGAAGAATGGACTGATAAAAATGGTTTCAAGTTCTCCAAGTCGAAAACGCAGTGTGTTCATTTTTGTAAACTACGGAAGAAACACGAACATCCTTCCCTGTTTTTATACGGATCACAAATTCCTGTTGTTGAAGAAGCCAAATTTCTTGGGGTCATATTTGATCAAAAGTTATCTTTTATTCCCCATATTAAATATCTTAAAGCGAAATGCTTAAAAGCTTTGAATCTTTTGAAAGTTTTAGCTCATACAAGTTGGGGAGCAGATCGGTATACTTTATTACATCTTTACCGGTCTTTAATAAGATCTAAATTAGATTATGGGTCTGTTGTTTATGGTTCTGCCAGAAAGTCCTATTTAAAATCCTTGGATACTATCCATCACCAAGGCCTTCGTCTGGCCATGGGAGCCTTCCGTACTTCTCCCGTATTAAGCCTTTATGTAGAAGCAGGTGAACCATCTTTAACTTCGCGCAGAGAGAAACTTTCTCTTCAGCATGCTATTAGACTTGCTGCAAATCCATCTAACCCGGCATCCAAAATTTCATTTCCACCTCAATTTGTAGATAAGTATGAAACAAAACCCACAGCAATCAAACCTTTTGGATTACGTATTTTACCACTGCTAGAAAATTCAGGTATCGACCTTAAAAATATTCAAAAACATGAAACGGCCGAAGTTCCATCTTGGTGTATTAAAAAACCTTCTATTCTGTTCGACTTACATGATGGCAAAAAATCCGAATCAAATCCAATGCTTCTCAAACAAAACTTTCAAGTACTGCACTCACGTTACAATGATTACCAGCAAGTCTATACTGATGGTTCCAAAGAAGGAGATAAAGTTGGTTGTGCGTATGTTTCTAAAGATACGCACAAAACCATGCGCCTTCCAGATGGTTCATCTATTTTTACAGCTGAAGCCAAAGCAATAGACCTAGCTTTAGATTTTATCAGTTCTTCAACAATTCAAAAAGCAATTATATTTTCTGATTCACTTTCTGTGCTTAAGGCTTTAGACCATTCATCATCTAAAAATCCTCAAATTCAAAAATTGATCGAAAAACATCATGAAATTTCTAAAACACACCAAATCTTATTTTGTTGGCTTCCGAGCCATATTGGCATTGTCGGCAATGAATATGCTGACAAGAAAGCAAAGGAATCGCTCAATCTTGATCCATCTGTTTTTAAAATTCCTTTTGATAATTTTAAACCATTTATCAACAGATACATCTTGTCGGAATGGCAAGGCGAATGGGACCGTGCAATAAATAACAAACTTCATGCCATTAAACCTGCCGTTAGTACAAAATGCTCTCCTCCACAGTTTTCAAGAAAAGAGGACGTAGTATTAACACGACTGCGCATCGGCCATACTAGAGTTACTCATTCTTATATTTTTAATGGTGATGATCAGCCTTCTTGTGTAGGTTGTGATCAGCCATTCACTGTGAAACATATCTTAATTGACTGTGTTGACTTTTCACCTCACGTATTTTATATTTCAAAGCTGACACTTTGCAACAACTGTTTCAAGATGTACCTGTTGATAATATTATTTTATTCTTAAAAGAAATTGGACTTTTTCATAAGATTTAACTGTTTCAGATTTTTATACATTATCATTCTGACTTTTTACTGTTAATATCATCATAATTACTCATGCCGTTTAAGCATTAACCGTTTGACGCTTATGACCCACAAAGAGGGTTGACGCGTCGTTAAACACGAAATCATCATCATCATGTAAGGTGGCTGAGGATAAAAGCTCGGATGAGTTCGAAAACCGGCCAAGTCAGCCCATTAATGATAGGGTTACAACCCTTTGATTGCTGAAAATGCCGATTTTTGACCTTGTCATCACAATAGCCCCTTCAGTTTTGATCGGATCTTTCTGAAACTTATATGTAAGGTTACTGGGGATAAAAGCTCGGATGAGTTCGAAAACAGGCCAATTCGGCCTATTGATTATAGAGTTACGTCCCTTTGATTGCTGAAAATGCAGATATTTGACCTTGTCATCACTGTAGCCCCTTCAGTTTTGTTCGGATCTTTCCGAAACTTATATGTAAGGTGGCTGGGGATAAAAACTTGGATGAGTTCGAAAACCGGCCTAGTTGGTCCATTTATCACAGAGTAACGTCCCTTTGATTGCTGAAAATGACGATTTTTGACCTTGTCATCACCATAGCCCTTTCAGTTTTGAACGGATCTTTCTGAAACTTATATGTAAGATGGCTGGGGATAAAACCTTGGATGAGTTTGAATACCGGCCAAGTTGGCCCATTTATCATAGATTTACGTCCCTTTGATTGCTGAAAATGCCGATTTTTACACTGTCATCACCATAGCCCCTTCAGTTTTGATCGGATCTTTCTGAAACTTATATGTAAGGTGGCTGGGGGTAAAAACTTGGATGAGTTCGAAAACAGACCAAATAGGCCCATTTATCTTAGAGTAACGCCCCTTTGATTGCTGAAAATGCTGATTATTTACCTTGTCATCACCGTAGTCCTTTCAGTTTTGATCGAATCTTTCTGAAACTTATATGTAACGTGGCTGGGGATAAAATCTCGGATGAGTTCGAAAACCGGCCAAGTTTGTCCATTTATCACAGAGAAACGTCCCTTTGATTGCTGAATATGACGATTTTTGACCTTGTCATCACAGTAGCCCTTTCAGTTTTGATCGGATCTTTCTGAAACTTATATGTAAGGTGACTGGGGATAAAACCTTGGATGAGTTTGAATACGTGCCAAGGTGGCCAATTTATCATAGAGTTATGTCCCTTTGATGGCTGAAAATGTCGATTTTTGACCTTGTCATCACCGTAGCCGCTTCAGTTTTGATTGGATCTTTCTGAAACTTATATGTAAGGTGACTGGGGATAAAACCTAGAATGAGTTCGAATACCGGGCAAGTTGGCCCATTTATCATAGATTTACGTCCCTTTGATTGCTGAAAATGCCGATTTTTGACCTTGTCATCACCATAGCCCTTTCAGTTTTGATCGGATCTTTCTGAAACTTATATGTAAGGTGGCTGGGGATAAAAACTTGGATGAGTTCGAAAACCGGCCAAGTTGGTCCATTTATCACAGAGTAATGTCCCTTTGATTGCTGAAAATGAAGATTTTTGACCTTGTCATCACCGTAGCCCTTTCAGTTTTGATCGGATCTTTCTGAAACTTATATGTAAGGTGGCTGGGGATAAAACCTTGGATGAGTTCGAATACCGGCCAAGGTGGCCTATTGATCATAGAATTAGGCCCCTTTGATTGCTGAAAATGCCGATTTTTGACCTGGTCATCACCATAGCCCCTTCAGTTTTGATCGGATCTTTCTGAAACTTATAATGTAAGGTGGCTGGGGATAAAATCTCGGATGAGTTAGAAAACAGGCCAAGCCAGCCCATTTATCATAGAGTTATGTCCCTTTGATGGCTGAAAATGTTGATTTTTGACATTGTCATCACCGTAGCCCCTTCAGTTTTGATCAGATTTTTCTGAAACTTATATACAAGGTGGCTTGGGATAAAACCTCGGATGAGTTCGAAAACTGGCCAAGTCGGCCCATTTATTTTAGAGTAACATCCCTTTGATTGCTAAAAATGCCAAATTTTGACCTTGTCATCACCGTAGCCCCTTCAGTTTTGATCGGATCGTTCTTAAACTTATATGTAAGGTGGCTGGAAATAAAACCTGGGATGAGTTTTAATACTGGTCAAGTCAGCACATTTATCATAGAGTTACATGCCTTTGATTGCTTAAAATGCCTATTTTAGACCTTGTTAGCACTGCGTCCCCTTCAGTTTTGATCAGATCTTTGTGAAACTTACAAACAAATAAGTCAGGCAGAAAAGCTCGGAGGAGTTTGAACACTCGTGAGGTTTGCCTATTTGTCACAGAGTAACATGCGTTTGATTGCAGCAGTTAATTGCTTATTTTTTAACTTGTCATCACCATAACCCCATCTGTTTATATCGGATCTTCTCAGCAAGTCAGGAATAAAAGCTTGAAAACTGGTGAGGTCAGCCTATTTATCATAGAGTTACATTCTACTTGGCACATCCTGAAACTTTGAATCTGTTAGCTCAGGTGAGCGATACAGGACCAGCTTGGTCCTCTTGTTTATGAATGCCATCTGGCGGGGGCATCCGTGTCCTATGGACACTTTTTCTAGTTAACATTTAGCTTACCCTATACACTAGTTTTACCCTTGCTTACCACAACCTAATGTACGCATAGCAATATGGATATACATGCGGCAGTGAAATAATACTAACAAGGAGCATGACCCTTACTAACCCCATGTTTGTTTGATTTGATCTTTAACGTCCACATCAATACTGTAAAGGTCATTTTGAACACAAGATGAAGAAAGTGATGAGACACTGATTGCAATCATGATCAATCAACATCCCCACTAGAGGAGTTATGCGCAAATGTCACATACTCCCTCTGCACATCCATTCCTGCAGTCGTAAGCATAACTGGATAAACATTAATTATAAATGATCTCAACAAACATATCAATTTCTGCAGCCTTTAACAGAATTAACATTCCACAGTCTTATTGAAAGCTTTTTAGGGGAGCGTATGTTTCAAGTGCGTGTGGGGTCTACTCTGTCAGATTTCTACGATCAAGAACAGGGTGTCCCACAGGGTAGTAGTCTTTCAACTACGCTATTTAACATCAAAATAAACAATATTGTACAATGTTTAGACGACAAAACTGATTGTTCCTTGTATGTTGACGATTTCTGTATATGTTACCGTTCAAAAAACATGAAAACAATTGAACGAAAGTTGCAACAAAATTTAAAAAGAATAGAAGAATGGACTGATAAAAATGGTTTCAAGTTCTCCAAGTCGAAAACGCAGTGTGTTCATTTTTGTAAGCTACGGAAGAAACATGAACACCCTTCCTTGTTTTTATACGGATCACAAATTCCTGTTGTTGAAGAAGCCAAATTTCTTGGGGTCATATTTGATCAAAAGTTATTTTTTATTCCCCATATTAAATATCTTAAAGCGAAATGCTTAAAAGCTTTGAATCTTTTGAAAGTTTTAGCCCATACAAGTTGGGGAGCAGATCGGTACACTTTATTACATCTTTACCGGTCTCTGATAAGATCTAAATTAGATTATGGGTCTGTTGTTTATGGTTCTGCCAGAAAGTCTTATTTAAAATCTTTGGATACTATTCATCATCAAGGCCTTCGTTTGGCTATGGGAGCCTTCCGTACTTCTCCCGTATTAAGCCTTTATGTAGAAGCAGGTGAACCATCTTTAACCTCGCGCAGAGAGAAACTTTCTCTTCAGTATGCTATTAGACTTGCTGCAAATCAATCTAACCCGGCATTCCAAATTTCATTTCCACCTGAATTTGAAGATAAGTATGAAACAAAACCCACAGCAATCAAACCTTTTGGATTACGAATTTTACCACTGCTAGAAAATTCAGGTATCGACCTTAAAAATATTCAAAAACATGAAACGGCCGAAGTTCCATCTTGGTGTATTAAAAAACCTTCTATTCTGTTCGACTTACATGATGGCAAAAAATCCGAATCAAATCCAATACTTCTCAAACAAAACTTTCAGGTACTGCAGTCACGTTACAATGATTACCAGCAAGTCTATACTGATGGTTCCAAAGAAGGAGATAAAGTTGGTTGTGCGTATGTTTCTAAAGATACGCACAAAACCATGCGCCTTCCAGATGGTTCATCTATTTTTACAGCTGAAGCCAAAGCAATAGACTTAGCTTTAGATTTTATCAGTTCTTCAACAATTCAAAAAGCAATTCTATTTTCTGATTCACTTTCTGTGCTTAAGGCTTTAGACCATTCATCATCTAAAAATCCTCAAATTCAAAAATTGATCGAAAAACATCATGAAATTTCTAAAACACACCAAATCTTATTTTGTTGGCTTCCGAGCCATATTGGCATTGTCGGCAATGAATATGCTGACAAGAAAGCAAAGGAATCGCTCAATCTTGATCCATCTGTTTTTAAAATTCCCTTTAATAATTTTAAACCATTTATCAACAGATACATCTTGTCGGAATGGCAAGGCGAATGGGACCGTGCAATAAATAACAAACTCCATGCCATTAAACCTGTCGTTAGTACAAAATGCTCTCCTCCACAGTTTTCCAGAAAAGAGGACGTAGTATTAACACGACTGCGCATCGGCCATACTAGAGTTACTCATTCTTATATTTTTAATGGTGATGATCAGCCTTCTTGTGTAGGTTGTGATCAGCCATTCACTGTGAAACATATCTTAATTGACTGTGTTGACTTTTCACCCTCACGTATTTTATATTTCAAAGCTGACACTTTGCAACAACTGTTTCGAGATGTACCTGTTGATAACATTATTTTATTCTTAAAAGAAATTGGTCTTTTTCATAAGATTTAACTGTTTCAGATTTTTATATATATCATTCTGACTTGTTACTTTTAATATCGTCTTGTTTATTCATGCCGTTTAACCATTAACCGACTGACGCTTATGACCCACCAAGAGGGTTGACGCGTCGTTAAACACGAAATCATCATCATCATCATTTGTTGGCTTCCGAGCCATATTGGCATTGTCGGAAATGAATATGCTGACAAGAAAGCAAAGGAATCGCTCAATCTTGATCCATCTATTTTTAAAATTCCTTTTAATAATTTTAAACCCTTTATCAACAGATACATCTTGTCGGAATGGCAAGGCGAATGGGACCGTGCAATAAATAACAAACTTCATGCCATTAAACCTGTCGTTAGTACAAAATGCTCTCCTCCACAGTTTTCAAGAAAAGAGGACGTAGTATTAACACGACTGCGCATCGGCCATACTAGAGTTACTCATTCTTATATTTTTAATGGTGATGATCAGCCTTCTTGTGTAGGTTGTGATCAGCCATTCACTGTGAAACATATCTTAATTGACTGTGTTGACTTTTCACCCTCACGTATTTTATTTTTCAAAGCTGACACTTTGCAATCACTGTTTCAAGATGTACCTGTTGATAATATTATTTTATTCTTAAAAGAAATTGGACTTTTTCATAAGATTTAACTGTTTCAGATTTTTATACATTATCATTCTGACTTTTTACTTTTAATATCATCATAATTATTCATGCCGTTTAAACATTAACCGTTTGACGCTTATGACCCACAAACAGGGTTGACGCGTCGTTAAACACGAAATCATCATCATCAACCTAACATTCAATACCAAGCTGGTATTCATACCCAGTGTAACAGCTTAATTAATTTCAAAACAAATCTCTCATTAACAAAGTGCTGATTAACTGACGTAGATGAAACGTCGTCGCGTTGACGTGCTTGACCGCTTGTCGTATGCTCATTGTCACAGGTAGCTTAAAACCAATTGTCTTTCTTTATATACTCCCAGCGGCCCTCGCGGACATTCTAGGCAGGTGTGTATTTTCCATACACTCCAGTTTTGCACGATGGAAGCCTACACAGTAACCATGTGTCTATGGTAGGGTTCTTTAACCTGCACAGGGGATGGTTCTCCCTGCACAGGGGGACCTCCAGTTAACGTCCCGATCCTAAGGACGGTGCACTTTATGACAGTCATCCCTGCAAATGATGCCAATGGAGCATGTTCGGACACCGAAATTTTATCGCCGCTGCCGGGGATCGAACCCGGGACCTCTAGCATCAGAGCCAAATGCACTAACCACTGAGCTATCACGCAGATTGAAGCCAAATAATCCAGAAATTTAACTAAATAGAGAAAAAGGCTAGCTATTATCCGAAAGCAATTATAAAATTCAGTTTTATAGAGGAGGGTGTGACTAACGACTTTAGAACGCATGTGATCTAACGTTGTCGACGACGGTGACATTAAACCGTTACGTTGATCTACGGTCGTCATTGCATAGCATTTTTAATATAAATACAAGGCAAAGCAAATACCAGGCTTGATTTTAACAAATAAGAATGGGGTTCACAAGCAAGGCTGGTATTGTTTCTCAGCTTGGCATTCAATCCTAAGCCTAACAGTGAACACCAAGCTCATATTTCAAGGCTGGTATTGTTTCTTAGCTTGGCATTCAACACCAAGCTGGTATTTCAAGGCAGCTTGGCATTCATTTCTAGGCCTCACATTCAACACCAGACTTGTATTCAAGCGGCATTCAATCCTAGGCCTAACATTCAACACCAAGCCCTAATATTTCAAGGCTGGTATTGTTTCTTAGCTTGGCATTCAATCCTAGGCCTAACATTCAATACCAAGCTGGTATTCAATCCCAGGGCGGGAATTCGATTTTGCGGTCTGCTTATGTTAAAGAAAGGACTTGGTGGTCCAGGGGAACAATAAACTGATTAACCGAACCAGCTTTAATGACGTTAATACCCAGCATGTTTATGTTGTTGTCAAATTAATGTGCCTGCAACATGTGTTATAAGTGCTGTGTTACACTATCCAGTGGGTAAGAGAGCTAGCTCTTTATCATTAGGTCTCACACCCCTGTGGTTCGCGCCTCGTTTGGAACACACGTGACCAACGGAAGGTCAGGTACTTTATATCCAGGTTTTCTGGTTTCCGCTCACATCGACTCGAAATAAGTGAAATAATCTTGAAAGGAACGTGAAACCGACAAAAAAAGACAATGTGTTAGATTAATTTACATTTTACAGCTATAAAAATGAAAGATTTCAGATGAAAAATAGTGCTATAACTGTTATATCTGCTCAAAACGTAGATTGTGGGTATTCGTTAGAACTGCCTCATCGAGGCGTATCTCGCGAATACTAACAATGCTGGTATATTTTAGAGCAGTTTTACTACATGTTTTTCGGCCCCCGCCCATCGGGGCTTGAAGACATATATGGGCTGTATGATGCTTCCACGCAAGGCTGAAACCGACCCGCACACGAGTACTGGTAAACCGCTTAGAGGACCTAAGCCTGCCCAGGCAAAGCAGTGCGTGTCGGATCGTCCATACTTATAAACCATATTGGTTTCATTGGGCGGCAGGGCCTGAGATGCCATTTCATCTCCATGTCGGGTAAAAGTCACACAAAATTGGAGGCATCGTCTAAAAATGACCTTTACAGTGTTTACGGGGACGTAAATCCTCAAATCAAACAGTTGATATCGAGCCTCTGTAGCCTAGAGGGTAAGAGGGCTGTCTCTTAATCATTAGGTTTCTCTCCGCTGTTGTTCGAGTCTGGCTTGGGTCACATTTGAGACACCAAGTTCTACAAGTAAGGACGGGTGGTTTTTTTTCTTCCGGTACTCCGGTTTTGCCAACTTCTGATTAACTATCAGCCCGAATTAAGTGAACATATCTTAATCTTAGAGGAATATAATTTCATCAAGTCGTGTGGACTTGGCCCCTGCCCCCGCCCATAGGGGCTTGAAGAAATATATGGGCTGCACGATGCTTCCACGCAGAGCTGAATCCGGCCCGCACACTAGTACTGGTAAACCGCTTAGAGGATCTAAGCCTGTCCAGGAACCGCGGTTCGAGGCGGATCGTCCATGCAAATAAACCCTATTGGTTTCATTGGGCGACAGGGCTTCAGAAGTCATTTAATCTCAATGTCGGGTAAAAGTCCCACAAAATTGGAAGCAACGTCTCCAAAATGACCTTTACAGTGTTGACGGGGACTTTAAACCTCAAATCAACCAAAAACCGCTTAGAGGATCTAAGCCTGTCCAGGAACCGCGGTGCGAGGCGGACCGTCCATGCTAATAAACCCTATTGGTTTCATTGGGCGACAGGGCTTGAGATGTCATTTCATCTCAATGTCTGGTAAAAGTCCCACAAAATTGGAAGCAATGACCTTTACAGTGTTGACGGGGACGTTAAACCTCAAATCAAACAAAGTGTGGACTTGGCCCAAGACCAGATATTTAGTTGCAAGGTTGGTAGTTAATCCCAAGCCTGGTATTCAACCCAATATAGGTATCCTGACGAAGACTGGTATTCAACACCAAGCCTGGTTTTTCAACCATATCTACATTTGGGGCGTACAACACAAACGCACAAACGAAAGAAACAAATCCCAAGCTGGAAATTTAATTTGGTAGACTTCTGTCGCTTTAGCATGGTATTCAGTACAACGACTGGTATTCAAAACGCAGACGGGTATTCGATACGAAGAGTGGTATTCAACGACACACGTTTATGTTTGTAAGAATAAAATTTACTTACGGGAAATACCATAACTTGCGTCTAGAAATTTAATATGCATGTATTTTTACAATAAATTTAAGAAATGGAAGTATGAACGCAGTGGGTCGCGTGCAAAGTAAATGAACCCCGAAGGGGTTCATGTAAACTTTGCTAGTGACCCACTGTCGTTCATAATTGCATGAAAAGCAGAAACATTAAGTTTACTTTTTATATTTACATTATTTGCCCCCCCTCCCCCCATCACTGGGCGAAAAAATGCTTGTAGGGCAAACTTTTAAAGCTGAAAAACATTTACACAATGTTTTTCTACAACAAGCGGAGCAGTGTTGACGCCATCGACGCACGTAGAGAACAATGGTTTAGAATGACGTCACTTAACGTCACTGAAAATCATGTGATCCGATGCGTTCATGGAAGTATGAACGCAATTGTTTTCATTAGACTTTACACTGGAAATGTAAATACTCGCTAATGATCAGGAAATTATGTTAAGATCGCTCTCTTTGTTATGTACCAGTCACTGGGAGGGTTGACTGGGCATACATGAGACGACGTGTATGCATAGCGTCGAAATGCGCCTTTATACTTCTTTATGTTGCTATAGCTCCTTAACCAACTCGGTAGTCAAGACATTTTCTTCACCTCATTTTTAAGGAGTATGATTGCGAAATATTCCAAGGGGCTTTACTGCCAATATTTGGTAACCCCAAAAGAATATGTGCTGCCCCACATCATGGTCGAACTATAAATCAAGTTTCAGCTAGATAGGGTGTAAACCGTAGAGAAATAGTTAGCCAGATCACAGATATTATCAGAGGGGTAAAACTGTGCTAATGTTTGGTTGCTTGTCAATATTTGATTGCATGTCACCTGGGGACACTATACACTGCTCCAATGTGTCAAATAAAAATCATAATCATTAGTGAGTACACGAGCAGTCCTTAGTCTCTAAAAGAAGCCGTCAGCAGGAAAACTTCTAATTTTGCTAGATAATCCGCAACAGAATTTTACTTCTTTTGCAAGTTCCCTGTAGTTGTTGCCTGGCCTGAAAGCATGCAGCAAATTGCACCTAGTTGGTAGTAAAAGGGCGCCTATCCAGCCATGGTTAAACCCTTCAAGCACTAGCACATTCAGCAGACGGCATTTATAAAGTAGTTTTTTTATATTTGTTCAGCAAAAATAAGGCTTGACATTTCATGTGTAAAATAGATTTAAAACAACTCTAGACTTTTCTGCAGTGCTTAAAGGGTTGATCTCAGATTATTGTTAGGTCCATATGATAGGGTCAACAAGCAATGCCATTACCCTTAGTTTAATCTATTGCATCATTTATTCTACCACACAGATATCAAAAAGGCCGGATAGAAGAGTAACGTGTCCTAGGTTACAAACGGTGTTGGAAAAACTTCATTTCTATCTGATAAGATGTTGTGCACATGCACAACTAAATTTCACATAATATAGCATGGCAAGGTGTCCATAAGTGCAAGTCAGATGGCAAAATCTGCATTATAGCATTCGGTCCATTATACCATTTTGTGCTGAAGTTCTAGACACAATAATAGCACAGTAATGACCTGGTCTGTATACAGTTATTCCTGCAAGTCGGTACTTTGAATTCAACAAGGAGACATCTGTTTCTCTCAGGAGACTGTCTGTAGAAATATAACCACTTCGAAAATGTTCATACAGTCTTAGGGCCATGATGTGCCCTTGGCTTATCACTGATCGTTTGGTTCGTCTTATTCCACTACATACGTTGTCAACACTGGAAATAAAACAAAACGTTCTGCTGTAGGCCTACAAAATCAATTATTTTGTATGATTTATTGTTTGGATGTGGTTATATAGTTTGAAATCATTTTAATGTCAAAAGTTCTGTTTATTTTTAATCTATTATTTTTTTGTATTATTATTTGAGCTTGCTGGCAAAGAATTACCCTTTTCAAGAACATGGTTGACTTCACTAAAGCAAGATACGTGTAACGTCCTTTAAAATTCTAAAAGAATATCTTAAAATATTTGCTGGTTAATCAAGAGGTCCAATTGGCCGAAACTAGCTAATATGTTCAAGAAAGAATATTAACACTCAATAGTTTTCAGTTGAGCGGTGTATTCCTTGCTTTTAAAGACCAGACAGACTATTTAAATAGCTTATAGAATTCAATAAACTGACGGAAAAAGCAGTGACTACACAAAAGCAGAATTGGCATTTTTCATAAGGCTTCAGTGCCTCTTCAGATTTTTTGTCGGAAATAAAGTCAAGCTGGTGACAAGAAAATTTAATGCGTGTTAAATAGACAGAGTACAATCATTAGAATAAGATTTAATTTTTAACAAATCAAAAAAAAAATGATTTATTTATTTATTTATTCTCATTCTCATGTCAAAGCTATCAATATTTTAAATAGACATAATATAATCCTGAGAATAAAATTTATCTTTAAACGCATTACAAAAATACCGTTTTATTTATGGAAAGGGCTATTGCCCGTGAACTGGCATTAGAGAATTAACGTTTAAATGGCTATTGCCCGTGTCAATAGCGGTTTTACGTTAAAATGGCTATTGCCAGTTAACTGGCATTAGTGAATTAACGTTTAAATCGCTATTGCCAGTTGGCTTGCAGACTTATTTCATTCTGGTCATTACTTTTTTTCAGTAACTACTGTTATGAAGGTAAAAGCTTACATTCATATGCTTGTTCTAGAGTGGTGGGTCTTGTGTAACTCGTATAAGATAAGAATCGTTGCAGTATGTTGTTTGTTTTTCTTTTACCAAGCATTTCCTTATTTTGTAATATATTATGCATTGTTGACTTAATTTAGTATTTTAATCACCTCGTTTTAGGAAGATGTGGATATTTTTTTTTTATTGTTTCTGCCATGGACAGCATTAATTTTCTATTTCTATTTTTCCAATTGCTGTACCAAACATAGATCATGGATACAATTCAGCCTGGAACGCCTTTTTATGGCTTTTTAAAAAGGTGTCTTCAGGCATAACCCACTGGACACACCACGTGAATGTAACGTCATAGCAACGTCTTTGTAACGACATGACGCTGCATCGACGGTGGTGCGACGTTACCTGCACGCCAAGTGCCCGCTGGGAATACACTCAACTGCCTTATTGGTGGCACGGATCCAATTTATATGGTGGCTTTCATACGAGTATACACGACCTTCGGTTTAGAACAAAAATAAGAAAAAAATTAATGTAATCCCTGTAATCCCAACGTCATTAAGAGAAATGTAACATACTGCTATCCAGTAATTGAAAACCACTACTCGAACTTACCGCCCCCCAATACCCCACGCCCATCGCTGAAACTGACCGCACATGAACACCGGTAAACCGCTTAGAAGGTCTAAGTAGAAGTAAAACAAAGATCAGGAATTGATACAATTAACTTACTCCACCCATAAAAGACACCAAAGGGAAAGAAATACAAACATTAAGCGACCAGACCATAATGGAAACCTAAACAAAGAAGGCCATAAGGACAGTTACTTTCCCACAAATTGCCATATGGCCATCCAAAACCAAAAGACACAAGTGATACACACAGTAAGTAACAAACAACAACATAAATAAATCGCCACAGAAGAGCCGCCTTGGAACGGTCAGTGAAAGATTTCCACTGGGGGGCTTAAATCGATTTTACGTGGCCAAAATCCTCGCCCTTACTTCCGTCGCGATTTAGACAAATAATTTGTTCAGTCCGCATGAAGGCCTCCTAACTCATCAGTGCAACATCTCCGTGAACACAAAAATCAAAGAACCACAGAGGTGAGACAACGGTGAGGACTCGACAGCAAGAAACCACTGAAATGCTGGAGCAAAAGAAAACCAACAGTTAGACTCCGATAAGCCCGACCAGAGACAGAGCATCAGGCACCAACCAACATTATCTCTCTAATTTTCAATAAGCCTTTACGTTGGAGCCGTCATAGAATCTGAGGCCTGACCCACCGGCGTGCAATTAAAGAGGGAAGCAAAGTTGCCAACCGTGATTGGGTTAACTACCATCATGCAGTCTGCCGTATAATATCCATGTTGTACCCAATCTTTTTATATCGAAGAATGATTTTACGAAATTGGATACTGAAGTCATTGCGGTTATATATTTTTCTGAATTTATATACTAAGTCACCATAAAATTCGGGTTCCGATAGACCTTGTTGCAGAAAAGATTTAAGTCCAATATTGAATTTTGAAATTAAATCAGAATGGCGTCTATAAAATTTTGAAAAGGCTTTGCGTAGTTTATGGTACCGATAACCCTGATTAAGGAGTTTAGCCGTTAATAATTTATTACGAGTGTTGAATTCAGTTACATGACTACACACTCTAGCAAATCGAATTAATTGCGAAATATAAACGCCATAGGATGGCGCACGAGGAACATCACCATCCAAAAATGGAAAATTAACAATCTCAAAATCAAAGTCATCGCGTTTATCATAAATTTTGCACGAAACAAATCCATCTACAATAGATAGATGTAAATCCAAAAATGGGGCCTCGGTATCAGAAGAATTTGCTTTATTTAACTGAAGTTCTAGGGGGTAAATCTGACTGATCAAACCATCAAAATAGGTATTATCAATATTTAATAAATCATCTAAATATCTAGAAGTAGAGCTAAAAGCTTCAATAATTTCAGATTGGTTATCAATGGTAAGCGACAAAATGAAGTCTCTTTCATAACAATACAAGAACAGATCAGCCACAAGAGGTGCGCAATTAGTACCCATCGGAATACCCACAATTTGTCTAAATAACTTAGTACCGAATCTAATATAAATATTGTCAAGTAGAAAGGTGAGGGCATCACACACTTTCTGACATGACCAAAGTGTATAATTCTTATGCTCTTTAGAAGTGAAAAATGCATTTCTGACATTACATGCAAGATAGAGAGAATCTTCTCTGTGAAAAGCCCATTCAATTAAATCATTAAGCTTTTCTTTTATAAGATTATGAGGAAGTGTAGTGTAAAGAGTGGAAAAATCGTAGGTAGACAGACTAGAAGCACGAAACTGTCTAGATTTCAATTTATTTAAAACCTCATTCGAATTTTTTATAGACCAAAACAGATTTCTTCCTGATCTTTCAAAGACTTTATCACAATATTTAATTACATGCGTTTTAATAGCAGTAAGACAGGAAGTTAATAATTTAGAAAGTTCAGTGGTAGTGCAAGAACTAGAATTTGCAATAAACCGTGCTTTGTAAGGTTTTTTTATGAAGTTTTGGTAACCAGTATAGCGTAGGAAGCTTGTCTTGGCCTGCCCAGGCAGAGTTTTGTCAGTCCATGCATACAAACCCTATTCGTTTCATTGGACGGCAGGGATTAAGATGTCATTTCAACTCAATATCGGGTAAAAGTCCCACAACATTGAAAGAAACGTCCCCAAAATGACCTAAATAGTGTTGACGGGACGTTAAACATCAATTCAAACAAACAAACTACTCGAACTTATTAGTAATAAGTTCTTGCATGGAAATAAAGATTGCTCAGCAGACAAAAGTTGTTGTTAAATATCTAAGTTAATGAGGACACCTACGCATGGTAAAGTGTAATATATAGTAGAACAGGGGTTTACAGGGGCATACATTATTTGTCTTATTTCTGCTCACATTATTTGTCTTATTTCTGCTCAAAAACATAGATTGTGGGTATTCGATAGTTCCTAGAATATATGTTTGAGGCAGAAATAGGAAAAATAACGAAATTTTTATCTGAAAACTTTCATTTAGTGGTAAAATTTTCCACTATATTTGAATAGACGTGTTTTTGTAATGTGTTTTAATAATGTTATGTTTTAGCGAGTAGAAAGTAGTATAGGATGGTGGTCCTATAATTTTGTCCCCATATCACCACCTATACAACCGTAGAAAACAAAAGAAAAATATAGAGAGTCCTTAATCCATTCGCACACATGTAGAACTACAACAGACAACTGATCTCTGCAAGCTGTATTTTTGGAAGCATATAGCTTATTATATTAGATGTATATATGTCAATTGTCAAAATCATATGTGCATAATTCTTCATATCATTGGATTATTTTATTTTCGGTGTTTCATTTCATTTCATGCTAAATGGCAATAAGATATTGTCGTAAGATATTTTTGCTATAACCATTTAACTGGTAATTGCCAGTTAACTGTCAATAGCAATTTTAACGTAAACCGCTATTGCCAGTTAACTGTCAATAGTCACTTCGTTTATTTATATATTTATTTGACTAAGCTATGAATTTATGATTAGCAAGCGGAGCCAAAATAATATATCGACTAAATGCTAATAACACAAGCTTGTGATTAATCAACAGAGATAACTCAAAACTGAGTCACAGCAACTATCTTAATGAGTGGCGCACTTACGATTCAGGAAGGAGGATCAGGTTTCAATTCAGTACTTTTTTCTTATTTCTGTTCAAAAATATAGATTGCGGGTACTCGTTAAAACCGTCTCATAGAGGGAAACGTCTCATTGAGGCGGTTTTAACGAGCACCCATAATCCATGCTTTAAGTATAAATAAGACTCATATCAGAAGTTTTCGTCTGAAAAGTTATGAAAGAATGCACTATTTATCGTTTGTGCGTTTGATTTGAGGTTTAACGTCCCCGTCAACACTGTAAAGGTCATTTTGGAGACGTTGCTTCCAATTTTGTGGGACTTTTACCCGACATTGAGATGAAATGACATCCCAAGCCGTGCCGCCCAATGAAACAAATATGGTTTATAGCATGGACGGACCGACTCGCACCCTATTGCCTGGGCAGGCTTAGATCCTCTAAGCGGTTTACCAGTACACGTGGGCGGGTCGATTTCAGCTCTGCGTGGAAGCATCATGCAGCCCATCTATTTCTTCAAGCCCCGGTGGACGGGGGCAGCCACTATTTATCGTAATGATACTCCTGCATTCATAGTTGTCTACCAGTATCATCGGGCTGAAGAAATTGATGGGCTGCATGATCTTCCACGCAGAGCTGAAACCGACTGCACACGAGTGCTGGTAAACCGATTAGAGGATCTGATCCTGCCAGGCAAAGCGGTGCGGGTCGGACCGTACATGCTAACAAACCCTATTAGTTTCATTGTGTAACAGGACTTGACGTGTCAATTCATCTCCATGTCGGGTACAAGTCTCCAAAATCACTGATAAAAGATTACCATTGAACTGGACAAACAATCACTGCGAGGCCATGAACCACATTTTTAAACTAAATTTGAATTAGAAAACGGCGAAAATTCCGCAATTTGTAAAAATGCTTCAAAAAGAAATTTCGTTTCAGGAGGCGTTGACGCGAGGTACTCTCTCTGGAGATGGAAATTTTGAACTTTCGGCCGAAGCAATGTCTATGAAAGTACCGATGATTTGGAAACAAAAGAATGAAAATGATAAGGATACGCTGTTACTAAAATTTCTGTCATATGGAATGAAAAAAAAAACAGGCGCAAAAATAATAACATCAGCTGACGGAAAACTTGTCATTTCGCCAATCCCACCGGTAGCAAGAAAACCGGGACAAATTCGCATGTACAAAACAGTGATCGCTACAAAACGACGAAAATTAGTAAATGATTAACTATTGTTACATTTGGCTTGCCATTTGGAAAAATCAGTTCTGTAATAAAATTTTTGGATAATTATTTTCCTTATTTAAAACCCAACATTGATTGTGGGTGCACGTTAGATACGCCTTAAATAAAGTCCACCAAATCGTAAGCAACATCCAAAATTACATAAATAGTGTTGATGAGACGTAAAACCTCAACTTAAACAAACAAATTATCTTGCACTTGTAAGCCCCGGGGTACTTCTACTCCCAACGTACATTGTAAGTGCGAGTTAGGAAAACCCAAACATGGCTATAACGAGTCTCACGATTTATCCTTTGGAGCAGACTATGAAGAATAATCGCCCCCGCCCATAGGGGCTTGAAGAAATATATGGGCTGCACGATGCTTCCACGCAGAGCTGAATCAGGCCCGCACACTAGTAATGGTAAACCGCTTAGAGGATCTAAGCCTGTCCAGGAACCGCGGTGCGAGGTGGACCGTCCCTGTTAATAAACCATAATGGTTTGATTGGGCGACAGGGCTTGAGATGTCATTTCATCTCAATGTCGGGTAAAAGTCCCACAAAATTGGAAGCAACGTCTCCAAAATGACCTTTACAGTGTTGACGGGGACGTTAAACCTCAAATCAAACAAACAAACAAACATTGCGAAAACACGCCTATTCAAATATATTGAGAAAGTTGCCAACAGACATGCAATGAAAATTTTCTAATAAAAATTTCCGATATTTTTATATTTCTGCTACAAACATATATTGTGGATGCTCGATAGAACCTCCTCGGCAAGGCGGTTCTAACGAGTACCCACAAACTATATTCTGAGCAAAAATAAGAAACATAATGTTGACCCCCTACTTTATAAAAGTGGAGGTTGAGGGGGTCAAAATTATATAGGCGTTTTTTCGAGATGGTAAACCCAGTTTGCCCTATATAAAATGGGCTTTAACATGTAGGAAAATCACAAGAATCCTGGTGAAACCCGCTTTTCTATTTATAAAATGAGACGACATTGTTTTTGAGCCCGAGTTTATTTGAGAAATCTCTTGTCGGTAAATGCGGTAAACCCCCTTCTTCAGTTATAACGAGTACCCTAGTCTATCTTTATGAGCAGAAAAAAAACATGAAGGAAAGTCACAGATACCCACTTTTCTGTTTATAAAATGAGGAGACTTTGTATATAAACCTGAAATTATAAACTATTTCTTGTCCGTAAATGCGGTTAAACTTCTGAATAAAGCATGTTGCTTTTTCCTCCGAACGTCTGTTAATTTGACCAAAATTAATTTCTTAATCAAGAATCACATTAAATGTATCATTTTAAGCAATAATATAGTTCACTTATGTGTTAGAAAGTTTCTTGTCAGCATAAAGCAGCTCTTGTCACTTCATGTCACCTCTTGTCAATTCGTGTAACCAATCCCCCCCCCCCGCCCATAGGGGCTTGAAGAAATATATGGGCTGCATGATGCTTCCACGCAGAGCTGAATCCGGCCCGCACACTAGTACTGGTAAACCGCTTAGAGGATCTAAGCCTGTCCAGGAACCGCGGTGCGAGGCGGACCGTCCATGCTAATAAACCCTTTTGGTTTTATTGGGCGACAGGGCTTGAGATGTCATTTCATCTCAATGTCGGGTAAAAGTCCCACAAAATTGGAAGCAGCGTCTCCAAAACGACCTTAACAGTGTTGACGGGGACGTTAAACCTCAAATCAACCAATTCGTGTAACCAAATAAGATGACCCTAATGTTTTATCAATAGATTCTATATGTATACATGAGTTGGACTGAAACAGGAAAGCATAACGTCAGTATTTGTTGTTCAAATACATACTGCGATAAAGAGATATCAAATTTAACCTCCAATGACTGTCTGTGACTGCTGTAGGTTCGAACTCAAAGGCACACCACATGCTTCATCATGCTCCAGCAAATAATTTACCATATCCTGCAGACCTACTGGACCTTGCACACTGAGAAACAAAAATAGACCCTAGATGTTTCAGAAGAAAAGTGAATCTCCTCAACATGAACTATGACTTGAAAATGAAGTCAAGTTCAACAAAGAAGAATTAAGTTTTTATATTGCCATGAAAAATTGTACGCCAGAACTCTTTTATCGGTTCAAGAAATACGGGATAGAAAATCAAAATGTAACAATTTAGCCTTGAAAACTAGGTGAAGCTCATCAAAATCTAACGAAGTGTTTTGTTTGTTAAAGTGATATATTGCAACAAATTTGACCTGAAATCATTATTCTAACACAGCGCGCCTATATAGGCAATGGAAAATAACTGTGTTTTATTCTACAACAAATCACGGCAAAGGAGAGCGTGACGAGTGACGTCATTAAAACTGCAAATTTATGACGTCACTAGTCAATTTCCTTGACGTTGGACGGTGTAACGTCATTTTCTCGCATCGAAAACTTTAGAAAAAGATATAAATGCATGTATTTCAGTCGATAATTTTAGCGGGATTTCTTCTAACATTGGCGAAAAGTTGTGAGAATTTGAAGGAACCAATAGCATTATTGCCGAGTTTCAGCGTGTTAGAATCGAAATAGATCAGCTCTAGCTAGTGATTTGTTAGGTAATAAATCACAGTTTGTCGGTCAGTTGTAAGTAGACAAATCACGCGCGCTACGCGCTCGTGATTTGTCTACTTTACAACTGACCGACAAACTGTGATTTATTACTCAACAAATCACAGCTAGAGCTGATCTATTTCCTAAATAACTAGTTATTTAAATATAGAACAGCCAGGGCAAAATTTTTCAATCTTTGCACTCGGATGACCTTAAAACTGATATCAAAGTAACCAAAATTCAATCAAGTTTCTAGGACGTTGCAATGATACACCCGAAATCATCAATCGATACAAGCTGCAGACAAGCTATTTTTGGCCAAAATTTGAGTTTAAGGGAGCCTGTTCGCCTACATCTAATCAATTATTTGGTAGCAATAACAACTGTAAAAAAAGTTGACCGTATTTCATGAGATAATTCTGAAAAATAGATACAGACAAACTAAAATATAAACTTTTGGGCGCTGTAACCTTGAATATTGATATCAAGGTCACAAAAAATCAAGTACATGTAGTTGGTAAGTTGAAATGATACACTGTTTAACATAGAACGTTTGTACACTAGTACTTGTAAACCGCTTAGAGGATCTAAGCCTGTCCAGGAACCGCAGTGCGAGGCGGACCGTCCATGATAATAAACCCTATTGGTTTCATTGGGCGACAGGGCTTGAGATGTCATTTCATCTCAATGTCGGGGAAAAGTCCCACAAAATTGGAAGCAACGTCTCCAAAATGACCTTTACAGTGTTGACGGGGACGTTAAACCTCAAATCAAACAAACTTGTTCACAGTTTACAAAGGATGCAGACACGCTGTATGCAGCACTTATTTTAACTTGTAAGTCTGAGAAGGTTACCAAATCCATATAATTTTTTGGAAGCTCACAATGATATCGTGTACCACGTTTGAAAGTTTGAAGATGTGCCATTTATGGTCAAATTGTGAGTTTTCGGGAGCTTGTGACCTTTATAAAAGGACCCCAGTCTTACTGATGTAACCATGCAAATTTGGTTAGAAAGCATGTAGAGTGCACACTTTTCATCAAAAAGTTACAACTGCTCTAGATTCATGGCATCTGAGTGTCGAAAAGATTTCGGTTTTAGCCTACCTCTGATTAACGATCGGCTGGATATTCAATAGTGAAATAATCTTGAAAGTGCCGTTAAAAAACAACAAAAACAAAAAGATATTTTGATCAATATCCATGAAAACATGTTGCCGACCTGGCAGGTATCAAACCCGAGACCTTTTGATCATCAGTTGGACAAGTATTCAACAGAGCTACCGAGGCCGGCTTGCTTGAAGGAATGGTAAGAAGAAAAGATAGTGAAAGTCAAGATTTTCGTGTCAACCAGTTTTGGAAGTCCTTAGTCAGTTGTCTATGTCTGCCTCTCATACTGCATAAATGCAAGTAATGTGTTAAACTGTCATTTTCGTTCCTTTAATTCCACCAGTCTGTCGCTGTATAGCGTGAACATGTGTGATTTCAGATTAAAAAGAATATATCTGCTGACAAAACATAGCTTGACTCAAACTTAGTCAATTAAATATTTAGACTAAAACCTTACAATCTCACCTGACATAAATACCGTTCACACTTTTTGACTTCTCAGTAGGACGGGGACACTCGTTACTAGAGCATTGGCTGATTGTTGTTGATGTCTAGGCTCTGTTGATGAAGAAGAAGAACATGTCGCTTTCATCTCCATATAAGTTTGTATACTTTTCTAGGGGTTTCTGCATGTGTATAAGCCATACAACTTTAGCTGCATCAAAGTAATGCTCTTTCATGAACTTAAAAACTGTCAGAAGGCTACTGTTTAAATTGTTTTTGTCCTCAAACAATTTCGTTAGAAAGCTTGAGTCTTCTTCACATTTTAGAAACAGTATAACCAGACCATTGTCGATGGTACACGTGTTCACCAATGTCACCGAATCATCAGTTCTTCCGCCCCATTTCGGTAGAACAGGGCATGCAGTTTTTTGAGCCTCTATTTCTGGCTGGCTTCCTACATACCTAATCCTCGACACTTTGGGCTTTGCCTGAGTTTTTCGCATGTTCCTCTGCATGATCTGGGTTTTCCGACGCCCTACGTTTTAGATTTTTCTTCTGTCTGCACCCTGGGAATTCAACTTCCAATAATCTGGCATCGACACCTTTCTTCAAAGCCATAACAAAGCGTGAAGGACGCTCATGTTTTTTCAAAGTAGAAGTAAAACAAAGATCAGGAATCGATACAATTAACTTACTCCACCCATCAAAGACACCAAAGGGAAAGAAACACAAACATTAAGCGACCAGACCATTATGGAAACCTACACAAAGGAAGCCCATAAGGACAGCCACTTTCCCCCAAAATGGCCATATGGCCATCCAAAATAAAAAGACACAAGTGATACACACAGTAAGTAACAAACAACAACATAAATAAACCGCCACAGAAGAACCGCCTTGGAACGGTCAGTGGAAAGATTTCCACTGGGGGGGGGGGGGCTAAAATCGATTTTACGTGGCCACAATCCTCGCCCTTACTTCCGTCGCGATTTAGACAAATTATTTGTTCAGTCCGCACAAAGGTCCCCCATCCCACCAGCGCAACATCCCCGTGAACACAAATAATCAAACAACTACAAGACATTTGGCGGATTGAAATTGCTCCATAATTAAGCCTAAGTCATGCTTTACAGACTTAAACCAGTTTTCTGCTGGGTTATTTGTATCTCTGGTAGTAACTTTCCCATCATTATTGGGAAATAAGCCCAGAAGTAACCCATTCCAAAGGGGATAGAGGTACATATATTTGTCTGTTAAACAATCTACAATTTGAGGTAGGTAGTATGTGTTACGCTCAATTTCCCTTTCATCCGAAACTTTTTCCAGCTCATTGGCCACATCTTGCCTAATTGTCTGAAAGATTGTATGAAACGGCGAGGATTCCTTTATTGTTTTTGTGTCTAAATTCTCATTTTCAAACTGAACCCTGTCTTCACTTTCAGCATCGTCATCCTCAAGTTCTATTTTGTTCCCCTTCAACAGCGTTCTAATGTTTGCTATTGCTATCTGAACTTGTGGGATAAAGCTTTTCACTGAGGAAAATGAATGCCACGTCCATAAATGTTTTTATGCTTTCAGAAAATGATGTGGCATTTTGCAATGCACAAAAACACTGGTAGATCAGGTACTTGTGTTCTCTTCGTATGTTTTGGATTTGACCAATTGCTTTGATAAAGTCACGCTGCATATGTGCTGCACATAAGTGATTGACTGTCATATGAGATAGTGGCATAGTGTCGGTACCCAAACTATGGCATCTCTGTATATATGTTTTCAGAGTAGTGACGCTAAAACTTTTTAGGCATGCCTGAAGTATTGCCATACTTTTATCTGTTTCAACCTGATTAATTTTGTGTGATGCACTCAGGTTTAAGGCTCTTAGAAATTTGGACAGGAATAGTTGAATTCTTGAAACAGTATGGTCAGAAACCAGAAGGCCCAGGTTTTTCAAATTATAGCCCTTGGGCCAAGAGTGTACTAGAGACACTGATACACAGGTGAGCGATTCAGGGCCCAGAGTCGTGTTTTGTTTTGGTTTTACGGCTCTTTCAAGATTATTTCACTCATATCGAGTCGATCGTTAATCAGAGATGGGCGAAAACCGGAGTACCCGGAGAAAAACCACCTGACCTTTCGTTGCAGAACTTGGCGTCTCACATGTTTATTTATTAACAATTTTTGACAACATATATACATACATAGTACATACATATGCAATCAAGGAATTGGATGTAGGCTAGGCCTATACGTATCCTCTCCTTGATATCCGGTACAGACAATGAAAATACACATATATAAACATTCAATCACAATGCATTTAGACGAATATGAAATTATTAGAAAAATGTTGCTTTGCTCACGTTGTCGTGACTCACATAATTAAACTACAGTGAATGAAAATAAGTAAGGTAGTGTATGTGTGAGAGAGAGAGAGAGAGAGAGAGAGAGAGAGAGAGATGGTGAGCATTTTCATTGAGTTAGAATTATATAATATATTTACTAGATCATTAATAAATAGTAATAAATGTAGTGTTCCGTGTATTAGATGTGATCAGGTTCGGCAAAAACAAGTTCGTTACGCTCGGTAAAGCATACCGGAAAAACCTCGTGGAAATTTTACAGGCAACGTGGTCAACGATCAAGCGAAAAATAACAGACACATTTTCAAAAAGGAACAGTTATCTACTATAAATAACGGTAAGTTGACACCGATACGGCTATATACAATAGTCATGCACCTGCCTATCATGTACCGTTCAAGCTTATGAAATTAGGCGTTTTATATCCAGGTATCCCACGATACCAAGGTATGATAGTTGCCTCAGGTCAGACTGACACTGATTAGTCACTGTATTATTATTATTTTCTTTCTTTTTTGTGTGTGATAAATTTCTGTATGGTTTATTCATACAACAAGGTAGGAGAAATGAACTACCTTGACAGAATTATTACTTTGTTATTGTACTATAATTTCCCATGGTATCAAGGCAATTCAAAGATGGTGAATGTCTCATAGTACCGAGGTAAATCATAAATTGTGACCTAGAAGTATATATTTAACATATTACTGTAATGAGTTATTTCCAGTGGGTAGAGGCATTTCATACAGTAGATGCTGGTACCATGGTACTTGGTTCAACCATCCTGCTGTAGCCAACAAGCTCTATCTTTGCAAACAGTGTAGGTCCAGATCAGATGGCTTCTGATCAGGATCTACACTGTTTTACATTCATTTTATGTATATGTAGAAATAAACTGCATCAAGCAACCCGACCAGCTCAAAGCCAGAAATGGGTGTGGCTTAACCAAATACTCAGCAGGTCAAAGGTTAAATTAGTTGAAGTACAGCAATTTATTGTATCATATAGATCTATACTACTCTCTATCCCTATACCAGATAAACAAACTGTACTCACCTTTATTTATTTATTTATTTACTTTTTTTTTGTCTAAAAAGAATTGTGCAGGTGGAAATTTGAGAAGTTTCTCGCATTCGCACACAAAACGCAGATTGTGTGCACCCCTTAGAATGGCCTCAGTGAGGCCGTTCTATAGAGTACCAACAACCTATGCCCCTGCATAGAAATGTAAAATGAAGTGAGCCTCCAGTTTTACTATACAGTATACAAAGGCAGGGTTTGAGCCATGAGGGAATTGAAATTAAGTCGGCACATATTAGTAATAATTTAAGGGTTTTTGTAAATTGAAATTAAGTAGATTCACCGATTAGCCAGCCCTAGTATCTAAGCATTAATGGGTTACTATGTTTAAATATAAGAGTTACTTTATATCTGAACAATCTAGTTATTCTTATGTAGCAATTGCATAAAGAGAACTGTAATTGGATAGTGCAACCTGGCCTTATTAAGCAAAGAAGGCCACTTGCAACACCAATCATTTAAGCTGTTGGACCTGCACACGATCCCGCGGCTCTGCCTTGTCGAAACGAAATACAAGGCAGAATACAAGGATAGTGTACAGGTATTAGATTTTCTCAAGGCGCTTAATATCTACCGATAATAATAACAATGATAGTGATGATAATAAAATAATAATAGTATTCGCCATGTTACAAAGACGGTTCATTTGCTAACGAATTTCTATGTAATATAATTCGCCAAATTTTTCAAATGTGTCATATTTTCATTGTTAAATAATTGAATCAATTTAACCCATATATGCCTAGCGGCCCTTTTTTGGGACATTTGCAAACAGAGTAGACCCAGATCAGACGCCGCAGATCGCAGCGTCCGATCTGAGTCTACACTGTTTGCTCAAAGAAAATACATTTTTGCGCAAGTCACATTACACACAACAAACCTGACACCCCTATAAATGAAAATAGACCAATCCAAATATGGTAAAGTGGAAGATTCCATTGTCATATATGGGTTAAACATATTTGGACGAGTACGTCACCATCACCGCCACCATCATTATCATCATCATCATCATGTCGTCGTCGTCCGTCTTCGTCGTTTTATTTGGTTCTGAATATAATGTATTAGGAGTGTTTCATACTGTATTCTTAGAAATAAGTATGAATAAGCGTTACAAATGTTTCATGTACACTGCACCGTGTATGGTATAAAATGTGGGGAGTCCCATTCATACCTCTCGCGTCACATGCTCACTCGACCGAAATACAGTCAGGTCACGAAGAGCACGGGATTAATCCAATAATTTCACAAACCGTGTAGTGTTCATTTAAGAGGATTATGTTTTACATTAATGGAATTATTAAAATCATCTTCAGACTTATGGAAATGGATGCCTATACAGTATACAAAGGCAGGGTTTGAGCCATGAGAGGATCGAAATTAAGTCGGCACATATTAGTAATAATTGAAGAGTTTTTTAAATTGAAATTTTAAAAGTAGATTCACAATGTTTATATGGCTTTGTAAAATTTATTTCAAAATTGATCTGATACCACGTACCTCAATGGACTAATCAAATCTTCCAGATTGTCGAATAAATTCTATGATTATTTCTGTAAGACTCTCATTATCGTCACATGATATGTCTGTCACACCACTTAGTAAGTTTTTAGCATCAATTTTTGGTAGTTTGCTATATATAGCAGGAAAGAGAGTGAGTGAATTAATCATTGTATTTCTCTCAAGTTGATAACTTGCACATTCAAAAAAATAGTGCTGCCTTGTTTCACAAAGTCCAGAATTGCAATTTGTACAACAGGGGGATTCTGCAAGATGATCACAATACAAGTCATTATTAAGCAGGCTTTTAAAATTTCGTAATTGACACAGGATTATGTTATATTTTCTCGGTCCATATGAAAAATGTTTTGGTGCTTTAGGTATTGAATTATTAAGTACTCTTTTGAATGAGTAAAGTGAGGTAGCATTAGAAAGCTCAGGAGAGAGTTCATTCCAAAGATCAATAGCAGAAATAAAATAACTATCTTGGAAAGCTTTTGTTTTTGGTGTGGGATGTTTAAGTTTATTTGACCGCATATTATAAGCGGATTGATGCTGGTTGTAATTGACAAGTATTTCATCTATATATCATGGAACTTCATTATTTAAGATTTTGTAAAAGTATATAAGTTTATGATGTTTCCTTCTTTCAGATAGTGGACACAGGCCTAGTTCATTGTAGAGGATGTCATGTGAGGTGCCCTTACGAAGACCAGTGATTATTCGACAAGCGTCTAGCTGAATGCTTTCCAGGAGTTGACAGTTTTGTTGACTAATATTGTTCCAGATAATATCTCCATATTCTAAGGTTGGTCTTATGTAAGTGATATAGAATCTAAATAGAGACTTTCTGTCTAGATCATGTTTAAGCATTCTTAGCATATTTAGGCGTGAAGCTGCTTTTCCATATATTGTTCTCACATGTTCATCCCAAGAGGCATCAGAGGAAAAAGTGAGTCCTAAATGAGTGTGGTATTTTTCGTCTTTAAGGATTGTGTTATCCATTATTATGTTAGGGACATTTGTAACTCTTTTGCGTGTGAAGGTCATAGTTGAGGTTTTTGTTGGATTTAAAATGATGCAACAATCCTGAGACCATTTTGCTATTTTGTATACATCGTCATTCAAAATTTTTATTGAGTTATTGTTCTCTATAACTGTAAAGAGAGATGTGTCGTCCGCAAATAATCTTATGTTGCTATTAATATTATCAACAATGTCATTGATGTACAGCAGGAAAAGATATGGTCCTAATACAGAACCTTGTGGGACTCCAGCAGAAGTGTCCATCCATGTTGAGAAGAAACCTTCATTTGATACTCGTTGTTTTCTGTCAAATAGATAGCTAGAAAACCAGTCAAAAATTGTGTCACACAATCCATATTTTTTCAGTTTGAACAAAAGGCCTCTGTGCCAGACTTTATCAAAAGCTTTACTAACATCACAAAAAATAAATTTAAGTTCTTTCCCTTTGTCCATATTTTCTAAAATAATGTGGTAAATTTCTAGTAACTGGTTAACAGTAGAATCTTTTGGCTTAAAGCCAGATTGAAACTTACTTAAGATATTATTTTCTTGAAGGTAATTATATAGATATTTAAATATAATTTTTTCTAATATTTTTCCCAGGCAGCTAGTGATTGAGATGGGCCTGTAGTTGGATGGATCTTGGTCATTTCCTTTTCCTTTAAAAATTGCTGAGATGTTTGCCATTTTCCACTGGTTGGGAACCTGTCCAAGCTCAAGAGATCTGTTAAAAAGAGAGGTAAGAGGATCAAGGATATAGTTTGAAATGAGCTTTATAAATTTGGGCAATATGTTATCTGGACCAGCTGGTTTAGATGTATTTAATTTATGGAGTTGGTCTTTTACATCTTGTGATGTTACACGTATGGTACTCAGGTTGAAGTCAGGGGAAACTGGTTCATCAGGTAGAGGAGGTTCATCTTCAATCTTTGAAATATCTGCAAAGTGTTTGTTTAGAGTTTCTGCCTTGTCAAAGGGATGTAAGTTAATTATGTTGTCTTTGATCAGAGGAGGGGGTGGATTTTGTTTATTTTTTAACTTAGTAATGTCATTTACTATACGATACCATGATTTCTGAGGCAGGTTGGGGTCAGAAAGAGAAGTTTGAAGTTTCTTTTTATAATCCTGCTTAGCTTGTCTAACTAAATTAACTATTTCATTCCTTTTATTTTTAAAATTTTGCCACTGAATTGGTGATTGAGATGA
The DNA here is from genome assembly GCA_963580285.1 of Lucinisca nassula. NCBI lineage: Eukaryota > Metazoa > Mollusca > Bivalvia > Lucinida > Lucinidae > Lucinisca > Lucinisca nassula. Next base: position 52,356,871 of record OY757020.1, read on the forward strand.
CTTTGCCTTACGGTATAATCTATCTCTTTTTCTCATATGTTTTCTGATTGTTGATGTCATCCAAGGTTTGTCATTAGGGCGAACAGTAAAGGTTTTCTTTGGTATATTATTTTCAGCTGTTTTGTATAAGATTTCTTCAAATTGATCTGTTATTATATTGATGTTATTGTTATTTTTAATGAAAGACCAGTCAGTAGATTTCAGGTTTTGTTCGATAGAGCTGACATTGGCTTCTTCGAATCTCCAGACAGTTTTCTTGTAAGACTGGGCTTTATAAACTTTTGATGAGACTTCAGCTGTTACTGTACAGTGGTCACTTTGGAATGGAGTTAGAATTTCAGAGTTTATTATTGTTGATATATGATTGGTCATAATCAAATCAAGACATGTTTCTGTAGTTTCAGTTGTTCTTGTTGCATTCTGGATTATATGCTGGAGATTAAATTTCGGCATTATTCTACTCAGTTTTCCAGTACTACCATGGTTCAGGATGTCATGATTGAAATCTCCAAGAACCAGGAGATCAATATTTTGTTCAGATGCCTTTTCTAGGGTTTCTTCAAAATAGTCCCAAAATTCATTTGTACTATTTGGGGGTCTGTAAAACAGTCCTAATAAAAACTTGTTTTTAAGGGAGTGAACCTCTATCCATATATTTTCAATATCATCAATTTCTAAATCTAGCCGCCTAGAAAGAAAAATATTGTTTTTCGAATAAATTGCCAAGCCACCTCCATTATTTGTGACTCTGTCCTTACGTATTGGTTCCATGTAACCATCGATTAAGATTTTACTTGTTGGAACTGACTCGTTAAGTTTTGTTTCTGAAATGCAGACAATATCATAGTCAGAAAGTTCTGCGCTAATATGATCAATTTTGTTCCGTATACTGTTTATATTGGAGTGTGCAATTTTTATTGATGAGAGATTAGCATTTGTTCTAGAATTACTTTCAGTTTTGGGAGTTGTTGTTGTAGCTCTTGTCTTTCTTTTTAGGTGAACCTTGGTTCCATCAAAGTGTTGGAAACTAGTCATTGTTACCTATTAATTAGATGCTTTTGTAGCAACAGGACTGAGATATACATGTAGTATGTCATTTCCGATAATTCTAACTCAATGCTCATAGAGATAATGTAAGGAAAAGAGCAAAGAAGGAGTAAAGGACATGAAAGAAGGAAGTGTAAAAAAAATATAACAGGGATAATTGGCATGTTAGCCATAACTTCCAGTATTGAATGGCGCTATGTCATTTGCTATAACATTACTTACAGATATATATGTGTAAATGAAGATCAGCTTAATACTAGTAAAAGACAAAAAGAAAAAACGTACAAAACAAATAGAGTAAAGCAAAATAATTTTTCAAATTACTACAGTAATTAAATTGTTGGCTTGACTTGAGGTTTAATATCCCCATCAACACTGTAGGTCATTTTGGGGATGCTGCTTCCATTCTTGGTGAACCCTAACAGATCAATGAGATGTACTGACATCACAAGCTTTGCTGCCCAATGAACACAACAGGGTCTATATACATGGACGGACTAGCCCGCGCCACTTATCCTAGACACGTATAGAACCTTTAGGTAATTCATCAGTACTTATGAGCACTTGGCTTCAGTTCCATGCGGAAGCACCATGAATCAATTAGTTTTCAATTGAACAGTGAGATTAGACAGCCCAGTTAACACTATTTAGGTCAATATAGAGCTCTTCAGTTTTCCTATCACACAATTCATGGGCCGGCTAATATGTTACAGATTAACCAGTACAGTACACAGACTTTTGCCAGAAATTAACAAAATCCAACAAAATGTCCTATTTGATCAAAAGACGGGCATGTAAGCAAGTAATAAGTTTGTAACTTTAGTGATTTAGGCAAAAAATGGGTGAAATGAATCGAATACATCACAAATACAACTATAATGACACATCATTGAAATAAGGAGAAATCATGTCCTAAAGGGAGTACGATATTCTTCTCATTTCTGCCCCAGGCTTAGGTTGTGGGTACTCGTTAATAATTACCTCGACGAGGCCATTAATAAAGAGCATCCAAAAACCCTTGTTCAGATTAGAAAACTGTTACAATTATTATTCAGGAAGTTTTCTAGATTTAAGCTTTGTCCTGCTGAATATTTAAATATGCCACTCCCACTACCAATCAACAACCAACCAGATTGCTCAACTTAAACATAAATTGAGGATACAATGCAGAAACCGATCAGATGGCCTCCTCAGAAGCAATCTGATCTTTATCTGCATTGTTTCAAAGATAAGGCATATCCCAGGTCAGCAGGACTAGGGTTTTAAGTAATAGGTCTATGAGACAAATACCCCTCTAAGTCCCAAATCAAACAAAAAAAAAAAAAAAAAATCTTGTTTGAGGGGGTATTCATTCCTTCTTCCCATTTCTCCCTAAAGACATGAAATCCGTGACAGCTCGCTGGAAAGGAAAGAGTTTGCTACATATGCATTTCAGGCATTTTGAGGCAATAAGTTAGAATTACCGTTTAGCTATACTTTACCAGCACAATGAAGAGTACATTGTTTATATACATTTTTCATTAACTGTCTTAATATATGTGTCACCTTTATTCAGCCCATTAAGTACCGGAGACGCCCAAATGGGTAGTTTGCAAACAGTGCAGGCTCAGATCAGATGCAAAAAAAAAAAAAAAAAAAAAAAAAACAAGGCGTCAGCTTAGGGCCTTAACTGTTTGCAACTAGCCCATCAAGATATAGCATCAAAATGATTCCCAAATAAAACTAAAGGGGGAAAAAGGGGAATTGTCATCCACTAAAATTTGGAGTAGAATCCTACATATAAAGAAGATTCCATCCGGTACAAAATGAATTAATTAGTGACTAATGTATAACAGTCGTTATTTCATATTTCAGATTTCACAAGGGAAATGACATCGATGAACGACAGCTACTATCACATGTACAAACATCCTTTCTCCACAATTACAATCTCTGTGTCAACCCTTAAGACGCCGAGAAAAAACATCATCTGAAAATGTCGTCTGTTTAATCTTTTTACGAACTCCGTATAAAAAAAAAAAAAAGAAAAATAGCATAAAGGCAAAGAGAGTGGTCCCCGATCAGACTGCTCCCGAAGGGAGCAGCCGGATCTGGGTCCACACTGTTTGCAAGAATGACTTTCAAAGTAACTGGGAGAGGACAAATGTAGTGATTGGCATCCTATGGGTTAATAATGATTGATGATTCCTGGATCTCTACTTATTTAGTGCTAAGTTGAGGATAGTAAGAGATATACTTTATACACAGTGAAAGATATATACATTATTACCAACAACATGGATAGTTCAGTGAGGATTTTTTCTAAGTTACAGTGATGTACGTTACTTGTAAAGTTAAGAGTTACCATGTACGAAGAGAGTATACATGATATATTTCTTATTAATTTAACATATATACATTATCAACATCAAGTGGAGAACTCATGGATACAACTTTAAGGATGCCAGATTTAGACGGACAGTAGAAGAGATACTTATTCAAAGACTCAATTCATATCTTTTTCATAGAGCAGAACAAACAGGCACCCAGTGAGTGGCAGTGACTTTAGAAAAGTGGGTCCCACCTTTTCACGGATATCTAAACATGGTCTTGTTTTGGGTATTCATTAGAGCCACCACATTGAGGCGGTCCCAATGAACACCCACAATACAGATCCATCCAAAAGAGTTTTTCAATCATCACTGGGTATCTGCTCCATCTGTTTCTATGCAGTGTTATTGTTTAACATGGGGGTAGTGTTTCGATTAAAGGATTCTCCAATGTGAATATAAAATCTTGGTGATTTTAACCCACGGGTGTGAGGGACTCAGATATAGGAGACACAGCGGCCTCAGGTTTGGACAGAACAACCACATACCGCAGATCATACCGACACCTTTGCAAACAGAGTAGATCCCCATCAGTCAGCATCAAAGAATCAGTCTGATGGGGATCCGCACTTGTTGCAACCAGCGCGCAGATATAGAGTGCTCCTTGTAAAGTAATCACATTTGCCTATTCTCAGCAATGGACATACCAAAACCAGTTCATTCAGCAGTACAAGAGTTAAGAACCCTCAAATGCAGTCTGCTAATAGGTCTCATATCCCAAACCCAGGGCAAGCTAGTGGCTCAAATTCAGAGTTGATTGTATTGCGTTAATACCTAGCTTGTTAAGAGTTGTACATTAACATTGAAAGAAAAAGATTAAAAGTATGGTAGTTATGGACATTTTTGTATATGAATGAGTCATTCAGCTTTAGTGTTCCAGATTTGGACTCCTTTAATTGGAGGTAGACTAGGATGTATAGATTACACAGAAGATGACAATTTAATGCCATGTTTCTGCGCAATCTATACACCCTGTCTACAAGCTATAGGTTCCGTTAATCTTGAAGCAGAGTAACTGGAATAATTATTTCAAATCTTACATCTATTTTTATAACCATTTCAAGATTATTTCACTTGTTGAGAGATCTGTAGTGATTATATTTCTACAGCACCATAGAATCAATCCTATTCATGTACATTGCCAGAATGTAAACTTTTTCACACCCCAACCCCTCTATAACACTATTGTTGGGGTCCAAAACAGAAACCGCGTTAGTTAAACAACCATGTTAATGATGTTATAACCAACCAAAAATGTATAGATTATATAGAAAAATGACCATTCATGGTTATTCTTCTATTTAATCAATACACTCAAAAGTAACTTTTGGGATCCATCTTGAAACCGCGCTATATCCAGAACCGCATTATAACGAACTGTGTTATAATGAGGTTGTGGTGTAATAATGATGTACCATGGGTGAACCTCTAGAACCGAGTCTATGAGGCAGTTCCAATGAGCACTATGCTACCATATTGGGATAGTGGAGTCCACATTTTTATAGGCGCGTTTTCGTGATGAAACCTGTACATCTATCACACGACGTCGCTGGTATGCAGTGAATAATGCCATGTAATAAGTATCACATGACCACATGTGTATTAGCACCCAGGCGGAATAAAGCAACGCCACGTCGACTTCTCTGCCAGCTATGATTTTTCTGTTGAATAGTTGTCATTTTTAAAGCTAAATATAAGAAACATTCAAAAGAGGTCACATGATAAACAGATTTCCACACCGGTGGCCATTGAATATGAAATCTATGAAATTCGCCAAGGCCCGTTTCACAAATTTCATATGAAACGACCACCGGTGTAAGGTCCTCTTTCTTCGAAGATGTCACAGAAACCAAAGCATTCTGGCTCAAATACTCACATACTATATTAAGTATTCGTTTATACAGGCATGCGCATACAACATGCCTATGCAAAACATAATACTGTAAGTTCAGCCATAGAACATTATAATAGTTCAGACTGTTGTTTACATGTGAAAAGGCCTGATAAGCATTGATCACTGTTTCAAAACGAGAATCATTCCGCCTAGGATATGACACATGCCCTCATATGCAGGAATCTTATGAACCTCACACATTAAAGGTGGGTGCACTACTGCCTGTACATAATGAAATTGTCTGTATACACATGTAGACGTTCTCACAAAAGCTCTGAAGTCTTGTATTTACAAAAGCTTAAACAAGTATGTCTTACTTCTTAATTTTGTGTTTAGCAATTGGTTGAAAGGCAGAGAGTGTGAGCCCAGATGAGATGCCAAGTTCTATAGGGTCTCATCCAGGACCGCGCTATTTGCTCCAGCTTTCTGTCCGAAGACTTATGTCAATATAGTACATTATATTGGTATGATAAGTTGATAACAGTGGAAATTAAGTGTAAATCTTTACAATACACTTTATCGCAAATCAAAACAGATCAGGCATTATAGAAACGAGTTCCTTCTTTTCCCCCCTCTTTCTTCAATATACTGAGAGGAAGAGAGAGGGGAAAAAAACAACAAACAAACAGAAAAAAAAATATAATATGCTTATATCAGAAAGTATAAGACTAAGCATTAAGGTTTTGGAACAGAGACTGAGAAGGGGAGCCCTGTGTATAGTGTAGTTGAGACATGGGCCCCATTCCCTCTGGATGCTGAGACAACTGGGTTGGAATGAACGTTGTAGCCTCAGGGTCAAGGGTTGTAACATCAGGAATCTCAGCTGACTTGCTTGCAGTCCCTGTGGGCCCAACAGTTTCTGTGTCCATTGCAGATTCTTTTTCGGGTTTTTTACCACCTTCTGATTGAATTCTAGCTTGTGACTTTGATTTTGGATCAGCAAAAATTATTTCATGCTTATTACAGAAGTTTATGAAGTCATCCTCACTAGAAAGGTATACAAGTCTATCCGAGAAAAGCTTGATCACTATACGTCCATCTCTGGAGAAAGTATCTTTAATTTTCCTCTCCCTTCTCACATGTGACCCGAGCGAGGCTCGAACCACAGCGGTGAGAGACCTAATGATTAAGAGACAGCACTCGTAGCCACTAGGCCAGGGAGGTTCGGGTTTTTTTAATTGAATATGTGATGCAAAATCTCATCACGCTTTCAGAAATTCATGTTGTATGCATATTATAGGCGATTAAGAATTTAATGATTTGTTGAAAACAGGTCAATGACCTCTACAGTGTTGACGGGGACGTTAAACCTCAAATCAAACAAACACACAAGACTGTTAAGATGTTCATGCATATAGCATCGGGCTGCGGCCATCTTGGACTCCCTCTTGACTAAGGCTGACACTATTAATCGTATAATCGATTAATCGATCGATAAATTCCACAAAAATTATTATCATTTCTGATTTGCTTTTAATCGATTACTTGATAGGTACAATTTACTACCCAAAGATATGCCTAAAACAGCATGATGAGTGGCAAACAGTGCAGACCCTGGTGAGACGCCGCATCGTCTCATCTGGGTCTACACTGTTTGCTCAGGCCTGTCTATTCAAATATACATATGGTAAAGTGGAACATATGGTAAGAACCATGCTCAGACAGAAAGCCAGACAGGTAAAATTATGACAAAAACCTTAGCGATTACTAATCGATTATCGTTCGCAATGCCAGGACTGATAATCGATTATCTTTTCAGCTCTGATAAGCCAGCTCTACTCTTGACTAACACAAACTGCTCAAGGATATCACGGTTGCATGTTTAAAATGCATTATATGTGCACAGCACATGTATAACACGATGCGGCAATCCTTTGTTCCACTTTGGCTTTAATTTACTGTCTTGATATTTCAAAGTCGTTTTAAGAGGCAGATACTCCTGCATTTCCACGAAGATCATGCGTGATCAATACTACTCTTAAAATAGATCACTCAGAAATGTTAAATTCCAGCAATATGACTTGTCTGTATGTCTGTCTGTTTGTGGATTGTCCTACAATCGGGTGCTTTGTTTTTGTTTGATTTGGCATATTTCTCACTTACGCAACAAACATAAATTGTGAGCACTCACAATTTATGATGACTCACAATTTTTGATTTTATCAAAACAAGGAAAATAATATATACCCTTGTAAATCCCAGTTGCTTCAAAATAGAAGTGAAGGCAGAAATCAAAGTTCGGTTTTCAAGGAAGTTTGCTAAACGGATGGCCAATATGATGACAGGCGAATCAGGCCGCGAAACCATTTCTGTTATACATGTCACGTGTAAGCTTTTACAAGCGTTTGTCAGATTAATGTAACCGAGTTTTACTATTGAGACGCCAAACAATTCTAATCCGATCCAAAAATATAGAATGAATTAACTCGTGGCAGGTGCGATCTTTATAGGTTATTGACTTTGTATTGTGAAATATTCGGCACGAGCTCATATGGCGAAGGACGCACGAGCTTGCGAGTGCGTCTTTGCCATATGAACGAGTGCCGAATATTTCACAATATAAAGTCAATAACCTTTATATTTTATACCCAAAATTTCAAATGTCGGCTAGAATTCAGGATTGTTTGATATGAATTTCTGAATGTAAAATCAGATTATACATCTTTAAGTGGCTTGAAATGGAAAATAATGAAGGTCGTTAAGCGTCTCCCTACACGTTGAAAAACCACACACAATGGCGCCAAAGTGAAGACGACGTTAACGTTGGTGGATGTGACGTCATTAAAAACATCGACGTTTCCCAACATAGGACGCCATTTTTTCCGAAGCATCAGTTATATTTCTTTCAAAATACTCCTGATTTCTTAGAAGAAAGTATTGAAAATCTAAACAGATTGCAGGTAGGTAATATTTGACAGCATAAAATGCGGTTTATGCACTTTGTAAGAATCTATATACGTTTTGGTTTACGTTCTTTCAGTCGATACGCACGACATGATGGCTGCCGAGTTTTTAGTATCGAAATGAACAAATTTGAAAATAGTTCTATTGTCAACGCGACTGCTTATCTACGGGCAATATGAACTTGACTACGGGCAATATGAAAAAATATTGACCGGTAACTTCCGTAGAAAGTAAACGGGACATTTTCTGGGTATATAATAATTTGCCATCTAAACCTTTAGGGAAAATGACTGCACATTTGACAATTTTGACTTCAAACCAAAGTGCTTACATGCTTTTGCGAAAATAGCGAAACTCGATTTTGCCACGAATAGCGAAAATTGAATCATTCATAGACGGGCCCTATTATCTGTGACAGAAATTGTTTTAAAATATTCCGCAGTAAATGCAATTGTTTGGCTTAAGGCGATAACTAAATGCAATGTAATGGCTTCTGAATACATATAAATTCTGACAATATCCTCCCTTTCTATTTCCACTCCTTTATTTGTCACAGTTATTGCTTTGAGGCTTCCAGAATGTGCACCCAGGGGTAACAAAAGACAATCTTCACAGCATATTAATCTCGGGAATAATGTGAAGAAAGTTGTGTTCATTACGCATCAACATAGCAACGAACGAAGGCTCTGGTCCGATGGGCGCTGATGGGCAGATTGATCTGAGCTCGTACCCTAGACACACATGCATGAAGACGCCTTTTCGCGGCCAATGTCTGTAAAAAAAAGAAGTCACATTTCATTCACAAACCAAAAACACAAAAAACAGGCATGCACATTACACTAACAAGATACGAACGTCATACGAAAAGGTGTCTTGGTAACCACGCTTTCAGTCCAGATTTATTCATCAGGTTAGCAAGGCCGTGTCATTAAAACCCCACTTAAACATACTTTGTATAGAACAAACTGGGTTATACGGGGGAATACCTTTTCCTTACTTTTGCTCAAAAACATAGATGTTTGGTAATCGTTAGAACCGGCTCATAGCTCACATTTCATCTGAAAAAATCTTGTTCCCATTAAACCCTACTTTGTATAGAGAAAAACTGGGTTATACGGGGGTATACCTTTTCCTTACTGTTGCTAAAAAAAAACAGCGATTCTAATGAGCCCAAACTCTGTATTTGGACTGGAAATCAGGAAACTAACTCACATTTCATCGGAAAAATTCTTGTTCCCACTAAACCCTACATTGTATAGAGAAAACTTGGGTTTTACTGGTGTATACCGTAGTTTACTGACTGTCGCTCAAAACATAGATTGTTTGTACTCGTTCACGATCACCAACTATCTATATTTGGAATAGAAATGAGGAAAGAAGCTGTCATTTTATCTGAAAAATTCTTTTTCTTTATATAAGAAAGACGCCTTTACAGCGCACGGAGGTGTTTCCGTAATGATTTAGCCTCTGATCCCGGTCGGTTAGATGACTATCTTTTTGTAGCTGCATGCAGAACGGACATCCATATGTCACAGTGTGAATACTCTGGTCAGACTGTGTGTATACACAAGCTGATTTGAGCCTTCGCTGTGCGCATATGTAAGAAGCTTGATTTTGCTTCATGCGATCCATCCAATAACTATGCCATGCGAGGCTGTCCTAGTCCTAGTTTGCGGTCGATGATTGAAAAACAAGTAATCTAGGGCATTGAACTGAAGCAGCGGGTATGCATATGATGCTTCTCGCATACCATATAAGGAAAACTGACATTTTCGCAGTGAGAAAATTTTTTATATTACCTTCTTTATATCATGTAGTTGTGAACTGCTTGTAATGTGCATTGGTGTAATCAAAAGAAATGCATCTTTCACATCACTTACTAGATTACATGAAAATACTGACGACTTAAGGGTATCCTTGTAACGCTTCTTCTTCCCACCGTGGGACCGACTGCCCATTTCTGTTTCTCTATAGAGGATTTTTTTTAACAAAAGTTCCTCAGGCATCCTGGTTACATGGCCTGGCCATCTTAGCTGGGACAGTTTAAGAAAAAGTATGTTCACTCTGCATTCATGCACTTTTCAGGACTTCTGTGTCTGGAATCCCGTCTTGACAGAAGCAACAATAAGTACAATGATGTATACCCCTGTAAACTCCACTATTTCTCCATTACGATAACACACCCTTGTGACACAGGGCATTTTACATATATCCAAAATGACGACTTTTCCGATGAAAATTTGTAATATTTTTTTCATTTTTACTCCAAACATAGGTTGTGGGTGCTCGTTAGAACCGCCTCATTGAGGCGGTTCTAACGAGTACCCACAACCTATGTCTTGGAGCAAAAATAAGAAAAATAGCGTTTACCCCCTTAAACCCCAGTTTTCTCTATATAAAGTGGGGTTTGGGGGTGGGGGGTGTTCATTTCACGGACTTGTTCACGTGATGCTATATCGGTGAGGTTTGATTGATTGATTGAATGAATGATTGAGTGATTGATGTGGGTTTAATAGCACGTCAGCCCTTGTGGGTCATTTTGTGTCGTCTCTCAGAGAAAGGGAGAAGAGAGATAGTAGAGGAGATGAATGTGAGGGACAGAGAAGAAAGAGAAAAATGAATAGAGTTGTGGAAACAGAAGAAATAACAGCACACCCTGCTGCAAAGACAGCAGGCCTTGCCCACCTGTAATAGCAGCTGGACGCCCCAGTGACGCACGATAACGTCACCTTAGCTTTGCATTACCCAACCACCCCATTATAAATGGGTTTACAGGTGTTTTCATTACACAAGGCTGTACTCGTAAAACGATATAAAACAAATCCACACGAACTGGTCTGCTTAACAAAACAGACTTACAATATTGTGTTTTCTTGCACACCAGACAAGGAAATCCGTGATTTTACCCTGGAATAGAAATTTATGTTCTGACCCTGGTGTTCAGAAGCCTCCGTGGTGCAGTGGTTACGCTACTCGCCTTGTAAACCAGGGATCGCAGGATCGATCCCGGGCTTCTCCAGACTTTCGGATGAGTCTTTAAACCGAGGTCCCGTCTCCGTATGACCTTAGCTGTTGGTGGGACGTAAAACTAAAACTCACTCGCTCACTCTGACCCTGGTGTTCCGACCCAGGCAACTAACATAAATGCGCTTCAATTCTATTCAACTGCCGGAACTACATTCTTGCACACCAGACAAGGAAATATGTGATTTTACCATTGGATAGAAATTTTTGTTCTGACCCAGGTTTTCCGACCCAGGCAACTAACACAAAGCGCTTCAGTTCAACTGCCGGAACTACTTCTGCACTACTTTTATTTTGTAAACAATATACATGTGCGAGCTGTCAAAACTAACCGAAGGTGTTGTGCAAGAAAAAGAATCCAATATGGGGTTCTGTTGTAGATGGGCGTTTCCAACCCTCGGGATGACCGTGCTGAGCGGAACCTCGGCATAGCCTCGGTTCAGCTCAGCACGGTCATCCCTCGGGTTGGAAACGCTCATCTACAACAGAACCCCATATCAGATTCTTATATTCTTGCACACCAGACAAGCGAATCCGTGATTTTACCCTGGGATAGAAATTTATGTTCTGATCCTGGTGTTCCGACCCCAAATCGAATATAATCGCGTGTTTGATAAATGCACTGGTTGATTGCAACCTCGTATGCGCCGTCGTTAAGGTTGACGTCATAGCAACGTCACTAAACATTCCTGCAGTGTCAACACAATATGGCGGACGTCAGTAACCGAAGTGACTGCAGCATTAAAATTCCACTTAAGAAATGGAAGGTATGCAAGAAAAAGAATCCAATATGGGTGTGAGGGGTGGATAGAACAAAAATCCGTCCCACGGAATCACTGTCCGGCATCACTCGGCAAGCCTCGTGATGCCGGACAGTGTCCCTCGGGACGGATTTTTCCATCCACCCCTCACACCCATATAAGATTCTTATATTCTTCCAACGAAACGACAATTGAAGAAATGATGATCAGAGTTTACGAAGGCACCTTTGATGTTCGCAACTGACAAAAACGTGTTTTCTGATGACGTACTCATTTGTTAATACAGTCGAACTTCAATGGCTCGAACACCTTTGGGACCATGAAAATCTGTTCGAGATAAACAAACATGATAGCACTGGGAGATCTATTGTCACAGTGCAGGCTGGGAAAATAGTTTTTAACTGAGACGAAAAACGTATTGTTTAACCGTAAAGGCAACCGTGTGGACCGTGATCAGACGCCACAAAAATATCTAGGTCTTCACTGCTTGCTAAAGGAACGCGGCGTCTGATCTGGGACTGCACTGTTCGCCAAATCAAAATCATGATTCCAGTCTAGATTCTATAAATAACACTCTTACGCAACACTTTTACAGTAGCGCAGTTATTATGCCTCAAACTTCGAAAAAGTAAAGGGCGATATTGGTTTTGCTTTGTTCGATCTTCCGTTCGACACGCACTTTAGGATGTATCATATCTTAGGAACCATATATGCTAGGTTTCTGATATTTCATATGCGGATTGCTCATGAAAAAATAACAGACCCGTTTTTTTTTTGTTTTTTTTTTCCCCTGTTTTGTTTCAGTCAGGCGTCTTCTTGCAGAGTTATGGCCCTTTGCAGACTTCACTGCAGCTGGTGTAGACCGGCCCCGATAGCTTAGTTGGTAGAGTGTCCGCTCCGGGGAACGGGATGTCACGGGTTCGATCCCGGGCCGCGTCATACCAAAGTCGTTAAAAATGCTACTAGCTGCTCCTCGCTTGGCACTCAGATTTACGGGGTAGAGCTAGGACTGGTCGACCCAGTGTCAGGATAATGTGACTGGGTGTGGTATCATGTAATGTGTCTGGGAAATGATACAGCAGTGAGGCAGCACTATAAAAGTGAGCATTGAGCTCCCTGTCGCAACCAGACACCGTCGTGATATGACTGAAAAATTATTGAAAGCGACAAACCCGAATTCACACACACACACACACAACCCGAATTCACACACACACACACACACACACACACACACACACACACACACACACACACACACACACCTTATTTACAGCGCACGGAGGTGTTTCCGCATTTATTTAGCCTCTGATCCCGGTCGGTAAGATGACAATCTTTTTCTAGCTGCATGCAGAACGGACATCCATATGTTACAGTGTGAATGCTCTGATCAGACTGTGTGGATACACAAGCTGATTTGAGCCTCCGCTGTGCGCATATGTAAGAAGCTTGATTTTGCTTCATGCGATCCATCCAATAACTATGCCATGCGAGGCTGTCCTAGTCCTAGTTTGCGGTCGATGATTTAAAAACAAGTAATCTAGGGCATTCAGCTGAAGCAGCGGGTATGCATATGATGCTTCTCGCATACCATATAAGGAAAACTGACATTTCCGCAGTGAGAAAAATTTTTATATTACCTTTATATCATTTAGTTGTGCACTGCTTGTAATGCAATTGGTATAATCAAAAGAAATGCATCTTTCACATTATCACTTACTAGATTACATGAAAATACTGACGACTTGAGGGTATCCTTGTAACGCTTCTTCTTCCCACCGTGGGAGCGACTGCCCATTTCTGTTTCTCTATAGAGGATTTTTTTTTTTTTACAACAGTTCCTCGGGCATCCTGGTTACACGGCGTTGGCCATCTTCGCTGTGACAGTTTCAGAAAAGTATGTTCACTCTGCATTCCTGCACTTTTCAGGACTTCTGTGTCTGGAATCCCGCCTTGACAGAACCAACAATAAGTACAATGATGTATACCCCTGTAAACTCCACTATTTCCTGGGGTATACCTGATTTTTCTTATTTCTGCTCTAAAATATAGATTGTTGGTACTCGTTAGAACCGCTTCGATGAGGCGGCTCTAACGAGTGCCCACAATCTATATTTTGAGCAGAAATAAGAAAAATATCACAATATTTCATCTTAAAATTTTCATTTTTTTTTTTTGGCGATAAAAGTGGCAATGTATTTGTATAGGCGTGTTTGCGTAATGCCACACAAACTGCATAACAAAACAGACTTACAAGAGATATAGCGACATTGTATGTTCTTCCAAAGAAACGACAATTAAAGAGATGATGATCAGAGTTTTCGAATGCACCTTTGATGTTCGCAACTGACAAAAACGTGTTTTCTGATAACGTACTCATTTGTTAATACATGTAAAGCAAACATGATAGCACTGGTAGATCTATTGTCTCAGTGCAGGCTGGGAAAACAGTTTTGAACGCGGCGTCTGATCTGGGACTACGATGTTCGCCAAATCAAAATCATGATTCCAGTCCATATTCTATAAATAACCCTCTTACGCAACACTCTGACTGGAGCGCAGTTATTATGCCTCAAACTTCGACAAAGTAAAGGGCATATTGGCTTTGCTTTGTTCGTTCTTCCGTTCGACACGCACTATAGGATGTATCATATCTTAGGAACCATATATGCTAGGTTTCTGACATTTCATATGCGGCTTGCTCATGGAAAAAATTTTTTTGTTTCAGTCAGGCGTCTTCTTGCAGAGTTATGGCCCTTTTCACACTCTTCACTGCAGCTCGTGTCGTGCCGTGTGGCGGCCGTAAGAAGTCTCCCCATACATCAATCATAGTGCAGATTATATTTTCTGGCCGTTCGGGATCATTGAGTTCATTTAGAATCATTTTGAAAATAGAGTCATTACGCAAACACGCCTATACAAATACAGTACCAGCTTTATCGCCGAAAAAATGATTTAGGCATTTTGGCATACGAAAAGTTTGTAAGCAGAATATTTCAAGAACCGCTTGGGCTAGTGTCTTGAAATATTGCGGGTTGTTTGAAACCAATATGAAAATGACACGATTGAATTTTTATATAATTTTATGAAACAATTAACCAAATTATTCCCCTTTGTGGACTTAGGCATTTCGCCATAGGAAAGGTTTGTAAGCACAATATCTCAAAAACCGCCTGGGCTAGGCTCTTGAAATTTTGCAGGCTGTTTGGAAGCAATGTGAAAGTGACCTGGTTAAATGTTTGTGTAATTTAATGAAAATTTACCAAATTACACCCCTTTGTGGTGTTTGGCATTTTGGCATAGGGAATGCTTGAAAGCAAAATATCTCAAGAACCACATGGGCTGGGCTCTTAAATATTGCAGGCTGTTCGGAACTAATGGGAGGATTATCTGATTAAATTGTGGTATTATTGCATGAATATTTGACCAATTTAACGGGACCGCTTTGTGGTCTTAGGCATTTTTGTACAGGGAAAGCTTTTGAGCAAAATATCTAAAGAATCGCTCGGGCAAGGCGCTTGAAGGTTTTGCAGGCTGTTTGGAACCAATGTGAAGATGACCTGATTAACTTTTGGTTCATTTTATAAAAAAGTAAAATGTCTAAATATTGCCCCTTTTTGGACATTTGTCATTGTACAATAGGGAAAACAGTTTGTAAGCAATTCATCTCAAGAACCGCATAGCATAGGCACTTGAAATATTGCAGTTAGTTGGAACCATTGTGAAGATGACCTGATTAAATTTAGTATAATTTTATGAAAAACAAAATGACCAAATTGTTCCCCTTTGTGGACTTAGGCAGGCATTTTGGCCTAGGAAAGTTTTGTAAGCAAAATATTCATCACGTGAGCAAGTCCGTGAATGAACACCCCCTTACAACCCACTCTCTATATAGAAACCTGGGGTTTACGGGGGTAAACATTTTTTTTCTTATTTGTACTCCAAGACATAGGTTGTGGGTACTCGTTAGAACCGCCTCAATGAGGCGGTTCTAACGAGCACCCATAACCTATGTTTGCAGTATAAATAAGGAAAATGTCACGGATTTTTATCAAAACGTCGCCATTTTGGTGATGTGATAAAATGCACTATGGCGTACGGGTATGTTATCGTAATTGCAAGAACCGCTTGGGCAAGGCTCTTGAAATTGTGCAGGCTGTTTGGAACCAATGTGAAAATGACCTGATTAAATTTGGATAATTTAATGAAAAATAGACCAAATTATACCCCTTTGTGGCCTTTGGCATTTTGGCAAAGGAAAAGTTTTTAAGTAAAATATCTAAAGAACCACATGGGCTGGGCTCTTGAAATTTTGCAGACTGTTTGAGGCCACTATGAAGATTATCTGATTAAATTGTGGTATAATTTTTTGGGAATTGGATCAAATTATCGTGACCCCATTGTGGTCTTAGGTATTTTTGTATAGGAACGGCTTGGTAGCAAAATGTCTAAAGAACCGCTTGGGTTAGGCCTTTAAAAAATCGCAGGTTGTTTGGAACCAATTGGAGAAAACCTGAATAACTTTTGTATGGTTTTATAAAAGAAATTGACCCTTTTGGACTTAGCAATTTTAACACAAGAATAAAGCTTGTAATAGAGGATCTTACATGAGTGTTCATGAATTATGAATTTATTAAATGAGTTGAGGAAAAGGGATAAAATGCGAGGCTATGCCGAGCATTTTATCCCTTTTCCTCAACGAGTTTAATAAATTCAATAATGCATGCGCATGAATGCAATGGGCACGAAAGCAAGATTCTATTTATCATATGACCTTTAAAACGCATTTTATTCCCGAGTGTTTACAAAAATGTCAATATTCCGCCGTAGGTAAACGCGAAGTCGATAAGGACGTCGTACATATAACGTTACTGGACGTATCTAGCTAATTTGCATATTTAATCCACTAGTCGATTATCGAAACTAATACATGGCGTTATTACACTCTCTGACGCGACGTCATATGATAAAGCAAAATATTGTCTAGGCTCTTGAAATTTTGCAGGCAGTGTGGAACCAATGTGAAGATGACCTGATTTGAGTTTTTTCAAACGTCTCCCCGTACATCAACCATAGTGCAGTTTATATTTTACTTTTGGTCCTTTGAGATCAGCGTGAATATTCTGAGATATCAGTAATAAAATATTGGTTTAGACTCATATTCTAGACAGGTTTCTAATTATTTGGACCCCATTTTGATTTATATCAGTCTTCGAATCGACTGCCTATTCGAAATTCGCAAAATTTCAGTATGTTTCCTCTGGCTTTCTTTGCCGGATCATTACAGGGTCACTGATGAGGCATTATTAGCCGAAACTAGGATTATGACCCATCTTCTTTCTTATGAATGTTTTCATTGCTCTTAAAGGAACTCATTTTTTTTTTATTTGGTATAATTTTATGAAATTTTCACCAAAATTATTCCCCATTGATTGACGCATGCATTTTGACATAGAAAAAAGCTCAAAATATCTAAAAATCACTTCGGTTGTCTCTTGATATTTTGCAGGCAATTTGCTGTAGTTGTCTTAATTAAATTCTGATGTTATTTTATAAATATTTTAGCAAATTATACTACTTTGTACATTTTAACATAGTAATAGATTTTAGGCAAACTACCTCAATAACCGCTTGGCCATTAGCAGGTTGCGGCTTCTGTATGCTAGGCTCTTCTCAAAGCACGGTCATTGTGTCCTTCTTTTTTTGGAAACAAAGTATGTCTGATCATCTATAGTGTTTATTGAGGTCGACTTAAGAATATGTCCGCCTGGGTAAATTGTAATTTGGTCTTCATCGTGAGAACACGCCTATATAATTTCGATCCCTTTGAACCCCACTTTTTTAGCAAACCTGGGGTTTGCAGGGGTAAACCTTATTTTTCTTATTTCTGCTCTAAACTTATTTCTGCTCTGAACTAAAGATTGTGGGTACTCATTAGAACCGCTTCGTCGAGGCGGTTCTAACTAGTACCCACAATCTATGTTAAGAGCAGATATGTGAAAAATATCGGATTTTTTTATCGGAAATTTTTCATATTTTGGTGGCAAAATTTTCAATATATTTGAATAGGTATGTTTTCGTATTGATCGTTCTGACTGGGCCAATAACCTCCAAACCAACATTAAGCCCATCTGGCCATATATTGAATTTTTACTTGCGTTATCATTAGGGGGAACAGTTTGGGGCACGGTATTCCATAATCAACAGCTCTATGTTTGCTTGGATTTCCAACGCATCACGAAAACACGCCTATATAATTTTGACCCCCTTGGACCCCTCTTTTATACAGTAAAACTGGGGTTTCCGGGGGTATACCTTATTTTTCTTATTTCTGCTCTAAAATATAGATTGAGGGTACTCGTTAGAACCGCCTCATTTTTCTTATCTCTGCTCTAAAATATAGATTAGATTGTGGGTACTCGTTAGAACCGCCTCGATGAGGCGGTTCTAACGAGTGCCCATAATCTATATTATGAGCAGAAATAGGAAAAATATCACAAGCTTTCATCATAAAATTTTCATTTTTTCGGCGATAAAGGTGGCAATGTATTTGTATAGGTGTGTTTGCGTAATGAAGTCAGTGATAGTCACTTTGACTTCAGCATGAAACGCTAATGCGCTTTATAACGTTGGGTCGAGTGACAAACAATTGACCCGAAAATCGCTTTCAAACGCGATTGTGGCCGGATGCGCGCTCACAATGCGGAGAATTTTGTCTTGATATTTTAAGACATCAATCAAATATCCTTTTTGCCTTGCAATGTGACTTCGTTAAAAACGGGAGTGCTTATAAATCTTAATACCGCCTTGCTGTAAAACAAGGATTTGAATGGAATAGAACTATTCCGTAACTGCAGAGGGCGTCTCATAAGCCTTTCAATGCTTATGCAAACAGTTGAACCAGATAAGATGTCTTAAGGCCATCTCATCGTGTTCTGTCCTGTTTGAAAATCTGTTATGATGTTTATAGAGGATCTTACAAGAGTGCTCGTGTATCACTGAATTTATTAAATTCTATAACACAACGGCACGAATGCAAGATTCTATTTATCATATGACATTTCAAACGCATTTTATTAGCGATTGTGTTACAAAAATGTCAATAATCCGCCATTAGTAATCGCGACGTCGTTACGGAAGTTGTACATGTAACGTTACAGGACGTGTCTAGCTAATTTGCATATTTAATCCACTAGTGGATAATCGAAAATATTACATGGCGTTATTACACTCTCAGGCGCGACGTCATATGATAAACAGATGTCAATACTAGAAACAATTGAGGTGCCGGTATACAAAGCTTGAAGATTTTACGGTAGAAACTCGTGTTATTAGCCAAAATGGTTACTGGAAACAATGATTCATGTCAAATTGAACAGGTCTTGTCTTTTGTTTGGACTAAGCCTTCTTATTTTCTTGTCATTTGGAATCATCATTGATTCCATTGCGGGACCTTGACAATATTTTAGGGTACTGATGAGGCCTAATTTGGCGAAACTACCTAGTCTGGCCCAGAAAACTGTACACTCCATACTCTTTGTGTTCTGTGGTGTATTCTTTTTTTTCAAAGGATATCCCTTTTATAGAACATATTTGAAATCATGTTTGTTTGTTTGTTTGTTTGTTTGATTTGGTTTAAGCGTTTATTTCTTTGTATAACATACATATGGTGCAATACAAATGAAGATGAATCATTAAGTACAATTATACAGTGGGATTCAGAAGAAAGAAGATCTGTCTCCCATTTTTGCAACAGATAATAGTACTATATTGATATGTGACTAGTAATGAAGCAAATGATAGATTATGACTATTGTATGTTCTTGGCTGTTTGACTAATTCATGTTGATATGTCTATCTTAAGATAGATAACGGCTCCAGGGGGTGGGGGCGGGGGGGGAAGGGCGTAGAAATACCAGGTGCAAAAAAAAATCACGATAAGTTATATAAGGTATCTTTACATCATTTTTTGAAATCGCGTCAGGCTAAGATTGGCAGTAGCTCGATTCTTGACAATAACACAAGATAACTTTGTTCTGTAATATAAAGGAGCAGTCTCTATAAGGCTATTTTCATGGCCACAACCGATTTCCTTTAAACTTTGTAGCTTCAAATTGACACATGTTGGCTGTCTAATGGTGAATTTTTAGACTCTTTGGTCCACTGGTTTTTGCTGTATACACTATTAAAGTGGGTGGGGTAATGTCACCCCATCAAGGATATACCAACAAAAATGCTATTATTTTTGTTCAAAGTGCATGACTGGAGGCGATGTTTGCCGTATGCTTACTACCCTTTTAGGCATAACAGCCCGTGATAACAGTCTTATAAATATCAAACAAGAAAAGAGTTTATACGCGCTTGTAAGTTGTACCCAAATATTAGTAATTTTTATTCCCCAACTTTACGAAAAACCACAACACCTTTACAGTTTTCAACTTATTTCAAAGATCTTTCATAAATATAATGTTGATGTGATAGTCATTCTAGGTATATGTCAGAATTATTGTTAGTTCATAAAACTTAAGAGCTACCTGCCCCTGAAATTGAATTTTACCCATTTTTTTTAAATCAGAGTGTATTTATCCGTTTGTTGTACTCACAACTTCATTTGGGAGTGAATAAACCGATTCAATGCAAATATAATTAAATAGATGTGGACAAAAAAGTCATTTGATTTAATAGTGCATGCTAGCAAGCACATGAGCACAACATCCCACGGTACGAGCGCCACTTCTTCACCAACAGTACCATCCAGTGATTGGGTTCAGTCCTTGTGGTCTAAACACATTGCAAAACGAGCAAACAATTCTTACATAGTCGCCAACATATGGTATTTTACTATTAAATATTTTGTTGCCAAGCCTTCCACTTTGTAATTCTCCCATTAGCTGATTCGACAACCTATCTCACTTTGTACCTAGCCTTGAATCATTCGCCTCTTCAGTCGTATATTGCTTCTGAGATTTGATTAGGAAGTGAAGCATATGAGAATTGATTTCATAACCCTTTAGTATTTCTCTAACATCCTCGAATCATACATCAACTTTTGCAAATGTCCTATTTGGGGATTCAAATTCTGATGTTGCAATCACAGTGGCTGACGGAACATACATATATATTGAGAAGAGTGGAAACTACTCATTTCAGAGAAGATCTTATTCCGTACGTAAAGGACAGCCTTTGCTGAAACCTATGATGCTTGTGACCACTGATGGTTACATTTTGACTGTGATGGGACCGTATCTTGCAGATGGGAAAAACACAGATGCTAAGATTACCGAACACATGTTAAAGACTAATGCAGAAAATATTACTGACTGGTTTGAAAAAGATGATGTTCTCGTTGTAGACCGCGGCTTCAGGGATGCTATAGATATACTAAGGATTTTGGAATCAATTCTCATATGCCTTACTTCCTAAACAAATCTCAAAGGCAAACATACGACTGAAGAGGCGAATGAGTCAAGGCTAGTTACAAGTTGTTTAGGTCGTAGTACCAAAGCGTTAATCCAAAATCGTTAATCCATAGACAAAATGGCAAATGTCAATGTTCGGATCAACAGACATGGACTCCAGAAGAGTGTAATCAGGCGTCCGCGGATAGTAAGCATTACTTGGTAAGCAAGTTTCGCCCACCATGCCCATCGACCCGAACGAAGAAAAGGTGTAAATGCCGGGAAGGGTATGTCCGAGATTTTGGAAGTCTTCCTATGGCTTTCCATTGGCAAACATATCAGAAATAATTCTGGGAATGGCCACATTGTACGGATCCACAAGATCATGGTGCCTCCCATAAAACTTCTTTAGTGTTGATACCAGTTTGGTTTTTTGATACCCCTGGCATAACAACCTGGTAGTGAGCACCTTCCCACGTTCCATAAAGTCCTGATACTTTGAACAGGCTCTAGCATAACGGATTAACTGTGAAACGTAAACTCCATATGCTGGTGCAGACGGGATATTACTGCTCAGGAAGGGAAAGTTAACAATGGGAAAATTGAAGTCATCTCGTTTATCGTACAGCCTAGTAGAAAGCTTCCCGTTGTCAATATAGAGATAACAATCCAAGTATGAGGAGGAGGTTGCAGTCTCTGTTGTTTCCTTACTTTCAAGTTCACGTGGATAGATGAGATGGTTTGTCGAATCAGCTAATGGGAGAATTAAAAAGTGGAAAGCCCTTAGCAACACAGTGCCCAATAGTCAAATACCATATGTTGGCGACTATGTAAGGATTTTTTGCTCATTGTGCAATGCATTTAGACTACCTTTGGTAACAAGCAAAGATTCAGGCAAAGTAATTGCTAGAAGAATGATGGCCCTAGCAATAGCTCCAAATAAGCTGCCGGATAAGGTCGTAACAAGAATTCCGCCGAAGGCTATGTCGCGCATGTGGCGCGCAATTCATCGAACTTTGATATGTAGGTCAAGGTCAAAAATAGATGCTTGCTCAAAAGATCCCATTCTCAAATGCAAGCTTGTACTAAGTATCATTAATGAAGCTCTATTAATTCTTGAGAAATTAACTTAACCATTAGGGTGAACGCTAGGGTGGTCACAATATTTTACAAAGTCAGTGAACCAAGAAATTTAGGTCAAGGTCAAATATGGATGCTTGCATTTAAGTTGTCATCCCCAGATTCAAGTTTGCACCAAATAGCATTAATGAAGCTCTTATAAATCTTCAGAAATAAACTAGACCATTAGGGTGAACGCTAGGGTGGTCGCAATATTTTACAAAGTCAGTGAACCATGAGATAAAGGTCAAGGTTAAAAATGGTGCTTGCATTTAAGTTACCATCCCCAGATACAAGTTTGTTCCAAGTATCATAAATAAAGCTTTTATAGTTCTTGAGAAATAAAATTGACCATTAGGGTGAACGCTAGGGTGGTCGCAATATTTTACAAAGTCAGTGAACCATGAGATAAAGGTCAAGGTTAAAAATGGTGCTTGCATTTAAGTTACCATCCCCAGATACAAGTTTGTTCCAAGTATCATAAATAAAGCTCTTATAGTTCTTGAGAAATAAAATTGACCATTAGGGTGAACGCTAGGGTGGTCGCAATATTTTACAAAGTCAGTGAACCATGAAATGTAGGTCAATGTCAAATATGGATGCTTGCATTAAAGTTGTCATCCCCAGATACAAGTTTGTTCCAAGTATCATTAATGAAGCTCTTATAGTTCTTGAGAAATAAACTTGACCATTTAGGTGAACGCTAGGGTCGTCGCAAATGTTGAAGCCTTGACGAACGGACGAACGAACGAACGAAGGGACGGAAAACCGGGCGCCTATATCGCGCCATGCTAATAGCAGGCGCGACAAAAAATGGCTGGGATAAAAAAAACGGGTTATTTGGATACAGATCGATGATGAGAAAGTTGAGAATTTCCCAGAGATGACTGAGGATGAACTCATGGATTTGAAACTGGGTATAAACCAGCTGAAACAAGCCAAATCCTACACAGATGAACATTTTGACGACAATGGATCATATGAGATAATGGCACACAAAGAAGAAGATGGTGTTCTCAAAGCACAGATACGTTCTTGCCACACGTCTAATAAAACATATAACATGTGGGTTGAATATACACAAGGAATGAACCCAATCACTGGGTGGTATTGTGGGTGCAGAAGTGGAGCTCGTACCGTGGGATGTTGCACACATGTGGCTTCTGTTCTCTGGTATTTGGGATATTACCGGAACATAACAGAAAATAGTGAAGCAGAAACAAGCCGGGAACATATTGATTTTGTTTATGATGCTGCTGTTGACACATGGAGTACATCTAGCGATTCAGGGGAAGATCAGTAAATTAACAAATTCTTAAACATGTCGTGAGACCATACAGGTTTGTATTTAAGCACAGTATCAGTCTAAAATGAGGTTCCAAAACATGAGCAAAGCCTGCTTTGGTGGTCAAAAATGTTTGACAGTTGACAAATGTTCCATTTGCGCCTGGAAATTAAGAGTTCATATATAACCAAATAAAAATTAGGGAAATACTAGCATGCACTATTTAATCAAATGACTTCCTTGTCCACATCTATTTGATATTATTTGCATGGAATCGGTTTATTCACTTTCAAATGAAGTTGTGAGTACTACAAACGGATAAATGCACTCCGATTTAAAAAAAAGGGTAAAATTCAATTTCAGGGGCAGGTAACTCTTTAGTTTTATGAACTAACAATAATTCTGACATATACCTAGAATGACTATTACATCAACATTATATTTATGAAAGATCTTTGAAATAAGTTGAAAACTGTTAAGGTGTTGTGGTTTTTCGTAAAGTTGGGGAATAAAAATTACTGATATTTGGGTACAACTTACAAGCGCGTATAAACTCTTCTCTTGTTTGATATTTATAAGACTGTTATCACGGGCTGTTATGCCTAAAAGGGTAGTAAGCATACGGCAAACATCGCCTCCAGTCATGCACTTTGAACAAAAATAATAGCATTTTTGTTGGTATACCCTTGATGGTGTGACATTACCCCACCCACTTTAATAGTGTATACAGCAAAAACCAGTGAACCAAAGAGTCTAAAAATTCACCATTAGACAGTCAATATGTACCAATTTGAAGCTACAAAGTTTAAAGGAAATCGGTTGTGGCCATGAAAACAGCCTTATAGAGACTGCTCCTTTAAACAAAAATCGAAAATTGCACATGTTATGTAACTTTGACTTTTCATACCATCACATATTATATTAAAGATACAAGCCTTGTTGCCTACTTAGATGATTGTGGTTTATCTGACCTCAAAGCGTTTTGTTTTGATCAAGAAGTCTTGAACAGCTCAGAATATCTGCTAGTTTGCAGAGTCTGGTAATTCAGGGATGGCTGACATAAATGTATTGTCTTATATAGGAATTCTTGTCGTAAGTTGACATATCGTGTACAAGAAAATAAGAAGTGCTGGGTATCTTCTATAGCCCCACATACACATAGCGGGCTGTCAACAATATTTTTTGAGAAAAGATGTTGTTTGAGTGAACTACATTTCGTTCGTAGACGGGCATTGTATAATTTGACCAGGCCTATTTCCATCGCAAAAATATTTCGGTGATACAAGAAGATTTGAGTTGAGATATCGTTTGAAAGAGGAGACAGGAGATGAGTTTCTTATCTCATCCGATAGACTGTTCCAATCACGGGTGACAGATGGGAGAAAGAATTATAGTAGCGCTGCGAATTCGCGTATGTAGTATTTAAGTTTTGTGAATTACGTACTAGGTTGTATGCAGTGTTGTTTCCAACTGTGTCCGATACTGAAGACGAAAGGTAATCAGGAGACAGGCTATTTTACAGTTTATAAAAAGTTATAACTTGTGTTTTTCCTACGGGATGCAAGTAATTCCCATCCAGTTTCATGATCAAGGCAATCAATCGATACTAATTTTGTCGCTCCAGTTACAATAAGGACAGCTTAATTTGTATTTTTTCCAACTCATTAACTTAATATAAAGTACAATTATCCCAAATGACATCGGAATATTCGAGAAGTGGTCTAATAAAAAAATAGATTGTCTGGAGAGAGTGTCTGTCAAGTTTAAATTTGAGCTTTCTCATGATATTTATACGATTCCATGCTTTAGTTTTTATATAATCAAGGTGCTCGTGCCAAGTACAGTCATTTGAAAAAAAAGGCCAAGGTGTTTGTGAAATATAACTTCCTGTATTTGAGTTTGGTTCATAAAGACTGGAGGATGGTATTGGTTTGTTCCTTTTTCGTGTAAAGATCATTGATTCGGACTTTGCTGGATTGAATTCGACAAGCCATTGTTTCCCCTATTCGTGAATTTTCAGAAGATCGTTTTTCAACAGATAAGCCGCTTCAATTGGGTCGTCAACAATAATGTAAAGACTTGTGTCGTCCACAAAAAAGCCGAATACAAGAGTGAATGTTTTCACCAATACCGTTAATGTATACAAGAAATAAAAGTTGACCAAGAGTAGAGCCTTGTGGAACACCTGCTTTTATTTCAGTCCAGTCGGAAGCTGATCCAGGTAAAACAACCTTTTGTTTTCTGTTATTAAGATAGTCTGTGAACCATTGGAGAAGTGGTCCAGATATACCATTAGAAGAGAGTTTGTAGAGAAGACCCATATGCCATACCCTATCAAACGCTTTGCTAATATCGCAGAATATAGCTCTTCCTCCTTCCCTTCGTCAAGATCGTGACAGAAGGTATTATAGAGATCCGTTAGCTGGTTGAATGTAGAGTCGCCAGGCACAAAACCCGGTTGGAGTGTTGTTATGGTATGATTTGCTTGAACGAAGTTGAAGACATGTTTGTGTACATTTTTTTTTTCAAGAACTTTGCCTACTGTACTTAAGAGAGATATAAGTCGGTAATTTGATATTTCAGATGGATCGTCTTTTTTTAAAGATTGGCGTTACATTAGACTGCTTTCATAAAATTTGGACCTTTCCCTTTTCTAAAGAGAAGTTAAAAAGATCTGTGAGTGGAGTAGACAGCGGCTGAGTTAGGTCTTTGATAATGCTATTGCTAATTAAGCCAGGTAAGGTAAAGAGGTAAGTAGGTAGGTAAGGAGAGTATAGATTTAACGTCCTCCGCTGTAGTCCTTATTAAGTCAAGTTTATGTGATGGATTATTGAATGTTTGTGCAAGTTTTGCATTATGGCCATACAAATAAGTTTGCTGTGTAAAGAAATCATTCAGTTTGTCAGCTTTGCCTTTTTCATCGCACATGACAGTGTCGTTGCATTTTAGTAGAGGTATAGAAGATGTTTGATCGGGCTTAATAAATGTTTTAAGAGTTTTCCACCAATCCCTTGGGCCAATGTTTGGGTCTTTAAGTTTATCTTTTAGGTTGTCAATTTCTTGTTGTTTAGCTTTTCGAATGAGCTAGATTACATGATTTCGTATGAGTTTATAGTTGTTAAAGTCGGATTGATTTTTAGTTCTCTTGTATTTGTCATATTAGCGTTTTCTTTTTCTCATAAGACATTTAATATTTGTGGTTAGCCAGGATTTGTCAGACTTACGAACATGAGCAGTTTTATTAGGTATATGCTTGTTTACAAGATGCGTAATTATATCAGTTATATTTTGAGTGTAAGCGTGTACATCGTCGTCTTTTAATGAATTCCAATCAGTGTCGTTCAGATCTGTAGAAAGTGTTTGATAATCACCTTGATATGTCTTTTGGAAGATTGAGAAATAATTTTATCAAAATTATAAAAACAGTATATTGGCCAATGGTGTCTAATATTTTGGTCAAGAAACGGCTCGCCAATGCCACTCAAAACCACCCTATTCTTATTTGATACTAGAAATAAGTCAATAATAGATTCAGAATTCTCTGTATGATGGGTAGGGTCAGTTATAAGCTGTTGTAAGTTAATATTCATTAATTTTCCTGTGTGAAGCCTGTTTGGCTACATCAAAATTAAAGTCACCTGTGATAGTTATATTAGGTATATTAGTGTCAAACGCAAGGCCGACTGAATCTTCATTACTGGAATAAATTCTGTTGTTCGAATTTGGAGGTCTATAAAAGGTACCTAAAAGCTCTTTTCTATTATGCAATGATGTCTCAATCCAAATACATTCAATTTGTGGAAGTTCAAGATCAAGTCTTCGACAGGATAAAATAGACTAACATAAACACAAATGCATCCGTGATTGTCGCCCATTCTATCACGACGGTATAAATTGAAGCCGTTCGTTTTTAGTGTTTCGTCGGGTATACGCTGATCCAACCATGTTTCAGTAAGGCAAATTACATCAAAATCACTTAGTTCCGACTGTATTATGTCAAGTTTATTAGAGAGACTTCGGTTTAAACAATATTTTATTCAAACTTCAGTAGATGAGCAACACAAATACATAGATGTGGAATGTATGAGGATCTGAACGAAAGCATATGGCTTAAAGAGTTCATTTCCTTGTAGTTTCAATAAATACACAGCAATAGAATTTGTCAGTGTGACAACATGAATAACTAGTTCATATCATTTAAACGCATACTATATATGTTTCTGAATAGAGAAATGAAAATATAATGAACATAAACAGGAAGGATGATAAATGACTGAATGAGATCATGAAACCATCAGGCCAAACACCCTGGAATGCACTGTCAAGCTTGGTTCTGATCAATTCCTAGCCCAGCAGGTATTTCGCTGATGTATTTTTAATGAGCGCCAGCGACAAGCGCCTTCGCACAGATATGGAATATTCACCATAAAACACACACACACACACACACACACACAAAACACTTGTCTGTGGCTATGGTTATAGCAAGTATAAAAGAACTGATCCGTCTATTTAAAGAGCGATGTTAAGGACAAGTTGCGTTAGAGCATTACGTGAAGCTAGAAACCGTTGTGATACTAGTATGTTTGACGCAGAATCCTCTCAAGCTTTGTATAGAACGATTTTGGTTCTATGCAAATATTTTGTTACTTCCGCCTAAAAGCAGAGACCACGGCTGCTCGCTAGAGTCACTTCAATGGGGCGATAACGTGCACACACCATGCATGTCCAAGGAAGAGAAGAGTAGCCAAATGTAGGCGAAAAACCAGAGTACCCAGAGAGAAGACCACATGATCTTCCGTTGCAGAACTTGGCGTCTGACATATGACCTGAACTATAACCAGTCATGAGAGATCTTGTGGCCACGGAGACGTGTAAGGAGAAACAGTATACATATACGTATATATGCTCAGACATTTGGACGTATTGTTAAATAAGTATCTCATGTATCATATAAACAATACATAGTAATAATGTTGTACAGTATAAAAATGAAATTTTTGCTTTGTTCCATTTTTGAACAGAAAATAATACAGAAAATGATGTGTTTACATATTAGACAAATGAGCTTCGTCATAAGAAGAGCCTGTAATTAATATAGTCCGATCTTAAAGAGAGAAAAACAAGAGAAAGAGCCTTCTTCAAATCTAAAGGAGTTTTAGGAATAAATTACAGAATAATATTACGTACAATTCTCTTCAAATTTTAGATAAGTGTATGTACATTATCCGTCTGCATCTCTATTGTTCACGTTTTACATATTAAGGCTGTTAATCTCATGTCGCGGCTCAAACCATCGTACTTACAACTATATATTTACACCAATGCCCACAGTCGAACTTCGACAACTCAAACGCATTTGGTACCGTGGAATTCGAATATATGAGGCTCGCTCGTAGTGCTTGGCTACGAGACATAATAGGGTGGCATGTTTTTACGATTCCCAGTAGAGTAAGGAACAGTCTGCGTACTTTTAGAATCATCTCGGTGAGACGAACCCGATAATATATATCACACGCCCTTTCAAAATTAGATCAATAAAACATCCATGAAAGATCCTTAATACACGTACATCAATATATGAAGCCATGACAACCAACCCGAGGAACTCCAGACAACATGTAAATCTTTTGATATTGACAGTTTCGTATTTATTCATTTTTCCCCGACCACACCCGTTTTCGACTTTTAACCAGTCACTGGCAGATAACTTATGTAATTTATTCCTGACATCACGAAAATACGTCCAGACAAACACACTGCAACCTTTGAGAGACTTTGACTATTATAGTGGACAATTGAGAATTTGTTTCTACTAGCAGTGCTTTCTAAAGTAGGCCCAGATGACAACGAGTTAATAGAGACATCGGAAAGCGGTCCAGGATTCTGTTCTATTCCCCTTATTAGTAGCAAAGACATTATGACAAGAAGATCAAAATATTTAAGGTAATCCAAACCTTTAACCTTAGCTTGACGACTGTAGTGCCCTATAAATCTGGATTTCAATCATGTTATACAATCAATGCGGTACCGAAGTAAGCTAGAAGACACGGACAGGTAACCTAGGGTGTTTACCATTCTCGTGCTACTTTGGATGTAAAAGTCTGATCCCCCGTGGAGCCTAGAAACGAGATTTACTGGAGTACAAATCAAGCAAACATTCAATAATATACACAAAAACATAAACATTATAATACATGTACAAAGGAGGAAAAGGAATTGTTTGATTTGAGGTTTAACGTTCCCAACCACACTGTATAGGTCATTTTGGAGACGTTGCTTCCAATTGTGTGGGACTTTTACCCGACATTGAGATAAACGGCATCTCAAGTCCTGTCGCCCGATGAAACCAATACGGTTTATAAGCATGGACGGTCCGACTCGCACCTCTTTGTATGGGCAGGCTTAGATTCTCTAAGCGGTTTACCAGTACTCGTGTGCGGTCGATTTCAGCTCTGCGTGGAAGCATCATGCATCCGATCTATTTCTTCTAGCCCCGACTGGTGGGGGCCGCAAATCATGTTGAATATTCCAGTCTATGGAATGCTACATTTTAAACTGTACCAACATTAAATACATCTTAACTGGGTCATGCTAAAATCCATATTTTGTCTTTTTTTTTTTTTTTTTTTTTTTTCGGCATTTGCATTTGCGAACTACTACGGTGTGGATCACCTTAAGTGGAAAGGATATACCTTCAGGGGAAGCAACTCCTGCAAAAGTATTTTGTCCCCCGTGTAAATAGGTGTCATCTCTTAACGGAACGAATTTGCTCATAAGGAGCAAATTCTTTCCTTTAAGAGTAGGCCCCTTTTTCAATGGAATAGGGCTTAAGGAAAAGCGAACAGGAAGTCCCGAAATTTGTCTCCCTGACAAGAGTTTCCATCGCTGCATGGATAGAACATAACCTTATTTCATATATCTAAAATGTTGAGACTCCGAGACTCGGTAATCTATGTAGCTGAGCAGACAAACCGAACAAACACATAACGTTTTAGCAACTTTGGCGTTACATCGATGTTGATACGACGTTGCCAATGATGTTGCTACGGCTTTCACGTGTATCGGTAGGCCCGTCGGAAGGTTTGTGCCGTACGAGGTCGAAAGACAGGCTTTTTGTCTCGTGACGAAACCCAGTTTGTGGTTTCATTACTTTGAGAATTGGTCATATTAAACCAGTCTTAAGTAATCTGCACCTTACAACAACGAGTCACTGACATTCGTGCTAAACAACTCTGTGTGTCACAGATGTATAACCTTTCTTATACAATTTCAACGAACTTGCCATACTTATATACCAATATAACTAATAATAGGCGCGTTGCCGAACCAAGTTCAATGGACAAAAACATACCTCACCGTCATAAAGGATGAAACTGGTCTCAAATTAAAGATAAATGTCCCTACTTTATTTATAAATTGGTCGTACGCTCCAACATGGGTAGCATCATACTAAAAATGGGGAGATAACTCTTTATTCGTTGAAACCAAAATCAAAGAGCTCGTACTTCTACATGAATTTTACTCATTTCAAAACTGTCTTTTTTACGTAAATTGTTCCGTTGTCGTCAAGAACACTTCAATTTTGTACTTTTTGTGTGCAATTTGGGCGCTAATTTTAGATTGGTTGATATTTTATGAGGAGATAACTCTTCCTACCGTATGAAATCGGATTTTTCACCTGCGATCGTTCTTTCTGCTAACTTAAGTTTTCAAAACACAGCATAAAACTTGAAATTTTCTAAACATGTAACCATTTTGCTAATCAAAACATTACATTTAGACATCCTGATACCCATGGTGGCTTCGAAACACACTGTCAAAGGCACACACCCTGCGTGAAAAAGGTATAAGTTTAATGCGTTTTTCCAATACATTTCTTAAGCAACTTTAAGAAAGTCATTTTACATCCAATTGTCGGCGCATTTATCTCCGTGAACACAAATCGTCGATATGTAACAGTTAAATCAACGCCGAGTCGACGTTAAGGCGTCCAAAATTTCCCATTGTGTCAACGTTGTGCGAATTCAGTGAGTTCAGCGACTCTCTGTCTGATCAGCCAGTAGACCTAATTTCATTGACAGCTGTTAATGAAAATGCGAGGTTCACTAAAAGAAAATTCTATATGTAGCAATTGCACCAGGTTGTGCCTGCACAAATTTAAAATGTCGTTACATTAACAAGCTCATGCAGCGAAAGGTTCGGTAAACCCCACCTCGGGAAAGTGAGGCCTACCTAACCCCGTAAAAGTGGGATTTACTGAGGCAAACGTTATTTTCCTTATAACCACTCAAAACGAAGAGCGTTGGTACTTGTGTGAACCACGTCAATGGGGCGGTTTTAACGAGCACCTACAAGCAATATTTAGCTTAAATAAGACACACAATAAAATTATCATTTGTTTTTCTTCTGAAATGTTTACACTTTAAAGTCCTAAAAATCACTTTATACTACATGTCGCGTTAATGAAATGAATAGGCTCGACTTTCGAAAAATGAAAGAGCCTTCATTTAAGCATTTTATAGAGTGTTTATAAATTTCGGTGCGAAATCATTTAAAAATATTTTCAATGATTTATAATAACTGCCCTCTCCTCAGCCTCTGTTCACTCCTCCCCGACACACACAATCAAAGACCGTGGAATGGGGTAAGTTTCATTGTGGCATAGTTGTCGATATTTGCATATTGACCCTGTCTAAACACATCGGAATTACTATTCACTAAGCCGTAAAACGTGAATACAAATCAAGCCAACAAAATACAGTTTTTGTAAAAATAGAATGTACGCATTCGGGACTGATCGTTGTCGTTGTAGAAATACTATGTACGCATTTCGAGATATTCTAAATTTTGAGTGAACTCGCACAAAAATTATGTAGATCATGTATCTGACTCCTGTGACAGCAATGACCAAGCAGCCAGCATCAAAAATACTGAGGTGATCTATCACCTGGCATCTGGCAAGCCTTACAAAGGATTCACCATCCCAATGAACGGTCAAAGACTACAAATGCCTACCTTGGGGTACACTGTCAACAGCCGTGCAGATTTGTGGTGCTGCCAACACTATTATATGCATGTGAAACGTGGGCAGTTTCCAACGGCACGTGAAAAGACTGAACAACTTCCATACAAGCTGTCTTGGGAAACTTTTAAATATTAAGTGGCTACACAGGATTCCAGACAAAGAAGTCATGAAAAGGTCGGGATGCAGATTGTACATGA
Source organism: Lucinisca nassula (assembly GCA_963580285.1). Lineage (NCBI taxonomy): Eukaryota > Metazoa > Mollusca > Bivalvia > Lucinida > Lucinidae > Lucinisca > Lucinisca nassula. The sequence continues at coordinate 52,389,897 of OY757020.1, forward strand.
TCTTCTTAAACTGGCACAATTAAGATGGACAGGCCATGTTATCAGGATGCTTGAGAACCGTTTGCCGAAGAAAATGCTATATGGAAAACTAGAAATGGTCAAACGCTCCTAAGGTGGTCATAAGAAGCGTTACTATATCGCACTGTAAGTCTCCTTCCAGGACTTCAGCATACCAGCAGATTCGTTGGAACAAACTGCACAGGACCGAGTAAAGTGGCAAGGCCTCATCAGAAGAGGAGCTAGTGAAAAAAAAAACAGAGAAGCCGAGAAGAAACGTGCACAGCGCAAAGTCAAAGCTAAGGCATAACCAACAGCGCTGTCTTCCTCTAACCTCTGTTGCTTTATCTGCAACAGACAGTTCAGAGCTAGAATTGGTCTCATCAACCATCTAAGAACACACGAAGCGTAGCATTTCTCGCATGCGAAAAAGATTGGTCACTTTCAGATATGATAGACGAAATATTACTTTCAAAACTAACTGTCAGGATTTCGATCTTAATAACACCGTAAAAATTTCAGACAGGTTGGGGATTTAATACTTATATATATGGCCACTTGATAGCTCAACTGAGTACGGAGTGCTTAAAGTGAGCTATTGTGACCTTGGGCCGAATGATTCAAACTTCACAGGAACGTACGTAGGTGGATCCCCACCAAAATGCAAACAAAAGTTTCGCTCCGATGAATAGGATAGCTGCCGGAGCTCAAAATAGAAGGAAAAACTTCAAACGACAGCTCCTCCTTTACCTCTGGGCCACTTTTAATCTTGCTGTTGCTGACGTGACCATCTCAAATAGAAAAACGTCAACAATTTGCTTTATATATTAACTCCTCATGAACTTATGTGCCAATTTGATTCAAACTTTACAGGAATATTGCCTATTGGCTCCCTACCAAAATAGCTAAAACTGTTATGCTTTCATGACAAGATGGCTGCCAGAACTAACAATAAAAATATATTCAATCGATAGCGCCTCCATTATCCCTCGGCCAATTTCAATTCTAACTTAATGTGAATATTGCTGAGATGAACCTCCGAAATGTCAACAATTTGCTTTTTATGCATATTCCTCCTTAACCCTAGGACCAATTCCATTTAAACTTCACAGGAATGTTGCCTAGCGGGCTCCCTACCAGAACAGCTAAAATTGCTCCTCTCCGATGAACAGGATGTCCGCCAGAGGTAAACTAGAACAAGTCTTCAAACAAAACTCCTTTACCTTGGGCCAATTTCATTCAAGCTTCATAGGAACGTTGATTAGGAGACCCTTTACCAAATAGCTAAAACGGCCCTGCTTTGATGAGCAAAATGGCCAACAGAGCTTAAAATAGAAGCAAATAAATTTTGCTTTAAATGCTACCACTTTTGCAGATTTGATTCAAACTTCACGGGAACAATGCCTAGATGGCTACCTACCAAAAATTGCAAACATGGTTCCGCTCTGATGAACAAGATAAGATGGCCGCAAGAGCTAAAAAAACGTCTTCCAACGACAACTTCTTCTTCATCATTTGACACTTGCATAGGTGACCCTCTACCAAAGTAACTAAAACGGTTCCGCTCTGATGAGCAAAATGGCCATGAGAGATAAAACTAGAGTAACGTTAACAAGATAATTTAACGTTGCCTCAAATGCTAACTCTTCTTAAAGCCTTGAACAAGTTTGACTCAAACTTTAATATTGATTAGGTGGCTCCCTATATAGCTACTGAAATTGATCCGTTCCGACGAACCAGGTGGCAACAGGAGTTAAAGTTAGAAACATATTTGAACGACATTTTTTTCAATTTCATTCAAACTTCATAAGAATGTTGCTTAGGTGGCTCTTTATCAAGTTAATAAAAATATGGTTCCGTCCTTAAATATAAATCGCTACTAGAGATAAAATTAGAAAAAAACGTCAAAAATTTGCTTCAAATGCCAACTCCTCCTTAACCTTTGGGCCACTGATTCAAACTTCACAGGAATGTTTTCATAGGTGGCTCCCTACTAAAATACCTGCAAACATAAAACTCTGATGTCCGGCAGTTCTAAAAAATTAAAACAAAAAATGAAAACTTCAAACGACAACAATTTACATCTTTTACACCTAGACGAATTTCATTCAAACCCCATGGAAAAGTTCTTAGGTGACTGCTATCAAAACAAATAAAAGGCTTCTTCTTCATGAACAATATGGCTATCAGAGCTAAAAATAGAAAACACCTCAACGATTTGCATTAAACGTCAACTCCTTCTTAACCCTTGAGCCAATTTGATTCAACCTTTACTGTTATGTTGCCTAGGTTACTCCCTACCACTATAGCTAAAACAGGTTCACTATGATGACTAAAATGGCCACCAATGTTAAAAATAGAAAAACATCTTTAAACGACCACAACTCCTATACCCTGGGGTCAATTTCAATTAATCATCATATTAATATTGCTCAGGTGACCCTCTATAGAATAGAAAAACGCTCCGTCCTGATTGACAAAATAGCCATCAGAGCTAACACTAGAAAAATATTTAAATGATAACTACACCTACACCTTTGGTCCTATATTTCCCAAAACTTCACAGCAATGATGAACAAAATAGCCAACAAAGCTAAAAAAAGAAAAGGAAAAAAAAAACAACCTTTAAGAGACACTTTCTCCTATTCCTTTGGTCCCATTTCATTGAAGCTTCACAGGAAGGTTGCTGAGAAGCCCGCTACCAAATTAGCTATTAAAGTTTTGCTTGGATGAGCATGATGGCCACCACGGCTTAAACTAAAATAATAATACTAATAATATTAAACGCACTTTAAATGACACCTCCTCCTGCACCTTTGGGTCAGTTTCATTTTAAAACTTCATAGCTCGTAGGATTCTTGCTTAAAAGACCCTAAACATTGCTGAACTGGTTTTGCTCGGAAGAACACGATGGCAGCTAGAGCTAAACATAGAAAAAAATTACAACTGCTCCCATACTTTTGCTAGGTTTTCTTTCAAACTTCAGAGTAGTGTTACGGAAATGAGTCCCATAGCTCAAGATAAGGCGCTTTTACAAATGAAAAGTACTGATAATTTTCTTATTTCTGCATGTAAATACATGCTATGGGTACTCATTAGAAGCGCCTCACCGTGGATAGGTACCCACAACACACGTTTCCGAGCAGAAATAAGAAAAAATATTGTGTGGATACTACATCTGAGGCTATGGATGACCCATTTTTTTTTGCAGAAAAAAGAACCATAATGTGTCGAGAACCGCTCTTATCTGGGGCTATGGGTGACCCCCTACCAAACAAATTACAACAGTTCCACCCAACTGAACAAGGTGGGCCGCCAGAGCTAAACTAGAAAACTCCTTAAATGGCAGCCTCCTCTAAAATCATAAGTCAGTTTCATTCAAACTGTAAGTTTGCAATCATGTTGCTCAGGTGTCCATCTGTCTAAGTGCAACAGTTATGCTTCATGGATTAAGATGGCTGTCAGTTATCCGCATTATTTTCCGAAGCTGTGTGACATCTTGAAATCAGGTGAGCGATTCAGGGCCAGCTGGCCCTCTTGTTTAATGGAATACTATTGACCAATGGTTCACAGAATTTTAATAAATCGACGGAGATTTACTTGGTAACACGAGTAAACGACACGAAAATTCTGTCAACTAAATTCTGACTATATGCACATTTTACTGATAGTGGGTGGGGTAAGTTGATTCCTTGTAAACAGCAAAATCTAGAAATTAGCGAACGCAGCTGACTCATTAAAAGCATTGTTGGTGTAATTGATTGGAATAGTGTCTCGTTCCAAATGTTTAGTTGTATAAATTATGTTTATTTTTGTTTATCCCTTTATTCTTACTTTTATACCGCCTGATACCAATCAGTCCTGTTTAAACTGTTCTATTTACGCTGTTCTATTTGCAAATATAAAACAGTAGTTTCATACTTCAACCATTGCAGAGGCTTCAGACCTTCATACTTGTAAATTTATATAGCATAATACAGCAGAAATAGAAATAAGCGTCAATGCGCGAAAACATCATATACATAATAAATATCTAGTACAATATATATATATAAATTACCAACATGGCACATAAATGACATTATTATTTTTAGTAAAATTGCACCGTAGGGCAAAAACTTTGTGTACGAATTGATTCCTAATGATTGGGTTCCAAATTCAGTAAATGTTTTGTTGTTGTTTTGCGGGAAGTTACAAAAATTTGTTTTTAAAAAAGTTTTCTAGGCTTATACTAAGTTAAACATCAACACTTTTTATAGCGAAACTCTAACATAAGGGCAAAGGAAAATACTCCGTTTAGCTGTACTTTCGGTCATATACAACAGAATTTGAATAAAGAAGACAATCACAAAATTTGAAATATATATATATTTATGGATATAAACTAAAAACCATAAGCACGTAATGGTAAGGCTTCATCACATAATTTTCAACACTCTTATTTGCAGATTATACCATTTTCTAGTATCAGAGTTATCTCCGCATTGTAGATATGACGCTACCCATTTCTGAACGTACGACCCCTAGAAAATGAAAGATAAGACATTTATCTTTAATTTTAGACCTATCTTATCCTTTAGGACGATGAGGTAAGTTTTCGTAAAATTTAGGCCTTGTATGAAGTTCAGCAACACGCCTATAATAGCCTACATGGCATTTTCAGTCATAGAAAATTACATGTGCTGACAACGGGCCTCTGTGACCTGATGGATAAGAGAGCCGATTCTTAATCATTAGCTCTGTCGCCGCTGTGGTTCGAGCCTCGCTCTTGTCACATGTGAGACCACAAGCTCTGCAACGGAAAGTCAGGTGGTCGGGTTTTCGCCCACCTCTGGTTAAATATCAGCTCGAAATAAGTGAAAAAGGGGCTGTAAAATCAAAATAAAATCAAAGCACTGAGAGCACTGGTGGGTCGATTGTCTCCCAGAGTAGATTTGGAACGAGGACTTACACCTAGACATTTAACCCTTAAATTCCTGTACTGTAAGCAATAGTGTAGACCCTGATCAGACGCCGCATATTGCGGTGTCTGATCTGGGTCTATACTGTTTGCCAAGCCCAAACCATGATTCCAGCCCAAGTTTTACAGGTAACCCTTTAACGCAACACGCTGAACTCACTGCGGTGAAACTAACTCTGCTAAGCATTTTCTATAAATAAGTTACATGGATTTCGACAGTCACGTGGACAATAGCACGAACTCAGTTTCTGTCCTTTATAACATTGGGTCGATTGTAAACCAATCGAGCCAAAAAATTGCTGACACGTTTTGCTGCTTCATCATGTCAATGACCGTGCCTGCCCCAACTTTATACAGAGAAAAAGTTGGAGTTTACAGGGATATTCATAATGTGTCTTATTTCTGCTCCATGACATGGTTTGTAGGTACTCTTATAACCGCCTGGACGAGGCGGTTCTGACGAACACCCACAACCTATGTTCAGGGCAAGTATAAGACAAATATAAAAAAAATTTATATCAAAATGTTTTTTTTTTGAAAGTTGATTTTTAAAATCAAGTTTCTTTGTCATTACATTTCTACTTCCGGTACTGGACCGCGTTACTCCACTTCCGATGTTCGTGCGCTGCATAAAATAGTCCAAAGAAACGCTTGAAAATTAACTTTGCAGGCATGGAGCGCCTTTCAAAATATTTCATTTTTCGAGACTTCATACGGACTGAATATAAATTGGCACAGAAAGACGAATTCTGAAAAGAAAACAATACTCTGGGACTATTTTCCTACGCGCTTTCCGAACTGGTTTGAGATTTTACTCTTTCATCCCTGAGTTTCTGAACAGGACTCTTGTAGCTTAAATATATTCTTATAGAAAGGGATTTCTGATTAGTTCACTGACATGATGGCAAACAGTGTACATGTAGATTCTGGCGAGATGTGCTAGCTACATATGTACGTGCCTTCTTATCAGGATATGCAAGTTTGCATAGATACAGGGTATTTCTACCTCGGCGTCTGCACCGGTCTACGGGGTTAAAAGGGTTAGATCGCTTCTCCGTGACTAACAACCCGTTACTGACCGACATCGAACAGTTATTTACCTGCTTTCGAGAGCTCTAATTATAAAACGTGTTGCAAGCTGTGAATTTTAAATCAAGTTCCGTACTTTAAGTAAATATTGAAGACACCGATCAGACGCTAAATTTAGTGCCCTCTAATCGGTCTGAATTGTTTCCGAATGTCCCAATATTGAAACAATTGGCATTTATGGGTTAATGTACAAGTTGGAATAAACGTATTTTAAGTTCGCTGAACGCGGATTCTGATAAGGGTTATAACGTTTAAATCAAATGGTTTAAAAAATTATCTTTTCTTTTTGTCTAGTTATTCTCCTTTTTATGTCCCGGCGCCCGAAGGAACATAGCTCCAATAGGCTGCACTACGTATATGCATCGTCGTATCAACGCGCTGTTGATGCGACGTTGCTAAGACGTCATGTGTCCGCTAGGAGAATTTCTCTGTAAGATTATTAGCAGATGGGACAATCACAGAATGTTCTGAGCTAATTTATAAATTTATGGATTTACCATGAAGAAATTAGCAGACACGTTTTCTTTCTTTCTTCGTTCCTTTTTTTTTTCTTCGTGGGGGTAGTTGGGTGAGGCAAAGGTGATGTGTATTTTGTGTCACTGGGGAGTCCAGCTGATATTGACTTGCAGTTGGGCAAGGTCTGCTGTCCTTGCAGCAGGTAACGGTAGAGTGGGGTTGTTGTTATTTCTTCTCTTTCTACACTTCGTTCAGTTTCCCCTTTCTCCTCTGTCCCTCACTTTTATCTCCTCTACTATCCCTTCTATCTCTTTTCTCCCCTTCTCTTGGAGAATACAAAATGATCCACAAGGGTTGACCTGTCGTTAAACTCAAAACAATCGATGAATCATTTTTTTCTTCGTCGAATTTTTAACCCTCTTGGACCTTGTTAACAAAATAACTCGATAACTGCTTGATCTACGACTGACATTGTTATCATAATAATTATTCCTCATAAATCAACTTTCCTCAGTACTGTCAGTACTTTGATATAGAGATGAAACCGACCGATCTTGAGTACTGGTAAACAGCTCAGGTCTAAGCCTGCCCAGGAAAAGTGATGCGAGTCGGACCGCTCCTTAAACGCTTGTAGTTTCTATGGGCGGTAGGGCTTGAGATGTCATTTCATCTCAATGTCGGGTAAAAGTCCCACAAAATCAGAAGCAACGTCTCCAAAATGACCTTAATAGTGTTGACGGGAACGTAAAACCTCAACTGAAACAAAATAAAATAGAGATAAAATCCCATTTTAGCGTACGGGTATGTTCTCTTAATGTCTGTGGCGTTTGTCGCTAACGATAAGTTTGTTTGTTTGATTTGAGGTTTAACGTCCTCGTCAACACTGTAAAGGTCATTTTGGAGACGTTGCTTCCAATTTTGTTGGACTTTACCGGACATTGAGATGAAATGACATCTCAAGCCCTGTCGCCCAAAGAAACCAATAGGGTTTATTAGCATGGGCGGTCCCGCCTCGCACCGCGGTTCCTGGACAGGCTGAGATCCTCAAAGCGGTTAACCGGTACTAGTGTGCGGGCCGGATTCAGCTCTGCGCTGAAGCATCATGCAGCCCATATATTTCTTCAAGCCCCTATGGGCGAGGGCGACGCTAACGATAAGTACAAGGTATTATAATCGGCCCCGATAGCTCAGTTGGTAGAGTGTCCGCTCCGGGGAACGGGAGGTCACGGGTTCGATCCCGGGCCGCGACATACCAAAGTCGTTAAGAATGGTACTAGCTGCTCCTCGCTTGGCACTCAGACTTACGGGGTATAGCTAGGACTGGTCGATCCAGGGTCAGGATAATTGGTGTGGTATCATGTAATGTGTCTGGGACATGATACTTCAGAGAGGCAGAACTATAAAAGTGAGCATTGAGCTCCCTGTCGCAACAAGACACCGTCGTGATATGACTGAAAAATTGTTGAAAGCGACGTTAAACCCGAATTCACACACACACACACACACACACACACACACACACACACACACACACACACACACACACACACACACACACACACACACAAGGTATTATTTATTTATAATATCATATCATACTATAGTTTATCGACGACCTTTCAAGCGTGGCAAGAATAATCCATGTTTAAGGGGAAGCAGGTTTCGGGGTTTTTTTTTCACGGGATTTTAAAATTACATGTACATGTACAAATAAATTTTTTGATATGATGCAGTACGAATCTCAGTAAAACTGTATCTCCCAATGTAAAATCCAAACTGCAGCCGCCTTACCTAAAACACGGACTAGTCCAAAATTAAAAGTGCAGTCACGTCTCACTACGTTTTGAAAAACTATACAAGCCTGAAGACATGTTGGTTCTCGAGCAACTAAAGGTAGCATTTGCACATGCATTACGGAAATACTCCTATACAAATGTATTGCAATTTTTACCACCAAAGAAATTGAAACTTGTCAGATAAAAAATCTGATATTGTTCATAGTTCTGCTCAAAACACAGATAGTAGGTATTTGTTAGAACCGCCTCGGCGAGGGGATTCAAACAAGTATCCACAATCTATGTTTTTGAGCAGAAATAAAAAAGAAAACGTACCCCTGTTTTACTATACGAAAGTCGGGTTTAAGGGGGTGTGGAAAAGAGCTATTTGTTGTTGTTGTTGTTGTTGTTGTTCTGCTCTGCTCTGCTAAGTTGTCAATCGGCGGTATATCAATTACTAAATTCAGGCGATTCTAACGAGTTCATCCAAATTTTATCTTGCATCAAAAATAAGAAAAATAATGTATACCCCCGTAAACCACGATTCTCTCTATATACATGTATAAAGTGAGGTTCATCACGTTAGTACAGCCCCCACCCAAAGGGGCTTGAAGAAATATATGGGCTGCATGATGCTTCCACGCAGAGCTGACTCCGGCCCGCACACTAGTACTGGTAAACTGCTTAGAGGATCTAAGCCTGTCCAGGAATCGCGGTGCGAGGCGGACCGTTCATGCTGATAAACCCCATTGGTTTTATTGGGCGACAGGGCTTGAGATGTCATTTCATCTCAATGTCGGATAAAAGTCCCACAAAATTGGAAGCAACGTCTCCAAAATGACCTTTACAGTGTTGACGGGGACGTTAAACCTCAAATCAAACAAACAAATCATCGCGTTAGCAAGTCCGTGAATTTAACATCCCCTTAAACCCCACATTATATACAGAAAACTAGGGTTTACAGGGGTTAATTGTTATTTTTCTTATTTCTGTTCCAAGACATAGGTTTTGGGTACTCGTTGGAACCGCCTCAATGAGGCGGTTCTAACGAGCACCTACAACATAGGTTGTGGGTACTCGTTGGAACCGCCTCAATGAGGCGGTTCTAACGAGCACCTACAATCTATGTTGCAAGTATAAATAAGAATAACATCCCAAATTTTCATCAGAAAAGTAAACATTGTTTTTTGAGCTATGAAATAATGCTCTATGTCACACGAATGTGTTATGACAATGGTATTTGGGTGTTCGTTAAGTGATACATTGAAGTTTGCCTGTCAGTACATGCACCGGCCCCGATAGCTCAGTTAGTAGAGTGTCCGCTCCGGGGAACTGGAGGTCGCGGGTTCGATCCCGGGCCGCGACATACCAAAGTCGTTAAAAATGGTACTAGCTGCTCCTCGCTTGGCACTCAGATTTACGGGTTAGAGCTAGGACTGGTCGACCCAGTGTCAGGATAATGTGACTGGGTGTGGTATCATGTAATGTGTCTGGGACATGATACTTCAGTGCGGCAGCACTATAAAAGTGAGCATTGAGCTCCTTTTCGCAACCAGACACCGTCGTGATATGACTGAAAAATTGTTGAGAGCGACGTGAAACCCGAATTCACACACACACTGTCAGTACATGTAAAATTAGCCGGTCTCGGTAGCTCACTCGGATGATCAGGAGAACGCGGGTTCGATACCTGCGGGGTCGGCAACATTATTTCGTGGAGATTGACCATGAAATCTTTTCTACGGTCATTCCCTCCATTCCACTGAGTCAAGAACGGCAGTTTTCAGTTTCTAGAGAAAGAATGTTCACTATGCTGGTTAAACGCTACGATCATGTCTTAGCCTGCCTGATAGGTAAACTGGCCGGCTCGATATGACGACCTAAATAGTGTTCAGTGGGTAGTTAAGATAAAACATAAACATCACATTTGGACGGTCTCTGTATATTACATGTATGACAAAATCTTTCGTGGAATAGTGGGTAAGCCACCCATTTCATAAACCAGGTGTTGTAGATTCGAATCCGGGCTTCCCCATGTTTTAATATGAGCCTTGAAACTCAGGTCTAATGTCCACATGACCTTAGTTGTTGGTGGGACGTAAAGCAAATACACACCCGCGCGCGTATGATAGTCAGAAATATGGCATAAAAGACAAAAGCTGCTAAAATAACATTTATTTAGATAGTTTATTATCAAAGTACTGACAGAGCTGGTGGGTCGATTATGTCTGTGTGCAGGCTACAAAAACGGCCCTGAACCTATATTTAGGCACTGTACAAGAAAATAGCTCAATCATAGTCCAGTTCATTTTTCTGCTTTCGAATGGTGATTTTCTTATTTTACTTCAAAACATAGGTTGTCGGTGCTCTTAAGAAATTATTGGGGCGGTTCTAACGAGTACCCACAACCTATGTCGGAGCAACAATAAGCAAAATAATGTGTACCCATGTAAACCTAAATTTTCATCAGGTGAACAAGTCCGTGAAATGTAGACCCCCTATACCTCATTTTATATAGAGAAAAACTGGGGTTTACAGGGATATATATTATTTTTCATATTTTGCTCAAAGACATAGGTTGTGGGTACTCGTTAGAATCGCCTCAATGAGGCGGTTCTAACGAGCACCCACAACCTATGTTTACAGTATTTATTAGAAAAATATCACGGATTTTCAACAGAAAAATGGTCCTTTTGGAGATGTGAAAAAATGGACTTTGTCGCACGGGTGTGGTATCGTTATGTCTCCATATAAAATGGGGTTTAGAGGTCATTTCACGGACATATTAACATGCTTTTAAGCAAACAGTGTAGATTCTGATCAGACAAACCATTCTGGGGCGTCTGATATGGGTCAACACTGTTGGCCAATCTCTTATCTTTGGAACTCAGGAGTATATGGGTCAATTACGAGCGTACATGTAATTTAGAAATGAAGCACTTCCCATTCATGTTTATATTCAATTCGTGGGCCGTTTCATTCTCTTGGTAAGTGGTTTGGTTGTTTGAACTGAGGCTTTATTTCCCCGTCAACACTGTGTAGGTCACAGTGGTCAGTGGTAGTCAAGTGCAACTCACTGACGTCATAAATTACCATCATGTTTACTGAACAAGGCCTTGAAAACCCAGTCACAAGCAAACTGTTGTTTTCGGGGTTTGCGACTCACTAAGCCATCGTGTCAACAAATCCGCCCAATGAACATCCCTCAAAACCCCACTTTATGTACATAAGATTGGCATGTCCGGGGGTGTTCATCATTTTCCTAATATTTGCTCACAAATACAGATTATGCGTACTCGGCCCCCGCCAATAGGGGCTTAAAGAAATATATGGGCTGCATGATGCTTCCACGCAGAGCTGAATCCGGCCCGCACACTAGTACTGGTAAACCACTTAGAGGATCGAAGCCTGTCCAGGAACCACGGTGCGAGGCGGACCGTCCACGCTAATAAACCCTATTAGTTTCATTGGGCGACAGGGCTTGAGATGTCATTTCATCTCAATGTCGGGTAAAAGTCCCACAAAATTGGAAGAAAACGTCTCCAAAATGACCTTTAGAGTGTTGACGGGGACGTTAAACCTCAAATCAACCAACCAACTCGTTAGAACCGCCTCATTGATGCGGTTCTAACGAGCACCCATAATCTATATTTGAAGATTGTTTGTTTGATTTGAGGTTTAACGTCCCCGTCAACACTGTATGAGTCATTTTGGAGACGTTGCTCCCAAATCTTGTGTGACTTTTACCCGACATTGAGATGAAATGACATCACAAGCCCTGTTACCCAATGAAACAAATATGTTTCTAAGCATGGACGGTCCGATTCACACCGCTTTGCATAGGTAGGCTTAGATCCTCTGAGCGGTTCACCAGTACTCGTGTGCGGTCCGTTTCAGCTCTGCGTGGCAGAGTCTTGCAGCCCAACAATTTCTTCAAGTCCCGATGGGCGGGGGCCGAGAACACTGGTAGAAGAATTCTGTATACTAAAACATTTGTTGCAATTATGTGAGGGAAATATGATGATTTGTTCACTCTATTGCCCAAGGGCGAAGTGGAATATGATGATTTGTTCACTCTAGCAGGTATTATTAATTGACTATCCTTTATTGTTCGGAGTTCATTCGTATTAACACTATTAAACACGTGGTTTTTATGGCGTCAATTAATAAAACTGTCATTAATCAAGTAATTTCGTATTAGCCTAGTTACAGGCCTTCGGTCAGCTGTATTGGCCTTCGGCCTCGGGCCAATACAGCAGACCTTGGACCTTTAGCTAGGCCAATACGGAATTACTTGATTAATAACATTATATTATTGCCCGAGGGTATTATAATTACATTTACCTGCTCGGGTAATATTGTCCGAGGGTAATAATATTACCTCCTCGGGAGAACACATCTTCATATTACCCTCACACAATCGGACTGTGATGTGCAGCCATGATCTAAACGCTGAGGTCATCATTCGTTCTCATAGTAACCCTACTTTGCACTTTCAGTACTATGCAAACGGATAATAATTACACGGTCCTGTGGGCGTCATTTCCAGTTGATGTCTTTGTTTTGTTTGTTTGTTTGATTTGAGGTTTAAGGTTCCCGTCAACACTGTATTTGTCATTTTGGAGAAGTTCCTTCCAACTTAGTGGGATTTTTACCCGACATTGAGATGAGATGACTTCTCAAGCCCTGTCGCCCAATGAAACCAATAGTGCTTATAAGCATGGACGCTCCGACTCGCACCGCTTTGCCTGGGCAGGCTTAGATCCTCTAAGCGGTTTCCAGTACTCGTGTGCGGTCGGTTTCAGCTCTGCCCTTGTTGCATAGCAACCGATAAGGTTGACATTTTGTGATAATTGAAGGATAGTTTTAGTCAATTCTCTAAAAACTATGCTGTCGGTAGTTTTTGTCAATTATGTAAAAAAATGCTTACGGTATTCATTAGAACCGCCTCGGCGAGGTGGTTCTAATGAATACCCACAATATAGGTTTATTCTATTCTTCAATTGTCACAAAATGCCAACCTTATCTGTTTCTGTGTAATGTTAACGTGATTTCAAGCTATCATCAAAATCCAGATATCAATTTTTAAGTCGCACTTTTCATAAAGAGTAGGATCTTATACGGATAATGGTTACACGGACTTTATTACACGGGCGTGATGTAGGATATGACCTAAACAATGACTTCATCATCCGTCATCACTGCGTCAGCTGTAGGCGTGGTTTGTAGTGCATCCTTCACCCAATCATCGCCCAGTACAGGAATCTTGAAGCAAGCGATGCTCCATCTGAAGTACAGCTTCTTGATCTGCAAGATAATGTGATATGTAGGTCAGAAACTGTCCCCTCACAAAACCGCATTCACAGATCAAAGCCCAACAACAATTCAAAAGAAAAGCACTGACAACATTAATGGGTCATTTGCCTAAAAATGCTTCTAAACCTGGACTTATACCTTTTGTGCAGTAAGTTCTGCCATTTAACAGCGCCGAGGATTCGGTAATCGTCGAAATGTTTATATTACAACTTGGCAACTTCACACAAAGTTTTTATCATAAAGTTTGCGAAAAAATTATTTGAAACAAATTGTCTTTGGCGTGCTTATACAGTACAGGCTCTCTCTCTCTCTCTCTGTCTCTCTCTCTCTCTCTCTCTCTCTCTCTCTCTCTCTCTCTCTCTCTCTCTCTCTTTTCTCTCTCTCTCTCTCGCCATCTCTCTCTCCTTACCTTAAGATAGAAACTTTGTGTGAAGTTGCCCAGTTGTAATACAATCATTTCGACGCTAACCGATAAACCTCGGTCCTGTTAAATGGCAGAACTTAATAAACGAAAGTATGGCTACAACTTCATAGCCAAACTGCATAAACGGAGCCAAACTACATAAACAGGACCAGACGTGTTTTGAGCAAAAAATCTGTTATTTCATACAGAGACACGTCGGAGGACATTATGATTGTTTATTTATCACCCAGACAAACCTAAACAGCAGCGCTCAGCAAAACACTTCCAATGAATGATCTGTTTAAAAGAAATACCAACTGTCTTTTGTAGCCTTTCGCAAAGTTGCACAATGCGTGTCCTCTTGAAATGACTAGTTTTGAAGACAATCCCAAGGGCTTTGCTCAATATATTTTGCGTATTTCAACGGTAAAATATCATAGCGGTCGAATAGCATTCCGTTTTCCTTGATAATACCATTTAAAAAAGAAATATATATACGAAACACCTACCTGTCGAAAATTAAAAAAAAAAAAAAAACAACAACAACAAAAAAAACCCACAAAAAACCTGGTTTTGTAGCTACAACTTCCGAGCCGCACGTGATCTGGAAGATCGATGTATATGCCAATCGGAACCGAAACCAAGCCGGGGTTCCGATTGGGAATTTATAACCTCCATTTATATATGAAGAAGCCAGAGTGGAGGAGAGGATCATCACACAAACACGCCTGTATAATTTTGACCCACTTAAATCCCACTTGTATATCGTAGAACTAGGTTTACACGGGGTATACACTATTTTTCTTATTTCTGCTCAAAAACATAGATTGTGAATGGTAAAATGTTCAATATACAGTAAGGTGGTTTCTCATTAGGAGACACTGGGTATAGAAAAGACAAAAAAAAAAAATAGAATAACTGAAACCAACTCAATGAGCTTTTAAAATCAGATTTAATCTTAATTTAGGTGGTCTTAGTAGCGGAAGTTTACAGTATTTGAATAGGCGTGTTTTCGTAATGATGTTGCATTGTGGCATGTTGGCTGTCTTGGCAATTAGATCAGATTGTCATCAGCAATTCTCTATCTGCATGTTGCCTTGATGTCATTGATTAAGTTTCTGAAAAGCTTAGATCTGCATATGATTCAGGAGGAGATGGCGTTAGTTGATTCATATGGATCTTAGCATGTCACACCAAGTTTCAACTCAAAACGTCTAATGGTACGGGAGTAGATGTGGTTTGAAGTAAAGTTTAGATGAAACTGACCGAATCATTATTTAAACATGTTTGTCATATAACGTCGCTGTGGAAAACGTCATGTCGTAAAAATCATATGGTCACGGCGTAACGTCAGTAACCTTGTTTTTTCTACGGGCAAATGCGGGTAAATTCTTCTACACTAAACACTGTTTCAGAGTCTGTTTATGTTCAGTTTCATATACGGGCTTACCGTATGTGAAGTAAAAAACATGTGTCACCGTGCTGAATCTTTAGTAATCTGAGTTTTAAGGAAATTACCCCAAGCTGTTTTCCAAGAAATATCAGAAAACAACCATGTGAGTAAATAACATGTCAAAATGACTTTTGCCTAGCTTTTAAGCATTTGTTTTAGTCAGAATGATATAGTAAAATATACTGCTTCTTTTCTTTAGTCTAATTTTCAAGCTCATAAAAAGTTCTGCAAAACCAATTTTTGTCGTCAACCGAAATTTCTTTACAATTAATTCATTGTCTGTAATATTTTGGACCACACAGAAAAATGCAACATCGAATTTTTCATAAAACAACATTTTTTCTTTAGTAGATGTTATCATGATGCAGGGAATAGGAAATCAAAAGAAAAGGAGGGTTCACCGTGCTAATATCTGTTTTATTGAACAAACCGTTCCCCTACCCCCAGTTAACTTAAATGGTAAAACATACATATAAATTCTAAGAAAAAATTACGCATCACTGCCAGGTACTTTGCCGGATTTTACTTGTTAATACTAGCTGGCCCTAATATGCATCACAGCAAATCATTTATAAATAAGTAAGTGTGCAACTATTTGGGTCGATCTCATCTTGAGTAAATGTCGAAAAATTAAATATTTCAAAAATTGCAATGTTGCTGTTTTCGTGAAGTTTATAGCCACGCTGAACATGTTTAATAATAAAATGAGCCCAAAACAATACCTGTTCCACGAACTTCAACCATTTCCTCACCTAACAACGGTAAAACATTGGATGTGGCATAACTTTCATTTTTGATGATCATACAAAAATGGCGAATTACCCGCATATGCCTTTATAGCCCGTTATTCTCGGCAATACTTTCCGATTAATAGCCCGTTATTCTCGGCAATACCGTCCGATTTATAATCCGTTATACTCGACAATACTGCCCGATTTAACGCCCGTTATTCTCGGCAACAATGTCCGATTTAAAGGCCTTTATTCTCGGCAATAATGTCCGATTTAAAGGCCTTTATTCTCGACAATACTGTCCGATTTATAGCCCGTTATTCTCGACAATACTGTCCGATTGAAAGCCCGATAGTCTCGGCAATTTATTAAACGCGTTGAGTGCGAGGCTTCATTTATTATTACATTTATTAAACTCGTTAAGGAAAAGGGATAAAATGCTCGGCGAAAACTTGCATTTTATCCTTTTTCCTCAACTCGTTTATTAGTTCAATAATACATGAACACTCATGTAAGATCCTCTATATATTCATATCCATTTGTAGTTATGTCGTTGTCCTCTATAACATAAGCTTAACTTGCATTACGATAACACACCCGTGCGCCATAGTTCATTTTCTCACATCTCCAAAATGGCTACTTTTCTGATGAACATTCGTGATATTTTCTTATTTACACTGCAAACATAGGTTGTGGGTGCTCGTTAGAACGTCGATGAGACGGTTTTAACCAGTACCCACAACCTATGTCTTGGAACAGAAATAGGCAAAATAATGTATATCCCCGTAAACCCTAGTTTTCTCTACATAAAGTGGGGGTTAGGTGGGTGTGTTCGTTACACGGACTTGTTAACGTGATGTGCAATTAGAGTTCAGCAGGATAAGATAAGAATGGTGAGACAAAAAGGGAAATATAATAATTTTCTTATCCTGTGCAAGTATCAAATATTCTTTTCTGCCATGTAAAAAGTACATAGAATAAAATTTCAATACCTCGAACACCTGTGGCTAATTTACCTCGGATAATTCGAATTCTACCTTCAGCCCATAGCGATGTCACTCAATTGCTCAAGATAATCATTTATCACATTACGACAACACACCCGTGCGACATAGTGCATATTTCTCACCTCCAAAATTGCTACTTTTCTGATGAAAATCCCTAACATTTTTCTTATAAATGCAGCAAACATAGGTCGCGGGTGCTCGTTAGAACCACCTATGTCTTGGAGTAAAAATAAGAAAAATAATGTATACCCCCGTAAACCCCCGTTTGCTCTATATAAAGTGGGGTGTAGGGGGGGGTCTTCATTTCACGAACTAGTTCACGTGATGATATGATGTCGCGCCTCAGAATGTAATAACGTCATGTAATACATTCAGAAATCCACTAGGGGGTTAAATATGTAAACTAGTTAGATATGCCCTTATAGAGTAAGTCGGCAAGGAACTCTTCAGTAAATAAAAAAGAAAGGTTATCTTTCCCGCCGTTTTTCTCATTTGGCGGAGGTGAATGCTTCGGATTTCATCGCAAACATTTCATGATGTCTAAACAGGTTTTAAAGCAAAATGTGTATATGATCATTGGATCGAAACTCATCGGAAATCAAAGGAGATGTATGGGGCAATTGTACAGGGTTATTCATTGTTAGGGGGTTAAAGACTGATTTTAAGTACTTCTTGTGCATATTGGGTACTGTCAAATAACAGAATACCTTTATTGGCGGACCTCAGCGGAAGTGACGTCACACAGACTTCATTAATCCCATATAGTTACACGTATGGCGTCCTTAACGACATCGCCTTTACTAATGGCGGATTATTGACATTTGTTTTAAAATCGGGAATAAAACACGTTTTAAATGTGATATGATAAATAGAATATTGCATTCGTGTTCATGTATTATTGAATTTATTAATGTCGTTGAGGAAAATGCATAAAATGCTCGGCCTAGCCTCGCATTTTATGCCTTTTCCTCATTTCGTTTAATAAATTCAATAATTCATGAACACTCATGTAAGATCCTCTATGTAATAAATAGAGGATCTTACACTCGTGGATTCTGTTTATCATACGACCACTTTAAATTGGATTTCATCGCCTTTAAAGACGAATTTTCCACACACACAAAAAAATGATGGTTGACATGGACGTCGTCATGACGTTATTTAATCCCGCCAAAGTGATATTACACACACGTGTGGTCATACGATTTTTATTACACGAAGTTATCCACTGCTTATCAATGACGTCATATGATAAATCCAGTTAGCCACAAGTGGATGAAATATGCAAATTATGTTAGATATGCCCCGTAACGTTACACGTACGGCGTCCTCAACGAGGTCTCCTTTACTAATGGTGTTGACATTTGTATTAAAAAATCGGGATAAAAGTACGTTTCAAATATGATATGATAAACGGATCTTGCATTCGTGTTCATGGATTATTGAATTTATTAAACTCATTGAGAAAAAGGGATAAAATGCTCCGCTTTTCTTCAACTGGTTTAATAAATTCAATAATACATGTATTATTGATTTTATTTAACTTGTTGAGGAAAAGGGATGAAATGCTCGGCAAGGACCAATCATTTGATTCCTTTTCTTCAACTCGTTTAATAAATTCAATGATTCAGGACCACTCATATTATATGCTCTATTTACTTGCATATATTTGAGTTTTTTCCTGAAAGGGAATTCTTCCAATAGCGCCAAATACCCATTTTTACGGATATTTTGGGATGTTTTTTTTTTTTTTTTTTTTTTTTTTTTTTTTCAGATAATTCTAAAAAAATGTTATGTGCACTCATTAGAATCGCCTCAATGAGGCGATTCTAATGAGTACACATTACATATCTTCATTTCATAAACCATTGTATGATCCCTATTATGTCACATGACCCGGTATGATTAAACCTCAGTAGTTCGAACTGTCCCTATTGCGAACAAATTTTCGTGATCCCGATCGAAATTCGGGTTATTGAAGTTCTGAAGTATACGTTACCCTGAAGTCGATCATGCCGATCAGTCTGGTGCAGAGTCTTTTGTTGTTCACGTCTACGTTGTAGAAGTCAAGACAGACAAGTGTCTTAACAAAGCCGACGGTTTTCTTGGCACAGATCTTTGGCAGGTGGCTGACTTGAAAATAATAATAATAAAAAAAATCAACATCATCATAGTCTATCCTCAATATTTTACATTTACAGTGTAAAGCTTAATGTAAACCTATAGAGAACTATGTTGTTTATACTTCCATGAACGCATCGAGTCACATGATTTTCTGTGACGTCAAGTGACGTCAGTCTAAACCATGGTTCTATACGATCTGAATGGGCGTTGGCGAGGTCAACGCTGTTCTGCTCTTTGTAGAAAAAAAGCGTGCAAATCTTTTTCAGTTTTACAAGTTTGCCCTTTTCACCCAGTGATGTGGAGCAAAGAATGTAAATATAAGGCATACACTTTAGCCCCCGCCCATAGGGGATTGGAGAAATAAATGAGCTGCACGGTGCTTCCACGCAGAACAGAAACCGACCGGACTTGAATCTGGTAAACCGCTTAGGTCTAAGCCGGCCCAGGAAAAGTGATGCGCGTCGGACCGCTCCGTAAAACCCTAGCGGTTTCTATTGGCGGTAGGGTTTGAGAAGTCATTTTATCTCAGTGTCGGGTAAAAGTCCCACAAAATTGGAAGCAACTTCTCTTAAATGACCTAAATAGTGTTGACGGGGACGTAAAACCTAAACTCTAACAAACAAACAAACAAATAAGACAGAAACTTAATTTTTCTACTGTTCATGAAAGTATGAACGACAGCGGGTCGCTAGCAAAGTTTACAGGCTCATTCACTTTGCAGGCGACCCACTGCGTTCATACTTTCATGAACAGCAATCATTTCTTAAGGGGAATAGGAACACCTTCAGGGGAGGCACTCCTACAAAAGTATTTTGTCTCCAATGTCAATATGGGTCAATTCTTAAAGGCAAGAATTTGCTCCTAAGGACCAAATTCCTTCCTTTAAGAGTCGACCCCTTTTCCGGTGGATCAGAGCTTATAGAAAAGCGAATAGGAAGTTCCGAAAGTTGTCTCCCTTTGAAAAATGGTGAAAAAAAGTCTGCCAGGTGTTACCATTCCCCTTAATTATTTCTCATTTGATATATCTCACGAGAACATGCCTATATCATTTTGACCCCTTAAATCCCACTTTTATATAGTAAAACTGTGGTTTACAGGGGTGTACAGTATTTTTCTTATTTCTGCTCAAAAACATAGATTGTACGTACTCGTTAGAACCGCCTCGGCGAGGCGGTTCTAACGAATATTTACAATCTATTTTTTGAGCAGCAATATGAAAAACAAAATCAGGATTTTTATCGGAAAAAATTCATTTATTTTGGTGGTAAAATTTTACAAATATATTTGAATAGGCGTATTTTCGCAATGTTTGTTTGTTTTATTTGAGGTTTAACGTCCCCGTCAACACTGTAAACATTGTTAAAACGACATTTGCGATGGAACGAATCCCAAGCTCAAGATGTGACGGATTAAAAGAGATATTCAAGAATATTTAATTTATCTAATACACCTAGAAGCAGATGTTGTAGGAATTTGTTAGAATCGCCTCCACGAGGCGATTCTAAATGTCCACGTCATTTGTTTTTGTTTGTATTGGATTTAACGGCCAGTCAACACTGTTTAGGTCATTTTTGAGCCAGCCAGTTTAGTTATCCACACTTTTCCTGGGCAAGCTTATACGTAAGCGGTTAACCAGTACCGTGCACATTCTTTCGTCACAAACTGAAAACTGCCCTTCTTGAATCAGCGGAAGGGAGGAAATGACCGTAGAAAAGATTTCATGATCAATCTTTACATAAGAATGTTGCCGACCACGGCAGATATCGAACTCGCCTCCTCCTGATCACCAGTCAGACGCGCATCCGACTGAGCTACTGGCACAGCATTTGTTCCTTGGAGTAAATAAGGGTAAATGTCCCTCAGATATCTTTACCACCTATTAAGCTACTCCCCTAACTTTGCAAACAGTGTCGATCTAGATCTGAAGAAGCCATCTGATCAGGATCTACACTGTTTGACATTCATTTTAAGAATTTGTAGGAATTAATTACATCAAGTAATCTGATTGGTTCAAAGTCAGGAATTGGTGTGGCTAACTTAATTATTTAGCGGGATAAGGGTTAAAGCCGCAAATTCGCGTTAAGTGGCGTCTGATCTGTGTCTACCCTGTTTGCTAAAGACCCAGAGCACAAACACAGCCCTTACATTTTACACAGCGCTCTGACGCCACATGGTAGAAGACAAGCGTTATTATTGATCGGTTACTGGGCTGTGTACATGGTCAGCGAAATCAAGTAGACAAAAGCAGGGGAAAAGTTTCAATTTATAATCGCCCGAAAAAGTAAAATTTTGGATTCAGAAGCCAATGTTATAAGCGATGCTTAAGATGTATTCAGCAAAAGAATGGAGTTTAAACCTGGCTTCAACTTCGTTGCCACAAAGAAAATGCTTCGTATGTGTCAAAATAGGCTGCTACATGATAGAAGAACACTTTGCTTATATATGCATGTTGACGTATTGTTTACCTTTGTCTTTGTATCGTATTTTAGAAGGTACAACATAAAATAGTATGTTTCATTTTTATTACTTTCTTTATGATTCCGTGGGAAACTAACTCTCCTTTTGACTTTCCGCTATTTGTGTTTCCATAAGGGTCTAGTGATCTCATGCTTGTTTTTCTTCTCCTTTGGTGTCTCTGATGGGAGTTGTGGGTTAATTGTATCGATTCCTGATCATTGCCTTCACTGCTAGTTTCTATCTGCATGATGAACATGAATGTTTAACTTGAATACTAATAAAGTATTGTCATTTCAAATTCTTAATTGCGAGGACATGTTATCGTAATGTACGAGTATTGAACAGGATTGATACTCACGAGACACTATTTTATGGTAGACCGGCTTTTTGTCCAGCAAGAAGGTAAGGATAAACGCTGTCTTACTAGGAGCATATGTGACCACCACACACGCTGAAAAAAAATAAGCACCGACGTTTCTGACTACATTTACAAAATACGTGCAGATACAACATTTTAATGCATAACATAGGGGCCCGAGGAAAGATCAAGTGAACCCCTTCAGTATTGACGCACCCAGCGGAAGAGTATCAGGTTCTGCATTGTTTGCCTATGTTCAAAATTAACCCATACATCACGAAAACACGCTTATATAATTTTGACCCCCTTGAACCCAACTTTTATATAGTAAAACTGGGGTTTCCGGGGGTATACCTTATTTTTCTTATTTCTGCTCTAAAATAAAGATTGTGGGTACTCGTTAGAATCGCCTCCATGAGGTGGTTCTAACGAGTGCCCACAATCTATATTTTGAGCAGAAATAAGAAAAATATCACATTTTTTCATCATAGAATTCTCATTTTTTCGGCGATAAAGGTGGCATTGTATTTGTATAGGCGTGTTTGCGTAATGAAACGCCAGTCACGACAATTGTCGTTTGCTTGGTCGTCTGTCGGTTACTTTAAAACTCATTTTTGCAAACAGAGTGGACCCAGGTCAGACTGCCCCTCTGGTTCCACACTGTTTGCTTGTATGAAAAAAAAAAAAAAACATTTCTAAGCAGAAAGTCTACTATATAAGCAGACGACATTTTCAGATGTAGTTTTTCTCGGCATCTTAAGGGTGAAGGACGTTTGGTCGATACCTACATAGTTTAATAGTTGTTTCCTATTTATTTATGTCGAAACATAAATAATACATTGCCTGCCACAAGGACATGAGACCCTGTTGATAAATTCGGTCGCCCAATACCAAGCAAGCGTTGCTTATAAATTCGCACTGTTCCTAGCAATACACTTGGTGATTATGATTGGCTATTAAATTTACGCCGCGCGAAATTTGGATAATTACACATTATTTCTACTACAACTACTATATTTAGTTGTCTCAGGTTATTCATATTAACAGCATGAGAAGCGATATAAACAGGAAATATAATACATTTTTCACGTTAATGGCGGCTCGTTAAGAAATACGTGAGGCGCAATTAGTATATACGTTTTGTTTGTTTGATATTAGGTTTAACGTCCCCGTCAACACGGTATAGGTCATTTTTGAGACGTTGCTTCCAATTTCGTGGGCGTTTACCTGACATTTAGATGAAATGACATCTGAATCCCTGTCGCCCAATGAAACCAACAGGGTTTATAAGCATGGACGGCCCGACTCGCACCGTTTTGCCAGGGAAGGCTTAGATCTTCTAAGCGGTTTACCAGTCTTGTGTGCGGTCGGTTTCAGCTCTGCGCAGAAGCATCATGCAGCCCATCTATTTCTTCAATACCCGATGGGCGGGGACCGATTAGTATGTATGTAAATTTAGAGGGCAACAAGGTTGAAGAAATCTTTAGATGTGGTACGCTCATTTGTAGACGCCAAACGGCGAGAATTTCCTGCCTCATCAATAGAACGTATTAAAAATACCCAGCTAACAGGCAAAAGCGGGTCAACGTCTGGCCGACATTCTTTACTTACAGGGTAGCTACCAGAAAACATGGCAAGTCCGAAAACCATATTCTACAAATGCTGGAAGTGCACAAGAGAACCTGAGCACACGATTTAATCATCCGTATATTGCTGAAAGTATAGCAAGATGTATGAATCATAAGGTTTCTATGACCAAATGATGTTAAGGACTCGGTTTGAACATGATTTTAATTTCTGTACAGAGTACTGGTAAATGTATACTGAAGGTATTTCGGTGTCAGAGGTACAGACTGTTTTTGAACATGATTACGATGACTGTTCAAATATGAATGCAAGTAGAACGTGTTCTCATGCACTAATGCGAAAATCACCTGGAAATAAATATCACAACGTAGAAAAACATTTTACCTATACATTGATACCAAACCTGTTAAAATCCGTGCACTTTAGCCATGTATATCGTTCGATAAACACTATCTACTCTTGTATACTAATACAAAACATGGTTGGAAGAAGGTCAGAGTACGCCGTTGAAATACGGTCCTATATTAAGAATCGTTGTATTCTTGGTATGCGGTGCAAAGACATTTTTGATGAAATATGCTCGGTTTATGGGCATAATGAAATGTCTTTTCCGACAGTTTTTCGTTGGTGTAACAAATTCAGCTGTGGGCTAGGCTCAACAGAAGATGCACCACATGATCGTCGGCCGAAAAGAGCAACATATGCCAAGATGGTTGCTAGAGTGAAAGAAAAAGGTTGCTACCGATGCACGATACACTACTAGGCAAATAGCTAGTATGGTTGGCATCTCATTAGGAGCAGCTCATACAATTCTGAAACGGGATTTGAAAATGAGAAAGATCTGTGCTAGATGGATTCCCCATCTGTTGACAGATGAGCAGAAAAAGACACGCGGTTATTGCGCCAAGAAGTTGCTTTAAAAGTTTCCAGATTACAATGCACGGTCTTTCGCTAATGTCGTCACAGGTGACGAGACATGGGTTCACTTTTTTGAGCCAAAACGAAAGATTCAGAACAAAATATGGGCAACAAAGTATTGCAAAAGACCATGCATTGCAAAGCGGACCATGGGCGTCAAGGAGGTAATGTATGCCATATTCTTTTCAAATCAGGGCCCTACTATTCAGGTTGCTGTGCCTAAAGGCAAATCTGTAAATGCGAAGTTTTACAAGAATAAAGTTCTTCGAAAATTGAAGAAAAATTTCAAAGAACGAAGACCCGCAACTGGTTTGGCCAATGTCAGATTGCTACATGACAATGCGTCATCGCACAAGGCGTTCATTGTGCAAGACTATCTGAAGCAGGAAAAGGTTGTTGAACTCCCTCACCCCCCGTATTCCCCTGACCTTGCCGCGTGTGACTTTTTTGTGTTCCCGCGCCTGAGAAAATACCTTTCTGGTCGAAAATTTGTACAGCGCAAACACCTCGGTTCTGCAATATTCCAGTGCCTTCACAGTATACCTCGAAAAGACTACCAAAGTGCATTCAATGATTGGATCAGAAGACTGAAAGTTTGTATATCTGTTAAAGGGGAATACTTTGAGGGGACAACATAAATGTTTCATCGAGATCTATCACGGAATCATTTTTATGTGCTTAGTTGCATTCATATTTGAACTGTCCTCGTATAATTTCTGTACAAAGTACTGGTAAATATATACTGAAGGCATTCCAGTGTCAGAGGCACAGATACACAGCCAAATATTGGCCCTGTGCTACTTGAATTACATCCTATTGTATTCATGAGAATTCATTCATATTTCCTATCAATATATCGCTATATTGTCAGAATGGATAACAGAAATACCATTGCACCCAGAGTTGTGTTTCTAGCATGTGACACGCCTTAACAGCCTCGCGTACCACAACAATGACTTGCTTATAGCAGATCTTAAAAGGTTATCACAAGGTTACATGTATATTGTTATGCGAGATAACTAGAATACCACCGAACCAGAGTTGTGTTGAGGTGATCAAAAGGAAATATTGCCAGGAGAGATAACTCTAATACCGTGACACCTAGAGGCGTGGTTTCTGCGCATGATGCGTCTACTTATTCTTTAGTACAAATTGTACCAAATACCATCAATGTTTCTCAAAGGGTACTGAAATTCTGGACATCGCAACGTTTTGTGTACGGACGAACCGACATACGTAGGGACGAACGGGCGAACGCCAGGCTGTTAGCTTTATCCCCCGAACCCTCGATGAGGCGGTTCTAACGAGTCTCCACAATCTATATTTTAGAACGGAAGTGAGAAAAAAAAGTTTAACCCTATAAATTCCAGTTTTACTATATACAAGAGGTCTATGACGGATCTAATTCGATCACCCGAGGTATTATTTACTAATGTTGTTGTTTATAGGTTTTTTTTTCTATATTTAGCTCTGATGGCCATTTTGTTCAGAGGAGCACATAAGCACGTTTGGTAGAGGGGTCATTCAAGGAACATTTCTGTCAAAGTTATTTTGAAACTGAGTCATTGGAGATGTTGTATAATGATTTTTCTATCTTTACCCCTGCAGTCATATCGATACTTAGTTCAGCAGAGCAAACCCATTTCAACAATTCAAGAAATCATCAGTACATGATTGATTAATGGTTTTGAGTTAAATGACATGTCAACCCTTGTGGGCTATTTTGTGTCGTTTCCCAGAGGAAGGGAGAAGGGAGGGATAGTGGAGAAAGACCGAAATGATTGGAAGTGTTGCAACAGAAGAAAATAACAACACTCCCATTCTATCCTTACCTGCTATAAGGACAGGAGGCTTTGCCCTACCGTAAATCATCAGTCAGTTGGGCGCCCCAGTAACGCAAAATACACGTCACCTTTGCCTCACCCAAACACTCCTCACAATCAGAACTATTATACCTACTTTGAGATGGGATGTTTCAACAAGTCCGTGAAATAAAGACCCCCTAAACCCCACTTTATATAGAGAAAACTGGGGTTTACGGGGGTAAACATTATTTTCCTTATTTCTGCTCCAAGACATAGGTTGTTGGTACTCGTTAGAACCGCCTCAATGAGGCGGTTCTAACCAGCACCCAAAACCTATGTTTGGAGTATAAATAAGAAAAATATCACAAATTTTCATCAGAAAAATTACCTTTTTTGAGGTTTAAAAAATGCATTATGTCACACGGATGTGTTATCATAATGAATGGAACAGACCTAACAAGAGCCATATCGTATAACCAATTTTGGTACAAAAACAAAAGAGAAATATTCCTGTGAACTGTATTTGAAATTGCCCATAAACCTATGGGAATATGTCATTCAAAGGTTTTTCTATTTTTAGCTCTGGCAGCCATTTTCGTCAGTGAGGTGAACCCATTTTAGCCATATTGGTGGAGGGTCAACAAAGGAACATTTCTCTGAAATAATTTTGAAACTGGGTTATCAACCTAGGAGGAGAAAGGTTGTTTTATTTGCAACTCTGGTGGCCATTTTGTTCAGTGGCGTGGAACCCTTTCAACAATTTTGGTAGAGGGTCACCAAAGGATCATTTTTGTGAAATTAATTTGAATCAGACCATTAGCCTATGAGTGAATGGCATTTACAGTTGTTGTTTTTTTCTGTTTTTAGCTCAGGCGACAATTTTGTTCAGCAGAGCAGAACCATTTTAGCAATTCCGGTAGAGGGTAGCCCAAGGAACAATCCTGTGGAATTGTTTTGAAATCGTACCAGTAGCCTAGGAGATGTCGGTTAAAGGTTGTTGATATTATTATTATTATTAGCTTTGGCGGTCATTTTGTTCAGCGGAGCAGAACCATTTTAGCAATCTTGGTAGAGGGTTACCCAAGGAGCATTTCTGTGATCAGAAATTATTTTGAAATCGGACAATTAGCCTGGAGAATATGTCGTTTAAAGCTGTTATTTTTCAGCTCTGGTGGTCATTTTGTTCATCAGAGCAAAACCACTTTAGCAATGCTGGTAGAGGGTCACGCAAGGAACTTTCCTGTGAAATTATTTTGAAATCGGACCACCAGCCTAGGAATAGATGTCGTTTAAAGGTTTTTCTTTTTCTTTTTTTAGCTCTCGTAGCCATTTTGTTCAGCGGAGCGGAACCATTTAAGCACATTTGGTAGAGACATTCCTGTGGAATTATTTTGAAATGGGACTATTAGCCTAGTTAAAGATGTCAATTAAAGGGTTTTCTATTTTATGCTCTGGTGGCCATTCTGTTCAGCGGAGCAAAAACATTTTAGCATATTGGGTAGGGTCATCCAAGAACAAATACTGTGAAATTATTTTTCAATCGGACTATTAGCCACGGTGGAGAAGTCGTTTAAAGGTTTTCGATTTGTAGCGCTGGTGACCATTTTGGTCAGCGGAGCGGAACCATTTTAGCAATTTTAGTAGAAGGTCATACGAGGAAATTCCTGTGAAAGTATTTTAAAATTGGCGCTGAGGTTACGGAGGTGATGCTATTTGAAGAAATTGTTGACGGATGACGACGGACATTTGATGATTTCGTGTTTATCATATGACGTCGCATCTGAGAGTGTAATAACGCCATGTAATATTTTCGATAATCCACTAGTGGATTAAATATGCAAATTAGCTAGATACGTCCCGTAACGTTACATGTACGACGTCCTTAACGACGTCGGGTTTACTAACGGCGGAATATTGACATTTTTGTAAATAATCGTGAATAAAATGCGTTTTAAATGTCATATGATAAATAGAAGCTTGCATTTGTGCTCATGTATTATTGAATTTATTAAACTCGTTGAGGAAAAGGGATAAAATGCTCGGCAAAGCCTCGCATTTTATTCCTTTTCCTCAACTCGTTTAATAAATTCAATAATACATGAACACTCATGTAAGATCCTCTATTTAACGACGCGTCAACCCTCTTTATAACGACGGACAAAAAGCTATCACAATAGTTCACCTTGAGCACGTCGTGCTCAAGTGGGCTAAAAAGTGAGGTTAAAGGGAACCAATATTCATTACGATAACACACCCGTGTGACGTAGTGCATTTGTCACATCTCCAAAATGGCCATTTTCCTGATGAAAATCCTTGATATTTTTCTTATAAATACTGCAAACATAGGTTGTTGGTGCTCGTTAGAACCGCCTCATTGAGGCGGTTCTAACGAGTACCCACAACCTATGTCTTGGAGCAAAAATAAGAAAAAATAATGTATACCCCCGTAAATCCCAGTTTTCTCTATATAAAGTGGGGTTTAGGGGGGTCTTCGTTTCACGGACTTGTTATCGTGATGTATATAGGCGTGTTTTCGTGTTGGTCTTCATTTTAAGTGGTCTTAATAGCGGAATTTTACTGTAGTTCTGTCCCTATAAACGGTTAGATAATTCTTACCGTCAATAACAGTGCTGATCTTCTTCCCTTTATAAGTCAGCGTGACTGTCTTCAACAAACAGCATTTACAGGAGTCTGTTCGGCAGGAGCAGCGGCCGCCGCCCATAGTTTGGTCGTCATTGGCTAGGCCATCATCTGAAATAACTAAGTGTTTTTTTTTTTCTATTCCATCACAAAAACATGGCTATATAATTTTGACCCCCTTGAACCCCACTTTAATATTGCAAAAATGGGGTTTACAAGGGTAAACCTTATTTTTCGTATGTCTGCCCTAAAATATAGATTGTGGGTACTCTTTAGAACCGCCTCATCGAGGCGGTTCTAACGAGTGCCTGCAATCTATATTGTGAGCAGAAATAAGAAAGATATCGCATTTTTTTTTTCATCTTAATTTTTTTTTCAGTGGTAAAAATTACTTTGTAATAGTATAGGCATGTTTTCGTAATAAACAGCATTTACAGGAGTCTGTTCAGCAGGAGCAGCGGCGGCCGCCCACAGTTTGGTCGTTTTTGGCTAGGCCATCATCTGAAATAACTACTTGTTTTGTCCTTTTCTTCATTTTTTTCAGTACTTTGATGTGAATGGTCACATCTGGCAAAATATCCGTCCTTTTGGGAAGGAAATAACTAATCGGATTTCAATTTGTATCATTACGATAACACATCCGTGCCACATAGTGCAATTTTTCACATCTCCAAAATGGCTACTTTTCTGTTGAAAATCTGTGATATTTTTCTTACGAATACTGCAAACATAGGTCGTGGGTGCTCGTTAGAACCGCCTCATCGAGGCGGTTCTAACGAGTACCCACAACCTATGTCTTGGAGAAAAAAATAGACAAATATAATAAAATAAAATCTGTGATATTTTTCTTACAAATACTGCAAACACAGGTCGTAGGTGCTCGTTAGAACCGCCTCATTGAGGCGGTTCTAACGAGTACCCACAACCAATGTCTTGGAGCAAAAATAAGAAAAATAATGTATACCCCCGTAAACCCAAGGTTTCTCTATATAAAATGGGGTATACGGGGTCTTCATTTCACGGACGTATTCACTTGATGATAATCCACAAAATATCAGAGAATGCGAAATGTTCTAAGTTCCCAACCGCGTTCCTCGTCTCATATTAGAGGTAATTTATCTTTTAGCGTTCAGGGAAATATAAAAAACATTGGAAAACGGAAAAAGTAACTTTGCTCGAGATCCGAAGTTGTTCATAATTCCATGAACGTTTATTACTTATATTTACATTATTTTCCATCCATTATGTTTCATGTTTGTGTTTCTTTCCCTTTGGTGTCTCTGATGGGAGCTGTGGGTTGATTGTAACGATTCCTGAGCATTGCCTCCACTTCGGTACAATGACCCACAGCTCCCATCAGAGTCACCAAAGGGAAAGAAACACAAACATGAAACAACAGACCTAATGGAAACAATAATAGCGGAAAGCCAAAAGGTCAGTTACTTTCCCACAAAATGGCCAATGGACTATCCAAAATAAAATAGTATAAGCGACACAAACACCCAAAAACAAACCATCACAAAAATAAACCGCGCCAGAAGAACCGCCTTGGATAGAGCATCAGGTACCAACCAACATTTCCTTGAATTAGATGTCTCTAATTCTCAATAAGCCTTTACGCTGGAACCGTCAGTTTAATTTCTGGTTTGAGGGCTAAAATTAAACAAGACAATAACTGCACGCATTTTTTTTCTGTGAACAGTTGAAGAGCTAGCGTCGCCATCTTCCAATCATTTTGGCGAGAACCATGATTTATTTTGACGTAACGTAATTGTCATGTGATGTCGCGTAAGTCACTGTATTCACTGAGGTAGCAAAATGGCTTAAACACCTATGACTCGTTTACCATCGCTATTTCGAACTCTTGTCTTTAGGTAAATTTTCACATAACTGCAGATATTGTTATATTTTGAATAATTTAGGGAGAATTTGTCTGATTTATCTTTAAACTGTATGTTATGTGTACTCATTAGAATCGCCTCTATGAGGCGATTCTAATGAATACACACATCATACTTTAAACGAGTACACACGACATGCCGTTATTTTAAAGAAAATTCGGGAAGAAACCGCTTTTATGTCTCCTTATATGCCGCAAAGTCTCGGGCTATCCTTTAGAAGCTTCCGTGGTGTAGTGGTTGCGCTGCTAGCCTTGTAAACAAGGGGTCGCTGGATCGATCCCGAGCTTCTCCAGACTTTCGTATGAGTCTTTAAACCGAGGTCCCGTCTCCTTATGACATAAAACTCAAACTCAAACACTCACTCACTCACTTGCTACCCCTGTCTCGAACAAAGGGAGGGGGTGGGGGTGCCAATTTGGGGGTATTCTGGCCTTGTACCAAATCTTTTTATTTTTTGCAGGTAAACAGCAAAACATGTGTACTTTATTATGGCATACCTCTGGTCGCGCACAAGGTTTTTTTTTTTTTTTTTTTTTTTTTTTTTTAGCTACAGGCCTTTAAAAGTGGGTGGGGTAACTTAGCATGATACTCTAGTGTATTTTGAAAGTAAACTCTGGTTATTATCTGTGCTCTTTCACTGCAATTTGTTCTTAGGTAGACTGAAGGATGTGTGAAGTAATGTTAAGAAACATTTTTCGAAACAATATTGCAACTTAAGAAGATAAACTGCTTTTTCCAAACGCTAAGATAATTTTACTTATTTTTTAACCTTAGTTATTAAAATTTTTGAAGTTTTTTTTTTTTTTTTTAAATATGGGAGGAAACCAGGGATGATTCTTGCATAACAGTATCATATTTTAATCCCCCAGCGCGAAGCGGAGTGGAGATTATAGGAATGCCCTTCGTCTGTCCGTTTGTCTGTCCGTCCGGGCCAGTCCATCCGTCTGTCTGTCTGTCTGTAACACTTTCTTGTCCGTTCCATATCTCCTTTACACCTCAAAGGATTTTCATTAAACTTCGGTCAATTATTCCCCTCAGTGAGGTCATGTGAAAAGCACATAAATGAATGATGCCGACACCAGGTCAAGGTCACATTGGGAAGTCATGAGTTTGAAACTTTGAATTTTGTGTCGGTCCCAAATCTCATTTACCCGTCAAAGGATTTCCATTAAAGGTTGGTCAAATGTCCCCCTCAGTGAGCTGATGTGCATAACACATAAATAAACCATTCCGACACAAGGTCAAGGTCAAAGTGGAAGGTCACGAGTTTGAAACTTTGAATTTTGTGACCGTTCCATATCTCTTACCAATTGTACTGATACAAGGAAGCAGTCTGAGGGACAGCCAAATCCCTCGCCGCACATTGTATCAAGGCTCAACCTTGTTGCCTTCACCTGTGACCTTGACCTTGAGTTGGCATGGCTTATGTATGGGCTCTGTAAAGCAGCTCACTATGGGGGTATATTTTACAAAAAATTAAAAAAAATCCTTCCAGGGGTAACGGAGATATAGAACGGACACAAAATTCCAAGTTTCAAATTTGTGACCTTCACCTGTGACCTTGACCTTGAGCTGGCATGGTTTATTTATGTGTTATGCACATCAGCTCACTGAGGGGGACATTTGACCAACGCTTAAGGAAAATCCTTTGAAGGGTAAATGAGATTTGGAACCGACACAAAGAACTTAAAGTTTTAAACTCATGACCTTCTAATATGACCTTGACCTGGTGTAGAAGCCCCCGTGGTCCAGTGGTTACGCTACTCACCTTGTAAACCAGGGGTCGCACGTTCGATCCCGGGCTTCTCCAGACTTTCGGATGAGTGTTTAAACAGAGGTCCCGTCTCCGTATGATCTTAGCTGTTGGTGGGACGTAAAACTGAAACACTCACTCCTGACTTGGTGTCGACATGATTCTTTATTGGCTCTGCACATGAGCTTACTGAGAGGAATAATTGACCGAAGTTTAATGAAAATTCTTTGATGGGTAAAGGAGATATAGTTTTAAAGATTTAAACTCATGGCCTTCGAATAAGACCTTGACCTTGAGTCGGCATGGTTCATTTATGGGTTCTGCACATAAGCTCACAGGGGGGGGGGGGGGGGTGGGGGTGGGGGGGGGGGGTTGACAAAAGTTTACTAAGAGTCCCTGCAGGGGTAAAGGAGATATGAAATGGACACGAAATTCAAAGTTGCAAACTCCTGACCTTCAAATGTGCCCTTGACCTTGCGCCGGCATTGTTCATTAATGGGTTCTGCACATCAGATCACTAAAAAGAATATTCGACCAAAGTTTAATGAAAATTCTTTCAAGGATAAAGGATATATGGAACGGACACAAAATTCAAAGTTTTAAACTCGTGACCTTCAACTGTGACCTAGACCTTGAGTTGGCATGGTTCATTTATGGGCTCTGCACATCAGCTCACTGATACGAATGATTGACCAAAGTTTAATGTAAATCTATCAAAGAGTTCAGGAGATATGGAGCGGACAAGAAAGTGTTACGGACAGACAGACGGACGCACTGGCCCGGACGGACAGACAAACGGACAGACGAATGCCATTCCTATAATCTCCGCTCTGCTTCGTGACGGGGATTAAATATGATACTGTTATCCAAGAATCATCATTGGCTTCCTCCCATATCACCAAAAAACTCTAAATATTTTAATGATTAAGGTTAAAAAATAAGTAAAAATAGGTTAGCGTTTGGAAAAAAGCAGTTAATCTTCCTAATTTGCAATATTGTTTCGAAAAAATGTTTCTAAACATCACTTCAGACACCCTTCAGTCTACCTAAGAACAAATTGCAGTGAAAGAGCACACAGGTAACAACCAGAGTTAACTTTCAAAATACACTACAGTGTCATGCTAAGTTACCCCACCCACATTTAAAAGCCTGTAGCTCGAAAAAAAAAAAAAAAAAAAAAAACCTTGCGCGCGACCAGAGGTATGCCATAATAAAGTACACATGCTATGCTTTTTACCTGCAAAAAATAAAAAGATTTGGTACAAGGCAAGAATACCCTCAAATGGGCACCCCCATTTTCTCCAATCCCATAGGTGTTTGAGCTAATGAAGATGAGATGTATAAGGATAATTTATTTAATACATATGTATCAGTGAAATAAATTTATATCTGGAACAAATAAAAGTGATATTTTCACAGTTTGAAAATATAAATGTATTTTCGCAGTGCGAAAAATGACATGACCATGTTATTTTCACAATAGCAGCCGGGACTTCTTTTTTTTGGGTTAACGTTGTTTTTCGTATAATATAAAAAGAAAATTTACTCTTTTTTTTTCGATAAATACTAATATTTCATCGAATATGTTGAAGTTGTGTTGAAAACACCAGAAATTCAAGAGTGTGAAGCATGTCACAAACAGCTGTTAAAATACAGTACATTTCTACATGCTTTTCGATGAAATATCATGATATAGAGATTTCTTAGTGAAATCGAAAACGATATTGTCACTGTTTCAAACAGTGACTGATTTCAATTTTATTTTCCACTGTTTAGGACTACATTTTTTCTCGAAATCTAATTCTGTGGTCAGCTTTTTCATTGTCAGATGATTGAAAATTAATAAACTGTATTAGAATTAACGCTCAGCCCGTTCACACGTCACGAGGACGTTAAAGACGTCATTTTCGACGCTGACGTCACGTATTTTGTCGAGCGACGTTAGATCTGTCCGCACATTTTTTTCGGAAACAAATATCGCAATTATTTCAGTAACCATTCATAGAAATGCCATCAGAGGCTATTTCCCAGGTGCAAACTTTTAGATTACATCAATTATGATACCCAGTACATGTAAATACGTTGGTTTTGTTTGTTTGATTTGAGGTTTTACGTCCCCGTCAACACTGTAAAGGTCATTTTTGGAGACGTTGCTTCCAATTTTGTGGGACTTTTACCCGACATTGAGATGAAATGACATCTCAAGCCCTGTCGCCCAATGAAACCAATAGGGTTTATTAGCATGGACGGTCCGCCTCGCACCGCGGTTCCTGGACAGGCTTAGATCCCCTAAGCGGTTTACCAGTACTAGTGTGCGGGCCGGATTCAGCTCTGCGTGGAAGCATCATGCAGCCCATATATTTCTTCAAGCCTCTATGGGCGGGGGCGCGTAAATACGTTGGACAGCACTAAATTGATGCTAAACGACCAGGAACAAAGTTAGTTTTCTCTGAGGGTGAGTGACGCGATTAGTGAAGCTAAATATTGCCGTTTTGAAGCATGTAAGAAACGGATTTTTTTTTCAGTATAAGATCAAATTTTATTTCCCGCATCAAAACACTGGTTTTGGTGTTCATTTGGTGAAATAAATTTCGATCTTACACAAAAAAAATCAAATACCCTCTAAAAGCTAAAGTAGAAGTAAAACAAAGATCAGTAAACGATACAATTAACTTACTCCACCCATCAAAGACACCAAAGGGCCATAAGGACAGTTACTTTCCCACAAAATAGCTAAATGACCATCCAAAATAAAAAGACACAAGTGATACACACAGTTAGTAACAAACAACAACACAAATAAACCGCCATAGAAGAACTGCATTGGAACGGTCAGTGGAAAGAATTCCACTGGGGGGGGGGGGGGGGCGGGGGGGGGGGCTTAAATTGATTTTACATGGCCATACTCCTCGCCCTTAAAGTCAATTATAGAATAAAAAGAAAATGCAACTTTTGCTTCGATAAATACCAAAATTATTTCATCTTATGTGTTGTAAACATTAGAATTTTTACGAGTGCTTCGGAGTTCACTAACTTTGCTCGCTGCCCAATGTTGCTCATACATAAGTCTAAATAAATTAACTACGTCTAAATAAATCACCTGCATTACTTCTATTGACAATGTTTTCAAACATATTCTGGTTTCAGGATTTAAACTGAAAGTTCTTATTTATAGAGAAATGTCGCCGCTGACGCCACTTATGATCATGTGACGTCGAGTGAGTATTTTTTTTTTTCTATTGGAGTATGAGCAACATTCCGTCCCGATAGTTGACTTCAGCAGTTTCTGTAAATGCATCAAGAATGAGGCTGAAATATGGGAAATTGGGAACATTTCGTCTTGCAAGTTTAATTTCTAAATGACACCAATGAGCAGACTACGCAGAAGGTGTGCAGAGTTAGGCTGCACGGCTGTGCATGATGACTGTGAAACCTGCAAATCCTGTACACGGCATAATCTTCACAAAATTAAAGGAGGTCCTTGTCTGGCAGAGTGAGTGAGTGAGTTTTAGGTTTACGTCCCACCAACAGCTAAGGTCATACGGAGACGGAACCTCGGTTTAAAGACTCATCCTGCGATCCCTGGTTTACAAAGCGAGTAGCGTAACCACTGCACCACGGAGGCTTCTGTTGTCTGGCAGAGACAAAAACACAATTGTTGGTCGAGATGGCGCTTTGAACCCGGACAATATTACAAAATTCTCACCTTCGGTTTTGAGCAACCCAAGTTGATACAAGATGGATTCAATGTCCGCTTCGTCGTCGGGGTTGCCAATGAGTTCTATGACTTCATCGTCCTCAGCTGGTAGTGCGTCATCACCTTCTGGATATTCTTGTACGCCCGACTCTGTATAAAAGCAAAGATTGGACACAGACCCTTTCTCGGCCCCCGCCAATCGGGGCTTGAAGAAATAGATGGGCTGCCTGATGCTTCCACGCAGAGCTGAAACCGACCCACACACCAGTACTGGTAAACCGCTTAGAGGATCTAAGCCTGCCTAGGCAAAGCGGTGCGAGTCGACCCGTCCATGTTAATAAACCCTATTGGTTCATTGGGCGGCAGGGCTTCAGATGTCATTTCATCTCAAGGTCGGGTAAAAGTCCCACAAAATTGGAAGCAACGTCTCCAAAATGACTTTTACAGTGTTGACAGGGACGTTAAACCTCAAATCAAAGAAGACCCTTTCTTGATCTTATCTCGGCATGCCACGAGATTTTTTTATTTTTTTTTTTTTTTTATTTTTTTTTTATTTATTTTTTTTTTTTTTTGCTATTGGTAAACAAGAAAGCTTTAGAGCAGTCTGCGCAATCACGCAGCCTGCTCTACAGCTTTGTGCTCTTAATACCTCAGGGCCCCCACACATCATTACGATAACACACCCGTACGAAATAATGCACTTTTTCACATCTCCGAAATGGCTACTTTTCTGATGAAAATCCGGAATATTTTTCTTATTTATACTAAAAACATAGGTTTTGGGTGCTCGTTAGAACCGCCTTATTGAGGCGGTTCTAACGAGTACCCACAACATATGTCTTGGAGCAGAAATAAGGAAAATTAATGTTTACCCCCGTAAACCCCAGTTTTCTCTATATAAAGTGGGGTTTAGGGGGTCTTTATTTCACGGACTTGGTCACGTGATGTTCATCACGAAAACACGCCTATATAATTTTGACCCCCTTGAACCCCACTTTTATATAGTAAAACTGGGGTTTACAGGGGTAAACCTTATTTTTCTTATTACTGCTCTATATTATTGAGTGTGGGTACTCGTTAGAACCGAGAGTATCCACAATCTATATTTTGGGCAGAAATAAGAAAAATATCACAATTTTTTCGTCTTAAAATTTTCATTTTTTCGGCGATAAAGGTGGCAATGTATTTGTATAGTTGTGTTTTCGTAACGGGGGGGGGGGGGGGGGGGGGGGCATAAAGAAATAGACTGCGCTGCATGATTCTTCCACGCAGAGCCAATACCGACTGGGCATGAGAACTGATAAACAGCTTAGAGGGTCCAAGCCTGCCCAAGTGGTGCGAGTCGGACCGTCTCTAAATACGAACCCTTTTGGTTTGTTTGGGCGGCAGGGCTTGAGAAGTCATTTCATCTCCATAACAAGTAAGAGTCCCACACAATTCGAAGCAACATTTCCAAAATGACCTAAGTAGTGTTGACGGGAACATAAAACGCGCAAATGCACAGACTGATCTGCACGTCTGTTGTTCGCAAATGGCAAAATGGGGGTAGGGGCGGGGTCTTCGATAATGTACGCACAGCGAAGTTTCAAATCAGTTCGTGCTCGAGCTTAGACAGTCGGAATGTACCCTTCCCTGTATGTCAGCATGGACATGCTTAGGATCGATGATGGTCGAGCGGACAGCGAAAACTCAGACTGCGCATTCGCGCAGTCTGATCCGAGTCTTCTCTGTGCGTACATGCTCGTATACCCCCACCGTTTCGCTACGTTACAACAGCATCATCGTCATCATCATTATCGTCATCATCATCGTCATCATCATCATCATAATCTTCTTCATCATCTTCTTCTTCGTCTTCTTCTTTATTATCACCAGTCATCATCATCACCACAACCACCGCCATCATCGTCGTCATTATCATCACACCATCACAAAACATATAAATTAAAGCAAATATCGTATGCAAAATGTACCTGCGTTTTCGGTGAGTAAGTCGAAAATCTCTTCATTGGTAATTGACGCTGCGTCAACCACAGCCAATATTAGAACCGCAGACAGACAGACAAACAAGCGCAACATTTTGGATGAAAGACAAAGTGCAGTGATAAATATCGCTTCATGTGTTTAACGTTATTTATATGTGGACAAAGACGGATTCTGCCATCAGAACACTTGACTGATAGGAAAGATGATATGAGAGCCGACGCATAACAAAACCTACAATAAGACCGGTGTGACCAGCACAGACATATCACGTGAATAAGTCCGTGATATGAATACCCCGTAAACCCCACTTTATATAGAGACAACTGGGGTTTAAGGGGATATTCACTATATTTCTTATTTCTTCTCTGGTTGTGGGTGCTCGTTAGATCTAAGGAGCACCCACAACATATGTGTGCGGTTCAAATAAGAAATTTATCACGGATATTCATCAAAGCGTAGCCATTTTGGAGATGTGAAAAATGCACTATGTCGCACGGGGTTATTTGTTTTGTTTTGTTCTGACGTTTAACGTCCCTGTCAACACTGAATAGGACATTTTGGAGACGTAGCTTCCAATTTTGTGGGACACTTTTATCCGACACTGAGATGAAATGACATCTAAAGCCCTGTCGTCCAATTAAACCTATAGAGTTTATATGCATGGACGGTCCAACTAGCATCACTTTTCCTGGGCATGCTGATAACCTCTAAGCGATTTACCAGTACTGGTATGCTGTTGGTTTCAGCTCTGCGTGGAAGCATCTTGCAGTCCAATCTATATCTTCAAGCCCAGATGGGCGGGGGCTTTGTACCGGGTATTTATTGTCATGTCAAATCAACCTGCGCACCAACCCACTATGACAAGACCTTATGCTTATGTCTCTTTGTATAAATATTAGCCTATAGTAGGTACATGCGATCAGCGAAAACTCTGATCTGAGTCTTCGCTGGTCGCTCAAGGCTTCTTGTAAATTTTGTCATGCGCTGGCTCAATTACAAGAATCATTGTTATGCAACCACAGATAAGATAAGATAATATCACGCATCCTCATTAGATAAGATTAGATAATATAACATATCCACATAAGCCGGAAATCCGTGTCGGGTAGTGAATTTGTTTGTTTCAGTTGAGGTTTAACGTCCTCGTCAACACTAATAAGGTCATTTTGGAGACGCTGCTTCCAATTTTGTGGGACTTTAACCGACATTGAGATGAAATGACTTCTCAAGCCCTGTCGCCCAATGAAACCAATAGGGTTTATATGCGTGGACGGTCCGACTTGCACCGCTTTAGCTGGGCAGGCTTATATCCTCTAAGCTGATTACAAGTACTCGTGTGCGGTCGGTTTCAGCTCTGCGTGGAAGCATCATGCAGCCCATTTATTTCTTCAAGCCCAAATGGGCGGGGGCCGGTCGGGTAGTGAAAGAAAGTATCAAAGCCCTGATAGCACTTTGGTGTCGATTGTCTTTGAAAGCTTGCTGGAAAATTTGTCCTTGGCTTGGAGCTCATCACGAATGCACATCTATATATTTTGGACCCGCGCCACCCCACTTTTATGTAGTAAAACTGGTGTTTACAGGGGTATATATTATTTTTTTCTACTCAAAAACATAAATTTTTGACCAGCTTTACCCCACTTCTATGTGGTGATACCGGGGATAACAGGGGTACATGTATACATTATTTTTCTTATTTCTGCTCAGGTGAGGCGGTTCTAGCGAGTACTCACAATCTATGTTTTGAGCAGATCTTAAAAAATATAAGAATTTTAATCTCAAAATTTTCTCTTTTTTTTTGTAACATTTTTAATATATTTGAATAGGCGTGTTTCCATAATGTAGACTGTTGAAAACTATAACCATTGAAACAAACCAAAAGGGTTTACAATGTATATGCAGGGACGGTCCGATCAATCCACTTTCCCTGGGCAGGCTTAGACCAGTACTCGTGTGCGGTCGGTTTCAGCACTGCGTGGAAACAATGCAGTACAAAAAGTATTTCTCAAAGCTCCGATGGGCGGGGCTCCGGAAGTTTACATGAATATTATAAACATTTACTGTGTATTTTTTTCTTGTCTATTATCAAAGACATGTAGCCTACATTATTGGGTTTATGTATATGCTAAACTGTGATACCGACATCAATCAATCATCAAATCAATCAACCAATCAATCAGTCAATCAATCAATCAATCAATCAATCAATCAGGATGGTTTTAATTGAGGTTTAACGTCCCCGTCAACACTATTTAAGTCATTTTGGAGATGTTGCTTCAAATTTGTGGGACTTTTACCCGACATTGAGATGAAATGACAACCCAAGCCCTGTCGCCCAATGAAACAAATAGGGTTTATATATGTATGGATGGTCCGACTCGCAACACTTTGCCTGGGCATGCTTAGACCTCTAAACGGTTGAACGGTCGGTTTCAGCTCTGCGTGGAATACCATGCAGCCCAATCTACTTCTCCAAACCCTGATAGGCGGGGCCGAATTAATTAAGTGTTCTCCGACAGACAATAGGTCTACTTGTAGACGACAATCAAAATAAGCTCTGCGCGGATTCACGCTGGAAAGGGGGTCATCAGATAATCAGGCGACCCCTCTTTAAGGCTTTCATTAATGCCAGATCAGCATTTAGCTAATTCAAATAGCATATAATGCCACTAATAAGCTGTTTTATCTTTTTCCGACACAAAAATACAAAATCCCGAATCACCATACTCGCGTTTTCCGATTCCGTACCACCATGCCTCTGAGCTCCGGCATTTGTAGCGACGTTCGGAAGCGACCTTACGTAACGCATGTCGAACTTTAACGGACATCCAGGTAACTGCAGTCGGTTAAAGTAAATACATAGATTTATATAGGAAATTGATAATTATTTCCCTATAAAATGAATAGTAATAGAAATATCTTTTCTGTGCCAGCGGTTCATGATTCTGCATTCTTTTACGAATGCACACATGTATTTTTCATGAAGTTTTATCAACAACTTTTTGGTCCTTTTTACATATAATTGGAGGCACCCTCTAAATGTATAGAATATATAGTAAAACTACTGAATGAAGCGACAAAAACTGATGAATATATTGTCATAACTTGTTTGTAAGTTGTTATTTTTATTCTGTGCAAGCGGGAGTATGTTGGCAAATGTATTGCGAACACGACCATATAAATTTTGTAAAATAGAAATGAGAATAATTTGGTCCTTTTTGAAAATGAAATACACTACCCTCCTTTTCTATTTCCAGTTTACCTTGGTAACCAGCAGTCAGCGGTTGTTACTAAGGTAAACAATAACAAAGAATATATTACGCATACGACGTGCTTCTTGAACTGTATGGTTCGGGATTTTGATTTATTTATTTATTTATTTATTTATTTAATAATTTATTTATTTAGATGTATTCTCAAATGTAAATGTTTTCGAAAACAAAGACTTTATTACGCCTACGATATGCTTAATTATCAGTTTGAAATGGAATAATGTGTTTGTTACTTTGGTTTGACCATCATAAAACACGCTGCAAAATTTTGACCCCCTTAAACCCCACTTTTATGTAGTAAAACAGGGTTTACAGTTGTACACATTTTTTGCTGCTTAAAAACATAGATTGTGGGTACCCGTTTACAACGCCGAGAGGGTTCTAACGAGTACCCACAAACTATGTTTTGTGCCCGTTTGACCGCCTCGTCGAGGCGGTTCTGGTGAGTATCCACAAACTTTGTTTGAGCAGAAATTAGAATATATTGTATTTTTTAACTGATGATTTTCATTTATAATGATTTTGTTTGTTTGTTTGTTTGACTGTTTGTTTGTGATGGATTTCACGGCCCAGTCAACACTTTTTAGATCATTTTTAGTTAACCTATCTACACTAATCCTGGGCATGCTTCTACGTAGGCGGTTAACCAGTAGAGTGAACATTCTTCCTCCAGAAACTGTCAACTGCCTTTCTTGAATCATTTTAGTGTTAAAATTTTCAATGTACATGTGTATTTGAATAGGCCTGGTTTTGTAATTGTTTAGTTTCATTAAGTGACGTTCTGTTCTAAATGTGGCTCCAAATTGTATTAAATTATATTGAAGTAGATTTGCCGACAGGGGCCAGAAAAGACAGATACTTTTATTGTTCTGAAAACTGTGAAGATTATGCAATGTTTTACAGACCTGTCACTTACTGCTCAAAACGTTATCTCGTTTACACCTCGACAAACTGAAATCTAGTCAGAATGCTTTACAGATCATGATATTAACATTAAAACCACGCCAACCTAAAGACTACTAAAGGCTAGATTCTGGTAGGACTTTACATTTGGAGAAATGGACCTCAAAAAC
Organism: Lucinisca nassula; assembly: GCA_963580285.1. Taxonomy (NCBI): domain Eukaryota; kingdom Metazoa; phylum Mollusca; class Bivalvia; order Lucinida; family Lucinidae; genus Lucinisca; species Lucinisca nassula. The sequence continues at coordinate 52,432,652 of OY757020.1, forward strand.
CTGTCCTGGAGTGGATAAATATTTATTAAAAAAGGACAAAGATCTCTCTCATGCACGTAATTGTAAGACAAACAGCTTTTTCTGGATTTATTTTGACCCCCTTAAACCCTCTTTTATATAGTAAAACTGGAATATTTATTTTCTTATTTCTGCTCAAAAACCTTGATTGTGATTACTCGCCGAGGTGGTTCTACTATGTAGCCCAAATCTATGCTTTGAGCGGAATTATAAAAAAATATCAGATTTTATCCGCAAATTTTCATGATTTGGTGGTAAAATGTTTATCGTATTTTTGCTCGTGTTACAAAAAACGTTTGAGTCCAGGATTATTCCCTGCAATCGTTTATTGTCCATTTATTGCCCTGTTGAAAAGAGCTGATAATCATTTTCTTACACATCGACGCGCAAAACGGGCGCCTGTTAATAGTTTTTGTTCACGACTATGCAAACGTATTGGATGAATCATCACGAAAACACGCCTATATAATTTTTACCTTATTAAAACCCCACTTTTATTGAGTAAAACTGGGTTTTACAGGGGTAAACATTATTTTTTCTTATTTCTGCTCAAAAGCATAGATTGTGGGTACTCGTTAAAACCGCCGAAATATGAAGAATACCATTTTTTTTCTGTGGAAAATTTTAGTGGATTTTTTTGTTTTCAATATATTTGAATAGGCGTATTTTCGAAATTTTTTTAATATTATTTCTAAAATATAGTTTGTGGGTATTTGTGATAATAATATACTAATCAAAGTAAAAAACAATAAGGTAATGCTAATGATAATAAAAATAATAATAATAGCAAGAATAATAATTCAGTCTTTTTTTTTTTTTTTGTAATCGCCTCCCTCTCTGTCTCACTTTAAGCTCGGACCCATCAGATTTACTTAAGACTTTGATTTGAAGATCCAGATCAGTTGGCTTCTGACGAAGCCATCTGATCAGGATCTACATTGTTTACCATCCAGTTTATGAATTTGTTGCAGTAATTTGTATGAAGTAATCTGATTGGTTGATAATCAGTAGTGGGTGTGACATATTTAATTATTCAGCAGGACAAGGGTTAAGAGTAAACTCCAAAACGGGTCATCAGCCGTTAAAGCCAGCCCAGATCAGAATGCTAGCGATTTACCTCCCTAAATAACAATTTGGACTCCAGTTATCATTACGCAAACACGCCTATACAAATACATTGCCACCTTTATCGCCGAAAAAAAATGAAATTTTTTATGATGAAAAATTGTGATATTTTTCTTATTTCTACATCACCTATTAAATGAATAGACACCAATCAACTGGGTTGTTTTTCTAGCATTGATTTATATTATCCTGGTGCTCTTGCCAAACGCGAATCGGATAGAGGAATACGAACGGGTGCAGTCTGATCTGAGTCATTGGACTGTCAAAGCAAGCAAAAACTAAATCATGGGTTCCGGCTCAATATTATGACCTTATTGTTTGCAATAAACAAAGACTGGGATCAGTTTGCGAATACACGCAGTCTGGTCCGAGTCTGTTTAATTCGCCTGAGGGGAGATGAGATTCTGCTACATACAGAGACCCGATGAATAATTTCACACAGATTGCGTCTTCGATTGATCGGCTAAATATGATTTAATATAATAGCAACATGAACAATAGATTCCAGGACAAAATCCCCCCGGACAAAATCCCCCTTTTTGTAAAGGCGGACAAAATCCCCCCCCCCCCCAACATTTGTTCAGGTGGACAAACCCCCCGCCCTGGACAAAATCCCCCCGGACAAAGTCCCCCCTGCTGTTTATAAAGGTGGACAGTATCCCGCACAACTTCACATGCACAATTACTGGATTTTGAAAATCAGTCTGTCGTTTTGAAAACTGCAGATTCCATATCCGATTTGGTACAGTACTATCAAAGCTATATTGGTGCTCATGGAGAAATTATTGCCCGTCAACACTGTATAGGTCATTTTGGAGACGTTGCTTGTAAGATCAAAGTAAAAAGGACATACATGTATTAACTTTTCGTAATTGGGGTTTTATGGACCTCTCAACACATTAGGATTATGTCTGGCATGATCAGTTAAATTGACATATTCCAATAACAGATTCCAATATTTTCTTATTTCTGCTCAAAAACATAGATTGAGGCTAGTGGAAGGATAATTAACTAGAACAATTTAGAGCAAGGATGATTTTTTCCGGGGGGGGGGATTTTGTCCAACCTGACATACAGCGAGGGGGATTTGTCCGGGGGGGGGGATTTTGTCCGTGGGGGATTTTGTCCGCCTTTACAAAAAAGGGGGATTTTGTCCGGGGCTGGGGGGATTATGTCCGGCTACCGAACAATACTATCTCCCAAGCTCTGGGAATCAGTAGCAGAAGACACTTTCAAAATGGTTTTTCTTTAATTTCCAACGCGAATAAGGCTTGACATTTCACCTGAATCGTTTGCTGCAGACGATTCGCAAGTGATATGAAACATCATTTTGGCTTAGAATTAACAACAAAACTATTTTGAAAAAAAAAAAAAAAAAATTGATAATTAGATCATTTTCGTCGGACTAGTCATGTTGTGTTTAACACCTTTGCGTTTCTTGAGCATACGCTACTGATCGTTTTATTTTTTATTTTATTTTATCTTATTTTGTATAATATTTCATTTCAGCAATTCTTGAAAATTTATGTTGCACATTATAAAATGTTCAAAACCTTGTTGCATTTTACACTGTTGGCTTGTACATTTATGTATTTCAGACTGATTTATGTAGCTAAATACAATTGATATATTTGACACTGGAAGATACTATTTGTAATCATATATAATACATCATCTATGTTTATTCTTTTTCATTCAATTGTTTTTTTTTTTTTTTTTTTCTTCAAGATACACCATAACACAACCTCCACTTTCTTAAATTAAAACAGTCACCTATATAGTATATAAAAAGCGGTCCTAAAATGTACGATTTACAATTTGCCTGAGGCAATTTGCACAGGAGGTAGTCGAGTCCTTGGGGAGATAACCATTTATTTTCTGTCTTGTTCGAGTTAATTCCCTTGATTTTCAGCACAGCTGAGAAAGGTGATGTCCGTATAAGTCCGGTATGCGGAACCTGACGTGTTAAAAAGATGACGTCACTTATTCGGAGCGTAACGTCACATTCCCGCTTATATACGTCTGATATTGGGGGCAAAAGGTGCAAAAACTATACTTCGGGTGCTGATCGATATGTTCTGAGCCTCATATTGAATATTATTTTTCAACATAATTCCCTTCAGTATCTATACATTTTTGTCAGCAGTGTTTAATGGCCTCAATGACACTTTTATAGAACTCCTTTTCTTGACTGTTCAGAAAGTTATCCACTGTATATTTGACGTCTTTATCGGACTGAAAGTGGATGCCTGAAATAGCCGTTATCAGTTTTGGAAATAAATGAAAGTCTGATGGGGCAAGATCAGGTGAATTAGGCGAATGCTCAATCAGTTTTAAGCCACAATCGTGAATGGGAGCCATAGCAATGACAGACCTGTGAACAGGGGCATTGTCCCGATGGAACAACACACTTCCGCGGCGCTTAAGTAACTGCGTCACAAGTGAAGCATAGTATGTGCTATTGATTGTGTGTCCCTTTCGGAGATAATCTATTTGCAGAATACCATCTGCATCCCAGAAAACCGAGGCCATAACCTTCTTAGCTGATGGAACAGTCTTTGCCTTCTTTGGCGGGTTTGAGCCAGGGTAATCCGATTGTTTCGATTGTTGTTTGGTATCTTGGGTAAAATGATGGACCTATGTTCACACTGGTAAAGGCAAGCGCGCAGGGTAAGGAACAAACACACCGGATAAGGATTTTTTTCCGCTCAGGATAAAAAAGAAAATGGCGGAATGGGTATCACATGTGCAGGTTTGTTGTTGTTCTAGATCTCGTGACATGGTTACTAATCAATGCGGCTGCTCACATTAGCTTCACGGAAGACACGTATTATTCACAAATTTATCTTCGATGGTCCGAATTCGACAGTTACATCCAGTCAAACGGAGAACCGGACACAGTGGAGCTACTCCACCGCGAAATCTCATCGTTTTACATGAAACGCTCGACTGGGAAGATGGCATGCACTTTTTTGTTGGTTGTAGACATACACATGATAACTCGGATTGTTGCAAATACGATTTAAGGAAAAAATGAAATTAGAAGGCCCACAGTGAGAAATCCTAGTTCAATTTTCAATAAAACGCCTACGGGCAAGGAAATGGGTACAACGCATATGATAAGACACAAAATTTTCCGGGGGAAATGGTTGTTGTATGGTCGTAGCACTAGTAAATTTCCATCTCAGATTAGGTTTCCCGATATTAATAATTAGTCCTACATAGTTTAAAGCACCGATTGTGATCTTTAGGAAACGTCCAAAGTTTGCGTGCATTGTCTTGGCATGCGCATTGCTGTGGTTCTAGCAATATAATCATCCCCTATGGGGGATAGATGGATTGGGTTCATCGCGATCATGAATTAGAAATGATGTATTTGTCCATGCAGTATTTCTGGAAGAAAATTGTATCCTTGTTCTTTTGGCTGAAAATAAGGTAGATACCTTCGCCAAATTTGTGAGACATACCTAGTACATGGTCATTAAAGGGCCTGATATGATTTGGCTTCTTTTTGATCCTCACTCAAATTCTCTTCAGTGTGCGACGTTCACTTGCTAACAGGCTTCGTTAATGGAAACATACACAGAAACGAGTTGTTTCGTCTTCAAGTATTTTCAGAATAACTTGACGTTTGATGTGTCTGTATTGAGTTAATAAATTATGACGAAAATAGTAAGAAAAGTGTGATAAAAGTATACCCCTTCGAAAGAAAAAGACAATAGAAAGTGCCCTTAGCAACACTGTTTCAATTGGCGCATTAATATATCAGGTAGCTGTAGCACTGCTCATCGTTTGTACACTAAGTGCATGAGTCGTATCTTGTTACCCCACCCATTTGCGTTATCATGGAGATATACGAAAAATGAAAAATTACAGAATCAAAATGAAACAGGTATCAAATTATTCCTTGGTTTCTAACTAAGAAAATGAGAAATAACAACATATATTTAGCTTTACTATGAACGGATTTATGGCAATTTTATGTTGACATTTCTGATAATGACCAAAACTTAATTTATGAAAAAATAAACACACACAGAGTTCACCTTGCATTTCTTTTATTTTCACCACATGTTAACATATAAAAACGTTATCTGTATACAAAATATAAAATATGTATAGCCAAGGCTAGGCTGTAATATTTTGAAAGCCATAAAGGTGACAAATTTTGCAATTTTGGTCAAAATCAGCTGGGGGTAGGGGTAAAGTCATGGTTAAACATACCTTATTTGTGAATGGCCAAACATTTTATTGCTCACCATACAACATTTATGAAACAAATATTCCAGGGGTGGGGTGGGGGGGGGGGGGCAGATATAATTGGAGATCTTAACAGGCCATTTGTACGCAGTTCGTCGTCGGATATAAGGCAAATATTGTTTGTTTGATTTGAGGTTTAACGTCCTCGTCAACACTGTAAAGGTCATTTTGGAGACGTTGCTTCCAATTTTGTGGGACTTTTACCCGACACTGAGATGAAACGACATCGCAAGCCCTGCCGCCCAATGAAACCAATAAGTTTATAGGCATTGGTGGGTCGACTCGCACAGCTTTGCTTGGGCAGGCTTAGATCCTCTAAGCAGTTTACCAGTACTCGTGTGTGGGTCGGTTTCAGCTCTGCGTGGAAGCATCATGCAGCCCATCTATTTCTTAAGCCCCGATGGGCAAGACAAACATTAAAGTATGTACATGTATTTGTAACTGAATGATTATGCCGGCCTCGGTAGCTCAGTCGGTTTCGCGTCTGCTGGTGATCCGGAGGGCGCGGGTTCGACACCTGCCGGGGTCGGTAACATTCTTTCGTGGAGATTGATCATGAAACCTTTACTACGGTCATTCTCTCCCTTCCGCTGATTCAAGAAGGGCAGTTGTCAGTTTCTGGCGAAAGAATGTACAGTGTACTGGTTAACCGCTTACGTATAAGCCTGCCCAGGAAAAGTGTGGATAGGTAAACTGACCGGCTAAAATGACCTAAAATAGTGTTGACAGTGCCGTTAAACTCTAAAACAAACAAACAAACCAAGAGGCATTACTGAAAACAAACCCAAAAACATTTAAATGTCAATGTGCACAGGACATTATATTAGCCTTGCCAAGTTGTCCTACCCAATATTTTCTTACGAACCACATTCTCCTTGACCGAATTCTCCTAGGTCAAATCGTCCGGGCCAAATCGCCCTAGATTCATAGTGTATGGGTATGTGTGGGGGTGGGGTGGGTGGGGGGTGGGGTGGAATACATTGCGAGAACCAGAGCAATGCACATGCCAAGACAATGCACAAAAACTTTGAACGTTTCCTAAAGATCACAATTTGTGCTTTAAACTATATAGGACTAATTATTGATATCGGAAAACCTAATCTGAGATGGAAAGTCCTTGTGCTACGACCATACAACAACCATTTTCCCCGGAAAATGTTGTGTCTTATCATATGCATTGTACCCATTTCCTTGCCCGTGGGCGTTGGTTTGAAAATTGAACTAGGAGTTCTCATTGTGTGCCTTCTAATTTCACATTTTCCTTAAATCGTATTTGCAACAGTCCGATTTATAATGTGTATGTCTACAACCAACAAAAATGTGCAAGCCATCTTCACAGAAGAGCGTTTCATGTAAAATAATGAGATTTCGCGGTGGAGTAGCTCCACTGTGTCCGGTTCTCCGTTTGACTGGATGCAATTGTCGAATTCGGACCATCGAAGATAAATTTGTGAATAATATGTGTCTTCCGTGAAGCTAATGTGAGCAGCCGTATTGATTAGTAACCATAGCACGAGATCTAGAACAACAACAAACCTGCACATGTGATACCCATTCCGCCATTTTCTTTTTTATCCTGAGCGGAAAAATTTCCTTATCCGGTGTGTTTGTTCCTTACCCTGCGCGCTTGCCTTTACCAGTGTGTATGTTTCATCCACGGTAACACGTCTCTGATGAAAGTTGGCAGGATCTTCCTCAAAAAGGTTAAGATAAGCACGCGATAATGGGCGTCTGGTGTGCTTCTGGACCCAATCAGCTTAGTGGCTACAGAGGTCTGATATCTCTTGAATGTGTTTAGCACGACAACAGACACTTGACAACCATCTGTGGCAACCAATTAGCATTAAAACCGTATGGCAGATAGAACATTGTTTAAGAAACATTTCTATGAAAGTTTTTAAAATATCTGGAAAAATGTGAAAGTCTTTTTTCAATTTTCCCCATAATAAGTCTATGGAAACTCTTAAATTCCAATAGAAACCAAACTAAAGAGCCAAATTAAAAAAAAAAAATGTAAAGTGTAAAGGCGGTTGTTCTTGCGTTGTCATGCTATGTGCCCTGTTGCTACGTTGGTGTTTGGTTCGATTTTATACATTGCCGTTATAGGGTCGATTATTTAAGAAATAGGTCAGCTCTAGCAGTGATGTTTTTGAGTACTAAATCACAGTTTAGAAGTCAGTTGTAAAGAAGTTCAAACATATACCGAGCGCGTTGTCTACTAACGACTGACTGATAAACTGTGATTTATAACTGATTTATAACTGAACAAGTCACACAAAACCGTTGAGCTGTAGTCAACCCGCTCTATACCGACATTCGTTATAACGACAAAACGCGTTATAACGGCAATTTGAATGGAATGACTGCTAAGCTTAAGGCTTAGCCTCGGTTCCGAGCCTCGGGTTAGAAATGCACAAATCGAGTACATAGTCATGAAAGGGTCTTGTAATCTAATAATCCAAGAAACAATGTTATAGATAGTTGTTAGGATCGCCTCACCGAGGCAATTCAAACAAATGTCTATAAAATTTGCTTCTTGGAGTAATAATAGGGAAAAGGCCTTTTATTACCTAACATACTCCTAACTGGAATTCTTTATAACGGCCAATTCTTTATAACGGCACAATAATAGAGAACAAATAATGTCGTTATAACGATCCTCTGTATTTCGAATCTAACACACTAAAACAGGCCTATATAATTTATACCCCCTTTAGCCCCACTTTCATATAGTCAAACTGGGGTTTACAGAGGTAAACCTTATTTTTCTTATTTCTGCTCTAAAGTATAGATTGTGGGTACGAGTACCCACAACCTATATAACGAGCAGAAATAAGAAAAATATCCCAATTTTTCATCCTAAAATTTTTCATTTTTTTCGGCGATAAAGGTTACAATGTATAGGTGTGTTTTCGTAATGATAGGGAACAAAAATGTCGCTATAACGACGATCCTCACTAAAATCACCAATTATGTTGTTCTTTCCTTCACATTCTCCAAACCTTCCGCCATTGTTCAACATTATTGACTGTATCACACACATATATGCCCTTGTGTAATTTTGTTTCGATGCGAGGAAATAATGTTTCACCGTCTAACATTATAGGGATCAACCATGGTTTTTTCATGCATTAACATTTCGCAGGTCCCGACGAAGCTGTTTGAACATGACGCCGCTAGGTCAAATGTTCAAATATCTTCCCAGGGATCCGGCAAATGTTAATGCAATGAAATAACCATGGATGATCATTGTTCTTGCATAACTTACAATTCCGACAGCAACTTTTGACGAAAACGCCCAAAAGCTCCATGTAAACTCTTTAAATGCGACCGGCGAACCAACATGGCGGCCAGTTCAGAATGTTGTTTAGAATGACGTTGTTACGCAGTAAACATCTGACGTCACCATAGAACCCTTAAACGCTACGTTCAGGGCGATAATGTAACGTCGCTCAACGTAAGGTAACAAAGAAAGGCCCGTCTTGTGATATCAAAAGCTCAAAATCCATGTTCAAACAGCACGTGAATTTCATGATTTGAACATGTTTTTTTACTGTTTGAGCATGGCTTTTGCTCAATTTGACAATGGCTTCAAACAGCCATGTGCATTGATTTATGCAAGAATAGAAGAATCTTACATAGATGTGAGGGGTAGATGGATAAGAAAGGCCAGACAACCTTGATAGCCAGTAACAGAAAGTTGTTGCTAAATCGGAGCACGAATACTAGCAGGGTTACTGATGAGTAAGGAGGCCTTCATGCGGACTGAACAAATTATTTGTCTAAATCGCGACGGAAGTAAGGGCGAGGTTTGTGGCCATATAAAATCAATTTAAGCCCTCCAGTGGAAATCTTTCCACTGACCGTTCCAAGGCGGTTCTTCTGTGGCGGTTTATTTATGTTGTTGTTTGTTACCTACTGTGTGTATCACTTGTGTTTTTTTTTTTTTATTTTGGATGGCCATATGGCCATTTTGTGGGAAAGTAACTGTCCTTATGGCCTTCTTTTGTTTAGGTATCCATTATGGTCTGGTCGCTTCATGTTTGTGTTTCTTTTCCTTTGGTGCCTTTGTTGGGTGGAGTAAGTTAATTGTATCGATTCCTGATCTTTGTTTTACTTCTACTTTTAATAGGCCAGATTATTTCTATGCAGTGCGGCATCGGGTCGGCCGTCCATCTGAGAACGAGAGCTTTACACAAATGCTAATTAGGAAGGGCATCATGGAATGGACCGGTTATGAAAAGGTCGATGCTTTCCATGAGATGATATTCTGGAAGGACAACATGTTGTCTTTGACTGGCAAGCTTTTAGGGAGCTATGAACATGTTGATAAAACTCTTGTTAGTGTTGCTTCTGAGATCGGCTACGGAGGTTACATAAAAAATATAGCTGGAAGTGGGCTTGTTGGAGGCTGGTCGCAAGATGAAAGCAAGCGAAGTTCGACCTGGCGTGAAAATGAAGGCGCCAGAAAGCTTGTAGAAAATCATAAGGATAACCTGGAAGGGCAGTCAATTGTCATGAAAACAGATAGACAAAATGCGATGAATAATATGATTTCGGGAAGATACATAAAAAGCTACAGCTGTAAACGAAACATCACGTGAACAAGCCCGTGAAATGATGACCCCACTATACCCCACTTTATACAGAGAAATCTGGGATTTACAATGGTATAAATTATTTGTCTTATTTTTGCTCCAAGACATAGGTTGTGGGTACTCGTTAGAACCACCTAAATGAGGCGGTTCTAACGAGTACCCTGAACCTATGTTTGCAGTATTTTTGCAGAAAAAATTCACGGATTTTCATCAAGAAAGTAGCCATTTTGGAGATGTGAAAAAATGAACTATATCGCACGGGTGTATTATCGTAATGTGTGTAAGAGCAGAAAAGTTACCTTATTGTCCACATGGATACAACATGGGTACCAAGGGAAACATTGATGAAGCAGATTTGATTCACCAATTCGCTTGACTTGGTTATCAAACCATGAGTTTACGTGTGGTTAGACGGTTTATGTAGGCCTCATACGTATGCTAGGTTTGCGTCAGATTGCAGTTCAAAATGAGCAAAGTTCAATTCTCTGGTGTTGGCCAGGAACGTCAGGGTTGGACGCATTTTCAGAGTCTGGGATAGATGACAATGACTGGTTGGTAACTCACCCTGACTTATTGGTGATTGTTTGCGAAAAATAACGTAAGAAGGCACAGTGGCTACATCTATGTGGATGTCTGCTCCAAGAGAATTATATCATTGAAAGCCTGACCCCGAGGTTATAAAACTTTTATTCATGCTCAACTCACTTGAGCATGAAATTTGTCCTGCTCACAAATTTAAAAATGCCAACAGTTGTAAGCTACCATCTAAAGGTAATAGTCCGTTCCCTACTATGGGGGACATAACAGTTGACCCTAAGGGGGTCGCTTAACTGTTGGGTAAGCTCAAAATGCATAACGCATCTGGGCCCGATGACCTGAATGCCAGGGTGCTTAAGGAATGTAGTGCTGAAATTCCACCTGTACTGGCCTTTATTTTCAATGAATCACTTGCCCAGGGCACTTTACCAGATGATTGGCGACAAGCCAATGTTACCCCGGTCTAAAATAAGGGTACAAAATACGATGCAGCAAGTTATAGACCAGTGTCGTTAACATGCATCTGTTGCAAAACCCTGGAGCATATATTAGTCAGCAGCATTAACAAGCACTTAGCCGTTGGGAGCATTCTTGCTGACTGTCAACATGGTTTCCGAAGTCAAAGGTCTTGCGAAACTCAACTAGTTCAATTATTCCATGACATTGTAAGTAATATGGATGGGGCCATAAATCGTGGCCACAAACAGACTGACTTGATCATCATGGATTTCGCCAAGGCCTTTGACAAGGTACCTAACAGAAGGCTATTGTACAAATTGGACTACTATGGGATAAGAGGTAGCTTTCCACTAAATGTTTTCCATAGGCGACAATAGTAACCTTTTACCTGCTCCCACAAAAACTACACATACAAAACTTTTCAAACCTTACTTGTTTATAGAGCCATCCTAGCCCAACAAGTTAATGAGAAAAAATCCACATGTTGTCCGGCTCATTTTCAAGTTACAATCAACCATGTTTGTTGACCTGCTAGAACGGAGTAAATAAAACCAACATTTTTAAAGGAGGGGTGACCATATAAAATCACCAAAAATTTCTTTGAGCTTGCAGATATATTTATAAAACATGCGTCATTTTAGTCCCTGATACCTATCATTTTCTCACATTGAAATAAAACATGGGATATATATCCAATGGAAGCAAGTCTGGTATTTAGAACGCAACTAACAGCTCTGTCCCAAAGTGATAAAACCCGGTACCTCCCAGTATTTAGTGTAATGCTACCTATACCAAACCCTTATTTTCTTTATGTTGCATCAAAAGAATTGCCAAATAGAAATTTAGGTCATATGTAATAATTTAGTCATGCATAATAAAAGTTTAGTCACACAGAATCTTTCAAGTTTGCGATAAAGTTATCGCTTTCAGATTCAACAATGAAAGCCGAACAAACCATAGTTTTTGAAAAGCGCAAAAGTTTATCTCTTTCTGGAATGGAACCCAGACACCGGCTTGCATCAGTGGTTCTTCTCCAATGTCTTTGGAACAATTCATTCCTAAAATGCAGAGAATTATGCCTAAATAGCACCAATACTCATTTTTATGGCTATTTTCACACTTACACCCCCTATTTAAAGTAAAAATGGCATTTTGAGGATATTTTGAGGACAAAAATGCCAAGAAAATGTTAATAAATGCCTTAATGCCATGAGGAATATAGCTGAATATATCTTTCCACATCCTTTTACATGAATACAATGAAATAGAACTTATAACGGATGAGAAAACTTATCCGGATAATGCAGCGGGCTGTTCGGAAAGACAATTTTGAAGTTTTGCTTTGGTTTGAGACATAGTCCTAGTGCCATGAAACCTTACACTTATATTCCAGATGGAGTTGATTCTTTCTTGTGTTTGTGCAAATACAATGACTGTAAGTCTCCTTTCCAAACACATCAATAAAAACTGATTCACATGGCTTCAAAGTAGCCCCTTCCACCCCCCCCCCCCCCAAAGAACATAGGTCAGAGGCAAAAATACATCAAATACATCCAGTTAGACCTAAATTAGCATTACCATTACCATCACATTTTTTACAGTATCTATGTCAAAATACATGCCATGAGGATACATTTTATGAAACAGAATTGGACAATACAAACAAATGTGTGGAAATAGTATGTAATGACTGAAAACAGGATAGTGGTCTACTTTTGCTATAGGTAGCTTTCCACTTAATGTTTTCCATAGGCGACAATAGTAACCTTTTACCTGCTCCCACAAAAAATACACATACAAAACTTTTCAAACCTTACTTGTTTATAGAGTCATCCTAGCCCAACAAGTTAATGAGAAAAAATCCACATGTTGTCCGGCTCATTTTCAAGTTACAATCAACCATGTTTGTTGACCTGCTAGAACGGAGTAAAATAAAACCAACATTTTTAAAGGAGGGGTGACCATATAAAATCAGCAAAAATTTCTTTGAGCTTGCAGATATATTTATAAAACATGCGTCATTTTAGTCCCTTATACCTATCATTTTCTCACATTGAAATAAAACATGGGATATATATCCAATGGAAGCAAGTCTGGTATTTAGAACGCAACTAAAAACTCTGTCCCAAAGTGATAAAACCCGGTACCTCCCAGTATTTAGTGTAATGCTACCAAGAGGATCCACACATAATTGGATTAGCTCATGGCTCTCCGGGCGCTCTCAACAAGTTGTACTTGACGGCCAAGCGTCTGATACATTCCCTGTTCTATCTGGTGTCCCACAAGGTTCGGTCCTTGGACCGGTCCTCTTTTTGATATTCATCAATGATCTCCCTGATAACATCAGGTCATTTGTCCGTTTGTTTGCTGATTATTGTGTCCTGTATAGGGAAATATATTCTCCTTCTGACTGTCGCATTTTACAAGATGACCTGGATCGACTTGCACAATGGGAAGCAGATTGGCAGATGAAGTTCAATGTAGCCAAATGCCATTCAATGAAGGTGTCACGACACCTTCAGGACAAGCAAATTAAGTATGATTACACACTACACCAACAAACTTTGGAGCAAGTTCACTCCGCCAAATATCTTGGTATCACCATCACTGACGATCTCGATTGGGGTCAACATATCTCTGAAATAACATCTAAAGCAACTAGGACCTTAGGATTCCTTAGACTTAATTTGGCTTTTGCACCTCGGCAGACAAAGGATGGTGCATATAAAACATTGGTTCGCCCTCAGCTTGAATATGCATCACCCATTTGGCATCCATATGTTAAAACTCAGATTCAGCAGGTGGAGAAGGTGCAGAGGACAGCTGCTCGATGGACCTGCAGACGATGGCGAAATAGAAGTAGCGTCGGTGACATGCTTGATGAGCTAGATTGGCCATCCCTGGAGACCCGTCGTGAGCAGTCCCCCTTAACCTTCTACAAGATACATTCTGGTACAGTATCAATTAACAAGGATAGGTATTTAACCCCTGCAACAGTGTCAACCCGGACAAGGGCATCAAGAGCAAATAACTCACAGTATCGTAGGTACCAGTCCTATAGTGATGCCCTGAAAAGACTGCAGAGGAGTTCAAAGCCCGCACAGTATAAGATTGAGACTCAGAGGTATGCGTTTTAGGATACCTATGTGTTTGGATTGTAAATAGTTTTAAGGAATCATCCAGAGATGATTTTTTGTGCTAAATTCTACATTAGCCACCCACCCAACTGAGGTAATGGCAAAATGTGACCGACTCAGTATGAGAAGATAGATAGATAGGACAAATAACGTTTTCTGCTGTCTGAGAAAGAAGAATCGCTCAACTTCTAAGTATTTTATTTTTTATGAGCACCACAAGTTTCATGCTAACCTGAGTTGAGCGTGACAAAAGTTTTATAACCTCGGGGCCTTGTGTTGCTGAAGTGCATTCTGACTGAACGAAGTCGAGGAAACAATGACAGTTTGGGCAGAAAACCTTTGAATTGCAGCATTAGTGCATTTGAAATTAAAGGGGATGCCTGGAAAGTATCATGTATATTGAACTTGTAAATCATAATACTATAATGTCATTAATGAAGTAATTTTGTATTCGTCCAGTTACAGGTTCTCGGTCAGCTGTATTGGCCTCCGCATTCCCCAGTTACACGTCCGAAGTCTGCTGTATCTGCCCGAGGCCGAAGGCGGAGGCCGATACAGCTGACCGAGGACCTGTAACTTGGCCATTACAGAATAACTTGATCAATGACAATTTTATTAATTGACTCAATTAAATAAAACATGATTTATAATTTTTGACTTCCGGCTGATATCGGTTGACCCGGTAAAATACAAAAAAGTCAATTAATGAATACCTATAAAGCAAATTAGATTATGTTTGGCACAGTTGTAAGTCAGATACACGCCTCACAAGATTAATTCTAATAGATAGCCAAACATTTTGCAAGTTCACCGTAGTGGATGAATAGTATGATGTCTATGATACATGTAACAGTATCTATAATATGTTGTTCTTTCGTTTGTCCATCCTATGTTCAAGAATCTAGAATTTCTCTCAGCAGTTTCTCGTGCCTCGTATCAAAGATGGCAGAATATGTATTGCAGTCCAAAGGTGATAATACGGTGTATAAATACACTGCTCAAACAATTAAAGTAGCACACACACATTTCCTCATAGTATAAAGATGTTGGCAAATGATGATGTCACACCGATTTAGAAAGATGAATAACTGTAGATGGCAAACATTGGCAACCAGTTCACAAATCACGGCCTGTAAGCTGTTAAGAAGGATTTCGGAAACATGTTGGAGAAATCGCCAGCTTTGCGTCAGATTATTTCAAATGTCAACGACATGCGCAAATAAGTCACTTTTGCCTGTCAGTAAAATATATGACAACCTCGAGCAGCACAACACTCCTGGCATCGCCGACGCATGCTGTGAACCGAATTTTGAACAGTGTGTAAAGCTAGTGTTTCCCACTCATGTCTAAGGATATTTGTGGTTTCTTGAATTATCATTGGTGGACGATCGCCCTGTGAGATACGTCTATAAAGAATGTCCCACACATGTTCTATTGCAGTTTAAGTCAGGAGAATGTGCCGGCCAGTCCATTACTCCAATAGTCTCACGATTAAGGTAATCCATGCAGACTCTAGCAGTATTGGGACACGCATTGTCCTGCAACAGAATGAAATTGTCACCGATTGCCCCAGCGAAAGGCCTCACAAAAGGATCTCGAATTTCATCTCGATACCGTAATGCAGTCATTGTACCTCCGTTTATCACGTACAAGTCAGTTTCGCCCCCTCCCATCGGGGCTTGAAGAAATAGATGAGCTGCATGATGCTTCCACACAGAGCTGAAACCAACCGCACATGTGTACTGGTAAACTGCTTAGAGGTTCTAAGCATGCCCAGGAAAAGTGATGCCAGTTGGACCGTCCATGCATATAAACCCTATAAATTTAATTGGGCTTGGGATGTCTTTTCATCTCAATGTCGGGTAAAAGTCCCACAAATTTCGAAGTAACGTCTCCAAAATTACCTATACAGTGTTGACGGGGACGTTAAACCTCAAATCCAACAAACAAAACGAGTCAGTTCGGCCTTCATAAGAAATTCCGACCCATACCATCACTGGCCCTCCTCCATGTCTGTCTGTTTCGTCCTAATTCTCCGGGTCGTCTCCAGACTCGAACATGTCGATCAGATGCACTCAGGTAAAATCTGCTTTCATTCGTGGACAGAAATGTACGCCAGTCTTGCAATTGCCAGTTCTGATGTTCTTGGACAAACTGATATCGCCGTGCACGATGTTGCCGTGTGAGCATAGGCCCTCTTGCTGGAAATTTGGCTCTCAGATCACCTTCATGTAACTGTTACGTATTGTTTGATCGGATATCCTTTGACCAAATGCATGCTGGAAATCGATTTGTATCCTTCTGGCCGTGTACTGCCGATTTCGTAGCGCTAGATTTCAAGATACAGTATTGATCTTCCCTTTGTGACGTCATGCGGTGCGGGCATAAAAGCTTGTCCCTTTAATTGTTTTGAGCAGTGTACTTTCATTAATTCAAAGGCTGAGAGAACACATAGTTTCTAAAGGTGGGCGTGCTTTACCAGCCAGTCGTATTCATGTAGCATTATACCTAACGGATCTTTCAGACAGCGGCAGATCAGATAATCCCTTGTATGGTATTAAATGGGAGCGAAGAATATGTGGTATTTAGGACCCTGCGAATATTGCGTTCGTTAGTAGCGATAAGAATTTCTGGAAAAAAAAAGTTAATAAAATCAGCAACTTACTTCAGACATGCTTATATTGTTGTATGCAAAACACTCTAGTCCCGCAGACTTCCTTGTGATAAGAGATTTCTGTTTGATTTTGTTAGGTTTCTACCGATTCCTCAGGCATAAGATGTAAGATGTAACGACATTATGCTATTTGACGATTATCTTAAGGATTAACAGTAGCAAGACAGATGTGTATCGATTAGGCAGTGAAATTCCTAATAGCAAAGATAATACAACTGCTTGACCTTTACAAATACAGTCGAACTTCAATTGCTCGAACACCTTTGGGACCTCGAAAATCTGTTCGAGACAGGGGTAGTTCGAGCCACCGAGGTTACTTTCAGGAGGCATAACGAGATACTTTTTTGACATCTTTTCGGAGTTCTAGAAGGAATATGTATGCTGTGTGTACTCATTAGAATCGCCTCATCGAGGCGATTCTAATGAGTACACACAGCATACGTTTGCAAGATTAAAGACTAAAATCTCCTTAATTATCCACCACTATTTCTTATGTAGAGGATTTCGCTAGGGGCTCAAGAATGTGTTCGACTCATCCATGGTAAACGAGTCATCGGTGTTAGAGCAATCGAAGTTCTACTGTAATGACACGTTATTTGTATTTGAGCAAATAAAATTGTAGTCCATCCAAATTCTTGATATGGCCAATTTTCAAAGCTGGTGGTTCTTGCTCTGTGATTTACAAAGATAAACTCTTAGCTATACGCGTGCTAGAGAATGTACAGTTGAACTTCGATGGTTCTAACACCGCTTGCTCGTTTACCATGGCAGAGTCGAACCCTTTCTTGAGTCCCTAGGGAATTTCGCTACATAAGAAATAGTAAGGGGAAAATTTAGGCTATTTTCGTTCCTTATCTTGCAAATGTATGCTGTGTGTACTCATTAGAATCGCCTCAACGAGGCGTTCCTTATGATTACACGCAGCATACATTTATGTTATAGAACACCGAAAGGAAGCCCCAAACTATCCCCTTTACGCCTCCTGGCAGTAACCCTCAATGGCTCGGACTACCCCTGTCTCGAACAGAATTTCGTGGTCCCAAAGATGTTCGAGCCATCGAAGTTCTACTGTATTTTGACCAGGCGGAGGGAAGTAACTTGTGACATTGACCTTGGTTTATGGTTGGCGCGTCGATAAACTCAAAATAATCATCATCAACCTTGGTTTACATTCTATGCGGGACGGTGGTGCAACTGAAGCCACCGATTCAGTTATAAATGACAGATGTTTGATGGAAAAGTGATCGCTGTAAAGATAGATATGTAGCATATTCCCTTGAGCGTATGTTAAGAATATCTCGAAAGTTTAATCTGTAGACCTACATTTCCCTTCAGCCTGCCCAGTTTAGCCCGTGCATTTGGAATCTACACACCCTGCTGGCTGCATTTATTCGTTCATACACGTTTGGTATAGTCTTGTTAAGACTGCTAAACTCCATTCAGAAAATCTGAATCATCGATTTTTCCGTTTCTTCCATTTAATACTCATTTTAGCCCATACATCACTATGGGAAAGTTTTAGACCTCACCCTCCGCCGATTTCTCCAGCAAGTCGTATGCCTCTGCGACAGTCAGGAAAGGCTGTGATTATTTGAAGAAAAATGAAAAAACAAAGAAATGAGAGCACAGACTAAGTCCATTTGACGATGATTGTCAGGTAAAATAATAAATATTCAAATCCATGTGACGCACTTTATAAATAGATATGCAATTGCGACACACCTTATATTCGAATGGCTAAATAGAGGCTCACTAGGAACGGGGAGTCACTAGCGCGATGTGCTGTCAACAGTCATCATAAAGAATTATACCGATATCAGATGTGGTGTCACAGCTAAGTGATCGTGCAAATTAAACATAGACGCCCTTGTAATGTTCAAGAGCAGTAACCACTTATATATATGGTTTAAAAGGGTGTGTCGAACCTGTCAGAATGTCTTAGTCTGTGAAAGAAAGTATAGATTTTGCAATTTTCTCCAAATAATCACAGCCTTTCCTAGCTGTCGCAGAGGCATACGACTTGCTGGAGAAATCGGCGGAGGGTGAGGAGGGTGAGGTCTAAAACTTTCCCATATTGATATATGGGCTTAAATGAGTATTAAAAGCGAGAAACGAAAAAATCGATGATTCAGATTTTCTGAACGGAGTTTATATATTGTACGATATGTCATCACGTGAACAAGTCCGTGAAATGAACACCCCCTTACACCCCACTTTGTATAGAGAAAACTGGGGTTTACGGGGGTAAACATTATTTTTCTTATTTCTACTCCAAGACATAGGTTGCGGGTACTCGTTAGAACCGCCTCAATGAGGCGGTTCTAACGAGCACCCACAGCCTATGTTTGCTGTTTAAATAAGAAAAATATCATCGATTTTCACGAGAAAAGTAGCCATTTTGGAGATGTGCAAAAATGCACTTTGTCGCACGGGTGTGTTAGCGTAATGTGTTGCAAAGCCTCATAATCGATCATTCTCCCTTGATGCAAGAGAGCAAACATAAGTTTGATTATTTTTCCTTCATTATACCTGAATGTTGAACAAATATAGAGATTTACAATTTAGTCTTAATGGGTTTTAAGGTAAAAAACAATTTCGCAATCATTGTTTCAACCTAATTTTCCTTAA
This sequence comes from Lucinisca nassula, assembly GCA_963580285.1. Lineage (NCBI taxonomy): Eukaryota > Metazoa > Mollusca > Bivalvia > Lucinida > Lucinidae > Lucinisca > Lucinisca nassula. The sequence continues at coordinate 52,452,088 of OY757020.1, forward strand.
GTTAAGAACACAATTAATGCTAAAAGTACATTGTCTCCAGTACTTATTATGCAAATTACAGTAAAACGCCTATATTTAGACCACATTTTGGACTGTTCAAAAGTGGTCTTTAAGACCACTTTTGGACAGCCCCAAAGGTGGTCTCTGACCACATGACAATGTGTGAAGAAAGCACAATGAAAGAATATCTTAAACGTTCTAAATAAGCTTTTTAAAGCAGAATTTGTTCCCATTTTTTGGTGGTCTTAACAGCTGAATTTCGCTGTATTATAGCAGTTGAAAATGTACTTACTTCCACCTATTAAAAGTTTGATCACAGTAAAATCCTTATATTCGGACTACTTTTGAAAAGTTCCAAAGGTGGTCACTTTCTAGGGGTCAATGAGTGCAGAAGAAAGAAACTGAAATCTTTTTTTTTTTTTTTTTTGAAATAGCCTTCATTTAAGCTGGTCTAATCGCGAAAATTTATTGTAGTTACGACAGCACTTCGAGTACACCACATAATGTGTAAACATACAAATACTCTCAGGCTCTCTCTCTCTCTCTCTCTCTCTCTCTCTCTCTCTCTCTCTCTCTCTCTCTCTCTCTGCATAGGTTGTTGGGTGGCCAGCAGATGGTGCTTCTAAACACATGAGGTGAAGAAGCTTGAAAGATTAATGCACAACTTATTTAATGCTGATTCTGTCTGAGAATGAAGCTTAGCAGGATATCACCAACGGTGAAAGTATTTTCTAGTACGGCAGCTGGCTTGTGTGATGCAATATGTGTGTCAAAAAGCTATTCGAGCAAGCTAACGAGAAAACCTACTTTGTTTGTATTACTTGAAGTTTTACATCCCCATCAACAATGTATAGGTCATTTTTGAGACGTTGCTTCCAATTTTTGTGGGACTTTTACCCGACGTTGAGATGAAATGACATATCAGCACTGCCGCTCGATGAAACCAAATGGGTTTACAAGCATGGACGGTCCAACTCGCACCGCTTTGCCTGGGCAGGCTTAGTCCTTCTACGCGGTTTACCAGTACTCGTGTGCGGTCGGTTTTAGCTCTGCGTGGAAGGATCATGCAGCCCATCTATTTCTTCAAGTCCCGTTACTGACTGATGTGTCGAAAATAATATTTGATTATTTGTCTGGCTCATAAATATTACCATGGCAACTGGCAAATGTTGGCATTTCAGTATATATGGACGAGAGCAAAATCATGGCCAGCAGGAATAGTAATATTTTACTGTTTACTCGGCTCAGACATATTACAGTATCAGCAGAAAATATTGTCATTTCAGTATTTATGATCGTGAGCAATAGCATGCTCAGAAGAAAATAATCCTCTAAGCAGTTTACCAGTTCTAGTGTGCGGACGGTTTCAACTCTGCGTCGAAGCATCATGCAGTCCATCTATTTCTTCAAGCCCCGATTGGCGGGGGCGGGAAAATGTTGGCATATTGATAAACTCACCCTGCGGACGGTTTCAACTCTGCGTGGAAGCATCATGCAGTCCATCTATTTCTTCAAGCCCCGATGGGCGGGGGCGGGAAAATATTGGCATATTAGTATCAATATGATTAACTCACCCGTGCGACATAGCGCATTTTTCACATATATCCTAAATGACTACTTTTCTGATGAAAATCCGTGATATTTTTTTTCTTATAAATACTCAAAACATAGGTTGTGTGTGCTCGTTAGAACCGCCTCATTGAGGTGGTTCTAACGAGTACCCGGTGCAGAAATAAGAAAAATAATGTATACCCCCGTAAACTCCAGTTTTCTCTATATGAAGTGGGGTTTAGGCGGGTCTTCATTTCACGGACTTGTTCACGTGATGTAATGAGCAAAAACAATTTCATGCTCAGCAGAAAAGAAATCGTTCACTATTAGACCGGCCCATTAATAGTAACAAACGGGCAGGTGTTGGCATTTTATTTTTAATTAGAAGCGCAAATCTCAAGCATACTATGAAGAAAAGAATTTGTATGACCGCCTTAGTCCGGAGCTATAAAACGTTTTTGTGCTGCTCATAAATATTCAGGGGAACGGATATACATGTACATTCAGTGGAGGCAACTCCAGCAAAACTATTTTTTTATGCTACATGTATGTCAATAGGGGTCAACTCTTAAAAGGAAGAATTTGCGCCTGAGGACCAAAATTCTTTCATTCTTTCCTTAAAGAAGAGACCCCCTATTTTTAGTGGGACTGTGCCTTTAGAAAAGCGCACAGGAAGTCCCAAAAAGTGTCTCCCTTTGTAAAATGGCTGCCAAAAGAGCTAGGTGTTCCCATTCCCCTTATGACATGACCTTAGTGTGATGAAATCTACAACATTTGCCAAAGCAAGATAAAATCTTCGGGACCAACTATGCTTCATATCAACCGATGGTATCGCTTCAAATCATTGACTGCTCCTGTAAACAGCTAAGGCTCTGATCGGACAACTCATCTCAACCAAATTTCATACCATCCTTTCGGAATTCGTTTCTGGTATAGCCCAACTGCTCATTGATTGATTGATTAATTGATTGATTGATTGATTTGGAGTTTAGTTTTAGTACCAAATGGAATCTTCCACCTTATATATAGCAAGAGTCCATTTCAAAATTTAGGTGTGTTAAGTTGTGTTTCATCAGAATCAATTTGGAAAATGGCTGAACGTTTTACAAACAGTGTAGGCCCTGATCAGACGCCGCGTTCTGTGGCGTCTGATCTGAGCCTTCACTATTTGCCAAGGTACCCGTTTTGGGGTTTCTGGTACTTAATGGGTTAACGTCTCCAGCAACACTATTTAGGTCATTTTGGAGACGTGGCTTCCAATTTTGTAGGACTTTTACACAACATTGAGATGAAATGGCATCTCTAGCCCTGCTGCCCAATGAAACCAAAAGGGCTTATATGCGTGGACGGTCCGACTCGTACCATTTTGACGCGGCAGATTTAGAGTCTCTAAGCGGTTTGCCAGTACGCATGTGCGCGGTCGGTTTCAGCTCTGCGTGGAAGCATCGTGCTCTTCAAACTCCGATGGGAGGGGCGAACTGCTCATACGAATAACTAAGACTTTCATCAGGCTGCGCATATCGACCAAACTTCATAACATCCTGTTTGGCAGGACTTCGGTATTGCTTCTATAGCCCAAATACAATCACTGCTTATGCAAACAGATAAGACTCTGATCAGGCTGCGCATCCCAACCAAACTTCGTATCATCCTTTTTGACAAGTGTTCGGGTATCGCTTCGGAGTCCATTGACTGTTCCTGCAAACAGGTAAGTTTATGATCAGACTGCGCATCCCAACCAAACCATATCATCCTGTTTGACAAGTGTTCGGGTATCGCTTCGGAGTCCATTGACTGTTTCTGCAAACAGATAAGACTCTGATCAGACTGCGCATCCCAACCAAACCATATCATCCTGTTTGACAAGTGTTCGGGTATCGCTTCTGTTATAGCACAGAGTCCATTGACTGCTCCTGCAAACAGCTAAGTCTATGATCCGACTGCGCATCCCAACAAGCCATATCACCTGTTTGGCAAGTGTTCGGGTAACGCATCTGTCAAAGCCCAGAGTCCATTTACTGCTCCTGCAAACAGCTAAGACTCTGATCAGACTGCTCATCCCAACCAAGCTTCCCGTTTGGCAAGTCTTCAAGTATCGCTTCTGGTATAGTCCAGACCCCATTGAGTGATCATGCAAACAGCTGAGACTCTGACCAGACTGTTCATCCCAAACAAACATCATATCTTTGTTTGAATTGAGGTTAAACGCCCTCATCAACATTATTTAGGTCATTTTGGAGACGCTGCTTCCAATTTTGTGGGATTTTTACCCAACATTGAGACGAAATGACTTCTCAAGCCCTGAAGCGCCAATAAAAGCAACAGGCTTTGTACGCACTGGACGGTCTGATTCGCACCACTTTGCCTGGACAGGCTTAGACCTTCTAAGCGGTTTACCTGTACTCATGCGTGGTCAGTTACAGCTCTGTGTGGAAGCACCATGAAGGCCAATCTATTTCTCCAATCCCCGAAGGGCGTGGGCGTCCAAACTTCATATCATCCTGTTAGGCAGGTGTTCGGATATCGCTTCTTGTGTAGCCCAGAGACCATTGACTGCTCATACGAACAGCAAAGATGGATGTGCAGTCCGATAAGAGTCTTCGTTGTTCAAAGCATTGTTAGCTTAACGAGCTCGATAGTGCTCAAATTGTTAACTGTTCTAGCAAGGGCAATATCTAATACTCCGGTATTTTTGCTGAAAAAAAAATGTGAGTAGCTTTTGCATTTGCAAAAGCTACTCACATTTTTCAGCAAAAATATTACTTTATTTTCAATATTTTATGATCATAGTTTTAACGATATATTAGCTATCGACATTCCTAAGCACTGGGACATATGGGCTTAAGCAAACAGTGAAGACCCAGATCAGACTGCTCCTGAAGGAGCAAGGAGCAGTCTGATCATGGCATACAATGTTTACCAGTCAAACAGTGAAGACCCAGATCATACTGCTCCTGAAGGAGCAGTCTGATCAGGGTCTAAACTGTTTACCAGTCAATCTGCACCTTTTGGACTCCTTGCTTGAAATTGAAACTTTGTCAAAATTTTAGGATAATCACTGCAAGTTCATCAGGTTTCCGAAGTTTTATGATTTTCACGTTAGTTTTGAACAATGAGCCGGGCTTCTCCAAACATTCGGATGAGTCTATAAACCGAGGTCCCGTCTCCTTATGACCTGAGCTGTTGGTGAGGCGTAAAACTCTAACACTCAACCCTCCAAGACATTGATGTTGTTAAGGTTTTGCTGTACGCTGTCTCTGCTGTACGCTGTCTCAAGTACATGTATCACAAGGATTGATATGCTGCTTGTTTAAAAGTCTAGACAACAAATCAGCCTTCATCCGATTGAGTTGTTTGTTGCTAATCGTACATGCATCGCGGTTGTTTACAAACTGGCAAAGCTTGCAAAAGTGTGCTTTTCCGTCGAATGATCCCAATTAGATTTTATGAAGTAGCACAATCTTATTGATTGTTTTTAACCCGTTTTGTACCAAATGGAATCGTCCTCCTCATTTATAGAGCAGGAGTCCATTTCAAAATTTAGGGGTGTCAGGTTGCCTTTTCTTCAAAATTTTTCGGGACATGGCTTAACTTTTTGCAAACAGTAAAGGCCCTGATCAGACGCCGCGTTCTGCGGCGTCTGATCTGGGCCTGCACTGTTTGCCAAGGTACCCTTTTTGGGGTTTCTGGTACTGAATGGGTTGAGTAGCAAAATTTGCCCAAGCTCATTTTAAGCGAAAGCTAAATTTGTTTGATATGAGGTTTAACTTCCACGTCAACTCTATTTAGGTCATTTTGGAGACGTTGCTGGACTTTTACCCTAAACTGAGATGAAATGACATCCCAAAGAAACCAATAGGGTGTACAAAATGTATATGGATGGACAGTCAGACCCATACCACTTTGTTTGGGCAGGTCTAGTGTTTGGTCGGGTTCAGCTCCGCATAGAATGACGATACAGCCCAGTCTATTTCTCCAAGTCCCGATGGGCGGGGGCCATTGATTGCTAGTAAGGAGTGCAACTTGCCAAAGATCATTTTTAAGTGGAAGATATAACAAAGCCAAAATACAACATTAAGTGAGTGAGCGTTTCTCTTTTACGTCTCACCAACAGCTAAGGTCATGCGGAGACGGGACCTCGGTTTAAAGACTCATCCGAAAGTCTGGAGTGGCCCGGGATCGATCCTGCGATATCCGGTTTACAAGGCGAGTAGCATAACCACTGTACCACGGAGGCTTCTCAAAATACACTATACTGCAATTAAAATCAGGTTGAAAATAGAGGGTCCCCGCGAGCATTCTTTTTATCCGAATTTAAAGTATCGAGCTTTCTGTGAGTTTGATAGAAATCATATAAAATGAACACGAGTGATATTACGTGAATAAGTCCGTGTAATGAACAGCCCTCTAAACCCCATTTAATATGCAGAAACGTGGGGTTTACAGGGGTATACATTACTTTTTAGTATTTCTGCTCAAAGACATAGGTTGTGGGTAATCGTTATAACCGCCTCAATGTTTTGAGCAAAAAATAAATAAAATAATGAATATCCCCGTAAACCCCGCTCATCTCGATATAAAGTGGGGTTAAAAGGGGCGTTCAATATACGGGATTGTTAACCCCTATCTTGCTGTTCACGACAACCCCTATCTTTGCAAACAGTGTAGCTCCAGATCAGATGGCTTCTGAAGAAGCCATCTGATCAGGATCTTCACTGTTTGGCATTCAGTTTATGAATTTGTAGCAATAAATAACATCAAGTAATTTGATTGGTTGATAGACAGAAATGGGTGTGGCTTAAATGAATATTCAGCAAGATAAGGGTTAAACTGATGTTTGGAAAAGAAAATGTCATTTTGGCTGTCTACTCATCTTATTTATTATGATGCCTTTTCTTTATGATGTTTATTATTATGATGCCGCTGCTTTATGATGTTTATTATTATGGTGCCTTTTCTTTATGATGTTTATTATTATTATGATGCCGCTGCTTTATGATGTTTATTATTATGGTGCCTTTTCTTTATGATGTTTATTATTATGATGCCGCTGCTTTATGATGTTTATTATTATGATGCCTTTTCTTTATGATGTTTATTATTATTATGATGCCGCTGCTTTATGATGTTTATTATTATGATGCCTTTTCTTTATGATGTTTATGATTATGATGCCTTTTCTTTATGATGTTTATTAATTGTGATATTTTTCCTGTGTGATGTTTATTATTTTGCTGCCGTTACTTTATAGTTTATACTAATTTATTTTAGTTCGATTGCGATGGAACTTCAAGCTTATTTAATCGTTCTCGAACACTCATTCCGGATGTTTTCACGCGCGCGAGAGAGAGGCAGTGACTATTACACCACTGCTACCCACTTTCACCTGGGTAGAGTGAGGCAGTATCATTAAGAGTCTTGCCAAAGGACGCACCTCGATACCGGGTGCCGGATTCAAACGCACAACCTCTTGATCATGAGTCGAACGCGTTTACCACTGCGCTATCGAGGCTGACCAAATGCCTTACTTTATGATGTTTATTATTATGATGCCGTTGCTTTGTGATGTTTATTATTATGATGCCGTTACTTTATTATGTTTATTATTATGATGCCGTTGCTTTGTGATGTTTATTATTATGATGCCGTTGCTTTGTGATGTTTATTATTATGATGTCGTTACTTTATTATGTTTATTATTATGATGCCATTGTTTTGTGATGTTTATTATTATGATGCCGTTACTTTATGATGTTTATTATTATGATGCCGTTGCTCAATGATGTTTATTTTTATGATGTCGTTGCTCCATGATACTTATTACTATGCTGCCGTTGCTTCATGATGCTTATCATTATAATGCCGTTGCTTTATTATTGTTATTATTATTATTATTATTATTATTATTATTATTATTATTATTATTATTATTATTATTATTTCTTTTTGTGTGCCCCTCTTTTCCTTTGGGGTCTTGACGGAAGGTGTTACATATAGGTTATTGTATCGATTCCTGGTCTTTTCCCTTACCTTCTATTTTGTCGCGCACCCACACAAATTCGATCAGACATAATGCCGAAAGCGAGAAACTTAATGATATGTTTTTTGTGATATGGCTGCACTGCTCGCAATTATTCCTGCGGTTGAACGAGGAGGCTGCAATTGCCTCCTGCGGATAATTTGACAGACATAGCGATTATCCGTATGTGCCTAGCTTCCAATGTTTTGAGGCATTAACAGACATCGTAGACCCAGATCAGACGCCGCGGAAGCGTCGTCTGATCTGGGTCTGCAATGTTTGCTTAAACGAGAGACTTTTTGTAACAACTACTCCAAATAAAAAACAACCTGGTGCCACTATAGTCGGAAATGGTTTGGTCCCAAGCTATTTGGTGGGAGATTCAATTGTCATATACGGGTAAAAATAGGCTAAAATTATACCGTCTGTGAAGTATTACAGAGCTAAAATCACCATGCATATTTTTAACATACTTCATTTTTGTCCTGCTGTGTCCAATTTTTAGGAAAAAAAAAGCCGAGCCTAAATGACTGTTAAAAAGATCATTACGCCTATCAGCGGCCTATCCGACAAATTAGACGTTCTCTGAAGGGCAGTGCGCATGCATCTGATGCTCATGTGTGTTATTTACAATAACAAGTGCGTGTAATGAAAAAGCGTACGAATTCCACTTTACATTAAGAAAATTTGGGTTCCCCAGAGCTTAAATTAATGTCCTTATTTTTGCGCCAACCAGCACCCACAATCTAAACATATCATTACGATTGTACTACCGTGCGGCATATTGTATCCATTCATTCAATCCAACTTGTATTAATGTTTGTTTGTTTGATTTGAGGTTTAACGTCCCCGTCAATACTGTAAAGGTCATTTTGGAGACGTTGCTTCCAAGATTTTGGGACTTTTTTTTACCCGACATTGAGATGAAATGACATCTCAAGCCCTGCCACCCAATGAAACCAACAGGGTTTGTAGGCTGGCACCGCTTTGCCTGGGCAGGCTTAGATACTCTAAGCGGTTTACCAGTACTCGTGTGCGGGTCGGTTTCAGCTCTGCGTGGAAGCATCATGCAGCCAATATATATTTCTTCGAGCCCCGATGGGTGGAGGCCGCCAACCTGTATTAAGCAAGCACCTAAGGGATATTCAAAGTGTGCTTGTTTAACACATGCGCTTGCTTAATTTAATACAGGTGAATTTTAGCGCATTTGCTTTTGTTGGGAACTGAATGCATACTTGCTTAAAACGGGTGGCTTGCTTAATACAGATGGCCACTATGACAGGTTTTACTGTATCTCCAAAATGGTTACTTTTCTCGTGAAAATCTGTGATATGTTTTATTTATACTCAAAACATAGGTTGTTGGTGCTCGTTAGAATCGCCTCATCGAGGCGGTTCTAACGAGTAATCTCAACCTATGTTTTGGAGCAAAAATAAGGAAAATAATGAAATCCCCTGTAAACCTCACTTATCTCTGTATGAAGTGGGGTTAGAGGGGTGTTCATTTCAAGTACTTGCTAACGTGATGTTCTGATAGGCGATTAGTATGAACCGCTGAGGCGGTGCGATCGAGCACCTACAATCCATGTTTATATTGATTGAAAATAAGTAAATTAAATCAAGTAAAAGCACAGATTATGTGGAGAAAACTGGGGTCTTCTAACATGTAGTTCTGCTCGCTAAAACGATAACACACCCGTGTGATCTAGTGCATTTTTCACATCTGCAAAATGACTCCTTTTATGATAAAATCCGTGACGGTAATCTGATTATACTGCAAACATAGGTTGTGGGTGCTCGTTAGGTTGTAGGTGCTCGTAAGAACCGCCTCGATGAGGCGATTCTAACGAGTTCCCACAACATATGTCTTGGAGCAGAAATAAAAAAAATTGATGAATATCCCCGTAAATCCCAGTTTTCTCTATATAAAGTGGGGTTTAATATGCTGTTCATTTCACGGACTAGTTCACGTAAGGAAAATATAGACTGTGGGCACTCGTTAGAACCGCCTCATAAGACGGTTCTAACGAGTACTCACAACCTATGTTTTGTAGCAAAAAATAAAATATATATATGTGAAAAAATGTTTTCTCTGTTTAAAGAAGTGTTTTCAGGGTTGTCCATTTCACGGACTTGCTAGCGAGATATCGGCCCCCGCCCATCGGGGCTTGAAGAAATAGATGGGCTGCATGATGCTTCCAGGCAGAGCTGAAACCGACCCGCACACAAGAACTGGTAAACCGCTTAGAGGGTTTAAGCCTGTCCAGACAAAGCGGTGCGAGTCGGCCCGTCCACGCTAATAAACCTATTGGTTTCATTGGGCGGCAGGGCTTGAGATCATCTCAAGGTCGGGTAAAAGTCCCACAAAATTGGAAGCAACGTCTCAAAAATGACCTTTACAGTGTTGACGGGGACGTTAAACCTCAAATCAAACAAACAAAAACTAGCGAGATATAAATCCACACAAAAGGAGCAAAACCATTTAAGACACATGACCTCTCCAAAACAATCAAAGCTCACAATTTGGAAATACGATGGCCTTATATAGAAAGATAATCAAAGCACTAACAACACTGGTTGGTCGATTGTTTCTGAGAGTAGGCTGGAAGACTGGTCCTGTATGGTGACATAGACTGTTAACATTTTGTTAAACCTTTACAAATCCATGTTATAAACCCTATTGGTTTCATTGGGCGACAGGGCTTGAGATGTCATTTCATCAATGTTGGGTAAAAGTCCCACGAAATTGGAAGCAACGTCTCCAAAATGACCTTCAGCAGTGAAATCCTAATACGCTTTATAGCTTTTGGTCGATCGACAACCAATCGACCCCAAAAAGGCAAAGCTGACCAGAAAACCGACCCTAGCCATATATGGATTATTCAATTCTGTTGAAGTGTACACTGATCGGTAGATGTCTGTACTCTACGTATTTTTATTGCGATCAATCAATCAACCAGTGCATTGTTTTTCAAAATGCAGTGAAACGTGACTGCACTTCTAATTTTGGACTGGTCCGTGTTTTAGGTAAGTCATCTTCTGTTGGGATTTTACATTGGGCGATATAGGTTTACTGGGATTCGCACTGCATCATATTAACCACTTAGCCACGGCTTTTACATAATGGCATTATAAAAAAAAACGTATTTAGAATTTCAAAATTCCGTGAAAAAAGAAACCCGAAACCTACTTCCCCTAAAACGTGGAATAGTCTTGTCACGCTTGAACGTTGAACACTCAAAGGTCGTTGATAAACTATAGTCACTGGCTATCAAAACAAAAAAGGTAAACAAATTTAAGGCAGTCAACGGCCGGCAGTATTCTATACGCATGCAGTTGATTTGTTTGTTTGATTTAGGGTTTAACGTCCCGGTCAACACTCTATAGGTCATTTTGGAGACGTTGCTTCCAATTTTGTGGGACTTTTACCCGACACTGGGATGAAACTAGAGGAACTATCACTAAAGGTGATGATAAATACCCCCGCCTCAATACTTGACACAGAAAGCAAACATAAACAGTGTCCACTGAGTCCATTCAGGGGCAATAACTCCATAATTGTTGGACAGATTCTCCTGAAATTTTGCGTCTTGCACATCTGCTGATCCTAGTGAATAAGTATGCCAAGTATCCATTGAATCCGACTGATTGTGAAGGAGGAGTTCAGTGGACAAGATGTTTGCAAGCAAATCAGGGTCAAGAAAGTATGTTTCAAATTGATTCAGGTGCCATAACTCCGTAAATATGGGATAAACTTTAGTTAAATTTGCGTCTTGCACATCTACCCCTCCTAGTGAACAATTATGGCAAGTATCAATGTGAATCCGACTGATAGTGAAGGAGGAGTTGAGCGGACAAGGTTTTTAGCACATGTTTAGCAAATCAAGGGCCATAACTCCGTAATTATGGGACAAACTTTAGTGAAATTTGCGTTTTGCACATCAACCACTCCTGGTGAACAATTATGACACGTATCAATTGAATCTGACTGATAGTGAAGGAGTTGAGCGGACAAGGTTTTTTAACACATTTTTTTAGCAAATCAAGGGCCATAACTCCGTAATTTTGGGACAAACTTTAGCAAATTTGCGTCTTGCACATCTACCCCTCCTGGCAAACAATTATCGCTAGTATCAATTAAATTCGACTGATAGTGAAGGAGGAGTTGAGCGGACAAGTTTTTCAGCACTTTTTTTTTTAGCAAATCAAGGGCCATAACTCAGTAATAATGGGACAAACTTTAGCAAATTTGCGTCTTGCACATCTACCCCTCCTGGTGAACAATTATGGCAAGTATCAATTGAATCCGACTGATAGTGAAGGAGGAGTTGAGCGGACAAGGTTTTTAGCACATTTTTTTTTAGCAAATCAAGGGCCATAACTCCGTAATTATGGGACAAACTATAGTGAAATTTGTGTCTTGCACATCTACCTCTCCTGGTGAACAGTTTTGGCAAGTATCAGTTTAATCCGACTGATAGTGAAGGAAGAGTTGAGTGGACAAAATTTTGCAGACAAACCGCCCGACAAACCAACCAACCAACCGACAGACTGATTCCAGTATACCCCCTTCAAACTGCGTTTGCGGGGGTATAATGACATCTCAAGCCCTGTCGCCCAATGATACTAATAGGGTTTATAAGCATGGACGGTAAGCCCCCGCCCATAGGGCTTGAACGTTGAACACTCAAAGGTCGTTGATAAACTATAGTCACTGGCTATCAAAACAAAAAAGGTAAACAAATTTAAGGCAGTCAACGGCCGGCAGTATTCTATACGCATGCAGTTGATTTGTTTGTTTGATTTAGGGTTTAACGTCCCGGTCAACACTCTATAGGTCATTTTGGAGACGTTGCTTCCAATTTTGTGGGACTTTTACCCGACACTGGGATGAAACTAGAGGAACTATCACTAAAGGTGATGATAAATACCCCCGCCTCAATACTTGACACAGAAAGCAAACATAAACAGTGTCCACTGAGTCCATTCAGGGGCAATAACTCCATAATTGTTGGACAGATTCTCCTGAAATTTTGCGTCTTGCACATCTGCTGATCCTAGTGAATAAGTATGCCAAGTATCCATTGAATCCGACTGATTGTGAAGGAGGAGTTCAGTGGACAAGATGTTTGCAAGCAAATCAGGGTCAAGAAAGTATGTTTCAAATTGATTCAGGTGCCATAACTCCGTAAATATGGGATAAACTTTAGTTAAATTTGCGTCTTGCACATCTACCCCTCCTAGTGAACAATTATGGCAAGTATCAATGTGAATCCGACTGATAGTGAAGGAGGAGTTGAGCGGACAAGGTTTTTAGCACATGTTTAGCAAATCAAGGGCCATAACTCCGTAATTATGGGACAAACTTTAGTGAAATTTGCGTTTTGCACATCAACCACTCCTGGTGAACAATTATGACACGTATCAATTGAATCTGACTGATAGTGAAGGAGTTGAGCGGACAAGGTTTTTTAACACATTTTTTTAGCAAATCAAGGGCCATAACTCCGTAATTTTGGGACAAACTTTAGCAAATTTGCGTCTTGCACATCTACCCCTCCTGGCAAACAATTATCGCTAGTATCAATTAAATTCGACTGATAGTGAAGGAGGAGTTGAGCGGACAAGTTTTTCAGCACTTTTTTTTTAGCAAATCAAGGGCCATAACTCAGTAATAATGGGACAAACTTTAGTGAAATTTGCGTCTTGCACATCTACCCCTCCTGGTGAACAATTATGGCAAGTATCAATTGAATCCGACTGATAGTGAAGGAGGAGTTGAGCGGACAAGGTTTTTAGCACATTTTTTTTAGCAAATCAAGGGCCATAACTCCGTAATTATGGGACAAACTATAGTGAAATTTGTGTCTTGCACATCTACCTCTCCTGGTGAACAGTTTTGGCAAGTATCAGTTTAATCCGACTGATAGTGAAGGAAGAGTTGAGTGGACAAAATTTTGCAGACAAACCGCCCGACAAACCAACCAACCAACCGACAGACTGATTCCAGTATACCCCCTTCAAACTGCGTTTGCGGGGGTATAATGACATCTCAAGCCCTGTCGCCCAATGATACTAATAGGGTTTATAAGCATGGACGGTAAGCCCCTGCCCATAGGGGCTTGAAGAAATATATGGGCTGCATGATGCTTCCACGCAGAGCTGAATCCGGCCCGCACACTATAGTACTGGTAAACCGCTTAGAGGATCTAAGCCTGTCCAGGAACCGCGGTGCGAGGAGGACCGTCCATGCTATTAAACCCTATTGGTTTCATTGGGCGACAGGGCTTGAGATGTCATTTCATCTCAATGTCGGGTAAAAGTCCCACAAAATTGGAAGCAACGTCTCCAAAATGACCTTTACAGTGTTGACGCGGACGTTAAACCTCAAATCAAACAAACAAAAGCATGGACAGTCCGACTCGCGCCGCTTTGCCTGGGCAGGCTTAGATCCTCTAAGCGGTTTACCAGTACTCGTGTGCGGTCGGATTCAGGTCTGCGTGGAAGCATCATGCGATCCACATATTTCTCAAAGCCCGGATGGGCGGGGGCCCGGCCAATATCGGCAGTATTCTATACGCATGCAGTTGAAGGTGACTAAATCATGTATGAATACTACTAACAATGATAGTCTACTTACGTCCCCTCGTTGCGTTTGCGCACTCGAAAGCGTTTGCAACCAAGATTTTTTTTATTTTTCAAGATAAGGGCAGTTCGACTAATGGGGTCTACCATTGCATTGCGCCATGCCAGGAGACATAATAGGTATCATTACGAAAACACGCCTATACAACTACATTGTAACCTTTATCGCCGAAAAAAAATAAAATTTAAAGATGAAAAATTGTGATATTTTTCTTACTTCTGCTCAAAATATAGATTGTGGGTACTCGTTAGAACCGCCTCATCGAGGCGGTTCTAACGAGTACCTACAATCTATATTTTAGAGCAGAAATGAGAAAAATAAGGTTTACCCCCGCAAATCCCAGTTTTACTTTATATAAAAGTGGGGTTCAAGGAGGTAAAAATTATACAGGCGTGGTTTCGTGATGTAAGTTTATTTTCTGAGCTTTGCTTATTATAGTTTTTGTTCTGCGCTAGCTGGCCCATTGCGGGTCGAACGTTGTGTCGACGTTGTTTATGTGAATTAACCCTTTTTGTACCAATGGAATCTTCCTCCTTATATATAGCAGGAGTTCATTTCAAAATTTAGGGGTGTCAGGTTGGGTTTTCTTCAAACTCTGCTTGGAAATTGGCTGAACATTTTGAAAACAGTGGGGGCCTTGATCAGTCGCCGTGTTCTGCGGCGTCTGATCTGGGCCTGCGCTGTTTGCCAGGGTACCCGTTTAGGGGTTTCTGGTACTAAATGGGCTAATACTAGTACTTTTACACTATATAATATGATAACACACCCGTGTGACATAGAGCATTCTTTCATAACTCTAAAAGTTTTTTTTTTGTTTTGTTTGATTTGAGGTTTAACGTCCCCGTCAACACCGTGAAGGTCATTTTGGAGACGTTGCTTCCAATTTTGTGGGACTTTTATCCGACATTGAGATGAAATGACATCTCAAGCCCTGTCGCCCAATGAAACCAATAGGGTTTATAAGCATGGACGGTCCGACTCGTGCGCACCGCATTGCCTGGGCAGGCTTAGATCATCTAAGCGGTTTACCAGTACTATAGTGTGCGGGCCGGATTCAGCTCTGCGTGGAAGCATCATGCAGCCCATATATTTCTTCAAGCCCCTATGGGCGGGGGCTTACCGTCCATGCTTATAAACCCTGGGCAGGCTTAAATCCTCTAAGCGGCTTGCCAGTACTCGTGTGCGGCCTGTTTCAGCATTATGCAATCCATCTATTTCTTCAAGCCCCGATGGGCGGGGGCCCACTCTAAAAGATTTATTGCTGATAAAAATGATTTATGATATTTTTCTTATATTTTACCCAAACATATATGTTGTTATCGCTCTTTAGAACTGCCTGCAAAGGGAGACTGTGTGTTTGGACATGCCAAAAGCGAACACTCAGATCAGACTATGCATCTGTTCAGTCTGATCAAAGAGTTTGCTTTGCGCTTTGACCAAAACTTTCTCCATTAGGACACAATAACTGGTGCTCTTGCACACCAGATAAAGGAAATCCTTGATATATTTTTGCCCCGGGATAGAAATACTTATCTTACCCAGATACCCATGTATCTACCCGAGGCTGAAATGAAAATCGAAGATTTCCACGTACTGTATATGCCCTAGTCTAGTAGTATAGGGCGTAAATATATTGTAGGCATACATATATATTGCCGTCACTAAACGTTATGATGTCATAAAACGATACAGTAACGTCATCACAATAATTGCAAGGTCAGCAAATACTGGAGGACACTTTCAGAAATGATAGGTATACCAGACTTGAATAGGAAAATCCATCCCTTTGAATCACAGTCCGGTACATGCATCAGTCTTGTGATGCCGAACGGATAACACGCACAACAGTCTATGAATTAAAACACTCTACTTTCCAATTTTCGGCCCAAAGCCTTCGTCATTAAGTAAGTCATTGTTTTGTACAAAACTAAGAAAAACAGAAAAAGCCACCTAGACAAATCAGACAACAAAATAGTACACGGGTTTCATCGCGTGAATAAATATTTGAAATAAACACCCCCTTAAACCCCATTTTATATTGAGAAAACTGGGGTTTACGGGGGTGTTCATTATTTTTCTTACTTCTGCTCCAAGACATAGGTTGTGGGTTCTCGTTAGAACCGCCTCAATGAGGCGGTTCTAACGAGCACCCGCAACCTATATTTGAAGTAAAAATAACAAAAATATCACATATTTTCACCAGAAAAGTAGCCATTTTGGAGATGTGAAAAATGCACCATGATGCACGTGTGTTATCGTAATGTGTTAACATAATGGGTTTCTAGCCACTGGACACAAAACTCAGACATAACATAAAAATAGAAATTTTATTTTTGACGAATATATTGTAACAAAAAACAAAAACAAACACAAGAAAAAATAATTAAGATCAATAAAAGAAAAAAAGTTTATCACAGCATTCAAAAGGTATGCGATTGCAATACAATTTAGGGTATATTTCTAAATAATTATAAATAATCATGAAATTAGAAATATTGTCATAAAAATACTAAAAATGCATTAACTATTTTTTTTGAAACAGATTACAACAAGATGTGTTTGTGAAACACTGATGTCCCCGGACAGCGCATGTGAAATATGAAAGCTATATCACTAACCAATCAAAAGGTGTGCCTGATGTGCAAGTTTGTAGAAAGAAGGTCAAGGTCACAAGGTCAAAACTTATGGTACATGTATCACTGGAAAGGTCCTGTCACCAGGAATGTTCACGTGACTTATGAAAGCACTATCACTTACCAGTTGGAAGTTATGGCCAAAGTTAAGGTCTATAAAATGTAAGTCAAACGTCAAGGTCAAGGTCACCAGGTCAAAAAATTATGGTATCACCGGAAAGGTCTTGTGACAAGGAATGCACATGTGACATATGAAAGCCCTATCACATACCAATGGAAAATTATGCCAAATAGTAAATTTTTTAAGATGTAGGTCAAACGTTAAGGTCAAAAGGTCAGTAATTATGGTACCACTGGAAAAGTCTTGTGACATGGAATGAAAATGTGAAATATGAAAACCCCATCACTAAGCAATCAAAAGCTGATGCCAATGTTAAGGTTTTCTAGAAGTAGGTCAACATCGAGGTCTGGGGGTCAAAAATTATGGTACCCCTGGCAAGCACTTGTGACAGAGAATGCACATGTGCAATATGAAAGTCCCGTCACTAACTAATCAAAGGTTATGACCAATGTTAAAGTTTTTCAAAAGTATGTAAAATGTCAAGGTTAAGGACACAAGGTCAAAATTATGGTTTTTGATTTAAGGTTTAACATCCCCGTCAACACACTTTAGGTCATTTTGGAGACGTTGCTTCCAATTTTGTGGGACTTTTACCCGACATTGAGATGAAATGACATCTCAGGCCCTGTCGCCCAATGAAACATATAGGGTTTAAAAGCATGGAGGTTCGACTCGCACCGCTTTTCGTGTGGGGTCGGTGTCAGCTCTGAGTGGAAGCATCATGCAGCCCATCTATTTCTTAAAGCCCCGATCGGCGGGGGCCGCCAAATGTATGGTAACACTGGAAATATCTTGTGACAGAATGCACACATGTGACATATGAAAGCTCTAACACTTACCAGCGAAAAGTCATGGGCAATGTTAAAGTTTTCAAAAAAGTAGGTCAAATGTCAAAGTCAAGGCCATGAGGTCAAAAATTTTGGCACCACTGAAAAAGTCTTGTGCCAAGGAATGCACATGTTTAATCTGAAAGCCCTAATCATTTACCATTCAAATTATGCCCAATGTTAAGGCTTTAGCGGACAGACAAACAGACTAACAGAGGGAGAGACAGACCAAAAGCTATATAAAATAATAATAGAAAAATGTATGATACTTTCACGTAAACGAAATAAAAATAGGTTAACAAGTCCGTTTAATGAACGCACCTCTACACCCAACACTGTGGTTAACAGTGGTATACACATGGTAAAAATCCTATATTAAGACCAAAATTGGGACTGTTCAAAAGTGGTCTTTAAGACCACTTTTGAACAGTCCCAAAGGTGATCTCTTATTTTGAGACTCTGGATGTAGAGAACACAGAGAAAGAATAACTAAAACCTTCACAGAAATGTTTTAAAAAAAGATTTAGTCTTATTTTTAGGTGGTCTTAATAGCGGAATTTTACTGTACAATATTTTTTCTTATGTCTGTTTCTAGACATATTTTATGGGTACACGTTAATACCGGCTGAATGAGGCGGTTCTAACCAGTACGCACAACCCACAACTTATGCCACAACCGATGTTTGGAGTAAAAATATGAAACATATCACAAATTTTCATCAGAAAAGAATCATTTTGGAGATATGAAAGATTGCACTATGTCACACGGGTATGTCTTCGTACTGAAAAGAACGTTCACATAGTGCATTTTTTCTTATCTGCAAAATGGTTACTTTTCTGATGAAAATCTATGATATTTTTCTTATTTATACCTCAAACATAGGTTATTGGTGGTCGTTAGAACCGCCTCATTGAGGCAGTTCAACGAGTACCCACAACCTATGCCTTGGATCATCTGTTTGTTTGTTTGATTTGAGGTTTAACGTCCTCGTCAACACTGTAAACGTCATTTTGGAGACCTTGCTTCTAATTTTGTTTGACTTTTACCCGACATTAATATGAAATGACATCTCAAGCCCTGCCGCCCAATAAAACCAATAGTTTTTATAAGCATGGACGGTCCGACACGCGCACCGCTTTGCCTGGGCAGGCTGAGATACTGTAAGCGGTTTGCCACCAATCGTGCGCGGGTCGGTTTCAGCTCTGTGTGGAAGCATCATGCAGACCATATATTTCTGCAAGCCCCGATGGGCGGGGGCTGTTGGATCATTTTAAGAAAAAATAGTTTATACCCAAGTAAACCCCATTTTTCTCCATATAAAGTGGGGTTTAAGGGGTGTTCATTTCACTGACTTGTTCACGTGATGGAACGTTATCATGTCCGTGCATTGAAACGCCTTATAAAACCTACCATATATTCAGAAAAGAGTGGGGGGGGGGGGGGGGGCTGCTGCAAGGAGGATCTCACATGAGCAGTTATATCATAAAAATATAAATTTCAATCCAACGGTTCTTTGTCGAGTTCAATAATTTCATATGAAATGAGCACGAATGTGAGCTTATATTTATCACCACTTGAATATTTGCTGCTATACTAGCTTCCACTGCAAACATGTAGGAGATATCTGTTAAAAACGCGACCTTTACAGTGTTGACGGGGACGTTAAACCTCAAATCAAACAAACAAACAAACAAAAACTGTTTAAAACGGCAAAATGTAAGGGAACAAGCAACGTTATTTGGTTAAATATAGAGATGTACTCGTATCAGTCGGATATTTCGTTTAACGGTTACTTTATCCAATCAATAGTCGTGTTACATACGAAAGGTCATTAGAATACGTTAGATCATGGACGACATGGTACAGTAACGATCCGCGACGTTCCTTTGCGATATTAGATGTACACTTTACATTCAGAAATAACGAACTGATGTTTTGCCCGTGCAAAATAGCGACGTCATATGGACAATAAAATACTGTATTCTTCGTAATTCAACTGAAAAATGGAAACCGTATATGCTGAACATATGCGTGAGGAATACGAACATTATACCATTCGTTCCAATCATCCAGTCTGGGATATTACAAGAGCACGATTCAAGAGTCTCGACATGAGCATTCCCAGCAGGTACACCATCACGTGACCAAGTCCGTGAAATGAACACCCCCCCCCCCCCTTAACCCCACTTTTTACAGAGAGAACTGGGGTTTACGGGGGTATATATTATTTTTCTTATGTCTGCTTCAGAAAATAGGTTGTGGATACTCGTTAGAACCGCCTCAATGAGGCGGTTCTAACGAGCGCACACAACATATGTTTTGAGTATTAATCACAAGTACAAAATCACAAATTGTCATCCGAAAAGTAGCCATTTTGGAGATATGAAAAAATGCACTATGTCACACTGGTGTGTTATCGTAATGACAACGTTGACTCAAACACAACGTTGAGTGTCTGATGGGAATGACTCGGTTCGATCAATTTTTTCTTGGAAGTACGTTTTCGCTGAATGCACCCATCATATTGCCGGCTGGCCGATAGTTCGCCACCACAAACCATGACCCCTTCTTTGACCTAGCCTTTGCTATGCCCATTTCCTCAGTGCCTTTCCAGACAACTTGTGTAAAATGTCCTGAAATCGACAATGCATATACGAAATATTATTACTATACAATATGACAACAGATGTTTGTGACAAAGTGCATTGTTAGCTTTCCTTCTCAAAGTAGCCCCTCCGAGTCTCAGTCTGTCCGTCCAAAACAACACATATATATTGTACCAGGTACGATATTATAATGACTTGGGTACGAACTGACTATGCTAAAGTAATTCCGTACCCATTTTGGTCTATTCGTACCCGGTTACGAAATGACTTGGGTACGAAATGGTTGTTAGTGGGTACGAAATGACCAAAAAACAGGTACGAAATGACTTGGCTGCGAAATGATTAGGGTACGAAATGACCTTGTTTCACATCTCGAAAAAAAAAAAAAAAAGATTTTCTTATGGAAACACGTAGTTTTATTCTTATTTATATTGCAAACATAGGTTTTGGGTGCTCGTTAGAACAACCTATGTCTTGGAGCAAAAATAAGAAAAGTAATGTATACCCCCGCCTGGCACCCCGGCTACCGGTGTAGAATTCTAACAATGATAAAGTACTCCTCCTTGACTTTTTGTCTGCACAAATTAACTCCCTTACCTGGCAGAAACGCATAGATTTTTATATTAAAACAAAACATTTTAGATAGTGACTATAGTATTAGTTCAACGGGAGCCAGTCTATGTATATATAGCCCTGTAAACCCCAGTTTTCATTATCTCATTACGCAAACACGCCTTTACAAATACATTGCCACCTTTATCGCGGAAAACTGAAAATTTATTATTAAAAAAAATGTGATATTTTTCTTATGTCTGCTCAAAATATAGAGGAGGTCCTAACGAGTACCCACAATCTATATTCTTGAGCAGAAATAAGAAAAATATGGTATACCCCCGGGAACCCCAGTTTTACTTTATTAAAGTGGGGTTCAAGGGGGTCAAAATGATATATGCGTGTTTTTCGTGTTTTTGTGATGTAAGTGTGGTTTACAGGGGTGTCCACAACATATGCTCCTTGAATAATTAATTAGAAAAGGTGCTTTTTCATTTTTTTATACTACTTCTAATTGGGCTTCCATCACGAAAACACGCTATATAATTTTGACCCACTTGAACCCCACTTTTATATAGTAAAACTGGGGTTTGCAGGGGTTTACATTATTTTTCTTATTTCTGCTCAAAAACATAGATTGTGGGTACTCGCTAGAACCGCCTCATCGAGGCGGTTCTAGCGAATATCCCCAATCTATGTTTTGAGCAAAAATAAGAAAAATATCGAAACTTTTCATCTGAAAATTTTCATTTTTCGGTGGAGAACTTTAAAATATATTTGTATAGGCGTGTTTTCGTAATGTTTATAACGGTACAATGTAAGGGAACAAATTACGTTATTTCTTACATGCTTTTCAATTAGATATACAGATTTCTCAGTGAAATTGAAATCGGTATTGTTAATGTTTCAAACGGTGAAAAAAAAAAAAAGATTATTATTCACTGTTTGTGAATTCGATGTATCCTAAAAAATAGCCGGCCACGGTAGCTCAGTCGGATGCGCGTCTGACTGGTGATCAGGAGGATGCGAGTTCGATACCTGCCGGGGTCGGCAATATTCTTTCGTGGAGATTGATCATGAAATCTTTTCTACGGTCATTCTCTTCCTTCCGCTGATTCAAGAAGGGCGGTTGTCAGCTTCTGGTGAAAGAATGTGCACTGTACTGGCTAACACTTACGCATAAGCGTGCCCAGGAAAAGTGTGGATAGGTAAATTGACCGGCTCAAAAATGACCTAAAATAGTGTTGACTGGTCCGTCCAATACAAACAATTAAACAAACAAATCCTAAAAAATAACATTTATTCTCTGTTTGTTGAAAACGTTATTAATATGTGACGGAAATTACGAACTACGCACGTTTTCACGTTATTCCGGCGTTGATGGCGTCACTTTTTGCACCTACGCAACGTAAATTATGTACGCGACGCTGGTCAAGCTGAGCAACTGCTTAGCAACAGCGGCATTATTTGAATGCAAATTTCAAGTGAACCACTTGATAAAGTTACAGTCCAAGCTGTTTTCACGGTGCAAACTTTCAGTTTACACCCAATATTATACCCTGTAAACACGCTGAACACGCGTCCAAATTGACCCGAAAACGCTCTGAAAAAAGTTTGTTCTCTTTGATGATGGCTGACGCTTTGAAATTGCGTTACAAATTAAAATTTAAAGCATGAAAGAAACGGAAAAAAAAGGTTTTTTTTTTCAAGGTAAGATAAATTTTTATTTCACTTATGAAAATACTTCTATCGGTGTTCGTTCGGTGAAATAAAAATCGATCTTACACTGAACCCCACTCCCCACCCCCCGAAACTAAAAAAACAAAAACAAAAATATATAAATATATATCCTCTATGCCGTTATAACGGGGTCATTCGTACCTCAAGCCTATTAATAACAAGGACAGAGGCTTACCTGTGTTCATTCCAAATGTGGCATTATTGTAGTCGTAATCTTTAATTTCGTCATACCATGACTTCACTGCATCACGGGCTGAAAAAGGTATGACACAATGTGATAGATGAAAATGAAATGAACTAGAAGGAGCGAAAGACCATTGTTTCTTTAAATGCCTCCCCAAACACGCATATATTCTGATCCATGACAGTGTGAGTAATCGGGATGGGGCCATAAATCGTGGCCACAAACAGACTGACTTGATCATCATGCATTTCGCCAAGGCCTTTGACAAGGTACCTCACAGAAGGCTATTGTACAAATTGGACTACTATGGGATAAGAGGATCCACACATAATTGGATGGTTCTCCGGGCGCTCTCATCAAGTTGTACTTGACGGCCAAGCGTCTGATCCAGTCCCTGTTCTATCTGGTGTCCCACAAGGTTCGGTCCTTAGACCGGTCCTCTTTTTGATATTCGCCAATGATCTCCCTGATAACATCAGGTCATCTGTCCGTTTGTTTGCTGATGATTGTGTCCTGTATAGGGACATATATTCTCCTTCTGACTGTCGCATTTTACAAGATGACCTGGATCGACTTGCACAATGGGAAGCAGATTGGCAGATGAAGTTCAATGTAGCCAAATGCCATTCAATGAGGGTGTCACGACATCTTCAGGACAAGCAAATTAAGTATGATTACACACTACACCAGCAAACTTTGGAGCAAGTTCATTCCGCCAAATATCTTGGTATCACCATTACTGACGATCTCGATGGGGGTCAACATATCTCTGAAATAACATCTAAAGCAACTAGGACCTTAGGATTTCTTAGGCGTAATTTGGCTTTTGCACCTCGGCAGACAAAGGATGTTGCATATAAAACATTGGTTCGCCCTCAGCTTGAATATGCATCACCCATTTGGCATCCATATGTTGAAACTCAGATTCAGCAGGTGGAGAAGGTGCAGAGGACAGCTGCTCGATGGACCTGCAGAAGATGGCGAAATAGAAGTAGCGTCGGTGACATGCTTAATGAGCTAGAGACCCGTCGTGAGCAGTCCTCCTTAACCTTCTTCTACAAGATACATTCTGGTACAGTATCAATTAACAAGGATAGGTATTTGACCCCTGCAACAGTGTCAACCCGGACAAGGGCATCAAGAGCAAATAACTCACAGTATCGTAGGTACCAGTCCTATAGTGATGCCCTGAAAAACTCTTTCTTCCCTAGAACTATTCCTCAGTGGAATAGTCTTCCATCTTCTGCGGTTAATGCCAAGACTGCAGAGGAGTTCAAAGCCCGCACAGTATAAGACTGAGACTCAGAGGTATGCGTTTTAGGATACCTCTGTGTTTGGATTGTAAATAGTTTTAAGGACTCATCCAGAGATGGTTTTTTTGTGTGCTAAATTCTAAATTTAGCCACCCGTCCAACTGAGGTAATGGCCAAATATGACCGACTCAGTATGAGAACATAGATAGATAGATAGACCCCACTGGACCCCACTTTTATATAGTAAAACTGGGGTGCACAGGGGTAAGCCTTTTTTCTTATTTCTGCTCTAAAATATCGATTGTGGGTACTCGTTAGAACCGCCTCAATGAGGCGGTTCTAACGTGTACCCACAATCTATATTTTGAGCAGAAATATGAAAAATATCATAATTTTTCATCTCAAAAATTTCATTGTTTTCGGCGGTAAATCTACAATGTATTTGTCAAGGCATGTTTTCGTAATGTCCCGTGAATTGGCAGTAGTTAATTATTAATGAGAAATATATACGAAAATACACAATGATCTTAGTCCTTATTCAGCTGATCACCACAATCCCTACCTTTGCAAATAGTGTAGATCCAGATCATATGAACTTGATCTCCACTGTTTGTTATTAAGTGGGTGTATTTTTATGAGAGTTTGAGTGTTTGAGTTTTTACGTCCCACCAACAGCTAAGTTCATACGGAGACGGGACCTCGGTTTAAAGACTCATCCGAAAGTCTGGAGAAGCCCGGGATCGATCCTGCGATCCCTGATTTACAAGACGAGTAGCATAACCACTACACCACGGAGGCTTCTATGTGTATTTTGATGAAAACTTTAACTTAACATATTTAACTTCACTACAGCTGGTGTGTGGGAATGTGTGGCGGCGGTAAAACGTCTCCCTGCCCTACATCATAGTGTAGATTATATTTTCTTGTCCTTTGGGATCATTGATTCCATTGTGGAATTTCGAAAGTATCTGAGGGTCACTGATGAGGCCTAATTGGCCGAAACTAGCTAGTCTGGCCCAGAAAACATGAAAACTCCATATTTTTCACTTCTGTGGTGTATTCCTTGCTTCCAAAGGATAACCCTTTTATAGAACATATTTATAGCAAGCTGTCTGATTGGTTGAAAGTAAAAAAGAATGAGTATGGCTGAATCAATTGATTCAGCAGGTTAAGGGTCAATCTGATAAAACTGCTTAATTAGGATGTCAGTCATATATTAAAAAATTGTCTTACACGAGCGGTCATTCCATAAAGAATTGATGAAACGAACATATAAAATGACCAAGATAATAGCATCCTATTTATCATGTAACGATTTTAAATTGAATTCTGTTTATTTTATTTTACTGAATATTACGATAAAACCATCTCGAAAACACACCTATATATATATATAACTTTGACCCCTCGAACCCTACTTTTATATAGTAAAACTGGGGTTTGCAGGGCTGAACCTTATTTTTCTTATTTCTGCTCTAAAATATAGAATGTGGGTACTCGTTAGAACCGCCTCAATGAGGCGGTTCTAACGAGTACACGCGGTTCTAACGAGTACCCACAATCTATTTAAGGCAGAAATAAGAAAAATATCAGAATTTTCATAATAAAATTTTCATTTTTTCGGCGATAAAGGTGGCAATGTATTTGTATAGGCGTGTTTGCGTAATGCACCCGTGTGACTTAGTGCATTCTTACACTTCTCCAAAGATGGCTACTTTTCCGATGAAAATTTATGATATTTTTCTTATTTATACTTCAAATATAGGTCGTGGGTGCTTGTTAGAACCACCTCATCGAGTCGGTTCTAACGAGTACCCACAACCTATGTCTTGGAACAGAAATAACTTAAATAATGTATACCCCAGTCTACCCTTCTTTTCACTATATATAGAGGGGTGTAGAGAGGTATTCATTTCACGGACTTGTTGACATGATGTCCCGCCACTTTGTTACTTAACTTACATTTCACTCCTTCCGAAGGATCCGAACTCCAGCAACAGTATATATTTTCGCCGACAGATCCTCCCGACGGCAATTTACATTTGCTGTGTTCCATTGTGTCTCGACTGGCTATGTTGTCCGCCCATTGCTGTGAGTAAGCGTTCAAGTCTGCTGCAACCCTCAAGGCT
This sequence comes from Lucinisca nassula, assembly GCA_963580285.1. Classification (NCBI taxonomy): domain Eukaryota; kingdom Metazoa; phylum Mollusca; class Bivalvia; order Lucinida; family Lucinidae; genus Lucinisca; species Lucinisca nassula. The sequence goes on from OY757020.1 coordinate 52,478,349, forward strand.
GGGACACCATGGCATGCTCTGATTTGTAATAATAAAAATAATAATAATAATAATAATAACAACACTATTAAGCCGGGTTCGGCAACATTCTTTCGTGGAGATTTATCATGATTTTTTTTTCTATGGTCATTCTCTGCCTTCCGCTGATTCAAGAAGGACAGCTGTCAGTTACTGGCACACCATTAGGAAAACATGTCCGTGTGAAATAATGGCTTCCAACATGGTGTCAGAAATTACATATATTAGGTAAAAATTGTAACATCTTTCTTATTTCTGCTTTCAACATAGATTGTGGGTTCTCGTTAGAACCGCCTCGATGAGGCGGTTCTAACGAGTACCCACAATCTATGGTTTGGAGCAAAACTAAGACAGATAATGTTTACCCCCTTACACCCCACTTTTCCCTATATAAAATGGGGTTTAGAGGGGTCTTCGTTTCACGGACTTGTTATCGTAATGTGTACTGGTTAACCGCTTGCGTATAAGCCTGCCCTGAAAAATTGTGGATAGGTAAACTCACCGGCTCAAAACTAAACTGACCGGCTTAAAACTGACCTAATATAGTGTTGATGAGCCATTAAACTCCAATACAAACAAACAATCAAACAGAGCATTCGTTCATTCATTCATTCATTCATTCATCCATCCAATCATTGCTCGATCACATGACGAAAACACACCCGTGTGAAATAGTACTATATTTCAAATCTCCAAAACGGTAATTGTCTGCTGAGAATTTGTGATATTTTTTCTTATTTTTTGCTCCAAACATAGAGTGAGGGTGCTCGTTAGAACCGTCTCAATGAGGCGTACCCACAAACGTGACCTATGTCTAGGAACTGAAATAACAAAAATAATGGATGCCACTGTAAACCCCATTTTGTCTATAAACAGTCAGAACTCTTACTTGTTTGCGTGATTTTGTTAATCACTTAACGTAGTGTTTTGAGTTTTTCCCCTTGATCAGAAAACTGTATTGAGTTTTGTCCCTACCTTCTGCGTATTTTTTTTTTTACAGAATAACGTTACAAGTCTAACATTTGACATAGACTCTAGAATCCATATTATGTTCATATGTTGTTTAAAGTTGTTTGTTGTTTACATTTTTTACCCTCTTTCTAATCAGGGCTGGCCTCGGTAGCTTAGTCGGATGCGCGTCTGACTGGTGATCAGGAGGACGCGGGTTCGATTCCTGCCGGGGTAGGCAACATTCTTTGGAGGAGATTGATCATGAAATCTTTTCTAGGGTCATTCTCTCCCTTCCGCTGACTCAAGAAGGGCAGTTGTCAGTTTCTGGCGAAAGAATGTGCACTGAACTGGTTAACCGCTTAAGTATAAGCCTGCCGGATAGGTAAACTGAACGGCTCAAAAATGACCTAAAATAGTATTGGCTAGACCGTTAAACTTTAATACAAACAAACAAACAAAACTTTCTAATCAGGTAAGTTTTTTCACGTTGATTGTATGCCAGGAATGACCCAAATTGGAAATAAATTCTATTCTATTCTAATAAACAATGACTTCTATGAAGAGCAGGAGTGTACGGCCCGTAACTCGTACTTTCAATTATTCACCTTGATCTTATAGGTAGGTTTATAACCAGTCTTTAACACCTGCGGCAGGGCGTGACTCTTTGTCTCGGGATTCACAACTGCCTTAGTGACTAGACTCTTTGGCTCCTTGATTAGAGCATTGGACTTTCGCCGGAATTATTCAGCTATCTTTCATGCTTTTGTTCAGGCGTTTCATCTCTGTGGTTGTTTGATTTTTGTGTTCACGGAGATGTTGCACTGAACAAATTATTTGTCTAAATCGCAAAGAAATAAAGGCGAGGATTGTGGCCACGTAAAATGGATTTAAGCCCCCAGTGGAATTCGTTTCCGCCGGCCGTTCCAAGGCGGTTCTTCTGTCGCGGTTTATTTGTGTTATGGTTTGCCTTTGGGTGTTTGTGTCGCTTATTATTTTATTTTGGATAGCTTATTGACCATTTTGTGGGAAAGTAACTGTGCTTTTGGCTTTGCGCTACTGATGTTTCTATTGGGGTCTGTTGTTTCATGTTTGTGTTTCTTTCCCTATATGTCTCTGAAGGTCCCTGGTTTCCACGAGAAGAAGAGAAATAAACAGAGGAAAAAAAGCCAAATAAATAAACAAAACAAACACACTCACATACAAAAAGTTGGACAGTTTTAGCTTTCACACCAATTAACCCTTATCCTGCTTAATATTTAAACATACCACACCCACTACTGATTATCAGCCAATCAAATTACTTGATGTAATTTATTGCTACAATTTCATAAACTGTATGCCAAACAGTGTAGATCCTGATCTTCAGAAGCCATCTGATCTGGATCTACATTGTTTGAAAGACAAGGCATATCCGGTCTCAGCAGGACAAGGGTTAAGCAATCATACTAGCCGCATTGATCATCAAACAGACACATACCGGTATAGAGATTCATTCAATGACATCAAATATGGATGTTTGTGTACATAGATACAGCTACTGATTATTTAGAGGATTGGCCTGCAGGTTTTAGTGATTGCCCCTCTCTTCGTTATTTCACCGTACTACAGCTTCATATACCCTTGAATTAAGCAAGTTATATTTTAATTCCTAAATGCCCTATTCTATTGATTTACCTTCCCATTTTTATGATGAAAGTGGTACACGATTCAAGCTCGCCCCACTGGAAAGCGGGGGAGGTCAGTAACCAATCGTAAGTAGAAAGTTTAGCCCACTAACATCCTTGCATCTAGGTATAGATATAATGAATATAGTAAAATTAAGGTTCCTTTTGATTTGATTTGTGGTACGCGATTCAAGCTCGCCCCGCTGAAAGCAAGGGAGGTCAGTAACCAATCGAAATAAGAAAGTTTTGTCCACTATCATCCCTGCATCTTGGTATTGATGTAATGAATATGGTAAAATTAAGGTTTTCCCACTTTTATGATGATAGAGGTACGCGATTCAAGCTCGCCCCGTTGAAAGCTGATCGTTATATCTGGTGTACGTTGATATACGGTGATAATAATTACGGAAACACGCCTATATAATGCTGACCCCTTGAAACCCACTTTTATATAGTAAAACTGGGGTTTACAGGGGTAACCCTTATTTTTCTTATTTCTGCTATGAAATATAGATTGTGGGTACTCGTTAGAGCCGCCTCAATGAGGCGGTTCTAACGTGTACCCACAATCTATATTTTGAGCAGAAATAAGGAAAATATCATAACTTTTATCCTTAAATTTTAGTTGTTTTTTTTTTTGGCGAAACTTTTACAATGTATTTGTATAGGCGTGTTTTCGTAATGGCGTTACATACTGATAATGTGACGTCACGTGAGATAACGAATTCATTGAAGTTGCCCCCCTCCCGTCGGGGCTTGAAGAAATAGATGGGCTGCATGATGCTTCCACGCAGAGCTGTAACCGACCCGCACACGAGTACTGGTAAACCGCTTAGAGGATACAAGCCTACCCAGACAAAGCGGTGCGAGTGTCGGACCATTCATGCTTATAAACCCTATTGGTTCCCATGGGCGGCAGGGCTTGAGATGTCATTTCATCTCAATGTCGGGTAAGTCCTACAAAACTGGAAGCAACGACTCCAAAATGACCTTTACAGTGTTGACGGGGATGTAAAACCTCAAATCAAACAATTGATAGATGTATGAACAACATTGCGTCCCTTTTCTCTTAATGCACCGAGAATGTAAAAATATAGAGAATATTTTCTTTTTTTTGAGGTGGATACCAAAATATTTCATCGAGTATGTTGAAAACAGCCAGATTTTCACGAAGGCGAAGCACGAGTGAAAATTTGAATGTCTTTAACACACGAAATGAAATACTTTTGGTATCCGCCCAAAAAAGTAAATTGTCTTTTTATTATATAATTTATAAGGACACTTACGGGAATTGATCAATCGTATTATTATGTCACAATTTTGACCGGCTATGACGTCACAACTGTCAGTTTCAAAACAACAACAGGTCGCAATTTTGAATACAGCATTTTTACAGTTCAAAGAGTGCTTTTTAAGGTACTTTACAAATCTGAATTATTTTATCGATAACATGTGAATTTTTGTGCGAAAAAGTAGTCCGGCTGTTACTATGAAAATAACAAGGTCATGTTCTTTTTCACAGTGTGAAAATCTCTTTTTATGCATTGATTTCGCTGCAGATATTTATTCATATACTGAACCTGTATTCATTGTGTGCTTCGAGGGCCTCTTGCACAAAGTCTGTCTCTTCTGTTCTGTTCCGCCTCGACTCTGGGGTCGGCTGACGTCTATTGTCGTCAGTTGCTGTCGGTGCAGGGCTGTTACGACCGTCATCTTCCGACGAGCGGACTGTGTTTGTAGATTTGGACGACCCACATCCCATCTATAAAGGACAGGGGCCAGTTGTTCAAAGCATCGTTAGCTTAACGAGCTCGTTAGTGCTCATATTGTTAAGTGTCCTAGCAAGTTCAATATCTAAAATTTTGGAATTTTTGCTGAAAAAATGCGAGCAGCTTTTGCGCCCGCAAAAGCTGCTCACATTTTTTCCGCAAAAATTTCAGCATATTTGCCATTTTTAATGATCAAAGTTTTAACGATACGTTAACTAACGACGTCGTTAGTTTTGAACAACTGGTCCCAGATGTGTAAAAGCTTTATGTGGAAGCAACTTTTCAAACAAATATCTACATGTACATTTCAAATCGGGGTGTACTCTGGAAGGCAAAAATGCGCATCCTCTCTTGTATGAGAGTATGTCCAAACAATAAATATTAAAATTAAAAAAAAAAAAAAAAACATAGCACATTCTACGGAACCCGGGAAGGGACATATTTTTTTTTTATTTTATAAGTTGTGCGCACAAGATAATATCTTCTGCGGACAAGACATTATCTTGTTCGGACAACTTCCCACAACTTCCCAAGATCTATGTTGTGCAAACAAGATAATATCTTGTGCGAACAAGATATTATGTTGTCCGCGCAAGATAATATGTGTCCGCACAAGATAATTTTTTGTGCGCACAAGATAATATGTTGTCCGAACAAGATAACATCTTGTCCGCACAAGATATTATCTTGTCGCGCACAACTTATAAAAAAATAAAAAATCATGTCCCTTCCCGGGTTCCGTAACATTTTGTTATTCTCTGCTGTTTTTAGTTTGAAAACAAGAAGAACATTTTGGTTCATGGACATTAAAATGAGCATTAAAATGGGAAAAAATAAGCCGTATTTTCCTTATGTTTACTATTGTTATTTTTACTTAGGCTGGTTTTACGGCCTTTTAAACGTTTTCCACTAATATATTTATGTAAAACTGATCGTTTATTATCATAAATGCTGGAAAACCGGAGTACACGAAGAAAATCTACCATACCTTCCGTTGCAGAAATTGGCCTGTCAGACTTTACGCGACCGAGGCCCGAGCCACAGCAGTTTAACCCATATAATTATGACAATAGAATTAGTTTGGAGAAGTTCATTTCCAATTATAGAGGTGTTGGGCATTAAGAAAACACGTCTATACAAATACATTGCCTATTTTACCGCCGAAAAATCGAAAATTTTATGCCGAAAATTGTGATATTTTTCTTATTTCTGCTTTAAAATATAGATTGCGGATACCCATTAAAACCGCCTCACCGAGGCGATTCTAACGGGTACCCACAATCTATACTTTAGAGCAGAAATAAGAAAAATAAGATTTACCCCTGTAAACCCCAGTTTTACTTTATAAAAGTGGGGCTCAAGGGGGTCAAAATTATATAGGCGTGTTTTCGTGATGGGTATGTTTTGTGCTTGGTAAGTTTTACAAAAATGTACATACAGTAGAATTGCGCTATTTTAAAAAAAAAAGACCTAATATTGAGACAAAGTTTGCTTTTACATCGCGAAATCACGCCTATATAGTTTTGACCCCCCTCCCCACTTCAACCCCACTTTTATGTAGTAAAACTGGGGTTTCCGGGCGTATACCTTATTTTTCTTATTTCTGCTCTTGCATATAGATTGTGGGTACTCGTTAGAACCGCCTCGATGAGGCGGTTCTAACGAATGCCCACAATCTATATTTGGAGCAGAAATTAGAAAAATATCTCAATTTTTTTATCATAAAATTTTCATTTTTTCGGCGATAAAGGTGGCAATGTATTTGTATAGGCGTGTTTGCGTAATAAAAAGAATATTTTGAAGATTTAAGGTACATTTTCTTTGTGCTCTCTACATCCAGTATGCTATTGTAGGAGACCAACTTTGGGACTGTTCAAACGTGGTCTTTGTTTGTTTGTTTGATTTGAGGTTTAACGTCCCCGTCAACACTGTATAGGTCATTTTGGAGACGTTGCTTCCAATTTTGTCGGACTTTTACCCGAAATGACATCTCAAGCCCTGTCGCCCATTGAAACCAAAAGGGTTTATAAGCATGGACGGTCCGACTCGTGCGCACCGCTTTGCCTGGGCAGGCTTAGATCCTCTAAGCGGTTTACCAGTACTTGTGTGGTGGTCGGATTCAGCTCTGCGTGGAAGTATCATGCAGCCCATATATTTCTTCAAGCCCCGATGGGCGGGGGCCGTCAAACGTGGTCTTAAAGACCACTTTTGAACAATACAAAATGTGGTATTAATTTAACAATTTTACTGAACTTTTAGCAAACAGTGTAGGCACAGATCAGACGCCGCGTTCTGCGGCGTCTGATCTGGGTCTACGCTTTTTGCCAATGCCCCTAAAAAGAGCCGCTAGGCATATATAGGTTAAGAGCAAGCGATCTTAATCACAAGAACATGGGGATCGTATATGACGTTCTTGATATGGACGTCTTTATACGCCCATAGGGGCTTGAAGAAATGTATGGGCTGCATGATGCTTCCACGCAGAGGTGAATCCGGCCCGCATACTAGTACAGGTAAACCGCCTAGAGGATCTAAGCCTGTCCGGGAACCTCGGTGCGAGGCGGACCGTCCATGTTAATAAACCCTATTGGTTTCATTGGGCGACAGGGCTTGAGATGTCATTTCATCTCAATGTCGGGTAAAAGTCCCACAAAATTGGAAGCAATGTCTCCAAAATTACCTTTACAGTGTTGACGGGGACGTTAAATTCAAAGCAAACAAACAAAAACAGTCAAACTTCGATAGGCCTAACTCGAATACCTTGGGACCATACAAATCTGTTCTTGCATAAATACCTATACGCATGGCTGTTTAAAGCCATTGTCAAATGGACCGAAGGCCGTGCTCAAACAGCAAAAACCATGTTCAAATCATGAAATTCGCGTGCTGTTTGAACATAGATTTTGAGCTTTTGATATCACAAGACGGACCTTGCTTTGTTTACGTTGCGTTGAGCGCTGTAACGTTATCGCCCTGAAAGTAGCGTTTGATGGTTCTATGATGACGTCACTGCATGGCAACGTCATTGTAAACCACATTCTGAACTGGCCGCCATTTTGGTTTGCCTGTCGCATTTGAATAGTTTACATGGAATTTATATGGAGCTTTTTGGCGTTTTCGTCAAAATTTGCTGTCGGATTCGTAAGCTATGCAAGAACAACGATCATCCATGGTTATTTCATTGCATTAACATCTGCCGGATCCCTCGGACGATATTTGATCATTCGGCCTAGCGGCCTCATGTTCAAACAGCTTCCTCGGGACCCGGCGAATTGCATGAAAAACCATCGTTGATCCCTATATTCGAAATAGTGACAGTTCGAGGATATAAGTGTAAATCATATCGAATGATCATGATGCATAATTTATATAAGTGAGTGGATATCTTTTCGATCTTCAATAGAATAAAAGAATGTTGCGTGTACTCATTAGAATCGCCTCATTGAGGCGATTTTAATGAGTACACACAACATTCCGTTTAGATAAATATTGGAAAAAAGCTTCATAAATTACCCTTTATATATAGAGGGTCTTACACGAGTGATCATTTCATATGAAATTTATGAAACTCACCGAAGGCTCGAAGGCGAGTTTCATAAATTTCATATGAAACGACCACGAGTTTAAGGTTCTCTTTATCATATGACCACTTTAAATTGTATTTTGTCGGCATTATAGTTGACAAATTTTCCACAAAAAAATGCATGGTTGACATGGACGTCGTCATACGATTTTTATTACACGACGTTATCCACTGCTTATCAACGTCGTCATATGGGCCCCGCCAAGCGATTTTGGTACTTATCGCCTATGCGAGCAGCGAAGGTTCAGGCGAGCCTGCGCATCCGCGCAGAGGAACCTTCACACAGAAAGTCATATACCTGGCTGGGCATGCGCAGTTTAAATTTGTCATGACGGAATGCTCGAAGACACAAATTCGCTTGGCGGGGCTCATATGATACATTGATATCTGGAACTATGAGATAAATTCTCTAGGTACTAAAGAACAAGTTCGAATTAACCATAGTAAACGAGTTATCCGTTTTCGAATGATCGAAAGTTCACTGCAATAACGATAATAAGAACGCCACATGAATACCCATGTAAACCCCACTTTACATGGATAATGTGTGTGTGTTTTTGTGTGAATTCGGCTTTAACGTCGCTTTTAACAATTTTTCAGTCATATCACCACGGTGTCTGGTTGCGACAGGGAGCTCAATGCTCACTTTTATAGTGCTGTGTTACAACGCATAATGTAGTAATGTAGTAATTTCTTCATTTTGATTTTTTTTACTACATTATGCGTTGGCATAGTCGACGCGAAATGAAGTAAAAAAATTATTTCATTTCGCGTTGATATGCACCATATCGACGCATAATGAAGTAATGATGGTAGAACATAGCTGTCTTCGAAAAGACTTAGGAAGCAATACAGTTAAATTCCTACAATTTAGACCACATTTGAGACGGTTCAAAAGTGGTCTTTAAGACCACAGTTGAACAGTCCAAAAGACGGTCTTCCACAAAAGCACACTGAAGGTCAAAATCACAAAGAAAATGTAGCTTTAACCTTCCAAATATGCTTTAAAAACAAAATTTGTATTAATTTTAGGTGGTCTTAATAGTGGAATTTCATTGTATTTGATTAAGCCAGTAGAATTAAAATCGTACGCCTTGCGCTATTTTGGTCTCATGCCTGATGTCTTTCCCTCATTTGTGTTTTAAGGCTCAACACATAAATAGATGGGCTGCAGACAGACAGACAGACAGACAGACAGAATGGACAAAAACTATATACCCCCTTGCATACTTCGTATGCCGGGGGTATAAATAGATGGGCTGCACGATGCTTCCACGCAGAGCTGATACCGCCCGTACATGAGTCCTCGTAATCTGCTTAGAAGGTCTAAGCCTGTCCAGGAAAACTGCTGCGAGTCGGCCCATCCATGCATATAAACCCTATTGCTTTTAATTGGACGGCAGCGATTGAGATGTCATTTCATCTCAATATCGGGTAAAAGTCCCATTAAATTTGAAGCAATGTCTCCAAAATGACCTAAATAGTCTTGACGGGAACGTTAAACCTCAAATCAAACAAACAAACTGTTGACGCATAATGAAGTAAAATTAAGTATGCCACCCATCGCCGCAAAATGAAATAATTCTTTCATTTTGCTCAAACCTCTTAGTATCGACGCATAATGAAGTAAAAACGACATTTTATTTCATTTTGCGTCGACTATGCCAACGCATAATGTAGTAAAAATTTCAAAATGAAGAAATTACTACATTACTACATTATGCGTTGTAACAGTGCTGCCTCACTGAAGTATCATGTCCCAGACACATTACATGATACCGCCCCCGCCCATAGGGGCTTGAAGAAATATATGGGCTGCACGATGCTTCCACGCAGAGCTGAATCCGGCCCGCACAGTAGTACTGGTAAACCGCTTAGAGGATCTAAGCTTGTCCAGGAACCGCGGTGCGAGGCGGACCGTCCATGCTAATAAACCCTATTAGTTTCATTGGGCGACAGGGCTTGAGATGTCATGTCATCTCAATGTCGGGTAAAAAACCCACAAAATTGGAAGCAACGTCTCCAAAATGACCTTTACAGTGTTGACGGGGACGTTAAACCTCAAATCAAACAAACAAACAAACAAACAAACATTACATAATACCACACCAAGTCACATTATCCTGACACTGGATTGACCAGTCCTAGCTCTACCCCGTAAATCTGAGCTGGCATTACAGCTACAAGGTTTAACATCAATTTTCCTTATTTTTGGCAAAAGCTAAAATTTTGCATTACGTGAACAAGTCCGTAAAATAAACACCCACTAAACCCCTTGTTATAAAGAGGGGGGGGGGGGGGGGGGGTGTTTGATTTGATGTTTAACGTCCCGGTCAACACTGTATAGGTCATTTTGGAGACGTTGCTTTCACTTTTGTGGGACTTTTACCCGACATTGAGATGAAATGACATCTCAAGCCCTACCACCCAATGAAGTCAATAGGGTTTGTATGCATGGGCGGTCCGACTCGGACTATTGTTCTTGGGCATGCTTAGAACTTCAAAGCGATTCACCAGTACTCGCATGCGGCTTTTGTCAGCTCTGCGTGGAAGCATCTTGCAGCCCAGTCTATTTCTTCAAGCCCCGATGGGCGGGGATATACTTTATTTTACTTATTTCCGCTCCAACACATAGGTTGTGGGTTTTCGTTAGAACCGCCACAATGAGCCTATGTTTGCGCCTACAGCCTATGTTTGCGCCCCACAGCCTATGTTTGCGCCCACAGCCTATGTTTGCAGTAAAAATAAGAACACTATCACGAATTTTCATCAGAAAAGTTGCCATTTTATGTACTATGTAGTAAGGAAATGTTATTTTAATGGATACACATTAACCCTTGTCCTGCTGAATATTTATATATGCCACACCCACTACTGATTATCAACCAATCAGATTACTTGATGCAAATAATTGCAACACATTCATAAAAGGAATGACAAACAATGAAGATCCTGATCAGATGACAGAAGCCATCTGATCTGGATCTTCATTGTTTGAATGATGAGACATATCCGGGCTCAGCAGGACAAGGGTTAAAACCGCTTCAATGAGTTCCAAAAACACAGATTGTTGGTTGTAAGAACGGTCTCACTGAGGCTACAATTTGTATTTTGGGCAGAAATAAAAAAATAATTTGAAAAAAAAAAAAAAAAAAAAAAAAAAACACGCACGGGTGTGCGAAATAGGTAATTGGTTTGCACGTACCTTTGTTTTAATATATATACTATGTACTTCCTAGTGATTATAAATAAAATATTTGTAATGCTATAAGCGGCTAAAACTGTCGGTTTAATTTTATAGTGTTCCAATATAAGTACAAAAGTATATTGGTCTTATATGTTTAATCCTTATTGCCCTTTCAACCCAGCTACACATTACGATAACGCCCCCGCCAATCGGGGCTTGAAGAAATAAATGGGCTGCATAATGCTTCCACGCAGAACTGAAACCGACCATACACGAGTACTGGTAAATAGCTTAGAGGATCTAAGCCTGCCCAGGCAAAGCAGTCCATGCTTAAAAACCCTATAGGTTTCGGCGAAAATAGGTTTGGGCTTGAGATGTCATTTCATCTCATTGTCGGGTAAAGGTCCCTCAACATTTGAAACAACGTCTCCAAAATGACCTATATAGCGTTGACGGGGACGTTAAAGCTCAAAACAAACAAACAAACAAACAAACAAACAACGATATCAAACCCGTGCGCTAAAATGTTGCAGTCTTTTCTCTAAAACTAACATTTTTCAGAGAAAAACGTTTGATAGTTTTCTTAATTCCAGTCCAAATATAGATTGTAAGTGCTCGTTAGAGCGATTCTAAAGCAATCTGATTGAAATCCGATCTCGCTGCATAGTTCAGCTTAGATCGGGTTTCAATCAGATTGATTCTAAAGAGTACCCACAATGTTTTGGGGCATAAATAATGGAAATGATGATTACCCCCTAACCGTCCACTTTTCTTTATACAAAGTGGGGTATAGGGGGTCTTCTTTTTACGGATCGGTTAACCTGATGATATACATGCATGCAGACAGTGGAGATCAAGATCGGATGGCTCCTTATCGGCTCTGAATGTGTTGTATTATCAGGATTCACTTGTTCTCATTACGCAAACACGCCTATACAAATACATTGCCACCTTTATTGCCGAAAACATGAAAAATTTAGGATGAAAAATTGTGATATTTTTCTTATTTCTGCTCAAAATATAGATTGTGGGCACTCGTTAGAACCGCCTGATCGAGAAAATAAGGTATGCCCCCGGGAACCCTAGTTTTACTATATAAACGTGGGGTTCAAGGGGGTCAAAATTATATAGGCGTGTTTTCGTGATGCTTATTTGCGAGTCTGTCATTGATTGGCTAAAATTCGTTTTATGACAATTAGACACGTCCGAATGTAAAGCTCGAAAAGACCCCTTCATAAACTCAGGGGCTGCAAGGGGTCATCATCTTAACAAGCCCGTGGAATACCCCAACTAAACCCCACTGTATATGGGGAAAACTGGGGTTTACGATGTATACATTGTTTTTCTTATTTCTGCTCCAATACATGTACATAGGTTGTGGGTACTCGTTAGAACCGCCTCAGTGAGGCGGTTCTAACGAGTACCCGCAACCTATGTTTGAAGAAGAATATCACGGATTATCATCAGAGACCGGCCCCGATAGCTCAGTTGGTAGAGTGTCCGCTCCGGGGAACGGGAGGTCTGGGGTTCGACCCCGGGCCGCGACATACCAAAGTCGTTAAAAATGGTACTAGCTGCTCCTCGTTTGGCACTCAGATTTACGGGGTAGAGCTAGGACTGGTCGATCCAGTGTCAGGATAATGTGACTGGGTGTGGTATCATGTAATGTGTCTGGGACATGATACTTCAGTGAGGCAGCACTATAAATGTGAGCATTGAGCTCCCTGTCGCAACCAGACACCGTCGTGATATGACTGAAAAATTGTTGAAAGCGACGTTAAACCCGAATTCACACACACACACACACACACACACACACACACACACACACACACTCACACACACACACACACACACACATCATCAGAAAAACAATCGTTTTTGAGATGTGAAATAATGCACAATGTCGCCCGGGTGTGTTGTCGCAATGTATTGTTACAAACCTTTTAACCATGTAGACAAGTTAATGTGTGTGTGAATTCGGGTTTAACGTCGCTTTCAACAATTTTTCAGTCATATTACGACGGTGTCTGGTTGCGACAGGGAGCTCAATGCTCACTTTTATAGTGCTGCCTCACTGAAGTATCATGTCCCAGACACATTACATGATACCACACCCAGTCACATTATCCTGACACTGGATCGACCAGTCCTAGCTCTACCCCGTAAATCCGAGTGCTTAACGAGGAGCAGCTAGTACCATTTTTAACGACTTTGGTATGTCGCGGCCCGGGATCGAACCCGAGACCTCTCGTTCCCCGGAGCGGACACTCTACCAACTGAGCTATCGGGGCCGGTATAGACAAGTCAAGGTACATCTGCAAACAGAGTAGACCCTGATCAGACTGCTCATAAGGAGCCATCTGATCAGGATCTACACTGTTTTTCATACTGTGCCCAGGTGTGCAAAACTAACGATGTCGTATCGTTAAAACTTTGATCATTCAATATGGCAAATATGCCAATATTTTTGCGGAAGAAAATCTAAAATATGTAAGATATTGCTATTTTTGCTGGAAAAAATGTGAGCAGCTTCTCACATTTTTTCTTCAGCAAAAATAAGAAAAATTTTGATATTGTACTTGCTATAATGCTTGAACATTTAACAATTTGATCACTAACTTAACGAGTTCCGTTAAGCTAACGAGGAGTTGAAAAACCGGGCCCTGACATTGAATTAAAAAAAAAAAAAAACTTCAAATTTTCGAGAATGGGCGTGACCAAATTCATAACTGAAAACGTCCATTCAAGAAACCCAGGAGGTCCAAGGGTTAATTTTAAATGAACCAGCGCACGACAAAACCAACAATATGACATGTGCGCCCAACGAAGACTCAGATCAGCCTGCGCATCCGCGCAGTCTGATCCGAGTCTTCGTGGTGCGCCCTAAGGATAGCTAAGGGCCCAATGCTCCTTCGTGCAGCAAGAGAAGTCTCTAGTTAGACTATATGGATGTGCAGGCTGATCTGAGTCTTCGATGGGCGCACATGTCTTATTGTAAGTTTTGCCGTGCGCTGGCTCAAATAGTTTACATAAACGGGTAGATGTAAAATCGACCCATATCAGTAATAAAAGATCAATAACGTAAACATGTGAAGTGAGATCACTAAGAAACATCAAAAACATTGACTTTGTGTTTTGATTAAGTTTTCAAAAGAAAACATGAGCCGCGCCAAGCGAAATGAGGTATTCGAGCATGGTTTGTATGTTCGAATTGAGGTTTAACGTCCACATCAACAGTATTCAGGGCATTGTTGAGACGTTGCCCAATCCAGTTTTGACATTAAGATGCAATGACATCTCAAACTTACCGTCCAAACATTTCCTTTTCTTTTTGCTTTGGTTTTACGGCCCTATCAAGATTATGTTACTCATATCGAGCCGATCGTTAATCAGAGGTGGGCGAAATCACAAGCACCCGGAGCTAAACCACCTGACCTTCCAGTGCAGAACTTGACATCTCATATGTGATCCGAGTCAGGCTCGAATCACAGCACCACTAGGGTTTATATGCAGGGACGGTCCGACTAGCACCACCTTTGGTACCAATACTCGTGTGCGGTCGGTTTCAGCTCTGCTGCAGCCCAATCTATTTCTATAAGCCCGATGGACTAGGACCATTCAGTTAGGCTTGGAAACATCATACAGCCCAATCTGTTACTACGGGGCCCATCTTCTAGCATATGCACTCAGTGGAAATTCAAACTAGAATGCAGTCGATGGCACGCCATAGCAAATCCCCACGCTTTCTCCACAAGGGCTAAGTACCAAATGTACATCATCACGAAAACACGCTTATACAATTTTGACCCCCCTTGAACCCCACTTTTATATATTAAAGTGGGAATCCCGGGGGTACACCTTATTTTTGTTTTTCTGCTCTTAAATATAGATTGTGGGTACTCGTTAGAACCGCCTCAACGAGGCGGTTCTAACAAGTGCCTACAATCTATATTTTGAGCAGAAATAAGAAGAATATCACAATTTTTCATCTTATAATTTTCATTATTTTAGGCGCTAAAGGTGGCAATGTATTTGTATAGGCGGGTTTGCGTAATGTGCAATTGAATTTGACTGACATGTGACCTGTTAATCTCTCCTCCTGAGCCAAAATCTAACCCCAGGGTAAAACGTTTACTTATATTCTACTAATCAGCCCCTTAGATTTGAAATGCCACACGTCTATGTTCTGCAAAAATTATAATTTGATCTTTTGGCTCAGCCCCCAGGGCACCAATCAGACCCCAGGGTCAAAATGTTAGGTGTATTATATTCTAATAATCATAGCCTTTGATTTAATATGCTACATGACTATGTTCCAAACAAAACTTTGATTTCCCCGTCACGTTTTATAAATGAACGTCACCACATAAATCATGATGTGCTATCGAAATGAATGCGCAGGATGATCTGAGTTTTCGCTGTTTGTGCAAATCTGAAGATCCCATTTTGCTTGCCGTGGCTGACTTATTCATGACATTATGAGGGGAATGCATTCACCTTCACATCACGTGTACAAGTCCGTGAAATGAAGACTCCCCCAAACCCCACTTTATATAGAGAAAACTGGGGTTTATGGGGGTAAACATTATTTGCCTAATTTCTGCTCCAAGACTTAGGTTGTGGGTACTCGTTAGAACCGCCTCAATGAGGCGGTTCTATTGAGCACCCAAAACCTATATTTGGTGTATAAATAAGAAAAATATCAATTGCCTTTTTAGAGGTTTGAAAAATGTACTATATCACATGAATGTGTTTTCGTAATGTGAAGGCAACTTTTTGATAATACTTTAATTCCCTTACAAAAGATTGTCTACCGATAGAACAAAATACCCCCAACACTCAACAGTGGACCTGTACATGTATTCTGAGAGAAATTTTTTCACCGCTGAAGGTTCGAGCCTCACACAGATCACATGTCAATTGCCAAGTACTGTAGCATGATGTCGGGTGGTTTTCTATGTTGTTTTCCGTTTATTTTATTTTATTTATTTATTTATTTTTATTTTGGAAGAGGCTATTGACAAATCATTACGCAAACACGCCGCCTATACAAACACATTGCCACCGTTATCGCCGAAAAAATGAAAATTTTAAGGTGAAAAAGTGTGATATTTTTTTCTAATATCTGCTCAAAACATAGATTGTGGGCACTTGTTAGAACTGCCATATCGTCGGCCCCCGCCCATCGGGGCTTGAAGAAATAGATAGCTGCATGATGCTTCCACGCAGAGCTGAAATTTGACCGCACACGAGTACTGGTACACCGCTTAGAGGATTCTAAGCCTGCCCAGGTAAAGCGGTGCGAGTCGGACCGTCCATGCTTATAAACCCTAGTGGTTTCATTGGGCGACAGGTCTTGAGATGTCATTTCATCTCAATGTCGGGTAAAAGTCCCACGAAAATTGGAAGCGACTTCTCAAAATGACCTATACAGTATTGACGGGGACGCTAAACCTCAAATCAAACAAAACCGCCTCATCGAGGCGGTTCTAACGAATACCCATATTCTATATTTTAGAGCAGATATAAGAAAAATAAGGTTTACCCCTGGAACCCCCAATTTTACTATATAAAAGTGGGGTTCAAGGGGGTCAGAATTATATAGGCGTGTTTTCGTGATGGTTTGTCAATAGCAAGGTCTCGTAAACATTAGGATAACATACCAGTGCGACATAGTGTATTTTTTCCATCTCAAAAACGGCATAATGGGGTGTACGGGGTATACATTATTTTCCTTATTTCTTCTCCAAGACATAGGTTGTGGATGCTTGTTAGAACCGCCTCATTGAGGCCACCGTATACCACCGTACACCCCATTTGGCTCTATAGCAAGAAGAGTTTAAGGATGTGTTCATTTCATGGACATGTTCACGTGATGAATGGCTATTGACAAACGTTTGTCAACAGTGACCTCTCGTTGACAAAGTTTTTCCATAAGAATTGCACGACCCGAAGAAAAAGCGACCGACTGAAGTCGGTTGATTTTCTAGAGTGCCCTTAAATCACCGTGTCATTCTGTCAGTCTGTCATTCTGTCAGTCTGTCAGTCTGTCATTCTGTCAGTCTGTCTGTCCGTCCGTAACCCGTTTGTGAAAATTGGTGATAGTGACTTAACCGCTTGGAATATAAAAAAAAACAATTTTTGGCATACTGATAGATATCAATGAGATCTAACCAATGAACTTGCGAAATATTACATTCCATTTAGTATAGCCTCGCCGAGGCGAAAAATGTGAAATTTTTCGAAATGCTTCTCCTCGGAAACCGTTGGGCCGATTGAGGTCAAATTTCATATGGAGCCTCTATGGGAAGGGGGAAACCAAAATTTTCTCATGGGGTCCAGGTCACATGACCAAAATGGCCGCCAAGCCATGTAGGGTCTGTCTGTCCGTCCGTAACCTGTTTGTGAAAATTGGTGATAGTAACTTAACCGCTTGGAATGTTTAAACAATTTTTGGCATACTGATAGATGTCAATGAGATTTAACCAATGAGCTTGCGAAATGTTACATTCCATTTAGTATAGCCTCGCCGAGGCGAAAAATGTGAAAAAGCTTCTCCACGAAAACCGTTGGGCCGATTGAAGTCAAATTTCATATGGCGCCTCTATGGGATGGGGGAAACCAAAATTTGCTCATGGGGTCTAGGTCACATGATCAAAATGGCGGCCACGCCATATATGGTAAAAACCCTTCAAAAAGTCTTCTCCAGAACCACTGGGTAGATTTCCACGAAACTTGATAAATAGCATCTGGGACGTAGGCTCATCATAAATTGCTAAAATAGTGACCCTGGGTTGACCTTGACCTTCTTTGTTCCTAGGTCAAACTTTGACACATATGCTTTTGTATTGGAAAAGTGAGAATGCATTTTATCCTGCAAACGATTCAGAATACAGTACAAAAGTAATGAGATCTAACCAATGAACTTGCGAAATATTACATTCTATTTAGTATAGCCTCGCCGAGGCGAAAAATGTGAAAATTTCGAACTGCTTCTCCTCGGAAACCGTTGGTCCGATGGAAGTCAAATTTCATATGGAGCCTCTATGGGATGGGGGAAACCAAAATTTGCTCATGGGATCCAGGTCACATGACCAAAATGGCCGCCAAGCCATATATGGTCTGTCTGTCTGTCCGTCCAAAACCCGTTTGTGAAAATTGGTGATAGTGACTTAACCGCTTGGAATATTTGAACAATTTTTGGCATACTGATAGATACCAATGAGATCTAACCAATGATCTTGCGAAGTATTACATTCCATTCAGTATAGCCTCGACGAGGCGAAAAATGTGAAAATTTACGAACTGCTTCTCATTGGAAACCGTTGGGCCGATTGAAGTCAAATTTCATATGGAGCCTCTATGGTATAGGGGAAACCAAAATTTGCTCATGTGGTCCAGGTCACATGACCAAACTGGCCGCCAAGCCATATATGGTAAAAACCCTTCAAAAATAGTCTTCTCCAGAACCACTGGGCAGATTTCCACGAAACTTGATAAATAGCATCTTTGACGAAGGCCCATCATACATTGCTAAAATGGTGACCCTGGGTTGACCTTGACCTTCTTTGTGCCTGGGTCAAACTTTGACACATATGTTTTTGTATTGGAAAAGTGAGAATGTATTTTATCCTGCAAACGATTCAGAATACAGTACTAAAGTATAAGATATATTTTTGCTCCTTACGATAAGGCGCATTTATTGGGGGAACCGTTTTAGGTCCAGGTCACATGACCAAACTGGCCGCCATACCCATATATAGTAACACTCATAAAGCATAAAGCATCCGGCGGGTCGTGCACTTCAGCTGAAGCACTGGTTTTGGGTTAAAATCGCTATTTGCAGAGGTCATTTGACAGTTTTTTTCCATTATAAAACTGTTGGTTTTTCTTCGTTTTGTATGCAATCGCGTTGACTCCTGTCAGTGTTTTTTTGTTCTCGTATTGTTAGAACAATTACGATCACATCTTTTGGAGGAGAGAGAGTTTGTTGGCTGTGAAGTGCGACTATGACTATTGACTGTGTGTTTGGGCTCCTAAGGACAGCGCACTGATATTTTTCCTCGTACTTTCGAAAACCATATAAGCTGGCTGTGCACTCATTTGAAGCGGACGGAAATCAGAAAATGCTAAGGGCCTTTTTCTCATGTGCCAGAGTATATGTTATCTTTTCCACATAAGGAGTTGTAATCTCAAAGAAACAAAAACAAAACGTATTTCTTATTAACTTAACCCTTATCCTGCTAAATGAATAATTCAGCCAAACCCATTGCTATAAGACAATTAAATTCCTTGATATAATGTATACGTTCAGTTCGCAAACTGCATGACAATCAATGTAGATACTTATCAGATTGCTTCTTCACCAGAACTGGATCTACACTGCTTGCAAAGGGACGGGGGTTGTCGTGTTCAACAGGATAAAGGTAAAGGGTCAATCCTGGCCCCGAGGTTACAAACCCTTTTTTTATGCTCAACTCAGCTGAGCAGGAAATTTACAATGCTCATAACTATTAAAATACTAACAAATCAGGCAATTTTCCTGCTCATATCATCACATAATGTCATTTATCCTGCTCATAAATTTTAAAATGCCAACACTTGTTAGCATTTTGAAATTTATGAGCAGGATTAATTTCATGCTCAAGCCATTCTAAAGTATACCGGCCAATTTTGTCCGGGTTTGCCGCTTTTCGCCAACCGGCTTGAAATGCGTAAACAATCAAAAACCATACAACCAAAATTATAAAAAGGAAGTGTTTAAGATAAACTAATCTTGTTATTTTAGGCCACATAGATCCCTTTTAAACTTCCCATAAAAGTCGCTGTAATTTTATGAAAAATAACATCAGAATAAAAGATGGTAAATGGCAACATCATCATCACCATCATCATTACCATCATCATTACAATCATCATCACCATCATCATTACCATCATCATCACCATCATCATTACCATCATTGTCATCCATCATCATCACAATCATCATCACCATCATCATCACCATCATCATTACCATCATCATCACCATCATCATTACGATCATTACCATCATTATCGCCATCATCACCATCATCATAACCATCGTCATCATCACCATCATCATCACCATCATCATCACCATCATCATTACCATCATTATCATCATCATAATCATTACCATCATTATGACCATTACCATCATCATTACCATCATTATCACCATCATCATTACCAATATTATCTTCATCATCATTACCATCATTATCACCATTATCATCATTACCATCATCATCACCATCATCATTACCATCATCATAATTACCATCACCATCATCATTACCATCATTATCACAATTTTCATTACCATCATTATCACCAATATCATCATTATCACCATCATCATTACCATCATCATCACCATCATCATTACCATCATTATCACCATTATCATCATTGCCATCATTATCACCATAATAATCATTACCATCATCATCACCCTCACCATTACCATCATCATCATTACCGTCATCATTACCATCATCATCACCATCATCATTACCATCATCGTCACCATTTTCATTATCATCATTATCACCATTATCATCATTTCCATCACTATCACCATCATCAATACCATCATCATCACCATCATCATTACCATTATCATCATTTCCATCATCATCACAATCACAATCATCATCATCATCATCATCATCATCATCATCATCATCATCATCATCATCATCATCACCATCATCATCACTATCAACATTACCATTATTATCATCATTAACATTTTCATCACCATCATCATTACCATCATCATTATCTCATCATCATCATCATTACCATCATCATCATCACCATCATTGTCATTACCATCATCTTCACCATCATCACCATCGTTATTACCATCATCATCATCTTCTTCATCATCACCATCATCATAACCATCATCATCACCATCATCATTACCATCGTTATCATCATCATTAACATCATCATTACCATTACCATCATCATCACAATCGTCATTACCATAATCATTACCATCATTATCACCATGTGTTATAATGAAGTTTTGGTGTGTTACACCTCGCATAACCTGGTGGCATTTCTGTATCGTTTTATGCATACATGCATAATTGAATTTGTTTGAATTTCATATTACATATTACATATACATAGAACCAAAACATAATAACGCACAACTGGGAAAAATCTGTGTGAAACATCTTTCTCCGAGATGGGGCTACCCTTAATGGAAAGAATTTTCTCCCGAGGGGGGAGCAAATTCTTTCTTTTAAGAGCAGCCCAAATATAATATGTAGTGCAGAACACTATTTAGGCGCTTTCTCTTTATTGCAAATATTTTACATTACGCACATGTGAAATATGTGTAATGGGCGTTACGCCTATGTATAACCGCCATTCTTGCATAAATATCTATGGCTGTTTAAATCCATTGTCAAATTAGTCCGGGATTTGAGACCAGATTTCGAAATATTTAATGCACCCAAAATTCTCAAGCTTTATTTGTACCGTTTCATTAAGATAGAAGCCTAACCTATATGACACGACATTTGATTATTTAGCAAATATGGTTGGGAAAAGGGGTTGAAAATTCTATGAGTTTACACCCACCCCCATGCGGATGGTATAGTTGGATTCAGTTTAGTTATGTGTAGCTTGCGCTTACAAATGAATGTTGATTTATTACATCAGTATGGCGTGGGATATGTTGCAAAATTCAATAGATAAAATTCATATGCATAAAATACATTTAAATGATATATTGAATTATTTGAATGCAAAAACGTTATGTAGGTGCAATATTTGTTTGTTTTAGATGTAAAAAGTTTTCATTTTAAATGCTATATAATTATTTAAATTGCGAAAAATTATTTCAGTTTAATTTTATATTTAAATGATATAAAATGATTCAAATGCATAATTTTTCAAAACACATTTAGATTCACAAAAATCATTTAAATGATATAAACTCATTTTAATGCATAAACATGGTGTAATTTTCAAAACACATTTAGATTCACAAAAAATCATTTAGATGCATAAGCATGCCGGGAAGGTTAATAGCGTGACGTAGTCAATCGATACCGAGTACAAGTAATAGCTTTACACATAGATGTTATTATCCATCAATTGTCTCTTTGTTTTGCTTTGGTTTAGCGACCCTTTCAAGATTATTTCACGTATATTGAGCCGATAGTTTATTCAGAAGGCGGGTAAACACCGGTGTACCCGGAGCAAAACCACCTGACATTCCGTTGCAGAACTTGGCGTCTCACATGTGACCCGAGCCAAGCGATGTGAAATGGTATTTTGGTCTCACGGTATATAGAGTGGGTGCTCATTTCATAAAAGATGCGCGCAATGAAAAAAAAATGTATTTAAAGGACTGAATAAGTGTTACTGCTAATGCTGGTAGTAGTAGCAGTAATGCTGCTGTTACTGTTATCTTCACGTCGAACTTGAATGACTAAATCTTATCCTAGTGCGCAGATTTCGCAGATGCGCAGAAGTAAGCTACATGGCTGTAAGATACTCTTTTTATGAAAGGCATGAACACTCATGAAAGATACTCTATATACCGTAAGACCAAGAGTCCCACAGATGGATAATGACGTCTGTCTCCAAGACTTGATTGTTCGATTTGAGGTTTAACGTCCCTGTCATCACTATTTAGGTAATTTTGGAGACCTTGCTTCCAATTTTGTGGATTTTTTTCCGACATTGAGATGACATTACATCCCAAGCCCTGCAGCCCAATGAAACCAATAGGGTTTATATGCATTAACGGCCCGATTCGCACCACTTTGCCACTCCTAAGCGCTGTATGAGTACGCATGTGCGATCGGTTTCAGCTCTTCGTGAAGCACCATGGAGCCAATCTATTCCCCAAGCCCCGATAGACGGGGTTTTATTACATGTACTGAGTATACCTGTAAGCACAAGACATTTCTAACATTCTAATTTCTAATTTCTAACACCTTACTTCTCAAGCCCTGTCGCCCAAAGAAACCAACAGGGTTTATAGGCATGGACGGTCCGACTCGCACGGCTTTGCGTGGGCAGGTTTACCATAGTGTAGTTTATATTTTCTTGTCCTTGTGGGGGTGGGGGGTCATTTATTCCATTGTGAAAATTTGAAAATGTTTGAGGGTCAATGATGAGGCCTAATTGGCCGAAACTAGCGAGTCTGTCCCAGAAAACCTGTTCACTCCATGTTTTTTTTTTTTTTTTTCAGTTTTGTAGTGTATTCCTTGCTTCCAAAGAAGAACCCTTTCTAGAACATATTTAACGTCACTGCATCTGGTGTCTGGGAATGTGTGGCGGCGGTAAAATGTGTCCCTGCCCTACACCATATTGTAGTTTATATTTTCTTATCCTTTTGGGACCATTGATTCCATTGAAAAATTAGGCCTTACTGACTGAAACTAGCTAGTCTGGCCCAGAAAACCTGTACACTCCATTTTTTCCAGTGTTGTAGTGTATTCCTTGCTTCCAAAAGATGCCCCTTTCTATAACATATATTACGTCACTACAGCTGGTGTCTGGGAATGTGTGACGGCCGAAAAAATCTCCCTGCCCTTCACCATAGTGTAGTTAATATTTTCTTTGCCCTTGGGATCATTGATTCCATTGTGAAAATTTTGAAAATATTTGAGGGTCACTGATGAGGCCTAATTGACCGAAACTAGCTAGTCTGGCCCAGAAAACCTGTACACTCCAAGTTTTCCAGTTTTGTAGTGTATTCCTTGCTTCCAAAGGATAACCCTTTCTAGATCATATTTAAAGTCACTACAGCTGGTGTCCGGGAATGTGTGGCGGCCGTAAAAAGTCTTCCTGTCCTACACCATAGTGTAGTTTATATTTTCTTTGTCTTCGGGATCATTGATTCCATTGAGAAATTTTGAAATTATTTGAGGGTCACTGATTAGGCTTAATTGGCCGAAACTAGTTACTCTGTACACTCCATGTTTTGTAGTGTATTCCTTGCTTCCAAAGGATAAACCTTTCTAGAACGTATTTAGATCCTCTAAGCGGTTTACTCTTGTGCTGTGTGTTTCAGATCTGCGTGGAAACAGCATGCAGCCAATTTATTTCTTAATGCCCCAACAAGCAAGGGCCGATGTATAAGGGTAGGGTAGGGTACCGTCGGGTCGGGTCTGGTCGGGTCGGGTGGGGTCGGGTCGGGTCGGGTCGGGTCGGGTCCGATATTAGGATATTAGGGTAGGGGTGGGTAGGGTAGGGGTAGGGTAGGGTAGGGTAGGGTAGGGTAGGGTAGGGTAGGGTAGGGTAGGGTAGGGTAGGGTAGGGTAGGGTAGGGTAGGGTAGGGTAGGGTAGGTGGGTATGGTATGGTCGGGTCGGGTAGGTAGAGTAGGGGTAGGGTAGGGGTGGGTTGGTAGGGTGGGGTAGGGTATGTAGGGTAGGGTAGGGTAGGGTAGGATAGGGTAGGGTACACAAAACCCACCTACCCTCCAATACCTACCTACCTACCTACCCACCCGTCAGTCCCGCCTGCCCGCCTGCAAGCCTATCCAACCACCAACCCGACCACCCACTTACCTACCTAAAATCGACCTACCTACCTACCTTGCTACCTACCTAAGCTCATTCCTACCTACCTGCTTACCTTACTAATTACCTTCCTTCTCACCTACCAACTAGCCTGTTTATCTGCCTGCCTACCTACTTACCTTCTGAACCTACCTACCTACTTACCTGCCTGCCTACCTTCCGTAAAGACCTCCCTACCAACCTATCTATCTAACTGCCTACCTGTCTGCCTGCCTGCCTGTCTGCCTGCCTACTTACCTACCTATCTGACTACCTACCTACCTAAAACCGTACATTACTACTGTATGTATGTAAGTATGTAGGTAAGTCGGTAGGTATGTTGGTAGCAGGCAGGCAGGCAGGTAGGTAGTATGTAGGTATGTATGTAGGTAGGAAGGTATGTAGCTAGGTAGGTAGATAAGTTTGATTTGAGATTTAACGACCCCATCAACACTTTATATGACATTTTGGACGTTGCTTCCAATTTTGTGGGACTTTTACAATGACATCTCAAGCCCTGTCGCCCAAAGGTTTTATAACCATAGATGGTCCGACTCGCAGCACTTCTACCCGTACACTACTACTGTATGTAGGTAGGTAGGTAGATATCACCATTCATTGGCGTTTCAGACACTTATTGCAAGAACTGACATTTATAAAGAATAGTTCTTCAACCGAAACAATTGGAGATTGGAATGCACATCCCGATTCGATTATTTCGACAGCTTAAGGTGCTGATGACTGTGTAACTAAGTTTACCTCTTTGGTTAGAGCTAGGGACTAACTTCCCATATCACAGGTCCTTGTGTATGAATGTCATTTGACGCGCCACCAGTAACAATTCTGATTCTAATACTTTGCCTTGGCAGCCTTAGATCTTCCAAACGGTTTACTTGTACTCGTGTGCAGTCGGTTTCAGCTCTTCTTGGAAGCATCATGCAGCCCATCGGTTTCGTCAAGCCCCGATGGGCGGGGGCCGGTAGGTAGGGCGGGCGGGCAGAGAAGCAGGCATGCAGGGGATAGTAGGTAGGTAAATAGGGAGGTAGATAGGAAGGTAGGTATGTAGGTAGTTACCTACCTGGAAAGGCAGGTGGGTGGACACGTAGGTATGTAGGTAGGTTGTGAGGGTTAGTATTTGGAATTGTAGGAAGGTAAGTTGGAAGGTATGGCGGATGGGTAGGTAGGTATGTAAGAATGTCGGTAGTTAGGTAGATAGATAAGTTGAATAGGGTGGGTCGGTACCTACCTACCTGAAACCGTACATTACTACATTTCTACTGAAGGCAGGCAGGTAGGCACGCACCTATCTACACACCCAACACCGACCCTCCCCTCCCTACCTACCTGCCTGCCTGCCTACCTATCACCTACATACGTATCTAACTACGTACATAACTACCTACCTACATTTTTACCCCAAACTCACCTACACTCCAGCACCTACCTACCCGAAACGTACCCGCCTGTCTGTCTACAAACGTACCTGTCTGCCTGCCTACCAACGTGCCTGTCTGTATGCCTGCCTGCCAGCCTGCCTACCAACGTACCTGCCTGCCACCATACTGCCTGCCTGCCTACTCGTTCTGCCTGCCTCCCAGCCTAACCGTTCTGCCTGCCTGCCCACCTACCCGTTCTCCTTGCCTGTCTTCCTACCCGTTCTTCTTACCTGTCTGCCTACCCGTTCTGCTTGCCTGCCTACCTACCTGTTCAGCCTGCCTACCTGTTCTGCCTGCCTACATGCCCGCTCTGCCTGTCTACATGCCTGCCCGTTCTGCCTGCACGCATGCCCGTTCTGCCTGTCTGCCCGCCAGTTCTGCCTGCCTGTTCTGCCTACCGCCTACCTGCCCGTTCTGTCTGCCTTCCAGTCAATTCTGTCGCCTGCCTGCATGCCCGCTCTGCCTGCCTGCCCGTTCTGTCTGCCTGCCTGCCAGCCCGTTCTGTCCGTCTACCTGCCTGTCCGATCTGTCTGCCTGCATGCCTGCCCGTTCTGCCTGCCTGCATACCTGCCCGTTCTGCCTGCCTGCCCGTTCTGCCTGTCTGCCTAACTGCCCGTTCTGCATGCCTGACGGCCTGCCTTCCTGCCTGCCCCATCTGCTTTCTGCCTACCTGCCAACCCGTTCTGTCTGCCTGCCTGCTCGTTCTGCCTGCCTGTCCGTTCTTCCTGCCTACCAGCCCGCTCTGCCTGCCTGCCTGTCTGTCCGTTCTGCCTGCCTGCCTGTCTGCCTGCCCGTTCTGCCTACTTGCCTGCCTGTCTGTTCTGTTGCCTGCCTGCCCGTTCTGCCTAGGCGCCTTCCCGTTCTGCCTGACTTGCCGTTCTGCTTGCCCGTTCTGCCTGCCTGCACATTATGTCTGCCTGGCATGCGTGACCGTTCTGCCTGCCCGGTCTGCCTTGACTTCCCGTTCTGCCTTGCCTGCCCTACCCTGTCTACCTGCCTATAACCGTAAACTACTACTGTAGGTAAGTAAGTATGTAGATGGGTAGGTCCAGAAAACTGTACACTCCATGTTTTCCAGTTTTGTAGTGTATTCCTTGCTTCCAAAGGATAACCCTTTCTAGAACATATTTAGATCCTCTAAGCGGTTTACTAGTACTCTTGTGTGGTCGGTTTCAGCCTTGCGTGGAAACATCATGAAGTCAAGCTATTCTTTATACCCCAACGGACAAGGGCCGATGTGGTAGGATAGGGTAGGGAAGGGTAGGATAGGGTAGGGTAGGATAGGGTAGGATAGGGTAGTGTAGGGAAGGGTAGAGGGTAGGGTATTAGGATATTAGGATATGAGGGTAGGGTAGGGTAGGGGTAGGGTACCTACCTACCTACCTACCCACCCGTCAGACCCGCCCGCCCGCCTGCAAGCCCACCCACCCACCCACCAACCCGGCCACCCACCTACCTACCTACCTAAAATCTACCTACCTACCTTGCTACCTACCTAACTTCATACCTACCTACCTGCTTACCTTACTAATTACCTCCCTGCTCACCTACCTTTTAGCCTGTCAACCTGTCTGCCTACCTACTTACCTTCTGAACCTACCTACCTACTTACCTGCCTGCCTACCTTCCCTAAAGACCTGCCTACCAGTCTGCCTGCCTACTTACCTACCTATCTGACTACCTACCTACCTAAAACCGTACACTACTACTGTATGTATGTAAGTATGTAAATAAGTAGGTAGGTAAGTTGGTAGCAGGCAGGCAATCAGTTAGGTAGGTGTCTAGGTAGGTAGGTATGTAGGTAGGAAGGTATGTAGATAGGTAGGTCGCCCAAAAGATTTATAAGCATAGATGGTCCGACTCGCAGCACTTCTACCCGTACAATGCTACTGTATGTATGTAGGTATGTAAGTAAGTAGGTTCGTAGGTAGGTAGAAATCACTATTCATTGGCGTTACATACCCTTACTGCAAGAACTGATATTTACAAATAATAGATCTTCCCCCGAACCATTAGAGATTGGAATGCCCATCCCGATTCGATTATTTCGATAACTGAAGGTGCCGATAAATGTGTAACTAAGTTTACCTCTTTGGTTTTAGCTAGGGCCTAACTTCCCATATTACATGTCCTGGTGTGTGAATGTTATTTGACGTAACAACAGTAACAATTCTGATTCCGATATTTTGCCTTGGCAACTTTAGATCATCCAAGCGGTTTACCAGTACTCGTGTGTGGTCGGTTTCAGATCTGCGTGGAAGCATCATGCAGCCCATCTATTTTTGAAGCCCCAATTGGCGGGGGTCGGTAGGTAGGGCGGGCGGGCAGAGAAGCAAGCATGCAGGGATTATTAGGTAGGTAAATAGGGGGGTAGATGGGAAGGTAGGTATGTAGGTGGTTACCTACCTGGAAAGGCAAGTGGGAGGACACGTAGGTATGTAGGTAGGTTGTGGGGGTTAGTATTTTGGATTGTAGGAAGGTTAGTTGGTAGGTATGGCGGGTGGGTAGGTAGGTAGGTAAGAATGTTGGTAGTTAGGTAGATAGGTAGGTTGAATAGGGTGGATGGGTACCTACCTACCTGAAACCGAACATTACTACTGCAGGCAGGCAGGCAGGCAGGCAGGCAGGCACACACGCACGCACCTATCTACACAAAACACACCGACCCTCCCCTCCCTACCCACCTGTTTGCCTGCCTACCTATCACCTACATACGTACCTAACTACGTACATAACTACCTACCCACCTTCCTATCTACCCAAAACTCACCTACACTCCAACACCTACCTACTTACCTACCTACCTACCTATCCGAAACGTACCTGCCTGTCTGCCTACCAAAGAACCTGTCTGCCTGCCTTCCAACGTACCTGTCTGCATGCCTGCCAACGTACCTGCCTGCCTGCCTACCAACGTATATGCCTGCCACCGTACTGCCTGCCTGCTTACCCGTTCCGCCTGCCTGCCAACCTACCCGTTCTGTCTGCCTGCCTATTGGTTCTGTCTGCCTGCCTACCTACCTATCTGTTTTGCTTGCCTGTCTTCCTACCCGTTCTGCTTACCTGTCTGCCTACCCATTCTGCTTGCCTGCCTGCCTACATGTTCTACCTGCCTACCTGTTCTATTTGCCTACCCGTTCTGCCTGCCTGCCGGCCTGCCTAGCCGTTCTGCCTGCCGACATGCACGCCCTGCCTGTCTACATGCCTGCCCGTTCTGCCTGCCAGCCAGTTCTGCCTGTCTGCCTGTCCGTTCTGACTGCCGCCTACCTGCCCGTTCTGTCTGCCTGCCAGCCAATTCTGCCGCCTGCCTGCCCGTTCTGCTTGCCTACATGCCTGTCCGTTCTGTCTGCCTGCCCGCCCGTTCTGCCTGCCTGCCCGCCAGCCCGTTCTGCCTGTTTACCTGTCTGTCCGTTCTGTCTGCATGCATGCCTGCCCGTTCTGCCTGCCCGCCCGTTCTGCCTGTCTGCTTAACTGTCCGTTCAGCCTGCCTGACTGCCTGCCTACCTGCCTGCCCATTCTGCCTTCTGCCTACCTGCCAGCCCGTTCTGTCTGCCGGCATGCCTGCCTGTTCTGCCTGCCTGCTAGCCCGCTCTGCCTGCCTGTCTGCCCTTTCTGCCTGCTTGCCCGTTCTGCTGCCTTCTTGCCCGTTCTGCATGCATGCCTTCCCGTTCTGCATGACTTCCCGTTCTGCTTGTCCGTTCTGCCTGCCTGCCCGTTTAGTCTGCCTGGCCTGCGTGCCCGTTCTGCCTGCCCGGTCTGCATTGCCTTATCGTTTTGTCTTGCCTGCCCTACCCTGTCTGCCTGCCTATAACAGCATAATACTACTGTAGGTAGGTAATTATGTAGGTGGGTAGGTAGGTAGGTAGGTAGGTAGGTAGGTAGGTAGGTAGGTAGGTAGGTAGGTAGGTAGGTAGGTAGGCAGGCAGATAGGTAGGAAGGTACGTAGGTAGGTAGGTAGGTTGGTAGGTAGGTAGGTAGGTCTTTTTTTGTGTATAGGTATGTGTGTGGGAAGGTTGTTAGGTTTGTAGGTAGTTAGGTAGGTAGGTAGGTTGTTATGTAGGTAGTTACTTTTGATTTGAGGTTTAATGACCCCGTAAACACTTTATAGGACAGTTTGGAGACGTTGCATCCAATTTTGTTGGACTGTTACCCGACATTGAGATGAAATGACATCTCAAGCCCTGTCGCCCAAAGGATTTATAAGCATGATTGGTCCGACTTGCAGCACTTTGCCTGGGCAGCCTTAGATCTTCCAAGCGGTTTACCAGTACTCATGTGCGGTCGGTTTCAGCTCTGCGTGGAAGCAACATACAGCCCTTCTATTTCGAGAAGCCCCGATGGGCGTGGACCGTAGATAGGCGGGCGGGCAGACAGGCAGGCATGCAGGGGTTTGTAGGTGGGTAAATAGGGATGTAGATAGGAAGGTAGGTATGTAGGTAGTTATCCACCAAGAAAGGTAGGTAGGTGGACACGTAGGTATGTAGGTAGGTTGTGTGGGTTAATATTTGGGATTGTAGAAAGGTAGGTTGGTAAGAAGGTAGGTATAGCGGTTGGGTTTGTACATAGGTAGGTAGGTAAGAATGTCGGTAGTTAGGTAGATAGGTACAGTAGCCGCAGATAAGATTGACAAGGCAGAGCTATAGTTTGTACCTGCCTTAGGAATATTCCATTGACAAAAAAGTAAACCAAGTCACCCGATTGTGTGAATTCCACTATAACACAAGCATAGCTGCGGCGTATATGACCATTTCGTCCGCTTGTAGAAAGCGTGCGAAAGGCACTCTACCGAATCTTCTGGTGGACTCAGCGACTTTGACACATATTGACAAGACCTGAATAGCTCCGCCAAGTCAATCTTATCTGCGACTACTATAGGTTGAATAGGGTTGGTGGGTACCTACATACCTACCTACCTAAAACCGTACATCACTACTGCAGGCAGGTACATATCTACACAAAACACACCTTCCCTCCCCACCTTACCAACCTGCCTACCTACGACCTACCTAGAAACCTAACTACGTACATAACTATCTACCTATATATCTGTCCAAATCTCACCAACCCTCCCACACCTACCTACCTACCGGTAAGCCCGCCCGCCCAACAGCCAACCAGCCACCAACCCACCAACTCACCCACCCACCTACATACTAACCCAAAACCAACCAACCTTCCTACCCGCCTGTCTTCCAACGTACCTACCCGCCTGCCTACCAACGTACCTGCCTACCAACGTACCTGTCTGCCTGCCTACCAACGTACCTGCCCGCCTACCAACGGATCTGTCTGACTCCGAACTACCTGCCTGCCCTTTCTGCCTGCCTGACTATCTGTTCTGCCTACATGCCTACCGACCAGTTCTGCCTATCTGCCTGCCTACCCGTTCTGCCTGACTGCCATTCTACCCATTCTGCCTGCCTGTCTGCCTGCTTTTCCGTTCTGCCCGCCTGCCTGCCTACCCGTTCTATCTGCCTTCCTACCCATTGTGCCTGCATACCTGCCTCCCTGCCTACCCGTTCTGCCTGGCTGCCTAACCGTTCTGCCTGCCTGCCTACCGGTTCTGCCTGCTTGCCTGCCCGTTCTGCCTACATGCTTGCCTACCTTTTTGCCAGCCTGCCTGCCTGCCTGCCTGGCCTGAATGCCCGTTCTGCCTGCCCGGCCTGTCTTGACTGCGCGTTCTACCTTGCCTGCCCTGTCCTGTCTGCCTGTCTTTAAACATATACTTCTACTGTAGGTAGGTTAGTAAGTAGGTGGGTAGGTAGGTAGGTACCTATCTACACAAAATCCACCTACCCTCCCTGACCTACCTACCCAAATTCCCGCCCGCACGCCTGCCTGCCAGCCCACCCACCAACCAACTAAACCACCCACCTTTCTGCCTTAAATCTACATACCTTCCTACCCAACAACCTACCTTCCTACCCAACTTCCTACCTTCATACCTACCTGCCTGCCTACCTGACTACTAACCCGACCCTGCCTGCCTGCCTGCCAAAGATCCATCTGCCATCCCACACCTACCATCCCACTCCTACATATCTACCTACCTACCTTTGCCGGCCTCGGTAGCTCGGTCGGATGCGCGTCTGACTGGTGATCAGGAGGACGCGGGTTAGATACCTGCCGGGGTCGGCAACATTCTTTCGGGGAGATTGATCATGAAATCATTTCTATGGTCATTCTCTCCCTTCCGCTGATTCAAAAAGGGCAGTTGTCAGTTTATGGCGAAAGAATGTGCACTGTTCTGATTAACCGCTTACGTGTAAGTCTGTCCAGGAAAAGTGTGGCTAGGTAAACTGACAAAACCTGCCTACCTAACCCCACACACACCTACCTACATACATACAAAAAAACGACCTTCCTACCTACCTCCCTTCCTGCCTACCTATCTACCTACCTACCTACCTACCTACCTACCTGCCTATCTACCTACCTACACTACCTAATTACCTACCTACAGTAGAAGTATGCGGTTATAGGCAGGCAGACCGGGTAGGGTAGGCAAGGCAGAACGGGAAGGCAAGGCATGCCGGGCGGGCAGAACGGGCACGCAGGCCAGGCAGACAGAACGGGCAGGCAGGCAGAACGGGCAAGCAGAAGGGGCAGGCAGGCAGAACGGACGGAAGGCAGGCAGAACGGGCAGGCAAGCAGCAGAAGGGACAGGAAGGCAAGCAGGCAGAACGCGCAGGCAGACAGGCAGGCAGAACGGGCAGATAGGCAGGCAGGCAGATCGGGCCGGCAGGCAGACAGGCAGGACGGGCAGGTTAGCAGAAAGAACGGGCTGGCTGGTAGGCAGAAGGCAGAATGGGCAGGCAGGTAGGCAGGCAGTCAGGCAGGCCGAAAGGGCAATTAGACAGGCAGGCCGAACGGCCAGGCAGGCAGAACGGGCAGGCATGCCAAGGCAGAATGGGCAGCCAGGCAGAACGGAAAGGCAGTCAGAACGTGCAGGCAGGCAGTCTGGCAGAATGGGCAGGCAGACAGGCAGAACGGACAGGCATGCAGAACGGGCAGACAGACAGAACGTACGGCAGGCAGAACGGGCAGGCAGTCAGTCTGGCAGAATGGGCAGGCAGGCAGACAGACAGGCAGAACAGGCAGGCAGAACGGGCAGGCAGGCAGGCTGAACGGGCAGGCAGAACGGGCTGGCAGGCAGGCAGAACGGGCGGGCGGGCAGGCAGGCAGTCCGAACGGGCAGGCAGGTAGGCAGGCAAAACAGGCAGGCAGGCAGAACGGTCAGTCAGTCAGGTAGGCAGGCGGCATAATTGGCTAGCAGGCAGA
Organism: Lucinisca nassula; assembly: GCA_963580285.1. Classification (NCBI taxonomy): domain Eukaryota; kingdom Metazoa; phylum Mollusca; class Bivalvia; order Lucinida; family Lucinidae; genus Lucinisca; species Lucinisca nassula. Next base: position 52,511,808 of record OY757020.1, read on the forward strand.
CAGCACGGACAGGTAGGAGGCAGACAGAATGGACAGGCAGGCAGACCAGGCAGACCGGGCAGGCAGACAGACAGAACTGGCTGGCAGGCAGACAGAACGGGCTGGCTGGTAGGCAGAAGGCAGAATGGGCAGGCAGGTAGGCAGGCAGTCAGGCAGGCCGAAAGGGCAATTCTTCAGGAAGGCCGAACGGCCAGGCAGGCAGAACGAGTAGGCATGTCGACAGGCAGAATGGGCAGGCAGGCAGAACGGACAGGCAGTCAGAACGTGCAGGCAGGCAGTCTGGCAGAATGGACAGGCAGACAGGCAGACAGGGAAAACGGGCAGGCTTTCAGAACGGACAGGCAGGCAGATCGGGCAGGCAGTCAGTCTGGCAGAATAGGCAGGCAGAACAGGCAGGCAGGCAGAACGAGCAGGCAGAAGGGGCAGGCAGAACGGGCTGGCAGGTACGCAGAACGGTCGGGCAGGCAGGCAGTCCAAACGGGTAGGCAGAACAGGCAGACAGGCAGAACAGGTAGGCAGAACGGGCAGGCAGGCAGAACGGGTAGGCAGAACAGGCAGAACGGGCAGGCAGGCAGGCAGTCCGAACGGGCGGGCTAGCAGGCAGTCCGAACGGGCAGGCAGGCAGAACAGGCAGGCAGGCAGAACGGTCAGTCAGTCTGGTAGGCAGGCGGCAGAATTGGCTGGCAGGCAGACAGAACAGACAGGATGGCAGACCAGGCAGCCAGAACGGGCAGGCAGGCAGAACGGGCATGCAGGCAGAACGGGCATGCAGGCAGGAAGGCAGAACGGGCAGGCAGGTAGACAGCAGAGCGGGCATGTAGGCAAGCACAACGGGTAGGCAGTCCGGCAGAACGTGTAGGCAGGTAGAGCAGGTAGGCCGGCAGATCAGGTAGGCAGGTGGGCAAGCAGAACGGGTAGGCAGAAAGGCAAGCAGAACGGATAGGCAGACAGGCAAGCTGAACGGGTCGGTAGGCAGGCAGGCAGACAGAACCAATAGGCAGGCAGGCAGAACGGGAAGGCTGGCAGGCAGGCAGAACGGGTAGGCAGGCAGGCAGGCAGGCAGGCAGTACGGGGGCAGACACGTACGTTGGTAGGAAGGCAGGCAGGTACGTTGGTAGGCAGGCAGGCAGGTACGTTGGCAGGCATGCAGACAGGTACGTTGGTAGGCAGGCCGACCGGTAAGTTGGTAGGCAGACAGACAGGTACGTTTCGAATAGGTAGATAGGTAGGTGTGGGAGTGTAGGTGAGTTTGGGGTAGATAGGTAGGTAGTTATGTACGTAGTTAGGTACGTATGTAGGTGGTAGGTAGGCAGGCAGGTAGGTATGGAGGGGAGGGTCGATGTGTTTTGTGTAGATAGGTGCGTGTGTGCGTGCCTGTCTGCCTGCAGTAGTAATGTACGGTTTCAGGTAGGTAGGTAGGTACCCACCCACCCTATTCAACCTACCTATCTACCTAACTACCGACATTCTTACCTACCTACCTACCCACCCGCCATACCTGCCAACTTACCTTCCTACAATCCCAAATACTAACCCCCACAACCTACCTACATACCTACGTGCCCACCTACCTTCCTTTCCAGGTAGGTAACTAACTACATACCTACCTTCCTATCTACCTCCCTATTTACCTACCTACTAGCCCCTGCATGCCTGCTTGTCTGCCCGCCCACCCTACCTACCGCCCCCCCCCCCATCGGGGCTTGACGAAATAGATGGGATGCATGATGCTTCCAGAGCTGAAATCGACCGCACACGAGTACTGGTAAACCGCTTAGACGATCTAAATATGTTCTGTAAAGGGTTATCCTTTGACAGCAAGGAATGCACTACAAAACTGGAAAATATGGTTTTCTGGGCCAGACTAACTAGTTTCGGGCAATTATGCCTCATCAGTGGCGCTCAAATATTTTCAGTTAACCGCTTGGAAGATCTAAGGCTGCCAAGGCAAAGTATCAGAATCAAAATTGTTACTGGTGACACGTCAAAGGCATTCATACACCAGGACCTGTGATATGGGAAGTTAGTCCCTAGCTCTAACCAAAGAGTTAAACCAAGTTACACAGTCATCAGCACCTTCAGCTGTCGAAATAATCGAATCGGGATGAGCATTCCAATTTCTAGGTTCGGGGGAAGAACGATTCTTTATAAATCTCAGTTCTTGCAGTAAGGGTCTGGAACGCCAATGAATGGTGATTTCTACCTACCTACCTACCTACCTACCTACCTACCTACCTACATACCTACATGCATACAGAAGTAGTTTACGGGTAGAAGTGCTGCGAGTCGGACCATCTATGCTTATAAATCGTTTGGGCACAGGGCTTGAGATATCATTTCATCTCATTGTCGGGTAAAAGTCCCACAAAATTGGAAGCAACGTGTCCAAAATATTATATAAAGTGTTGACGGAGTCGTTAAACCTCAAATCAAGCCTACCTGCCTACCTACCTACCTGCCTGCCTGCATGCCTAACCACATACATACCTACAAACATACAGTAGTAGTGTACGGTTTTAGGTAGGTAGGTAGTCAGGTAGGTAAGTAGGCAGGCAGACAGGTAGGCAGGTAGGTAGATAGGTGGGTAGGTAGGTCTTTAGGGAAGGTAGGCAGGCTTGTAAATAGGTAGGTAGGTTCAGAAGGTATTAGGTAGGCAGGCAGGTAGACATGCTAATTGGTCGGTGGGCAGGGAGGTAATTAGAAAGGTAGGCAGGTAGGTAGGTATGAAGTTAGGTACGTAGCAAGGTCAATTTTAGGTAGGTAGGTGGGTGGCCGGGTTGCTGGTTTGGCTTGCAGGCAGGCGGGCGGTCGGACGGGCCTGACGGGTGGGTAGGCAGGTAGGTGGGTTTTGTGTACCCTACCCTACCCTGTACCCTACCCTACCCTACCCTACCTGCCTTTCCAGGTAGGTAACTACCTACATACCTACCATGCCCTGTCCTGCCCTGCCTACATACATACATCGGCCCTTGCCCGTTGGGGCATGAAGAAATAGATTGGCTGCATGATGCTTCCACGCAGAGCTGAAACCGACCGCACAAGAGTACTGGTAAACCGCTTAGAGGATCTAAATATGTTCTGTAAAGGGTTATCCTTTGACAGAAAGGAATGCACTACAAAACTAGAAAGTACGGTTTTCTGGCCCAGACTAACTAGTTTCGGCCAATTATGCCTCATCAGTGGCGCTCAAATATGTTCAAAAATTTCACAATGGAATCAATGATCCCAAAGGACAAGAAAATATAAACTACACTATGGTGTAGGGCAGGAAGACTTTTTACGGTCGCCACACATTCCCAGACACCAGCTGTAGTGACGTTAAATATGTTCTAGAAAAGGTTATCCTTTGGAAGCAAGAAATACACTACAAAACTGGGAAAACATGGAGCGTACAGGTTTTCTGGGCCAGACTAGCTAGTTTCGGTCAATTAGACCTCATCAGTGACCCTCGAATATTTTCAAAATTTCACAATGGAATCAATGATCCCAAAGGACAAGAAAATATTAATTACACTATGGTGGAGGGAAGGGAGACTTTTACGGCCGCCACACATTCCCAGACACCAGCTGTAGTGACGTTATATATGTTATATAAAGGGGTATCCTTTGGAAAAAAGGAATACACTACAACACTGGAAAACATGGCGTGTACAGGTTTTCTGGGCCAGACTAGCTAGTTCCGGTCAATTAGGCCTCATCAGTGGCACTCAAATATTTTCAAAATTTCACAATGGAATCAATGATCCCAAAGGACAAGAAAATATAAACTACACTATGGTGTACGGCAAGGAGACTTTTACGGCCGCCAAACATTCCCAGACACCAGCTGTAGTGACGTTAAATATATTCTAGAAAGGAAGCAAGGAATGAAAACGTGGAATATACAGGTTTTCTGGGCCAGACTAGCTAGTTTAGGTCAATTATGCCTCATCAATGACCCTCAAATATTTTCAAAAGTATCACAATGGAATCAATGATCACAAAGGACAAGAAAATATAAACTACATTATGGTGAAGAGCAGGGAGACATTTTACCACCTCCACCCATTCCCAGATACCAACTGTAGTGACGTTATATATGTTATAGAAAGGGTTGTCCTTTGGAAGCAATGAATACACTATAAAACTGGAAAACATGGGGTGTACAGGTTTTCTGGGCCAAACTAGCTAGTTTCGGTCAATTAGGCCTCATCAGTGACCCTCATAAATTTTCAAAATTTCACAATGGAATCAATGATCCCCAAGGACAAGAAAATATAAACTACACTATGGTAAGCCTGCCCACGCAAAGGGGTGCGAGTCGGACCGTCCATGCCTATCAACCCTGTTGGTTTCTTTGGGGGATAAGGATTGAGAAGTAAGCAGATAGACATTAGAAGTTAGAATGTTAGAAATGTCTTGTGCTAACAGGTATACTCAGCACAAGTAATAGAGCCACGTCCATCGGGGCTTGGAGAATAGATCGGGCTCCATGGTGCTTCCACGAAGAGCTGATACCGACCGCACATGAGTACTCATACAGCGTTTACGAGTTGCAAAGTGGTGCGAGTCAGACCGATTATGCATATAAACCCTATTGGTTTCATTGGGCTGCAGGGCTTGAGATGTAATTTCATCTCGATGTCGGGGAAAAATCCACAAAATTGGAAGCAAGGTCTTCAAAATTACGAAAATAGTGATGACGGGGGCGTTAAACCTCAAATCGAACAATCAAGTCTTGGAGCCAGACGTCATTATCCATCTATGGGACTCTTGGTCTTACAACATATAGAGTATCTTTCATGAGTATTCATGCCTTTCATAAAAAGAGTATCTTACAGCCATGTAGCTTACTTCTGCGCATCTGCGAAATCTGCGCACTAGGATAAGATTTAGTCATTCAAGTTCGACGTGAAGACAACAGTAACAGCAGCATTACTGCTACCACTACTAGCATTAGCAGTAACACTTATTCAGTCCTTCAAATAAATCGTTTTTTTTTTTTTTTTGTTTTGTTTTTTTTTTTTTTCATTGCGCGCATCTTTTATGAAATGAGCACCCACTCTATATACCGTGAGATCAAAATACCATTTCACATCGCAATGGTCCGAGTCTGGCTCGGGTCACATGTGAGATGCCAAGTTCTGCAACGGAATGTCAGGTGTTTTGGTCCGGGTACACCGGTGTTTACCCACCTTCTGAATAAACTTTCGGCTCAATATACGTGAAATAATCTTGAAAGGGTCGCTAAACCAAAGCCAAGATGGATAATAACATCTATGTGCAAAGGTATTACTTGTACACGATATCGATTGACAACGTCACGCTATTAAACTTCCCGGCATGCTTATGCATCTAAATGATTTTTTGTGAATGTAAATTGGCGCGTTTTGAAAACTTAACACAAGGTTATGCATCTACATGCTATTTTAGCATATGAATACACTTTTACACACATAAAACATCTGAAGCATTTAAAGCGAAAAGTTCATGCATCTAAAATCATTTTTATCATTTAAAGCTAAAATATAATTGTAATTATATTTTGCATTTAAAACAAGTCTATAGCAGTTAAACAAACATTTGTACCTTTGAAACAAAAATTATTGAACCTAAAACATTTTATACCATTACAAGCTAAAATAAAATTAAAATTAAAGTTTGCAATTAAAACAATTATATAGCAGTTAAAATAAAAAAAAATCACATCTAAAACAAAAAAATATTGCACCTACATAACGATTTTGCATTCAAATACTTCAATATATCATTTAAATGTATTTAATGCATATAAATTTTATTTATTGAATTTTGCAACATATCCCACGCCATACATCAGTCAAAATATTTGTCAATACTCGAAGACACCAAAATTCATGATATGACATAATTACATCCGGTGTTACCATAAATTTTGACCAATGAAATTTGTCCCCACAAATTTGGTAAATTTTTCACTATTTTTGCGCTAAATGATTTTTAGTACTTTTTGAAACAATGTCTTTTTCGTCAGTATGCAGGACGGTTATTTTGTGTTTCAATCTTTTTTTTTTTTTTTTTTTGTTTGGGTTTTACGGCCCTTTCAAGATTATTTCACTCATATCGAGCCGATCGTTAATCAGAGGTGGGCGAAAACCGGAGTACCCGGAGAAAAACCACCTGACCTTCCGTTGCAGAACTTGGCGTCTCACACGTGGCCCGAGCGAGGTCTGTTTCAATCTGGGAATGAGCAAGGGACTCCGATACCTATGGAACCTTTTACGGCTTTTTTCTGTTATGTCTCACAGATCTTGATAAAAATCCATATTAAAACAAACATAAAATAAATTATTTTACTGGCTGGTCATAGATGTATCAAAACAGGGACCAATAGATATATTTTTTAAAAAAAGTTACTGATGGCCATTTCCTTCCAGTTTATATTTAGTTAGGGGAATATACATGTACATCAAGCATGTTTGTCAGCGGGTGAACTATCAAGTGATTCTCTAAACTGGTGACTTGAATCAATCAACATTTAATGAATACATTGTATATTTCAAGAATCATTATCCAAAGTTTCCGGTTTGTGTTGGAGGCTCCCCAAGTAAAATCGACATTATTATATTCTAAACACGTACATGTTACTGGCCACTACAAGGTCTTTGTGAAGTCGCACGACTAAAAATAAATAGTACCCGAGCTTTAATGTAATGTAAAGCCACCCCTGAAACATTCTTCGATCTTCTCTTTTCCCAGAGTTGTGGTAAAACCTGTAAGCGTGCATCTTAAGATGTCACCTGCACTTACTTTCTATTATTTCGTTGGGCAAGCTGCCTTCGATATCCTTGTCCCTCTGTTCACCATTAGCTCTTAATTATTCGGTGTCTCTTGTCACACACTGATTAATCTGGTCTTCATCTCCTTTTTACTACTTCCTTTTACTGATATTTGTCCTATATATAGATTGTTTTGGGGTTAAAGGCACGCCAACCCTTGTTGGTCATTTTGTGTCCTAGGGAGAAAAGCGATAGAAGAGATAGTTGAGCAGATGAAAGTGAGTGACAAAGGAGAAAGCGGAAAAATGGAAAAGCAGAGACAGAAGAAATAACAGTATTCCCCGCTCTACCCTTACCTGCTACAAGAATAGAAGCCTCCGTGGTGCAGTGGTTACGCTACTCGCCTTGTAAACCAGGGATCGCAGGATCGATCCCGGGCTTCTCCAGACTTTCGGATGAGTCTTTAAACCGAGATCCCGTCTCCGTATGACCTTAGCTGTTGGTGGGACGTAAAACTATAACTCACTCACTCACTCACTGCTACAAGAACAGAATGTCTTGTCCAGCTGCAAGCCAATATCAGTTGGGCGCTCTATTGACGCAAGGTACACGTCACCTTTGCCTCGCCCAACCACCCCAATTGTCCATACAGATTGGTCAAAAAGGCCTTCTATGACAACCCACCAGGAGTTATCACGATTTGAAAAAGAGTGTAGGCAATGATCAGAAATCCAACAAAATATCTCGCATCTCCCATTCAAAACACCAAAATGAAAACGTCACGAATGGAAATCCAGAAGGACAGTTATAAACGGCTTTCCAAAATAAAAAGGCATTAGCAATACATATATCTTAAGGACTAACTATGAAAATAATAGGACACAAAAACACCGCCTTGGAACGGGCTCAGTAAGACGTTTTACGGGGGTGGGGTGGCCATTTTAATTGATTTTAGGTGGCCACAATACGCGCCCTTGATTATCTTGGTTAAAACCGATGTTGTTCATTCTGCATGATGGAGTTCTAGCTCATTAGTGCAACATCTCCGAGAACAGAAAATCAAACGAATAAAGAGATGAAACAACGATGAGGACTCGAAATAGCTAGAATGCTGCAGCAAAGGAAACCAAGCAGTTAGGCTCCTGTTAACCCTACCAGAGACACAGCTTCAGACACCTTCTATCAGGCGCTCTGGCGGAAATGCGTTCCTACACACGTAAGGTACTAGGTGGGCGGGTTAATTTACTTTAGGTTGAAACCTAATATGTCAGATATATTTAACAGTGAACAGGGACGATGTTTGGCAAAATAAATGTTACGATTCCTAAGTAAATGAAGCTTCTTCTCTTTACCTTAGACAAGAAGGGTGGGAACATCGGGTTCAACACAGACTCGACTGACCTTTTCTGCATTTTCATGTAACTTGGTGACCTCTGTAACAGAACCAGTACACGCGAGTCTCTGCTCGTGATCTATAGTTCAGTATATACTTAAATGTTAGTACTTCGCGTTGTGTTTTCCTGAATAAAAGACTAAGTCTTTCTACAATAATTTTCTAGTATTTATTGACAACCATATCTACAGTTAGTATCCAGAGCTAAGACCGCAGCTCTGAATCCCAAATATAATCCACGAAGTGGACTCTTTGAAATCATAAATCAAAAGCCAACAAACATGATCAGAGGCGCAGTATTTATACAGAACAGTGAAATGTCACCAGACATCTGCGTACCTAACAAATACCAAAGTCTGATGTAACTGCACTTTTCTAATGTCAAATATGTAAGTAAACAAGTTAACATTTGATAATATCGCTTTCTCATGCATTCCTAGAATGTCAAATGGTCTGCACACCCAAAACACCATATGGCTAATTGACATAATAATAAATAAATGCTTCTACGCGGTAAACAAATTCCTCAATTTTTGACATGATTGCTAAATAGTCTGTTATTTAACTTCACTGGAAATGTCAATTGCACTAATTGCACATAGTTATGTAACCACTCTGATAATAAGCCAAAATTATGTTATTCTAAATTTTATGTTTTGAATTACTGCCAAGCTACATGTAAGGTCCAAACTAAAGTACTTTCCTGCATTTTATACAAAGTTATAGAAATGCTATTTCAGAGTATTGAAAAGAAACTGTTATATCAGGCTTTATTTACAGCCTAACCAAAACTATTTGATCATACCAAGTTGCTAAACTTACGGCCTATTCAATAGCTTTTAGGTCATACTGTTCCTGTATAAACTTGACTATGTTACACACCTCCCTTTCTTAAAGTGAATCAATTAACCCTTTAATTGATTTACTCAATCAATAAACCTGCACCTTCTGATCATGTTCCTCTGAACAAATAATCATACATGTAATTCAATTTTCCCCTCAACATATTATCATACATGTAATTTCATAATGTCAAAATTTCAAAATGTCAACACATTATAAACATGCACATCATTAAACATGCACATCATTAATAAATAAGTTCATTATTACACAGTGACCAGGATTTCATTACTTCAATAACTTGTGACCAGGATACTTCCTAATTAAAATGTGATCAGGATCTAATGCCTTAATTAAAATGTGACCAGGATTATTACATAACCAGGATTATATATTGTCTTAAATTCAAAGATAACAAGGATAATGACTAGGATTTGAACAAGTTCATAAGGTCACTATAATGTTCTGTCACTAAAACTATGTTAATGTCACTCGATTGTCTCGTTCGTTCTCCCCCATCTTTACGTCGTCGTTGTAGGTGGGTTAAAGTTAAACTTCAGATCTACAACCTGAGGTGGCTGCGGAATTCCAAGCTCTGGTACTCTATTCCTGGCATTAATTTTTATAGAGTTTGTCTTCTTCCCCCGACGGTGTATGGTAACTATTCCTAATCAAATATGTTGGATATGAGTTTCCAACGGGACGACTCTCATATCCTCCTCTCATCGCATTAACATCATCTGGCTGAAATTAAGAAAAAATATCACTGTAGGTAATAATCTTCACCTAATCAAAACCTTCAGGGTTTTACCTAGGACTTTATATACGAAAGTCTTCTTACGTCTTCTTCGTCCATGCATGATCTTTAGGATCATACAAGGCACACTTATAATTAGCTAAACAGTTCAATAAATGAATATATACATAATGGATTGTTCTGTTTTACTTTAACAGTTCACTATTTTCATCATATTCATCTGTATAACATCTGTATACAACTGTGCACACATATATATTCTATAGATCTATCGTACAGAAGCAAAGCTTCAATTCTGCGTCCACGCCATCGTGGCATCCGTCCGCCTGAAGGAATCCTTTTGACCTTCAGTAGTGTTAATGACACTCCTTTCGTTCGTAATGGCGGATAATTCTACGTCTTCACCACTTGTTGGTGACCGTTTTACATTTACCCTCTCATGGTCATGCACATTAGTCAATCCTTTACCAATTATCTTGGTCAAACAACATTTGCGTTTTCTTAAACACAGCCAGATAATTGCAATTAATAATAAAATGAATGCAGCATTGCCTACTATAACAAATGTCCCATCGATATTATTCTGTTTATCATCAATATTCACTTTCTTATATACCCTCGCTTCATGAAAGAAACTTTGTAAAGGAATCTCCCGTAAACCCGACAAATGAGATGTCAACTTAATTCCCTTAAGTTCCCCCATTGAGTCTTGGAATCATTCCAGATGGTAAAGTGTGAAATATTACGCAGTTTCACAAGTGCTTGTAATGGGTCTGACCTTTCAAAGTAACTACGCTTGCCAAAATATTCAGGCGATTGCAAATATTTATTGGATGCTTTACATGTGTTACTAAGCTTAATAATGCCAAATGGTGGTGTAAGTTTAATGTCACCATTCCTAATTTCATGTGACTGACAATTTAATGTAAATGTCAAAGCTTTATCAGTGACAATTATCCAAATACCATGTTGTAAATACCTAGTTACTGGTAATTTCTCATCTAAAACAATTACTTGTTTACAAAACCTTTTAATGTCATGTGGGTTTTGCATGAACAACGCAATTACACAGAATTTATTAACGTTGCTCTGATAGAACGCTGTTTCTGGATTACAAAATTGAAAATGGTAGCTATTGCACATTTGGAAAATATTTTCATCCAAGAGCGAAAATTTTGTTCTGTCTTTGGAAACCATCAACATTTCAGTTTCAAGTCTGTATTTTACTAAAACATCAGTTTGGTTACCGGAAATAACTGGTAATGGTTAGTTATATATTTGATACACTTCATATTCCTCTCGTGTATTTATCAATGGAATCTTAAGAACAATTCTAATTTCATTATACTCTAAATATGTTATACATGTCAAAGTTTTATAGAAGTACCATATATCCTCTCGAGGATTTTTCGGTAGTTCAAAATTATTGGGCAATTTTGATTCTACTTCAATCAAAAGTTCTTTAAGATCGTTTGGTGAAATAGTGCTTGTCGATAAATGATTCATCGATAACATATTCAGTTCAGATTTCAAATTTTCTAGATAAAATATTGCATCTTGCGTAATGAGTCTGATTTCATCAAATATCATTTGAAATTGAAGATACGTGTGAATAAATTGTTCTAACATTAAAAACTTCTGTTCAAAAACTTTATCTACCTTAAAAATCTTTCTGTTAAGTCTTTGAATGACTCTTTATTGATCTTTTGTGTTCAATTACTTGTATCCTTGTTAAATTTAATACTGACAAACTAACCTGTACATCATGTATAATCTGTTCTTGATTACTTGTCAATGCTTTGATATTTCTATTTATGTTCTCAAGGTCATGTTCGGAAACAGTGCCAAATAATGTACTAATTAATTGACCTATTATGGGTATTAGTGATCTTTTATATTTACGACCTTGTTCTGCAAGTATATTGTATTCATCAAAGTTATTATATACGGAATCATACGTATCAGACAATAAATGTCTTTCAATGGGTAAACTTTCGAATGTTTCCACATACCCAGTAAGATTGAACCTTTTATAATAATCTGTTGTTGTTCTTACAATTCCGTCCGTACGTACGTTTTCATCATGAATTTTAGTTATTAAATTCTCGAACGGCCTTAAATCATGGACAAATGTTACAAACCAGTGTGCATAATTTATGAAGACTTAATTTGTCTTCTGAAACACTACGTTTTCGGATGTTAAGAGCCCAAAAACTTCTTCAAAGACTAAATGACAATGACCACAATATAAATGTAATATACATCACATTCATCTGAAATGAAATAAAAACTATTACTACTGTATGTAGTACGAGATATCAATTATACATTATTTACCTCCTACATCAACATTAATGAATGAATAAACAGAGGTCATTTTACAACATAATAGAAATTAACCTCAATAGTTGCTTCACATCTCCCTTATTGCGAGACTTCTCTTGTCTCTTTTTCACTGGCTTCACTAACTCACAAGCTTCAATTTGCGATAGTGCCAGACATGAACGGACCTCGTTCACCTCCATGTCACTACCCAAATCATGGTTTTGAACTAAAGGCAAAGAACAGGAGTCATTAGAGTGTAACTCTTCATCACATTCCATATCTTTGACTTCGGTTTCATCATTTTGATTCTGTCTCCTTTCCCTGTGATTTAATTGTTTCCTTAATTTCATTAAAGGTAATGTCATCTTCATTTTCAGAAGTTTTTCTTTCTTGCCTATACCTTTTAACTAACTTAGCTAATGGAATATCATTTTCTGAATCAGAATCAGACGAAGTTTCTGACTCATGGGCTTGAGGTGGTATTACATAAACAGCATCCCTTAATTTTCTGTCATTTTCATCTTTGGAAATTTTCCAATCATCTACATTTGCTAACATTAAATCTCCAGCATAAACTCTACTTAACGAACCATCTAATTGATTTTTAATAACATAAGAGACTGGACCTGTCTTTTGAACTATCCTATAATAAGGTTTCCATTTTTGACCTAATTTTCCTTTTCTTTGTTTATTTACATAGTACACTGGATCCCCTACTTTAAAATCAACTGCTTTAGCATTTTTATCGGCATATTTTGCTTGTCTTTTCTTAGCTTTCCTAAGATGATTTCTCACATGTGTGAAATTCTTTATGCTGTTCTTGCAAAGCAATCTGATGATAATCCTCACCTACATATTTTCTCCTAGGTTTTAAGATATTGTCTATGGGTAAAACTACATCCCTGTTATACAATAAATAGAATGGCGAAAACCTAGACGATTCACTCACATTGAATCTGATTGCAGCCAAGCTTTGATTTAGATGTAAATACCAACTTTGTTGATTATCTGATACTGCTTTTGCCAAAATATCATGCAAAGTTCTACGAAATCTTTCAACTTTAGCATGCTCTGAGGATGAAAGACGCTTGTCAAAACATTGTCAACTTTAAGTTTTTGTAAGGTTTCACGAACCATTTGATTCACATTACCAGTTCCATTGTCTGAAACAATCTGTAAAGGACAATCGAACCGTGGAAAGATATGTTGAATGATCAAATCAGTCACAGCTTCAGCAGTTTTATCAGCAACTGGAAAAGCTTCTGGCCAACCACTGTACCAATCTACAAATGCAATAATATATTTGTTCCCCGATAACGTTGTTGGATACGGACCAGAAAGATCGAGACTAAGTTTTGCCATAGGATATGGTGGAATATCTGTCTCTTGTAATGGGTGTTTTATTTTCTGCATTGACCTAGTTTTACAAGTCATACAATCCGAAATATACTTATGAAGTTCTTTGAACAAGTTTGGCCAATAGTATTTCTGACGTATGGAGTCAAAAGTTTTCTGAACACCCATATGTCCATTTTCACCATGATATTGAGTTATCACAAAAGATCTGAGATGTTTTGAAATGAACAATCTTAAACATGGATCATCATTCACATTTGACAAAAAATATACCAAGCCATTTACTACGAGATGTTTCTGAACATCCTTACTCTCTTCACCATTCAAAATCATTGACCTAATTTCTGAAATGTCATCATCTCTAGTTTGTTCGATCTTCATATCGAAACCTCCCTTTGTAAAGTCTGAGCAATCACATTTCTCAAACGACTCTTCGTTTGGCAAATCACAACTACCAAATGTTTTTGGGTCAAACTGACTGGAGTCAAGAACATTAACTTGAAATAAGTTATCATTGACATCAAGAGTTCTCTCCTCTTCTACTTCTTCACATACTTGACTATCTAAAGTTTTACGTACATTGTCTGGATGTCTTGAAAGTAAATCTGCACATGTGTTTGTAGTACCAGCAACGTATTCAATACCACAATTGTACCCTGACATACTCAATGCCCAAAGTAGAAGTAAAACAAAGATCAGGAATTGATACAATTAACTTACTCCACCCATAAAAGACACCAAAGGGAAAGAAATACAAACATTAAGCGACCAGACCATAATGTAAACCCAAACAAAGGAAGGCCATAAGGACAGTTACTTTCCCACAAAATGGCCATATGGCCATCCAAAACCAAAAGACACAAGTGATACACACAGTAAGTAACAAACAACAACATAAATAAATCGCCACAGAAGAGCCGCCTTGGAACGGTCAGTGGAAAATTTCCACTGGGGGGCTTAAATCGATTTTACGTGGCCACAATCCTCGCCCTTACTTCCGTCGCGATTTAGACAAATAATTTGTTCAGTCCGCATGAAGGCCTCCTAACTCATCAGTGCAACATCTCCGTGAACACAAAAATCAAAGAACCACAGAGGTGAGACAACGGTGAGGACTCGACAGCAAGAAACCACTGAAATGCTGGAGCAAAAGAAAACCAACAGTTAGACTCCGATGAGCCCGACCAGAGACAGAGCATCAGGCACCAACCAACATTACCTTGAATTAGATCTCTCTAATTCTCAATAAGCCTTTACGTTGGAGCCGTCATAGAATCTGAGGCCTGACCCACCGGCTTGCAATTAAAGAGGGAAGCAAAGTTGCCAACCGTGATTGGGTTAACTACCATGCATGCAGTCTGTCGTATAATATCCATGTTGTACCCAATCTTTTTATATCGAAGAATGATTTTACGAAATTGGGTGCTGAAGTCATTGCGGTTATATATTTTTCTGAATTTATATGCTAAGTCACCATAAAATTCGGGTTCCGATAGACCTTGTTGCAGAAGAGATTTAAGTCCAATATTGAATTTTGAAATTAAATCAGAATGGCGTCTATAAAATTTTGAAAAGGCTTTGCGTAGTTTATGGTACCGATAACCCTGATTAAGGAGTTTAGCCGTTAATAATTTATTACGAGTGTTGAAGTCAGTTACATGACTACACACTCTAGCAAATCGAATTAATTGCGAAATATAAACGCCATAGGATGGCGCACGAGGAACATCACCATCCAAAAAAGGAAAATTTACAATCTCAAAATCAAAGTCATCGCGTTTATCATAAATTTTGCACGAAACAAATCCATCTACAATAGACAGATGTAAATCCAAAAACGGGGCCTCGGTATCAGAAGAATTTGCTTTATTTAACTGAAGTTCAAGGGGGAAAAGTTGAATTTTCTTATTCTGCATTGGTGATTCAAGAAGATATTTCAAAGGTTTATGGTCTGTTTTAAAATAAACTGAGCATAATGTAAATAGTAATCTACCTTCTGAAATGCAAAATGTATTGCGAAAGCTTCTTTTTCAACCACTGACCATTTACATTGAGACCTACTAAGTTTATGAGACAAATAATATATTGGTTTCTCATCACCATCACATTCTTGTGTGAGACATGCACCAATACAAGTGTCACTAGCATCTGCATATAAAACATATGGTTTATTTGAATCTGGATAAACCAAAAGTGGAACGGCTGTTAAACTATCTTTCAAAAACTCGAAAGATTTTTGATGTGTGTCCGACCATTTAAAATGAGCATACTTCCTCGTTAAAGCGATAATAGGTTCAGCTATCTGAGAGAAGTTTGGAATAAATCTTCTGTAATAAGAACACATGCCTATGAACGATCTAACTTCCTTAACACAAGTTGGTTTTTGTAAAGATCTAATTGCATCAACCTTCTTTTCATCAGGTTTGACTCCTTGTTCATTTATGACAAAACCAAGATAATTAGTTTCCAACTTAAGAAAACCACATTTCTTAAGTTTCAGTCTCAAGTTATGCTGACGTAGCCTATCAAAGATAAGACTAAGGTGTCTTAAATGTTTCCAAGGTAGAACTCAATACCAAGATATCATATAGATATGCTGTAGAGAATTCATTATAACCCTCTAATACAACTGACATTAGTTCTTGAAATACCGCAGGTGCATTTGAAAGACCAAACGGCATCACATTGAATTCAAACAACCCTTTATGACATGCAAAAGCTGTCTTTTCTTTGTCCTTTTCATCCATGGCTGCTTGCCAATAACCACTTTTTAAATCTAAAGATGTAATGTATTTTGCTTTACCAAGTAAGGCCAGAATATCGTGTATCAAAGGCAAAGGAAAATAATTCTTCTTTGTAATTTGATTCAATCTTCTAAAATCTACTATGAATCTTTTAGAACCATCTTTCTTATCTACTATTACAACGGGAAATGACCAAGGTGACCTAGACCTTTTTATAACTTCAGCATCTAGCATCTCATTGATTGCTTTATCAATGACTTCCTTATTTTTAATCGGTGTCCTTTAAGGTTTCATTTTAATAGGTTCATTATTCCCTACATCTATTTGCATTTTCACTGTCTCTGTTTTACCTAGTTCAGAATCTTTATTTGCAAATAAGTCTTGATTTTTAAGAATTAGTTTCTCTATTTTTGTTCTATATTTTTCAGGTACATTTAAATCTTGTAAGTCCAATTTATTTTCATGTTTTGTATTTTTAATCTGAATTTACCTGTGTAACATTACTTTCAGTTCTTGAAATATTTGCTTATAAACCATGCCTATAAATTTTGATAAACTTATTTGTATTATTTACAACTAAGATAGGCAAAGATCTATCTTTCTTCATTGTTGAAACAGTGTTAACTATCTGTAACCCTGGTTGATTAACTATAAAACCTTTATCAATTTGTGAAACTTCATAATCTCCCCCTATCGGTAAATCTGGATTTTCTCTAACCTTACCGTAACATATTACAGCTGTTTGAGGTTTAATTAAGGTAGTCTTTTTCATTCTAACTGTAGAAGCTATGTGTATGTCTTCTTCTAAACTAACATAGTGTTTTCCATTTATTCGGAGACATTGCAAATCAAAATAAATTCTAACATTGTTTTGTTTTAGCCAGTCCAAACCAAGTATCAGGTTCCTATTCAAATCTCTAATCACATAGAAATCTTGAGACATCTCGGTACCACCGATACAAAATCGCAGAGTAACACAACCGTCACACTTAAGTTAAGTACTATTAGCAGATTGTAAACAAACCTTGTTATGAATTAACTTTGGTCTGTTCTTAAGCTGATCATAAATACGACGGTGCATCAAAGAGCACTCCGCTCCTGTGTCTACAAGAGTTCTAAACCTTTGTTTGTCAATTTTAACCAAACATGAATTTGGACTGCCCGAAACACTTATCCTAAATGTTTGTTGAGGTGAATTTCCTGTCTGTTGTCATTAAAACCCTTTGCATCGACCTCCCTATGCAAAGAGCGTCCTAGTTTCCCGGCTGATTTGGATGTTGTGTTCTGGGTCTACCATGACCCATTGGTGGCTTAGATTGTTGTTCTTTTCTCTAACAATCCCTACTTATGTGCCCCAATTTTCCACAATTCCAACACTTTACTTGCCTTCCTGACTCTGCAGAGTTAACATTTCTTTGTTGATTCCTATTTTGATATTTATACTGATTTTGATACCTATAACGTTGACCTCGTGAGTGGTCTACGTCCATGGGTGTTTCTTTTCTTGATGAGTAGCTATGTGACATTTGTACTCGTGTCCTTAAGTTTTGTTCATTTGTTGTGATTGCAATCGCTCCTTGCAATGTATCTGGTTGTTCTCTTAAAATTTTCATTTTTAAGTTATCTTGAATAAGCCCATCTACGAAAATGTCAATTAACTGATGCTCAACAGCATCACCTCCTTGGTTTTGATATGCCTCTTCAGCGAGAGACAAAATTCTTTCGGCAAAAACTTTTATGTTTTCACCCGGCTTTTGTTTCGAAGTTCGTAACAACGATAGAGCCATTTGTCTATCAGTTACATCCTAAAATCGCACGGCTAACTGTTCTTTTAACTGTTACCATGTGTTGTGTGGATTTGCAGTTATGTACCGCTGGATAAATCCACTAACAGCACCCCCGAAGACTGATATGCCACCAGCTTCCTTCTTGCATCCGGTATGTCCGCAAGAATGGCATATTTCTCAATGGACTTAATCCATTCTCTATAATTTTTAGTGTTGCAATCAAATTTGACTACTGTAGTTGCTGGCCCTTGTGTAGTTAGAGCTTGCAAACAATTAGCTAACTCTAACGTTAATTTTTGAAAAGCCTGTGCGACAGGGTCTACCTGAGCTTGAGCCTGACCTTGTCCTTGTTGTGCTTGTGCCATTTTTTTTTTAATTTTCCCCTAAAGTTTGAGCTTAATAATAATTTAGTTTAACATCTGGCTATGTCTTAACAATTGGTAATTTCATGACCAATACACATGCCACAACAAAAGGTAAATAAAACAGCACCTACCTGGTTTTGACTGTTTCTGTTATCCGCCATTTTCTGTTCTGTCCAAGGTTCCTTTTTTCTTAAAGAATCCTGCGAACGGCATCAAAGAAGCTCACGTGTAACAGAACCAGTACACGCGAGTCTCTGCTCGTGATCTATAGTTCAGTATATACTTAAATGTTAGTACTTCGCGTTGTGTTTTCCTGAATAAAAGACTAAGTCTTTCTACAATAATTTTCTAGTATTTATTGACAACCATATCTACAGTTAGTATCCAGAGCTAAAACCGCAGCTCTGAATCCCAAATATAATCCAGGAAGTGGACTCTTTGAAATCGTAAATCAAAAGCCAACAAACATGATCAGAGGCGCAGTATTTATACAGAACAGTAAAATGTCACCAGACATCGGCGTACCTAACAAATACCAAAGTCTGATGTAACTGCACTTTTCTAATGTCAAATATGTAAGTAAACAAGTTAACATTTGATAATATCGCTTTCTCATGCATTCCTAGAATGTCAAATGGTCTGCACACCCAAAACACCATATGGCTAATTGACATAATAATAAATAAATGCTTCTACGTGGTAAACAAATTCCTCAATGATTGACATGATTGCTAAATAGTCTGTTATATAACTTCACTGAAAATGTTAATTGCACTAATTGCACATAGTTATGTAACCATTCTGATAATAAGCCAAAATTATGTTATTCTAACCTTATGTTTTGAATTACTGCCAAGCTACATGTAAGGTCCAAACTAAAGTATTTTCCTGCATTTTATACAAAGTTATAGAAATGCTATTTCAGAGTATTGAAAAGAAACTTTTATATCAGGCTTTGTTTACTGCCTAACCAAAACTATTTGATCATACCAAGTTGCTAAACTTACGGTCCGTTCAATAGCTTTTAGGTCATACTGTTCCTGTTTAAACATGGCTATGTTACACCTCCGTTTCCGCATGTTTGGCAAACGATCGACCAAAACTAGAGTCATTCAGTCAGCAAATAAGGTGGAGTATATCAAATCCGCAGCTGGAGAATTAGATGCTGATATTTAAATTAAGTATAGTTTCTTTTTCTGCAGCGATTTAATGGCAAAAACCAAAACAACAAACCTCTAAAACACTTAAGTAAAGTCGTTTCACCAAAATCTATAAAGTGTTTCTTTTTTGTTTGCAGTGAAATTTCGCAGACCTTCAGTCAAAAGGAGGCTGTATTATTCAGAGGCGTAAACTTATTAAAATACGTCTTCCCTTCAATTATGAAATACTGGAAAACTGTGGCTGCTATATCATGACAGTGCCAATTAAATGTGGTTTTCGCTTGCTATCAAGCTTAAGCGGCTTTCAATAAATGCCCTGAACACAAAATTATGAACAATTAAGCGGCCAATGGGAAACTACGCTCACCGGAGCTCAAGTGGGCATAAATCGCCCTCCCCCCATTTTTTGTGGTTGTTGCCGTCGCATACAGAATGGTTAGCTTTAAACAGTTTTAGCAGGGCTAGAGTCAAAAATGATGCATACCGAGGTCTTGTATTTCTTGAGATGCAGAATTTAAAATCACTTTTAGCCTTATATTGGTGTGACGATCACACAGATCCCTCTAACAAACTTCGATTCCTCGACCACACTGATGCAGTATAATATGTAATATGGTATCAGTTAGCCCAGTAGTTTTTGAAAAATTAAGAAATATTTAATCTTATTGTCCCAGGATTATTAGGCTGATTGCAAATATCAACTATGATGCCATAAGCTGCAACAGAAACAGAAAGTCCTGTCTTTTTCATACAAAATCCTAAATGACCGAATGTGACCTTTACGTAAGAAAAGTCAACGAAATGTTATCATTTGAACAAATTTGATAGGGCCCAGGTCCCCAATATTGTATACCAAGTTTCAAGGTCATCGGTCGATTGGTTCCTGAGAAGGCGAATTTCAAAGGTTTTTACCATATATGGGCATGATGGACATTTTGGTCATGTGATCCAGACATTCTGAGTTTGTTCTTTCCACCCCATGGCAGCTTCACATATAATTTGGTTCCAATTGGCCTCGTAGTTTCAGAGGAGATGTCGTTTGGAATTGTTTGGATGCTTAAATGAGAAAAGAGGATAGGAATATTTATTTTCCCTTTTTATGCCTTTTGCCCCACATTTTTGATTTTCTAACTCGATTTTCAAGATGCTGAGAGACATCTAAATAATTTATTATCATAGTTAAATGTGAGAAAGTAAGGTGCATTAAACTCCTTAAATACGGGTGCTACGAATTTCAAATCCCCGACTTAATGGACCGAAAGCCGTGCTCAAACAGCAAAAACATGTTCGCGTGCTGTTTGAACATGGATTTTGAGCTTTTGATATCACAAGACTGGCCTTTTTTTGTCTACGTTACGTTGAGCGACGTAACGTTATCGCCCTGAACACAGCGTTCTATGATGACGTCAGATGGTTACTGCATAACAACGTCATCTGCACTGGCCGCCATGTTGGTTCGCCGGTCGCATCTGAAGAGTTTATATTAAGTTTATATGAAACTTTTGGGCGTTTTCGGCAAAAGGTGCTGTCGAAATCGTAAGTTATGCAAAAACAACGATCATCCATGGTTATTTCATTGCATTAACATTTGCCGGATCCCTCGGAAGATATCTGAACATTCGGCCTGGCGGTCTCATGTTCATACAGCTTCCTCGGGACCCGGCAAATGTTAATGCATGAAAAAACATGGTTGATCCCTATATTCTAATGCATATGCGTTTGAATTGCGACGTCTGATTTTATAACGTCAAAAATTTACGACTGATGTCGTCATCAGGTGGCGTTCTGCACTGACCTGTCGTATACGGGGATCCAAGGAACTACCAGTTTTCCATACTTAGAAAATATGTACATGTATGATTGTGTGATAAATCATGGTGAATGGTTTATACTTGATTGGTTGTAAAACGTACATCGCTGATCCACGAAGGACAGTTGTCAGTTTCGAGCGAAAGCATGTACACTCAGCCGGCTATCCACTGATGTACATGCATACGCCTTTCCTGGAAAAGTGTGGTAAGGTAATAGGACCGGCTCGGCAATACCACAGTTTTTTGACAGGGCCGTTACACTCCAATCCAAACCTACAAGTAGGAATTTATGCTGATTAGTGTGTTCTCTGCTTCGAGGTGCTTGTCATCACGTGAGCAAGTCCCCGAAATAACCCCCCACCCACCCACCCCACAAAATAGCAAACTTTATATAGAGAAAACTGAGGGTATTGGGGTGTACACTATTTTTCTTATTTTTGATCCAATACAAAGGCTGTGGGTACTCGTTAGAACCGCCTCAATAAGTAACCTATGTTTGCAGTTTAAATCAGAAAAATATCACGGATTTTCTTCGTAAAAGTAGCCGTTCTGGAGATGTGAAGAAATGCACAGGTGTGTTATTGTAATATTTAATACTTATCCTGCTGCATAAACTAATTAAGCCACGCCCATTAATAGAAAACCACCAATCAAATTACTTGCTATAGTGCATTTGTTCAATTCACAAACTACATAAAAATAATGTAATGAGAGGAAGGCTTTTTCAGAAGGCAACTGATCTGGATCAGCACTGTTTATAAGGATAGGAATCGTCGTGTTCAACAGGATAAAGGTTAATCCTCTAATGTCAAGGTTTAGCTACCTGACTTAAAACCCAGAGTCCGTGGGTTCCATTCCGCGCTTTCCCAAACGTTTGAGTGAATCTTTAAACCAAAGTCCGTCTCTATTTGGGCTATTTGGTTAGTGGGACGTAAAACTCAAAATACACACACTATCAACAGCCAAGGAAATAATACAAACGTCGGAGCAAATCAAAGATTCATTAGTGCATTGTTTTGTTTATATTTTGGTTTTACGTTCCGCAACACTATTTAGGTCATTTTGAATACGTTGCATGCTTTCAATGCTGTGCGACTTTTACCCGACATTGAGATGCAATGGCATCGCAAGCCCTACGACCAAACAACCCACAACCCAAAAGCGTTTTTGCCTGGGTATGTTTATACCTAACCGGTTTACGAGTACTCACTATCGGTTGTTCTTAGCTCTGCATGGAAGCACAATTTAGCCGATCTGTTTCTCCAAGCCCCGATGGGTTGAGGCCCACATACAGAATGATGACCTAATAGTGTTGACGGGGACGTAAAATCTCAATTCAAACAAATCATTCTGTAAGAGTCACGTTACGATAAGACACCGCTGTGACATAGTGCACTCTTTCATATCTCCAAAATGACTACTTTTCCGATGAAAATTTGCGATATTTTTCTTATTTATACTCTTAATATAGGTTCTGGGTGCTGGAAGAACCGCGCGGCGGTTTTAACGAGTATCCACAACCTACGTCTAGGAGCAGAAATTAGCAAAATAATAATTACCCTTGTAAACCCCAATTTTCTCTATATAAAGTGGGGTTTAGAGGGGTGTTCAAGTCACGGACTTCTTATCATGATGGATCGAGAGAAATCCCGTCTTTGGCGTAGACGATCAGGTCAAGCACAACGCGACCTTCTTAGCTACATGTACACAGTTTGTTTGTTTGTATTGGAGTTTAAAGGCCCAGTCAACACTATTTAGGTTATTTTGGAGCTTGTCAGTTTACTAATCCACACTTTTCCTTGGCTTTTGCGTAAGCGGTTGACCAGTAAAAAGTACATTCTTTCGACAGAAACTGACAACTGCCCTTCTTGAATCAGCGGAAGGGAGAGAATGACCGGAGAAAAGATTTCATGATCAGTCTCAACGAAAGAATGTTGCAGACTCCGTCAGGTATCGAACCTGCGTCCTCCTGATCACCTGTCAGACGCGCATCCCACTGAGCTATCGAGGCCGGTCCTTAACTACACAGACTAGTAACAGTTATGAAATTATAGATATAGACACTAGAGATATTTTACTCTCCTGACAGTGACACAACGGTGCTGATCCGACTGCGCGGATGCACAGTCTGATCTGCACTTTTGTTACTCGCAAATTACATTATTCGTTTGTTTGATTTGAGGTTTAACGTCCCCGTCAACACTGTATAGGCCATTTTGGAGACGTTGCTTCAAATTTTGCGGAACTTTTACCAGACACTGAGATGAAATGACCTCCCAAGCCCTGCCGCGCAATGAAATAATACGGTTTATAAGCATGGACGGTCCGACTCCTACCGCTTTGCCTGGACAGGCTTAGATCGTCTAAGCGGTTTACAAGTACTCGTGTATGGTTCGGTTTCGGTTTAGAGGGCCTCAAGGAAGATTGTTTCGACAATTGAGTCACCCTCTTTAAATAAAGTCTTTACTTACTTACTTACTTACTACTAGCTCTGCGTGGAAGCATCATGCAGCCCATCTATTTCTTAAAGCCCTGATGGGTGGGGGCCGGGCGTCGTGAAATTATAGATATCATCGTGTTAACAAGTCCGAGAAATGAAGACCCTTCTAAACCCCACTCTATATAGCCAAAACCGGGGTTTACAGGGATAAACATTGTTTCGCTTAATTCTGCTCTAAGACGTAGGTTGTAAGAAATCGTTAGAATCGTCTCAATGAGGCAGTTCTAACGAGGACCCACAACCTATATTTTGAGTATAAGTAAAAAAAAAATGTCACTCAAATTTTCATAGGAAAAGTAGTCATTTTGCAGATATGTAAGAATGCACTATGTCACACGGATGTGGCATCGTAACGTGGACACTAGACATAATGTACTCTCCAGACATTAGACTCAAAGGTGCTGAACAGACTGTGTGGATGCGCAGGCTGATCTACAAGGTTGTTGTGCGCAAGTGTCAATAAGCCAGCTTTTAATGCGCCAACAAACCGCTGTCAATTGTCGAAGAAATAGAGGATCTTACACGAGTGGTCATTTCATATGAAATTTATGAAACGAGCCTTTGGCGAGTTTCATAAATTTCATATGAAATGACCACGAATGTAAGATTCTCTTTATCATATGACTACCTTAAACTGGATTTAACCGCCTTTTAATTTGACAAGTTTTCTACGAAAAAATGCATTGTTGACATGGACGTCGTCATGACGTTACTTAATCCCGCCAAAGTGTTATTACACGTGTGTTCATACGATTTTTATTACACGACGTTATCCACTGCTTATCAACGACGTCATATGATAAAAATCGTTATAAAACAGACACAAACAATGCTGTTTTTGAGAAATGCGTCACTTTAACAAGTTCGTGTACTGAACACCCTCTAAACCCCACTTTATGTAAAAGGCAAGTGGGTTTATTGGGGTATACATTGTTTTCCTTATTTTCATTTACTTCTTTATTTGATTTTTACATCTTTTTGTTTTTTTAATTTTGCTTAAAATCATAGACTGTTGGTACTCTTGAGAAGCCGTTCAAACAAGAACCTCCAAACATACATAGATTGTGGTTACTCGTTAGAACCGCCTCATGAGGCGGTTCTTATGAGTACCCACAAACAATGTTTGGAGCAAAAATATGGAAAATATTTAAAAAAAAAAAAAAAAAGCTGAAAAACGCCGGTTCTATAGGTACATTACGAAAACATGCCTATACAAATACATTGTAAATTGTAAGCTAAAAATTGTGATATTTTTCTTATTTCTATTCAAAATGTATCCACAATCTATATGTTAGGGCAGAAAAAAGAAAAATAAGGTTTATCCCTGTAAACCCCAGTTTTACTGTATAAAAGTGGGATTCAAAGGGGTCAATTTTATATAGGCGTGTTTTCGTGATGTGAAACACGCCGTTATACATGTATCACACCGCCGCGTTATTAAAATGAAACATGTTTGGGGTTAAAATTTACCACTAAGTGAACAAAACCTTTATTTCGAAGCTCACTGGAAAAGAAGTTTCCAGGTCCGGATCAGAACAATAAAGGCTCTGTAAGTATGTACATGGTGCCATTGTGCGTATAACTTATCTGTATTCTTGATTTGTTTGATTTGAGGTTTAACGTCCCCGCAAACACTGTATAGGTCATTTTGGAGACGTTGCTTCCAATTTTGTGAGACTTTTACCCGACGTTGAGGTGAAATGATATCTCAAGCCCTGTCGTCCAATGAAACCAATACGGTTTGTAAGCTTAGACGGACCGACTCGCATCGCTCTGCCTGGGCAGGCTTAGATCCTCTAAGCGGTTTACCAGTGCACGTGTGCGGTCAGTTTCAGCTCTGCGTGGCAGCATCATGCAGCCCATTTATTTCTTCAAGCCCTGATGGGCGGGGATTGTCTGTTTTCTTGAGTACTGTAATGGTAGAGGCCCCTTTAGAAGAACCCAATCATTCAAATCACATTTTTGAAAGTAGGTTAGTCAGAAGGAGTTGAGGCATTATCCTGACTTTAACCCCCATCAGATGTAATGTGATTTAATCAGGGTTGATGACTTAAAAAATATACTGACGTCAGAACAGAATCATTACGAAAACCTACCTATACAAATACATTGTAATCTTTATCGCCTAAAAATGAAAACTTTAGGACAAAAAATGTGACAGTTTTCTTATTTCTGCTCAAAATATAGATTATAGATATTCGTTAGAACCGCCTCGATGCGGCGGTTTTAACGAGTACCCATAATCTATATTTTAGAGCAGAAATAAGAAAAGACGCCTAAACAAATACACTGTAAACGATACCGCCGAAAACACGAAGATTTTCAGATGAAAAATTGTGATATTTTTCTTATTTCTGCTCAAAATATACATTGTGGGAACTCGTTAGACCCGCCTCATCGAGGCGGTTCTAACGAGTACCCATAATCTATATTTTAGAGCAGAAATAAGAAAAATAAGGTTTACCCCTGTAAACCCCAGTTTTACTATATAAATGTGGGATTCAAGGGGGTCATAATTTTATAGGCGTGTTTTCGTAATGAAACTACATGTACCAGTTTTAAGAGGGATGGAAACTAAAGCTGGAAGGACATGAAGCTCCTGTTCCCATCAGTTTTAGAAAGATTCAGGATGGGGTCGTCATTGAGTCCAAAGTCCAGGCCACGACCATTCAACCAAAGAGGAGAGTAGAGTTGTCTACTGAAACAAATGGGCCGCCTGCCAATCATACAAACTTCCGCAATACATGTACTACATGCAGGAAGCTTCTGTTCCCATCACTTTTAGAAAGATTCAGGTTGGGGTCGTCGTTGAGTCAAAAGTTCAGCCCACTACCATTAAACCAAAGAGGAGAGTAGAGTTGTCTACTGAAACAAATTGGCCGCCCGCCAATCCTACAACCTTCCGCAATACATGTACTACATGCAGGAAGCTTCTGTTCCCATCACTTTTAGAAAGATTCAGGATGTGGTCGTCGTTGAGTCCAAAGTCCAGCCCACGACCATTCAACCTAAGAGGATAGAAGAGTTGCCAACTGAAACAAATGGGCCGCCTGCCAATCATACAACCCTCCGCAATACATGTACTACATGCAACATTTTTGTACTTGACAATAAGTTTTCTGAACTTGGAAAATCAGCTACTTTATTCTTTGTGTTATTTACAAACTATATCTCTATAAATTTCAGGTTTTGTCAGTGCCAGTCGCTATGGAACCCGGGAAGAGACATGCTGGTTTTAAGTTTTTAGTTGCGCACCAGCTTGTGCGAACAACATAATATCTTGTGCACACAAGATAATATCTTGTTTGCACAACATAATATTTTGTATGCAAAAGAGACTTGCGCAAGGCAATATCTTGTTTGCACAACACATTATCTTGTTCGCCCAAGGTGTTCTCTTGTGCAGACAATCTAAAATAAAACTAGCATGCCCCTTCCCGGGTTCCGCATTTGTTCGTACGACGTATTAATTCTTTTTTTAAGAAACAAGATACAACATATTATCTTATTCGCAAAAGATACTGTGTTATGCGAAAATGTTGTGCAATCAAGATATGCTATGCGGACAAGATAATATGTTATGCGCACAAGATATTATGTTGTGCGAACAAGATAATATGTTGTGCGAACAAAATAATATGTTGTGCGAACAAAATAATATGTTAAGCAAACAAGATATTACGTTGTGCGGACAAGATAATAAGTTATGCAAACAAGATATAATCTCGTTCGCACAATATATTATGTTGTTCGCACAAGATAACATCTTGGGCGCACAAGCAGACAAAAAATAAACTCAGCATGTCCGCATGTCGCAGTTTGAAGAGATAAAAATGGTGGTTATGTTTAGAAAAAAAAAATCCGAATTTGTGGCACATGCCCCTAATATCGGCGACGGCTTGTAATATTTGATTAGTCACTATTTTTTCTTTTTTTTTTCTTTTTTAGGTTAACAAGTCAGTGAAATGAACACCCTTCTAAACGCCATTTTATATAGAGAAAGCTGGAGTGTACCGTGTCATAAATTATTCTACATTACGAAAACAGGCCTATTCACATATATTAAAAATTTATCCACCAAAAGATAAAAAATTTTCAGATTAAAAATTACAATAGTTTTCTTATTTCTGCTCAAAACATGGATTGTGGGTACTGGTTAGAACCGCCTCTAACCAGTACCCACATTCTATGTTTTAAGCAGAAATACGAGAAATAATATCTAACCATTTACTATATGAAAGTAGGGTGAGTTAGGAGGCCTTCATGCGGACTGAACAAATTGTTTGCATTACGCAAACACGTCTATACGAATACATTGCCACCTTTATCGCCGAAAAAATGAAAATTTTATGATGAAAAATTGAGATATTTTTCTTATTTCTGCTCCAAATATAAATTGTGGGCACTCGTTAGAACCGCCTCATCGAGGCGGTTCTAACGAGTACCCACAATCTGTATTTTAGAGCAGAAATAAGAAAAATAAGGTATACCCCCGGAAACCCCAGTTTTACTATATAGAAGTGGGGTTCAAAATTATATAGGCGTATTTTCGTGATGTCTAAATCGCGATGGAAATAAGGGCGAGGATTGTGGCCACATAAAATCGATTTAAGCCCAACACTCCCCCCCCCCCCAGTGGAGTTCGTTTCCGCTGGCCGTTCCAGGGCGGTTCTTCCCCTCCCCCCTCCCTCCCCCCCCCCCCCCCCCCCAAGTGGAGTTCGGTTTCCGGTGGCTGTTCCAGGCGGTTCTTCTGTCGCGATTTATTTTTGATATGGTTTTATTTTATTTTGGATAGCCTATTGGCCATTTTGTGGCCCGGACAGAGACTGTCCTTTGGGCTATTTCCGCTGTTGGTGTTTCCATTAGGTCTGTTGTTGCATGTTTGTGTTTCTTTCTCTTTGGTGTCTCTGATGGGAGCTATGGGTTGATTGTATCGATTCCTGATCATTGCCTTTACTTCTATTTTGAAGGGGTTCAAAATTATATAGGAGTTTTTTTTGTGTGTGTTGGCTTATTTCTGCTCCAAGATATAGGTTGTGGGTACCCTAAGAACAATGAGGCGGTTCTAACGAGCACTCACGATGCTAGAACCGCACCAATGAGGCGGTTCTAACGAGCACCCACGACCTATGTTTCGAGTACAAATAAGAAAAATATCATAAATTTTGTCGGATAATTACAGTCAAACTTCAATGGCTCGAACAGCTTTGGAACCATAAAAAATATGTTCGAGACAGGGGTAGTTCGAGCCACCGAGGGTTATTAACAGGAGGCATAACGGGGTTAATTTTGGAACATATGTTCAGTTTTCTATGAAAAATGTATGCTGTGTGTACTCATTAGAATCGCCTCTTCGGAAAAATGTATGCTGTGTGTACTCATTAGAATCGCCTCTTCGGAAAAATGTAAGCTGTGTGTACTCATTAGAATCGCCTCGAAGCCTATGTAAAACCAAAGGGCCCTGGAGTGGGGGCATTTTTGGCCAAAGGGCTATAATTTGAACAATCTTAGTAGAGGTAAAACAATATCAAAGTCGAAATTCTCCCTCATTATGCCGCACTACTTCTTATGTTGAGGAATTCCCCAGGGACTCAAAAACGGGTTCGACTCAGCCATGGTAAACGAGCCATCGGTGTTCGAGCTATCGAAGTTCTACTGTAGTCATTTTAGAGATATGAAAGAATGCACTATGTCACTGGGGCGTGTTACAAGAGTGACATTGCTTTATTCCGTTTTGGAAAAACAAATTGTTTCGCACTATGGACTCCGACATGCCAACGAGTCTTTGTGGAATTTTGAAAATATCTGAGGCCTAATTGGCCGAAACTAGCTAGTCTGGCCCAGAAAACATGCACACTCCATATGTTTCAGCTCTGTGGTGTATTCCTTGCTTCCAAAGGATAACCCTTTTATAGAACATATTTAACTTCACTACATCTGGTGTGTGGGAATGTGTGGCGGCGGTAAAACGTCTCCCTGCCCTACATCATAGTGTAGATTATATTTTCTTGTCCTTTGGGATCATTGATTCCATTGTGGAATTTTGAAAATATCTGAGGGTCACTGATGAGGCCTAATTGGCCGAAACTAGCTAGTCTGGCCCAGAAAACATGCACACTCCATATTTTTCCAGTTCTGTGGTGTATTCCTTGCTTCCTAAGGATAACCCTTTTATAGAACATATTTGCGATCAGAACCTCTTGTAACGCCACTTAATAAACATAGAGAAAGGTGGGGTTTACTTAAGAAAGGAATGCAATTTATTTAACGTTCATCGAAGTATGAATACATCACGTGAACAAGTCCGTGAAATGAAGTCCCCTATACCCCACTTTATATAGAGAAAACTGGGGTTTACAAGGGTATACATTATTTTTCTTATTTTTGCTCCAAGACATAGGTTGTGGGAACTCGTTAGAACCGCCGCAGTGCGGCGGTTCTAACGAGCACCCACAACCTATGTTTGCAATATTTATAAGAAAAATATCACGGATTTTCATTAGAAAATGGTCATTTTAAAGGTGTAAAAAATGCACTATGTCGCACGGGTGTATTATCATAATGAACATCGAGTCTCGAGCAAAGTAAGTGAACCCCGGTACTAAGAACTTTTTGCATGAAAGAAAACAGCTGGACTCAAATTTCCTATTGGCAGCGGAACAGCGTCGATTGCGCCATAATGTTGAAGAGCACCGTCTTTATTTCGACGTCACTAACGTCGCGTGAGACTACTCGTATGTTTTCACTGAGGCATGATCGACATTACTTCCCATAATACAGTTCTACTTTCATGGCATCGTTGCATCTGTTTATCAAGCACCGGTGAAATGAAAACAAGATGGCGACTGATTTTCAAACTAAACCACGCCACCTGAAAGGCATACCCTGACTGGAACTATTTTGGTAGGAAATCAGTAGGGCTGAATTTGAAAATTCAAAGTTAAACCATAAATGAAAATGTTATGTTGATTTGTTTGATTAGGGAGAAATACTCGAACGTGTTCTAAGGCTTTCGTATAAACGAAATCTCGCTGTTTACTCGAAAGCCTTAGAACATTTGTGAATTATTTCTCCGTAGTCGATAAGAAATAAAATAAAATAAAGATAAAAAAAAAATCTCTATTTCTCAGTCGGGCTCCTTAACAAAGACTTCTACTGTTTACCTATAGATTTCAGATAAGACTGTTCTCATCAAAATATCAACAACGTTTTACCGACACGTTTTCGTTTTATTCTACATGAACTGCAATTTTACCTCGTTTTTAAAATTGTCCTGCAAAACATTTTAACAGCGCAATAACTCAAAGCTCATTACGAAAACACGCCTATACAAATACATTGTAAATTTTACCACCACAACTTGAAAATTTTCAGATGGAAAAATCGATAATTTTCTTATTTCTGCTCAAAACATAGATTGTCGATACTCGTTAGAACCGCCTCGACGAGGCGGTTCTAACGAGTACCCACAACCTATGTTTTTGAGCAAAAATAAGAAAATATAATGTATACCCATGCAAACCCCAGTTTTTCTATATAAAAGTGGGGTTTAAGGGAGTCAAATTTATATAGGCGTGTTTTCGTGATGTGAGGGTAAAACTGAGAAGAATTGTTTTGCACAATCAACGACAATTCTTATATATACAAACAAGAGGCCCATTGGCCACTACGCTCACCAGAAGTCATGTATTTTTACCATATACAGGCATAGCGTCCATCCTGGTCATGTGACTATAATCCCAGGAATAATGTTTCATTGCCTCATCCCTCAGTGGCTCTTCATGTAATTTTGGTTTGAATAAGCCCAGCAGTTTGAGTGGAGGAAGAACATAAAAATACTGAATCTAAGTC
Source organism: Lucinisca nassula (assembly GCA_963580285.1). NCBI lineage: Eukaryota > Metazoa > Mollusca > Bivalvia > Lucinida > Lucinidae > Lucinisca > Lucinisca nassula. The sequence continues at coordinate 52,543,437 of OY757020.1, forward strand.
ATCCAGGACAAAGGTCAGCAAATGAACTTGACCTTTGGAATTGCAGTCTTCTATTTAGCTGATTGCAAATTTCAATTCTGATGCCATAGGCTACAACAGGATAAAACAACAACAACATCCACTGTTTTACCTTTTTGTTCAATACAAAAGTCTAAGTGACCAAATTTGACCTTTACGTAAAACGGGTCAAGGTTAACCAAAGGTCATCGTTTGAACAAGCTTGGTAGGACCCAAGTCCCTTGTACTATATGCGAAGTCTGACGGTCATAAGACATTGATACCGGAGGAGAATATTTTTAACTGTTTTTACCATATACGGGCATGGGGGCCGTGTTGGTCATATGACCGAGTCTTTACGAACAAGCGGCCCCCGCCCATCGGGGCTTGAAGAAATAGTTGGGCTGCATGATGCTTCCACACAGAGCTGAAACCGACCGCATGCGAGTTCTGGTAAACCGCTTAGAGGACCCAAGTCTGTCCAGGCAAAGAGAGTGCGAGTCGGATAGTCCATACTTATAAATCTTATTGGTTTCATTGGGCAGAAGGTCTTGACATGTCATATCATCTCAATGTCGGGTAAAAGTCCCACAAAATTGGAAGTAACGTCTCCAAAATGTATACAGTGTTGACGAGGACGTTAAACCTCAAATCAAACCAAAAAACAAACCTTACGAACAAACCTTCCTTCCCCCTTCTCATAGAGGATCCACATACAATTTGGTTTCAATCAAATCAGTAGTCTAAATGGAAAAGAAGATAAAAATACAGAATCTGAGCCATCTAGGACAAAAGTCAGTAAAAGGCCTTGAACTTTGGAATTGGTAATCTTCCATTCAGCTGATTGCAAATATGGATACTTGCATTAAAGTTGCCAAACATAGATTTAAGCTTTAGCATTAATGAAACTGTTACATTTCTTGACAACCGGACCCTTACATTAACGTGAAAGTTAGGGTGGTCGCTTATGTTGATGGCTTGACGAATGAACGGATGAATCAAGGGAAGAACGGACGGAAAAAACGGATGGGGAAGTAGAATCCTATATCGCGCTATTCTTAAAACAGTTTCATTCATCAGCTGTTTTGCATCGTCCTCAATTTCACTCTGAAGTCTTTTGGTTTTGATTATATTCTCACAACTCGTGGCGGACCATCAACCATTACGAAAAGACGCCTATATAAATACATTGTAAATTTACCGCCAAAAAATCGAAATTTTAAGCTGAAAAAAAAAAATGATATTTTTCTTATTTCTGCTCAAAATATAGATTGTGGATACAATTTAGAACCGCCTCATCGAGGCGGTTCTAACGAGTACCCACAATCTATATTTTAGAGCAGTTGTAAGACCAGAGGACCATTGGTCCTGAAGACGCTCACCTGACAGCCTTAGGTCTAAAGGGCTAAGGGACATGCACCCAAGGTCCCTCTAGACCTCTTATGGATCTAAGATCAATGTCAAACGTGTTTTAATGTTCTGTTTTTGTCCTCTGATAATGATATTTCGGAGATTCGTTATAGTAAACAAAGACAAGGATTGATGATTTCTTTAGCAAAAGTTGCTTATAAATTTCTTGAAACATGTGCCACAAAAATTTTGAAAATCGGTTCACTATTAAAAAAATTATGACCAAAATAAGATTTGAATAGAGATTTTACAATGAAAGGGGAGATAATCCATGATCATAAAGTTTTGATTCTGGAATCTTTTTGGCCTCGATTTAAATGTTTTGAACTTCATGATGTGTTTTGCATCATTTATGATTATTTCAGTTATTTAGTAACAGTGTATGAAGAAATTGAAAGTTTGCGGGGAAATATTTACCTCCCTTGCTAGCAATTTAACAGTGGAAATTTCCCTATTCAAATGTGTTTTTGGTTAAAAAATCCTTATTTGTCAACAGATTTTCTAAATTATTGCAACGCTAGTTGTTTTAAACCTTGTTCTTTATCCTGATGTAATTTTTATTGAGTTTTTTCTGAAAACCCATTATCAAAAGAGAAAATGTCCACATTAGTATATAGAGAAAGAATATATATTGTTAATGTGTGGGGAAATATTACGCATTTTATTAAATGATGTGGGTAGGGAATGCCCCCAGGGGCCCAAATTAAGGTCCATGTCACTAAATGGATCTGGCTGTATGACCAAGTGGTCCTTAATCACATTCCTGACTCTTGAAGATCAGTTGGAAAACTTTTGAGTTTGAATTTTCAGTTATATTTAGCCAAGATAAAACCATAGATGAGCTAAAAGGTCAGGAACAAGAAAATATATGGTTAATGGGTGGAGAGCTTAATCATTTCTAAAGGGGGTGTCGGCCCCCAATTTAACCTATGGTGTTCAAAGATCCATGTAACTAAATGCCCCTTATCACAAGAAACAAGAAAATATATGATTTATGGGTGGGGATCTGAACAGTTTCCAAGATATTGGGCACTTTTTGAAATGAAGGGGGTGGGGCATGTCCCCGGGGGACCCCCTAGACTCCCAAGGTCAATGTCATTAAACATGCTTAATCACAAGGAACAAGAATATATATATGGTTTAGGGGTGGTATTCTCAACCATTTGCAAGATTTCAGCCATTTAGACTTTTTCCCATACAAATGCCAATGTGACCAAATTTGACCTTGGCATAAAATAGGTCAAGGTCATCCCAGGGCAATTCTTTGAACAAACTATGATGGGCCCGAGTCCCGAGGCTACATACCAAGTTTGGTGGAAATCGGCCCAGCGGTTCCGGAGAAGAAGATTTTTGAAGGTTTTTTTAAGGGACCTGGTGGACCCCATGTCAATAAATGCGCCCTATCTTAAGGAACAAGAATATATATGATTTAGTGGTGGTATATTGAACGGTTTGTTAGATATAATGCATTTTCACTTTTTCCCATACAAATGCATATGTGACTAAATTTTACCCTGGCATAAAATAGGTTAAGGTCATCCGAGGGTCACCATTTTAAGAATTTATGATGGGCCCGCGTCCCAGATGCTACATACCAAGTTTCATGAAAATCCGTCTAGTAGTTTCAGAGAAGAAGATTTTTGAAGGGTTTCAACCATATATGGGCATGGCGGCCATCTTGGTTATGTGACCCAACATCATCAACTTAATTTACATGTCCTTCTCCCATAAAGCCTGCATATGAAATTTGGTCAAAATTGACCAAGTAGTTTCCCTGAAAAATAACTTTAAAGTTTGACATATTAAAAAACTTGACCCAAGGTTACCGAATGACCTTGACCTATAAATCTCATATATACTTATTAACTCATTTAGCTGATGTCATCTACCAACTTTCAGGCCAAAGGCTGCAACAGTTTTCGAAAAATCCACCGTTTTCAGTTTTTGCCATTCAAAAGCCTATATTACCAAATTTGACCTTGGCATAAAATAGGTCAAGGTCATCCAAGGGTCATTATTTGAAGAAACTATGATAGACCCGAGTACCCAAGGCCACATACCAAGTTTGGTGAAAATCGGACCAGCGGTTCCGGAGAAGAAGATTTTTGAAGGGTTTTTACCATATATGGGCATGGCGGCCATCTTGGTCATGTGACCTGGACCCCGCGAGCAAACTTTCGTTCCCCTATCCCACTGAGGCCCTACATGAAATTTGGCTTCAGTCCGCCCAGCGGTTCCAGAGGAGAAGATGTTTGAAAATGTTGACATACATACATACATACAGACAGCATGACCACCCTATAAGCTCACCAATGAGCCTACGGCTCAGGTGAGCTAAAAAATAAGGTTTATCCCTGTAAACCCCAGTTTTACTATATAAAAGTGGGGTTCAAGGGGGTCAAAAATATATATTTTCTTGTCCTTTGGGATCATTGATACCATTGTGGAATTTTGAAAATATCTGAGGGTCACTGATGAGGCCTAATTGGCCGAAACTAGCTAGTCTGGCCTAGAAACTATGTACACACCGTATTTTCCAGTTCTGCGATGTATTCCTTGCTTCCAAAGGATGTAGACTGATCACAATGAACAGATCTATAGGTTATTTAGTCTTTGTAGGTATCACAACGACAAATGCAGGCTGATCATATAAAATAATTAGGCTACATTTAGCAAATATTTCGCATGCTGTTCTCAAAATGTGCGTGTGATTGATACTAGTACAGTAGAATTCCGCTTAAAGGCGACTCTTATATATTAAGACCGGTTTTCGCCAGACCCAAATTATTTCTTATATAATCATTTAAGACCACCCCGCTATTCAGTATTAAGACCGTTTTCAAAAGAACGAATCTACCATTACTGTTCTTTATTGAGACCACTTTTTGGCCAAGTCAAGTTAATTTGTATCTCTCAGACCATTGGTCAATATATATTTTTTGCTGGATTCCTCATCATTACAACAGATCTTGGTAATGTCCCCACATTTCCCTAAAGGTGTGAAAAACAGCAGTTTACCTGTACTAATCTGTGTGTTGTTTTGACAAGATTTTTTTTGTTAGGTGAATAAATAGTTTTATCATATGACGTCGCGTCTGAGAGTGTAATAACGCCATGTATTATTTTCGATAATCCACTAGTGGATTAAATATGCAAATTAGCTAGATACGTCCCGTAACGTTACATGTACGACGTCCTTAACGACGTCGCGTTTACTAACGGCGGAATATTGACATTTTTGTAAACAATCGTGAATAAAATGAGTTTTAAATGTCATATGATAAATAGAATCTTGCATTCGTGCTCATGTATTATTGAATTTATTAAACTCGTTGAGGAAAAGGGATAAAATGCTCGGCAAAGCCTCGCATTTTATCCATTTTCCTCAACTCGTTTAATAAATTCAATAATACATGAGCACTCATGTAAGATCCTCTATTTAATAATTATGGTAATGTACAGCTCTTTGTTCTTCAGAAAGAAGATTATTGTGGAACAATTGTCATCATTAATGTGATTTTTATGGTGTAATATTGCCTTTAATTACACATAATGAGGAAAAGAACAGTAAAGTTAAAGACAGCAAGATTTACTAAAAAGCAATAAAATAGGCAATAATAATAATAATAATCTTTATTTCCTCCAGATATGAAGAGCACACAAGAATAAAGACAGTCAACAAACAAATGAAACATACAAGGCACACAATTTTACAACATATATAACAAATATGACTGCACGCTTTATAGGTATCAGAAGGAACTATATGCGTGTATTTAATATGCATTTTAATGCATTCAAAACGTTTGTGAAATTACCTTTATATGCTAATTGGAATAGCACATTGGTTTCTACCAGTATGTTAATATAACCATTTAAGAAATGAAATTTATCTTTCTGCTGTTCATGGAAGCATGAACACAGCGGGTCGCGTGCAAAGTCAATGAACCCCAATGGGATTCGTGTAAACCTTGCTAGCGACCCGCCGTCGCTCATACTCTTATAAATTTTATGTATAGAGATTATTTGTCCCTCGTCACTGGGTGAATAAATGCTTATAGAGCAAACCTTTAAAGTTGTTTTTCCACAAAGAGCAGAACAGCGTTGGCGTCACCAACACACGTAAAGAACCGTGGTTTAAAATAAGGTCACAAGTCATGTGCTTCGATGCGTTCATGGAAGTATGAGCTACAATGTTTTCTATAGGTTACCATTAGACTTTACACTGGAAATGTAATATTTAAGAAATGAACCCCATCATTCCACTGTTCATGAAAGCATGAACGCGGCGGGCAGCGTGCAAAAAAAATGAACCCCAAAGTAGTTCATGTAAACTTTCCAGCGACCCGCCGTCGCCCATACCCCCATAAAAGGCAGAAATTCTATTATTTATATATATAAATATATATATACACTATTTGCCCCTATCACTGGGCGAAAACACACACACACACACACACACACACACACACACACACACACACACACAGGGCAATCTTTTAAAGCTGAAAAACATTAACCCGCTGTTTTTCCTCAACAGCGTTGACGTCCCCAACGCAGAGTACCATGGTCAAGACTGACGCCACCCGACGTCAACAAAAACCATGTGACTAGATACGTTCATGGAAGTATGAACTACATTGTTTTCTATAGTTTTACATTAGACTTTACCCTGGAAATATAAATATATGGTTATGTTCCGTTACTTTAAAACATACGTATATAATTACCTAGTATAAACAATGCTTAAATAGCAGGACTTTAATAAGGCAAGCTGTAAGTTATACTGCATGAATTGTCCCAACCATTTCTCATTATCCAAGCGACCCCAATTAATCAGCAATAGAACGCCTGTCGCTCCTCCACCAGCTATCTTATCGAAACGAAATATAAGAAAGGATGTAGGCAGAGAAGAAGGCACACGCTCTACAGCAAGTTCATCTTTTAGTAGGAGCCCTATTGCAGGAGACCAGCAGCTTCCAGTTACTGGAAGAGCTAATCCGCTACAAAATGAATCCACATATACTTAAGAAATGAAATTTATTTTTCTGCAGTTCATGGACGAACGCAGCGGGTCGTGTGCAAAGTAAATGAACCCCGAAGGGGTTCATGTACACTTTGCTAGCGACCCACTGTCGTTCACACCTCCATGAAAAGCAGAAAAATTAAGTTTATTTTTTATATTTACATTATTTGTCCCCCATTACTGGGAGAAAAAAATGCTTGTAGTGCAAACTTTTAAAGCTGAAAAAACATTTACACGCTGTTTTTCTACAAAGAGCGGAGCAGCGTTGACGTCATCAACGCCCGTAGAGAACAATGGTTTAGAATGACGTCACTTAACGTCACTGAAAATCATGTGATATGATGCGTTCATGGAAGTATGAACGCAATTGTTTTCTATAGGTTCACATTAGACTTTACACTGGAAATGTAAACATATACAAATGTCCGTTTTATTTTTGTTTAGTGTATATGACTTCTGTCACATTATGATGTCCGAGTATTTTGGTATTTTGATCAGAGACCTGAGAAATATTTTTATACAGTCTATCACATCTTCTGCGGTCTCTAAAATCGCATTGCATCCTGTGAACAATAAGTCTATTTGTCTTTCTGGTGAATTTGCACTAAACTTGATAAAAAAGTTCACACCGAAGCGACTGAGTAGTCTTGTCCATAGAGACTCACGAAAATTGTCCAGTTTTCTACAGTACAGCAGCAAGTGCTCAGCATGCAGTAAAACATAATCTTTACAAAGATAGCATTTTTGATGCCATTTGTCTGACAACAATCTACCGAGCAACCGAACCGCTCTCTGAGCAAGAGACAAGTATTGTGGATATCGCTTACAGAGTTTCCATATGATAAAATCTGAGTTCATGCTATGAATACTAAAACCACGCGAGATTGATAGAGAGGCATGAGCTCGAGCTGCCCTGTCGGCTGCACAGAAAACACAGATTTTATCATTAACAAGATTTTTCCATGAGCTCTTGGAATAAAATGTTCCGTCCTCAAGATACGAGTAAAACACTTGTGTCAGATCATATTTCCGCAAAATACGATATATATCAGGTATAAAGCCTCGCTGAGAGCTCATTTGGTTTTCAAAAGTTACAAGCCGGTGAAGAAAGATTTCCTTCACCCTATACTCGACGGGCAAACAGCAAAGCTGTCTGAAAAAAAAATCAATTTACGATAGTCAATCTCAATTTCAATATTGTTTAAGTTTAATAGTGACAAGGCAAGATCAGTGTTTGTGCGTTTCGGAAGTGATTGGATATATTTCACAAAAATCGGTGTGCCAATTCTATATTGTTTAGATGCTTAGGAAATAAGCAATCCCAAAGCTCACATCCATACAAAGCTTTCGGTATAACAATAGTTTTATAGATAGTTCTTGCTGTTAAAGGATTTAAACCACCTTCATGAACACCGCTGTTAGCTAGACTTAAAAGAGTACCTTTCAGTCTCGTCACTGCGGACTTCACGGTTTCATCGAGAGACAAATACTTATCGCAATCGATTCCCAAATGTTTATAGTGGGTAACTTCTTCGATATAAGCATTACCGATTTGCCATACTCTATTAGAGCGACGGAAATCAGCCTCCGACTCATTGTATACAACTACTGAGCATTTAGGTGGCTGGTACTCATAGTGCCACTTACACGAGTTCTTGTGACAGATGTTAAGCATTTGATCAAGGCCAGTCTTTGAAAAAGACATCAGCAACATATCGTCGGCAACAGCCGGGCTACCACACATGATGTTCAGAATACACATTCCGAAGCCAGACCTTTCTAATTCCCATAAAAGATCATTAGTATTGATTAAGAATAGGAATGGAGAAATGACTCCACCCTGCCTCGTACCCTGCAGTACAGGAAACCAGCTAGATTTTTTTGATTGTGTTCGCACACAACTTTCCATACCTGTGTACAAATTTATAAGTATCTTCAGGATTGCCTTATCGATGCCACATTTGGCTAGCTTGTAAAACAGCCCATCATGCCACACCTGGTCAAACGCTTTTCGTATGTCCAAAAAGCAAGCATAAACTTTGCTACCATTTTCCTTTGCGAAAAATAGAGACTCCCTCACCAAAAATGACGTCATCAAACAGCCCATTTGTTTGCGAAACCCGCCTTGCAAAGGATGTAGTGGGGGCTGGATGGAATCAAATAGTTCTACTCTTGTGAGCAGTATACGTTCTAGCAACTTAAGTATAACTGATGATAGAGTGATAGCCCGGTAGTTGTCTGGATTGTCCTTTCGTTTACCGCCACCCTTAAAAATTGTAATTATTACACCGCGTTTCATGTCTTTTGGTGCATATGACAATCTCGCGATAGCAGTATACATTTTTAACAAAATTCCATACAAAAAAATGTCCGCCATAGAAAATGTGCTCGTACATCAAGCCGTCATCACCACCGGCTTTATTCCGTTTTGTCAACTTTAAAGCTGATTCAACCTCTTCGGTACTTATAACCGGAAAATGTAAACTCTCCGGCGAAGAGTCAAGATCACGTTTGATGTTTATCATTTCATCCCGTATCGTATCCGAAAAAGACTCATCAAAGTGTTCTGCTTGGGTAGGGGAATAAAGGTTAGACAAATACCTAGACCAACCGTTATTGATTTCACTAGCAGTATTACAATGTTCGCCATTAAATAGTAATTCCGAACCTGGGGAACTATTAGATGGTTTACGTCTTGCATTCATCAAGCGCCAAAAGAGACAGCTGTCAATCTCAGCTGCCTTGTCAATTTGATCGATTTGATTTTGCAAATATTTATTGACATATTTTCTGTGACAGCGCCTAAACTCCCGCTTTGCAGCTTTATATTCATTATAATTCTCATAATCAGAGCCTCTAGGCTTGCCATCGGTCACCCAAGCAGTTCGCTTTGTTGCCATGGTTTTATGCAGAGTACGCAGTTCCTGATTCCAATAAAGCTTAAGGAACCGTTTAAAGGATTTTACCGGAAAACAATTTCGAGCAGCTACCGAAACCTCGCTCACCAGAGTATGATATGCTTCATCAACCGAATTTGTTGTATTTAAATCAGTCTTTTCCTTTTTTTATTTTAATCAGTCTTGCCTTTAAATATTTAAATCAGTCTTATCCTTTTTTGGATGGTGTTGTTCCTCGTGCGCCATCCTATGGCGTTTATATTTCGCAATTAATACGATATGCTAGAGTGTGTAGTCATGTAACTGACTTCAACACTCGTAATAAATTATTAACGGCTAAACTCCTTAATCAGGGTTATCGATACCATAAACTACGCAAAGCCTTTTCAAAATTTTATAGAAGCCATTCTGATTTAATTTCAAAATTCAATATTGGACTTAAATCTCTTCTGCAACAAGGCCTATCGGAACCCGAATTTTATGGTGACTTAGTATATAAATTCAGAAAAATATATAACCGCAATGACTTCAGCACCCAATTTCGTAAAATCATTCTTCAATATAAAAAGATTTGGTACAACATGGATGTTATACGACAGACTGCATGCATACTTACCACAAACGCAAGAATCGAGCCGTTGTTTGGACTTCTTGTGTCTGATTAACAGTAAAATGCCCGACGGTGACATGATTTCGTGCACTTCGTCAGAAACTCTGGTTGGAGTGAAATTCTCGGATTTAATGAAACCAAAAACACGTTTGATGTGTTTATTCATCATTCTTAGTTTGCTTGTGTTTGTACTTAAAATAGAAGTGAAGCCAATAATCAGGAATCGAAACAATCAACCCACAGCTCCCATCAGAGACACCAAAGCGAAAGAAACACTAACATGAAACAACTAGACCTTAATGGAAACATCAATAGCGGAAAGCCAAAAGGACAGTTAATTTCCAACAAAATGGCCAATCGGCTATCCAAAACAAAACCACACAAGCGACACACACACTCAAAGGCAATCCATAACAAAAATGAACCGCGACGGAAGAACTGCCTTGGAACGGTCAGTGAAATGAATTCTACTGAGGGGCTTAAATCGATTTTACGTGGCCAGATTTTAAAGACTTTATTTAGTCGTAAGAAAGAAGAAAATTATACACGCTTTGTCCAGCAAGGGTATTTTCGGCAAAAAGCAAAATTCGCTTGATTACACCGGGATGTAATGTATTAGGATCCATAAGAAAATGCATGGGTACGTTGGCCTTATTAAATAATTGAGCTTATAAAGGTTGCAAAAAGGAAGCCCTTATTTCTCAGAATTACAGCGATGCTCATTTCTAGGGCTGGCTAATCGGAGCTGAAAAGATAATCGATTATCAGTCCTGTCATAGCGATCGATAATCGATTAGTAATCGCTAAGTTTTTTGTCATAATTTTACCTGTCTGGCTTTCTGTCTGAGCATGATTCTTACCATATGTTACACTTTACCATATGTATATTTGAACCGACAGGCCTGAGTAAACAGTGTAGACCCAGATGAGACGCCGCATTCTGCGGCGTCTCATCAGGGTCTGCACTGTTTGCCACGCATACAGCTATTTTAGGCATAACTTTGGGTGGTAAATTGTACCAATCAAGTAATCGATTAAAAGCAAATCAGAAATGATAATCATTTTTGTGGAATTTATCGATCGATTAATCGATTATACGACTAATCGTGTCAGCCTTACTCATTTCGCATTAATGCAGCCTAAGGACGACCTTGTAAGAAACGCAAACTTTGAATGTTACAGCCATTAGTGTATGAGCCCCGCCAAGCGAATTTGTGTCTTCGAGCATTCCGTCATGACAAATTTTAACTGCGCATGCCTAGCCATTCAGAGAGGCCAGGGATATGGCTTTCTGGCTGAAGGTTCCTCTTGATTCACTGCTTGTATGAGCGAGCAGGGAAGGTTCTGGCGAGACTGCGCGGATGCGCAGGCTCGCCTGAACCTTCGCTGCTCGCATAGGCGATAAGTACCGAAATCGCTTGACGGGGCCCTTATAATCTTATACTATAGGGGGCAAGCTTTTTGCGGGTGACTGCTCATCTGATTGAGCTAATGTATGAGAAAGATAAACTTAAATTTGGGTTTTTAAAAGCTGTCAGAAAGCATGTGGTTAAACAAAACGTTCGTTTGACAAACCAGAATGAAGCTGCATGAGCTGTTGCAGAAAATCTGGTAGAAATTTGCGTAACCGATTGGCCACAGGTAGTTGATCATCATTTATCACCCATGTTTGTCTGCCATGCTTTCTTCACTTTTCTTGTTGCGTTAGGAGTTTGGTTTGTATATTTCCAAATTTACTTGCCATCCATTTTCGTCAATGGGTGGACGGACTGGACATGCTGCTGAGTGTGATTTATCATACAATGAGATTACGTTTGCATGCGTAATCTGGGATAGTACAGCCGCGTGAGTAGGGTATAACATTTCTCCTACATTCTTCAAACGAAACAGCTCATGTCGCAGAAAGGACCTGAGGCACAGCACAATTGTCAAATAAACTCTTATAAACCCTCTATTTCTGAAACTATTTCACCATAGACCAGTGAATTGGACTAATGCATGTATCAAGGGGTCAGAAACATCCAATTGCTCGATCATCTTCGCTGATTTTCACAATTTATGCCTGTATCCATGATACCTTAGTAAAATGACTCCTGTGCCGCAAATTTTGTGACAGATTAACGCCAATGGCATTTGGCGTGTCTGGTGAAATTATTCATACCATTTATTTTCTTTTCTGATACCTCTAAAACCACTGCTAACTCCCTGGTTAAGATAGCGTAGTATATTCTCCAGCAAAATGACCGTTTTATAATTTTGACATATCAACAGATGCAAAAGTTTAAAATCAAGAACAGGAATACACGTAAAATAGAAGTGAAGGCAATGACCAGGAATCTATACAATTAACCCACAGCTCCCATTACAGCAACAGGGAAAAACAAACATGGAACAACTAGACCCTAATGTAAACATCAATAGCGGAAAGCCAAAAGGACGGTCACTTTCCCACAAATTGGTCAATTGGCTATCAAAAACAAAATCATATAAGCGATACACACACTCAAAGACGAGCCATAACAAAAATAAACCACGACAGAAGAACCGCCTTGGAACGGTAACTGAAATGAATTCCACTGGGTGGTGTGTGTGTGTGTGTGGGGGGGGGGGTGCTTAAATCGATTTTATGTGGCCACAATCCTCGCCTTTACTTCCGTCGCGGTTTAGACAAATAATTTGTTCAGTCCACATAAAGGCCTCCTAACTCATCATTGCAAACCTCCGTAAACTCAAAAAATAAAACAACCACAGAGATGACACAACGGTGAGGACTCGACAGCAAGAAACCACTGAAATGCTGAAGCAAAAGAAAATCAACAGTTAGACTCCGATGGGCCCAACCCGAGACAGAGCAACGAGTACCAACCAACATTACATAAGCAAACCTTTACACTGGTACCGTCATAGAATCTGACGGTTGTCCTTGACAATTTCAAAAACCAAAATTAAAATTTCTTGCAAGTGGAAGAAAAGTCCTCAACCAAATTTACTTTTAAAGACAACTGAAACGTCATCCAGACCACATTTGGCGTCATCAAAATAGAAGTGAAGACAATGATCAGGAATCGATGCAATTAACCCACACCTCCCATCAGAGACACCAAAGGGAAAGAAACACAGACATATAATAATAATAATAATAATAATCGACCTTATTTATAGAGGGTTACACATTTAGTAAACTAGTACTAATCTTCCATGTGACCCTCTTTTCCTGGGTAGAAACCAGTACTAAGCAATGTGTTTAAAGTCTCTTGCTCAAGGAAACAACACTTGTAACTAGACCTTAATGGAAACATCAATAGCGGAAAGCGAAACGTACAGTTACTCTCCGACAAAATGGCCAGTTGGCTATCCAAAACAAAAAGATATAAACGATACACACGCCCTAAGACAAACCACAACAAAATAAACCACAACAGAGGAACCGCATTGGAACGGTCAGTGAAAAGAATTTCACATTTCCTCGCCCTTGATTCCGTCGCGATTTAGACAAACAATGTGTTCAGTCTGCATGAAGGGGTCCTAAGTTATCAGTGCAACATCTCCGAGATCACAAAAATCAAACAACCACAGAGATGAAAGAAGGGTGAGGATCCGACAGCAAGAAACCATTGAAATGCTGAAGCAAAAGAAAACCAACAGTTAGACTCCGATGGGCCCAACCAGAGACAGAGCATCAAGTACCAATCAACATTACACAAGTAAGCCTTTGCGCAGGAACCGTCATAGAATCTGACGCCTGACCCACTGACGTGCAATTAAAGATAGAAGTAAAGTTATTAACCGTGATTGGATTAACTACCACGCATGCAGTCTGTGTCAAGATGTGTTTGGCAGAGTCCAAATACACATCATCTATTAGAAATCATTCACGAGGTGAACCCTCATTTCAAGGGAAACTTTTAAGTTTTTCATAAAGAGTTTTTAATTGTCTTCAGTGAATATACTGTCCATAGCTTTGTTGTCTGCTTCTTCGTATGATAGCCTTTAACGAATGTCGAAATCTGGGGTCAAATATTCCATACACTAATGGATTGATTACCGCCTTCCAAAAATAACTTCTGACAAAGAACTTGTAAGCCACTCTTTCCTTGTGGGACAATACACACTCATATTCCTCAACAATGGCTCGCAGACTCGCGAGTATCAGATATGGCATATATATCGCTATGCACGTGACAGTTACCGTAAACATGATTATAGTAACAGTTCGGGCTCGTTTAGTATTAACTTTACTCAGATTTTGTTTTACTGATTTAAGATCTTCGAGTCTCAATTTTTCATCACAGGATTTTATTTTGTTTGAGAAAAGATCATACTTTACGAAGTTATTGTCATCATTTGTAGGTAGTAAGTCGTCACGAGTGTCTTGTGTGTCGTCAGTTACTTTAACTTTCTCATTGATCGGAAGAGCTAAGGAGTTCAAACTATCATTTTCATTACTCCCCATAGTAATGTCTGATATAACTTGAGTAGAACACTCTATCTTTACACTTTCGAAATGTTCCGTTGTCGTTCCTTCAGATATTTGACTAGGATTTTCTCTTTTCTTGTGACCATATGTTCTGTTTGATAATTTTTCGTGTTCACTAACAATTGACCCACTTTCAATATGATATTTGATTTCTCTCTTAACAACTTTGTTATCGTGCTGTCGAACAGTTCTCATTATATTGAAGTATAGCACTGATAACAATGTTATTCTAACAATAGTAATTGACCAGAAAAATATCATATATACCACTGGGTAAACTGTTTCTCTCACAGAATCCTTTATTGAACAGTCTTGACCAGTGATATTGTAATCTGCGTGAACAGTATGTGCCCCATACAATCCTAAACTCGGAAGGGCCTCTATAAATCCAAGAAAGAGAGTTGCTATACATAGGACTTTTGACAATTTATATGACAATTGCCACTTGAATGGATGACAGATCTTTCTCCACCGATCAACTGCTATAACAACCAAAATGTCCGCAGCCACTTGGACTTGAAATACCAGTAGGAATATATAAGCGACACACAAATAGCCTGATATTAGTACAAGCTGCTGAAATAATGCGGCTATATCAAATGGTATAAGTATGCAACAGGCAAAGAGTTCAACACTGGAAAGATATATGAAGAACAAGCGCGAGTTGGATGTTTTGAAGTAGGTTGTAAAAATGTAAAGTGACACTCCGTTCCCACAAAGCCCGAGCAAACATATGGTTATCAGGATCGAAATCACAGGTATCATTCGCATTGTTTCTTCCTTGTTAAGGGCGTATATTAGTGTAATGTTCTCCATGGCAATAATATGGAAACTGTTATGGCAGTTCTTTACAATAACTCTCCCATGTCACTGTGTAATGAACAGCCATCCATTACGAAAACACGCCTATTCAAATACTTTGTAAATTTTACCGCCGAATAAATTAAAATTTCCAGATAAAAAATCGTGATAGTTTTCTCATTTCTGCTCATAATATAGACTGAGGGTACTCGTTAGAACCGCCTCATCGAGGCGGTTCCAACGAGTACCCACAATCTATATGTTAGAGCAGAAATTAGAAAATTAAGGTTTACACCTGAAAACAACAGTTTTACTACAAAAGTGGGGTTCAAGGGGTCAAAATTGTATAGGCCGGTTTTCGTGATGCTTTACGATAGCTCTCCCATGTCATCGTGTTAACGAATCTGTGTAATGAACACCCCTCTTAACCCCATTTTAAATAGAAAATATTTTGGTTTTCATGGGTATACATTATTTTTCGTATATCTGCCCAAAGACATCGGTTTTGAGTACTGGTTAGGACCTCCGAGGCGGTTCTACCGACTATCTGCAAAATATGTCTGCGGAATAAATCAGAAAAATAGTACCAATTTTCATCAGCAAAATAGCCGTTTTTCAACATGAAATAATGCACTATATCACGCGGAGTGATACGGCTGTTTCTCATATCTATAATCCGCGTGTCATTGTGCATTCTTTTAGATCTGCAAAACGGTTATTTCCACGATGCAAATGTGTTATATTTTTCTTGTTTATGCTCAAAAAACATAAGTTGTGGATACCGGTTAGAACTTCTCATGTGGCGCGGTTCTAACGAGCATCCATAACACCTGTCTTGTAGCAGAATTCAGAATCTTACATGGTTGTGAGGGATGGATTGAAAAATCCGTCCTGAGGGTCACTGTCCGGCATCACGAGGCTTGCCGAGTGATGCCGGACTGTGATCCCGAGGGACGGATTTTTCTATCCACCCCTCACACTGATGTAGGATTCTTTTTTTTTTTTTTTTTTTGCATACCTTCCATTTCTTAGCGTGGATTTTTAATACTGTAATGACTTCGGTTGGCGACGTCCGCCATATTGTGATGACACTATAGTGATGTTTAGTGACGTCACGTAACGTGCTGTGATGTCAACCTTAACGACGGTGCATATTAGGTCGTATTCAACCAGTGCATTTATCAAACGCGCTAGAATTTTGGGTAAGAACACCAGGGTTAGAACAGAATTTCTATCCCAAGCTAAATATTTGATTTCCTTATCTGGTGTGCAAGAAAAATAATGCATACGCCTGTTATTCCTAGTTTTCTCTGTACGATATAGAGTTTACAACGTGATGTGATAATTTTCTTGTTAGTGTCCCAAACAGAATGTCAGTGCTCGTTTTCAACGAGTAAATATATTTTATGTCATTATTTAGACAGATTCGATCTATTTATGAAAAGAAATTAAATAATGTATTACTAAGGGAAATCCCCCGCCCCCGCCCTCGCCCCCGCCCATCGGGGCTTGAAGAAATAGATTGGGCTGCATGATACTTCCGCACAGAGGAGATACCAACCGCGCAATTAGTATACTGGTAAGCCGCTTAGAGGTTCTAAGCCTGCCCAGGAAAAGTGTTGCGAGTCGGACCGTCCGTGCATATAAACCATAGTGGTTGCATTTTGCGGGTTTGAGACGTCATTTCATCTCAATGTCGAGTAACAGTCCCTCAAAATTGGAAGCGACGTCTCCAAAATGACCTTAACAGTGTTGACGGTGACGTTACACCTGAAATCAATAAAAAAAAATAATGGAAATCAAAAAAAACGGTTTAAAAGGTGTTTACTACACAGAGATAAATGGTGCAAATTGAGCCATTTGAACGACACGCTCCATTCAGTTCAACTAAAATCCCAAAAGGCGAATATAATGTCCTATTGTGTACAGTGCATATCCGTGGAAACATGTTTTTGGAATAAAGTTACATGTAAACGCAGAGTCTTATCAAAACATGTTTCATCACGGTAACACGCCTATATACATTTGACTCCCTTTAACTCCACCTTAATATAGCAAATCTGTGGTTTAGACGGGTAAACATGTTTTCTTATTTCTGCTCAAAAACATATGTTGTGGGTACACTTTAGAACCGCCTCTTCTAACGAATTCACAAGAGGCGGCTCTAACGAGTTCACACAGTCTATGTTTTGAGCAGAAATATGAAAAATATCAGAATTTTTTATCTGAAAAATTTCATTTTTAGTGGAAAAAATTTGCAATATATTTGAAAAGGCGTGTTTTCGCAATGTATAGTTCCTGAAAATGTCACTGATATCCGTTTGCAATTAATCATGTGTCTAAGTCCATGTATTCCAATGAGCACATCTCTCGGCCAAACTCTACAATCTTACCGTTGCCTAACTTTAATACCAAAGTCATGCTTTCGATTTCGTCAAGAAATTTATTACGTAGTGTATCCTGTCTTTCTTTTTTATGTCTTGATTCAAAGAGAGACATAATTTAATTTGTGACTTTCTGTTTGGTTTCTTGTAAAACGACCCCTCTAAATAGGGGTCTACTATTGTTCCTTTGGGACAAATTCTTTTCGTTCAGTGTATACTCCTGTTGACATTGAAAACATCAAACACGAACTTTTTTGATAGAGTAACCTCCCCTGAAGGTAAACTTACTTTCCATAAAGGAAAAGCCAAACGTCCCATCGACATCATACACCTGTGTGCCCGCTGGAAATTTAGGTTATCCATTTAGATACACTAAATCTATTTTAACATTAGAGCGTTTTGCTTTATCGTCGAAAGATTTCATTTTCTGACCAAATATTTTGACATTTTTCTTATTTCTTTTTGAAACATAGAAAATTGGTGCTCGTAAAAAACCGGCTCATTAAGGCAATTCTAACGAGAACCAACACTCTATGATTTCCCGGATAAAGGCATACATAATATATACCTCTGTAAACCCAACTTTCTTAATGTACATAACGAAAACACTTCTATATAATGTGACTCCTTTGAACCCCACTTTTATATAGTTAAACTAGGATTTACACGGGTAAACCTTATTTTTCTTAATTCTGCTCTGAAATATAGATTGTTGGTACTCGTTAAAACCGCCTCAAAGAGGCGGTTCTAACGAGTACACACAATTTTATAGTTGTAGCAGATATAAGAAAAAACATCAGAATTTGTCGACTTAAAATTTTATTTTTTTCGGCGGTAAAGTTTACAATGTATTTCTTTAGGTATGTTTTCGTTATGAAAAGTGGGGTCGAAATGGTACACATCGCAGGCACTTAACGGGAGGATTGGTCTGACAATAACTCCCGGTAACATATCCTTTGCCATCTTCCTATACAATGTACCAGTTTTTAGTTTCCTGATTTATATTAATCTATTTTATGCTGTTCCATTAGTGTCAGTGATGTAGTAATGAGGTTGCTATCAGCAAAGTTTGTTTAAACAATATCTCTCCAGATGCAATATGTTTAATAGCATCTGATTTTATTGATAATAAACCTTGAATGAAGTGATACAGCCTTTTTTATACAACACGACTGTAAGGCCTTCAGTTGAGAGATTTCCGACAGGGTACAGAAAAAAAATCCATACGATACACACCCATGCGACATAGTGCATTTTTCACATCTCCAAAATGGCAACTTTTCTGATGAAAATCCGTGACACTTTTCTTACAAATGCCCAAAGCATAGGTGGTGGGTGTTCGTTAGAAGTGAGGCGGTTTTAACGAATACCCACAACATATGTCTTGGAGTAGAAATAAGATAAATAACGTATATCCCCGTATACCCACGTTTTCTCTATATGAAGTGGGGTTTTGGAGAGGGGGGGGGGGGGTGTCTTCATTTCACGGATTTGTTCACGTGATGCAAACAAAAGGGCAACTGTGAGCCTAACAGGACAAGCATGGGTGTCCCGCCTCCCCGTTAAATCCGGCGTGTAGCCTAATAGCCGGTTTTGTTCGTTCTGTTGGAGTTTTACATAGCCTTGACACTATTAAGGTCATTTTGGTGAAGCTGTCTCCTACTTTGTGGGACTTTTTCCCGACCTGGCGATGAAATTACCACTCAAAGAAATCGCTAGGCTGTTAGGGACGGTCCGACTCACATCACTTTTCCTGGGCAGGCTTAGACCATCTAAGCATTTAACCAGTACTCAACTGTTTGGTCGGTTTTAGCTTTGCGCTATAGCACCATACTGCCCAATCGATTTCTGCAAGTCTCGATGGGCAGGGGCGCAATATCCGATACAATACATTCGGAGGAGGTATTGTCACGTGACCATGTCCGTTTGAGAAAACAGTTTCAGAAGTTATGATCTGGTTTTGCATACATTGTCCTGCTCAACTACACATACTTGTAAGATCTAGATTGGCTGATTAATTGATTGATTGATTGATTGATTGATTGATTGGTCGTTGATTGATTGATTTATTTATTATAGGGATCAACCATGGTTTTTCATGCAATAACATTTGCCGGATCCCTCGGAAGATGTTTGAACATGAGGCCGCTAGGCCTCATGTTCAAATATCTTCCGAGGGATCCGGCAAATGTTAATGCGATGAAATAACCATGGATGATCGTTGTTCTTGCATAACTTATGAATCCGACAGCAAATTTTGACGAAAACGCCCAAAAGCTCCATATAAAGTCCATATAAACTCTTCAAATGCGACAGGCAAACCAAAATGGCGGCCAGTTCGGTATGTTGTTTACAATGACGTTGTCATGCAATGACGCCATCATAGAACCCTAAAACGCTACTTTCAGGGCGTTAACTTACGTCGCTCAACGTAACGTAAACAAAACAAGGCCCGTCATGTGATATCAAAAGCTCAAAATCCATGTTCAAACAGCACGCGAATTTCATGATTTGAACATGGTTTTTGCTGTTTGAGCACGGCTTTCGTTCCATTTGACAATGGCTTCAAACAGCTATGCGCATAGGTTTTTATGCAAGAATAAGTGTTTAACGTCCCCGTCAACACTATGTAGGTCATTTTGGAGACGTTGCTTCCAATTTTGTGGGACTGTTACCCGACATTGAGATGGCACGACACCTCAAGCCCAGACGCCCAATATAACCAAAAGGGTTACTATGCATGGACGACTCGCACCCCTTTGCCTGGGCAGGCCTAGAGCCCATAAGCGGTTTACCCGTACCCATGTGCGTGGTCGGTTTCAGCTCTGCGTGGAGGCATCGTGCAGCCCAATCTATTTCTTCAAGCCCCGTTTAAGATCTAGGGTACGAATTCAAACATGGCACCGTCTTCCACATCGAAATTCTACTACCAGGTGTTGCAGTTGTCGGATATTCCACGAAACGCGGTCACTAATCCAGCTGCTTACCGAGATTATACGTTGATAGTCACGCGCACCCGACCATTGGGGCTTGGAGAAATAGATCTGCTCCGAAAACGCGATGCGAGTTTTTGTTTGATTTGTTTCATTTGAGGTTTAACGTCCCCGTCAACATGCGAGTTGGACTCTCCATAAATCTTAGTGGTTTCTATGGGCGGTAGAGCTTGAGATGTCATTTCATCTCAATGTTGGGGGAAAGTCCAAAACTATCGGAAGCAACATCTCCAACATGACTTAAATAGTGTTGATCGGGACGTAAAACCTCAATTCAAACAAACTTACATATCGTTGCTAGCAAACCACTCAAAGAGATGCTCCCAGAGCGATATATACATGTATCATTACAAAGAGCTGTAAGCCCAGACTTGGGAAAACACGTAATTGTTCCATATGTTGCATGTCATGTTGCTGGTTAAGCCAGATGCGAACCACACCGGTCTCGAATCGACGGCAACAATATGTTATAGCTAAACAATTTAATTGTAGATGTTGCTGTATGCTCTCGCCAGACTCTGCACAGGGGCAGTCTGAATTTTTGATGACAGTATTAGCTTTTTTGCAGTTAAACTGTAGCTATAAGTATCAGCTTAATAATAAAACTCGTACAATGTTCTGGTTGCTGTATTCAGAAATAATATTAAATTCATCTATTACTCTACTGGGATCATATAAATTGCGAATAATATTTATTATGACTCTGTCCCAGGAGAAATTAATTCTGATTAACACATTATATGATTAGCGTCTGATATAGTGAACATTGACTAACAATGCAGACCCAGACCAGATGCCGTTGAGCGCGGCGTCTGATCATGGTCTGCGTTGTCAGCTGAAATGCAAGAATTTCTGTAAAAAAATAACAACACATAAAACTTATCAAAGCAAACATCCCCAAAATGGTCAGTAGACCTTTCCAAGACATTAAGTGGAAACGGTTGTAAACAGTTGATTTGTCATGACAATTAAACATACTGCAATTACATCATGATAACCGTCATGAACAAATTACATGTAAAGTCCACATTGAACTAAATGGGTTTAAACAAAAAATTGGTTAGTTATTTGTTTTTGGTTTAAATTCTCAATGCTCGAAAAAACTAAGATATGGTATATATTGCTTCCGCTTGGTTCGTTACATCTATGATAATTAAGAAATAATCTCCACGTACCGTGTGTTATCGTGATTAACACACGGTGTTGGAGGGCAGATTGCGAAATATTAATTCACGACGGCGAAGCCGGAGTGAATTAATATTCGCATCTGCCCGACAACACCGTGTGTTAATCACGATAACACACCGGGTGCGTGGAAATTATTTCGATTCTAACATGATGCTAAACTGAAATACAGTAGTAACAAAGCGTTATCTTGGGGACTATTTTGCAGCGGAAGTCGACAGAAGGAAATGTTTACATGCAACGTCACGATGACGCCAAATTGCACGCACCACGTTGACGACGTGAATTATCGCATATTTGCAAACGCTGACGTTTCCACTGGGTTCAATGGGAAAAACGTTAACGTCATGTTAGAATTATAGGTTATTGACTTTATATTGTGAAATATTCAGCACGAGTTCATATGGCGAAGGACGCACGAGCTTGCGAGTGCGTCTCCGCCATATGAACGAGTGCCGAATATTTCACAATATAAAGTCAATAACCTTTTTATTATATACCCAAAACTTGAACTGTCTACTAAAATTCAGGATTGCCTGGTATAGAAATCTCAACGTAAAATCAGACTATATATCTTTAAGTGATTTGAAATGGAAAATAATGAAGGTCGTTAAGTGTCCCCCTACACGCTGAAAAACCACGCCCAACGGCGCCAAAGTGAAGACGACGTTAACGTTGTGGATGTGACGTCATTAAAAACATTGACGTTTCCCAACACAGGACGCCATTTTTTTCTGAAGCGTCGTTTATATTTCTTTCAAAATACTCCCGATTTCTTTGAAGAAAGTATTGAAAATCTAAACAGATTGCAGGTAGGTCATATTTCACAGCATAAAATGCGCTTTATGCACTTTGTAAGAACCTATATTCGTTTTGTTTTACGTTTTTTCAGTCGATACGCACGACAAGATGGCTGCCCATGTTTCGTCTTGAAATGCATAGATTTGAAAGTAGTTCTATTTTGAACGAGACTGCTTATCTACGGGCAATATGAACTTGACTACGGGCAATATGGAAAAATATTGACCGGTAACTTCTGTACAAAGTAAACGGGACCTTTTCTGGGTAATAATAATATGAAAAACATCACAAATTTTCATCCATAACGATAACACACCCGCGCGACATAGTGCATTTTTACATCACCTGAATGAGGCCCCGCCGATTGGGGCTTGAAGAAATAAAAGGGCTGCATGATGCTTCCACGCAGAGCTGAAACCGACCCGCACACGAGTACTGGTAAACCGCTTAGAGGATCTAAGCCTGCCCATGCAAAGCGGTGCGCGTCGGCCACTCCATGCTTATAAACTCTATTGGTTTCATTGGGCGGCAGGGCTTGAGATATCATTTCATCTCAATGTCGGGTAAAAGTCCCACAAAGTTGGAAGCAACGTCTCCACAATGACCTCCACATTGTTGACGGGGACGTTAAACCTCAAATCAAACAAACAAAACATCACCTGAATGGCTATTTTTCTGATGAAATACTGTGCTATTTTTCTTATTTATACTTCAAACATACGCTGTGAGGGCTTGTTAGAACCGCCTCAATAAACATACGTTATGGGTGCTCGTTAGAACTGCCTCCTTGAGGCGATTCTAACGAGTACCCATAACCTATGTCTTGGAGCAGAAATATGAAAAAATAATGTATACCCCGTACACCCAACGTTTCTCTATATAAAGTGGGGTTATATGAGGGGATTTGATGGGGCCTAG
Source organism: Lucinisca nassula (assembly GCA_963580285.1). NCBI lineage: Eukaryota > Metazoa > Mollusca > Bivalvia > Lucinida > Lucinidae > Lucinisca > Lucinisca nassula. The sequence goes on from OY757020.1 coordinate 52,566,936, forward strand.
TTGGCCGAAACTAGCTTGCCTGGCTGAGACAAATCTTGTACAATCCATGGATTTCGGCTCTGTGCTGTACACCTTTCTTCCAAAGGATAACCCTTTTTTCAGACCATTTACGCTCGTATGGTGGTTTTCATTTCACGGACTTGTCTACGTTATAGAAAAAGTTGCCATTTAGGAGATGTGGAATGTGTGTGTGAATTCGGGTTTAACGTCGCTTTCAACAATTTTTCAGTCATATCACGACGGTGTCTGGTTGCGACAGGGAGCTCAATGCTCACTTTTAAGATAGTGCTGCCTCACTGAAGTATCATGTCCCAGACACATTACATGATACCACACCCAGTCACATTATCCTGACACAGCTCTACCCCGTAAATCTGAGTGCCAAGCGAGGAGAAAATAGTACCATTTTAATGACTTTGGTATGTCGGGGCCCGGGATCGAACCCGTGACCTTCCGTTCCCCGGAGCGGACACTCTACCAACTGAGCTATCGGGGCCGGTTTAGGAGATATGAAAGAATGATCTATACCAGAAGGATGTGTTCACGTAATATAATCAGTCTTCACCATGTGCTATGTTGGTATACCTTCAGCATTACGATAAAACATTTGTGCGATATAGTGCGTTGTTTTTACATCTCCAAAATGTCTACTTTTCTGATGAAAACCCGTGATGTTTTTTTTTTATTTATACTGCCATCACGTGAACACGTCCGTAAAATGAAGACCCCCCATACCCCACTTTATATAAAGAAAACCTGGGGTTTACGGGGGTATTCATTATTTTTCTTATTTTTGCTCCCAGACATAGGTTATGGGTACTCGTTAGAACCGCCTCATGAGGCGGTTGTAACGAGTACCAACGATCTCTGTTTGCAGTATTTGTAAGTAAAATATCACAGATTTTCATCAGAAAAGTTGCCATTTTGGAGATGTGAAAAATGCACTATGTGGGTGTGTTAACGTAATGAAACTAGCTTCAGGCGGTTCTAATGAGAACCCACAACCTATGTCTTGGAACAGAAATAAAAAAAAACAATGTATACCCCGTAAACTACAGGTTTCTCAATATAAAGTTGGGTTAAGAGGGGTGTCAATTTCACGGAATTGCTCAAGTGATACTCCAGAGACTCAGGTTTGTTTGTCCTATCTCAATCCAAATACAGATAAGTCATGTTTAAGGGTAGTTTTTGTTCTTAAATAGTTCACCATTAGCGAATGTAATAATGTATATGGTAGCTCAGCGCAGCCGTGAGTCGGAGCTTGGATAAATAGACTGGGCTACATGGGCTGAAACCGACCATACTTGAGAACTGGTAAACTGCTAAGGTCTAAGCCTGTCCAGGAAAGGTGATGCGAATCGGACTGCTCCTTAATCCTTAAATGTTTCTATGGGTAGTAGGGCTTGAGATGTCATTTCATTCCAGTGTCGGGTAAAAGCCCATCAAAATCCGAAGCAACTTCTCAAAATGACCAAAATAGTGTTGACGGGGAAGTAAAATCTCAACTAAAACACCCTAAGACATGGTAGCTCACTTGGATGGGCGTCTGAATGGTGGTTAGGAGACGCGGGTTCGATGCCTGCCGGGTCAGCAACATTCTTGCGTAGAGATTGATAATGAAAGCTTTTAATACAAGAAGGAAATCTGCTGAATTAAGAAGGGCAGTTGTCAGTTTCAGGCGAAATACTGTGCACTGTACTTGTTAACACATCACGTGAACAAGTCCGTGAAATGAACACCCCCTTACACCACACTTTGTATATAGAAAACTGGGGTTTACGGGGGTAAACATTATTTTTCATATTTTTACTCAAAGACATAGGTTGTGGGTACTCGTTAGAACCGCCTCAATGAGGCGGTTCTAACGAGCACCCATAACTTATGTTTGCAGTATAAATAAGACAAATATCATGGATTTTCATCCGGAAAGTACTGAGCCATTTTGGAGATGTGAAAAAAATGCACTACATCGCACGGATGTGTTATCGTAATACACTTATACATGCAAATAAACCTGCCTGTACCTAGATAAACAGTGAGTGAGTGGGTGTTTTGAGATTTATGTCCCACCAACAGCTAAGGTCATACGGAGACGGAACCTCGGTTTAAAGACTCATCCGAAAGTCAGGAGAAGCCCGGGATCGACCCTGCGACCCCTGGTTTATAAGGCGAGTAGCATAACCACTACACCACGGAGGCTTCTACTTAGATAAACAGACTAGCTCGATATGACATAAATTTTGTTGAGTGGGCCGTTAACATCCAATTAAGCAAACACATTTTCCTTAATTACTCCAAGAAGCGTTGTGAACATTTGTTAAATCGGCATCAAAGTCAGAATGGTGTTCAGATCAAGGACATGTTAACCCTTGACCCGCTGAATGTTTATATATGCCACACCCACTACTGATTATCAACCAATCAGATAACATGATGCAAAGCATTGCAACAAATTCATAAACTGAATGGCGAACAATGAAGATCCTGATCAGATGGCTTCTTCAGAAGCCATCTGATCTGGATCTGCATTGTTTGAAAGATCAGTCATACCCGAGCTCAGCAGAACAAGGATTAACGTAACTGCAATAGATTAAAAATCAACGAAACTTCAATAAGATAACAATTTTATTGAAATTAACTTTTTATGCAAAAGTTCTATACTATAAATATGATGTACCAAGCAAACAGGGGTCTTCAGTCATGTGTGACGCTGTGCGCCAATGAATATCCATGGCCTCAAAGTGGTATTGTTCGGACTGGCAAGGCTGTATAACCATCGAGTTGGAACGCAGGCTGGTGCGTGCCTCCGCTGAGCCCTAGTACTGTGCTCGATGGCCCCTTTTTGCTTGCTGTGGCAAAAAAAAAAAAAAAACACAAATGATTACCGCTCTGCACGCTGGGTATTTTTTTCGCAGCAGCAGCAGCAGCAGCCGCCGCAGAAGACATTTTGAAATGTTTTTCTAATTTTCCCAGAAGACAGGATTTGACATCTCATGCAAATTGTATCCTATGGAGGAGAGGAAATTTGCATGAGATGTCCTGTTTTCTGGAAAAAATAAGAAAAATATCAACAATTTGTCGTATGCTGAAGTAGCCCAGATAGTGGTAAAAGTTAAATATGCGTACAAGCGTGCTTGTCATTTCTACCCGTTTCATCTACAGTCTATGAGAGTGTTAGTAAATTATTGATTTTCCCCAGGGAGGCCCCTTACCTGTTGAAGACAGAGGACTTGTCATCAGTCAGCACTGAGGGCTACATAATATTATGTAATGAAATGATAGTCCTCAATAATCAAGAATAAATGCCTTTAATGTCTAAGGCGTTTACACTACGCATCATACTAGGCCGTTTGCACGCGCATTCAGGATCGTTAGATCAACCGAAATGCTAAACTGTATGACAGTATAGCGTTACCCGGTAATACACACCTTAAAATATAAACCGCATGAGACAGTGCATTGACATTATCCACATGGCTTCATCTCAGCGGCAGTTCTGCGTCAACGTAATGTATCATTTCTACGAGTACATCAGTGGCAACGTCTTGTAGTTACGGTCGCGGTGAAGCGATACCGTGCTATTTGAACGGTAAACAGCCACTTCGTACCCAAGTTATTTCGTACCCAAGTCATTTCGTACCATTCTGGTCATTTCGCATTTTAGCTGAGTTGCACAAAACAATATACGAGATGAAAGCGGATCCCAGCAGGCACATGACGTAATTGTGACGTCCCATCAACCTCGGTTAAAAGTCACGACGTTTATGGGCGTTTATGCAACGTCAAATCAACGTCGGTGCAACGTCGTGACGTTGCACCGACGTCGTTACTTTGACGTTGCCTTAGCGACGTGTACCTGCTGGGATCTGACCAGGCTGTCTGTATGCCGTCCAGATGTATTTTCTATGCATGATCAAGTCTGGCAATATATAGGTGGAACGGTATTTCCACCTGTGAGATTGTCCCGTGGGAAGGCACATATACGAGTTACAACGCTATACTGACAACGTGACCCTGGCTACTACGTTAAGCATGTCTATTTGTAGCAAAGAACGAATTTGAAGGAGTATCAGCAAAATAATATGCGTCATACCTTCAGATGCTACAGCAAAGAAGCTTCCAAACCAAGTCTCTCTCTCTCTCTCTCTCTCTCTCTCTCTCTCTCTCTCTCTCTCTCTCTCTGTCTCTCTCTCTCTCTCTCTCTCTGTCTCTGTCTCTCTCTCTCTCTTTCTCTCTCTCTCTCTCTCTCTCCAACAAACAGCTACAGCAAACAAGCTTCCAAAGCAGGTACATGTATCTCTCTCTCTCTCCCTCTCTCTCTCTCTCTCTCTCTCTCTCTCTCTCTCTCTCTCTCTCTCTCTCTCTCTTTCTCTCTCTCTCTCAGTACGTGTATGCGCATGTCGTAACGCAGACGTGCATAATGCTTACAGATCGTCTCTAAAAGTATAAAAGTTAATACAAGCTTATTCAATCGTCGCTGCAACATAAGGATAAATTGGTGTTTCCAACAAACCACAGCGTTAAAACAAGTTCAGACCAAAAGCTACATGTAAATATGTGCTGACAACAATTAGACCTTATTTGGCATTGTATCAGTATCGATGATGGCCCTGTCCATCGGGGCTATGAGAAACAGATTGGGCTGCATGATGCTTCCACGTAGAGCTGAAACCGAGCGCACATGAGTACTGGTAACCCGCTTAGAAGGTCTGAGCCTGCTAAAGCAAAGTGATTCGAGTCGGACCGTTCAGGCATATAGACCCTATTTGTTTCATTTGGCAGCAGGGCTTGAGGTGTCATTTCGTCTCTATATTGGTTAACATTCCCACAACTTTGGAAGCAACATCTCTTAAATGACATAAATAGCGTTGACGGGAACGGTACACCGCAATTCAACCAGAAATCAGTATCGCTGTCATTCTTATGTTTAACTTAAACCGGTGCTGACATTAAGAAAACAGGCTTATACAAATACATTTTAAACTTAAATGCCAGAAAGATGAACATTTTAAGTTGAATAATTGTGATATTTTTCTTATTTCTGCTCAAAATACGGATCGAGGGTATTCGTTAGAACCGCCTCATCGAGGCGGTTCTAACGAGTACCCACAATCTATATTTTAGAGCAGAAATAAGAAAAATAAGGAATACCCCTGTAAACCCAAGTTTTAATATATAAAAATGGGGTTCAATGGGGTCAAAATTATATAGGCGTGTTTTCATGATGATGATGAAATTATTTTGACATCTCCCACTGGGTCAATGACGTTAAATAACGTCACAGCAAAGTCATGACGTTGGATCAACACTGATACAGCGTTACATACACTCTGTGTGCCCGCTGGGTATATATAATTGTTAGTTAACCCAGCGGGCACAAAACGCGTGTGTCCTGTCGTTTCAACGTCATGAGGTGGAAAAATGCGACGTTGCCCACTGGGAATTTTCTGAATAGTTAACAGCGGTCCTATGTTTTTTTCACACATACTCTTTGTGACAAAGTCAACACAGGATGGTCAATAATTAAACATCCATTAAACATAATGCTGCAATGACATTTAAACGACGTTGTTTCAATGTCCATAGTTTCTAAGGAGTCTTGATATGGTCTTTTATTGTCTGTATTCTAATTCTGATCCTGAAAGATAGAAAAACTGAAAATGTTAAACCCATTGCATGCGGGAAACCCCTAAAGGGGCACCTTGGAAAACAGTGCAAGCCCAGATCAGAGGCCACAGAACGTGGCGTCTGAGCAAGGCTTGCACTATTGCCGTCATAAATAGAGTAAAAAACGAAAAAATAGGCCTACCACCTCTTATATGACAAATGGACTTGTCCAACATATAGCAATGGAAGAGTCCACTAATATACAATGGGTTTATACAATCAAAGCACTGAGAGTACTGGCGGGTCGATTATCAACGAGTTTAGGCTTGGAAAATAGTCCTTGACTGAGATATGAGACTTAAGGGGAATAGGAACACCCAGCAGATTTTATTCCGCCATTTTTCAAAGGGAGACAACTTTCGGGACTTCCTGTTCATTTTTCTTTTGGCTCAGTCGCACCGAAAAAGGTGTCTACTCTTAAAGGGAAGAATTTGCTCCTGAGTAGCAAATTCTCTCCTGAGGAGCAAATTCTTCCCTTTAAGAGTTGACCCCTATTGACATGGGAGACAAAACCACTTTTGCAGAAGTTGCCTCCCCTGAAGGTGTACACATTCTCCTTAAAATATTTTGTTTAACCCATTACTTTAAGTTTTCAAATAAAAATGAAAACCCTGATCAGATGTCGCAGAACGCTGTGGTTCGACCTGGTTCTTCACTGTTGGCCGAGCCCAATCCATGATTCCAGTTTAGAGTCTATAGAAAAACTCTTTTACACGTCGATAAGAATAATGCATCAATTTTCTATAAATAACCGTTTCCTGGCTTTCCTACAAATCAGTCGGCCCCCGCCCATCGGGGCTTGAAGAAATAGATGGACTTCTTGATGCCTCTACGCAGAGCTGAAACCAACCGCACATGAGTACTGGTAAATTGCTTAGAGGTTCTAAGCATGCCCAGGAAAAGTGATGCGAGTTGGACCGTCCATGCATATAAACCCTATAAGTTTAATTGGGCGGCAGGTTTTGAGATATCATTTCATCTCAATGTCGCGTAAAAATCCCACAAAATTCGAAGCAACGTCTTCAAAATGACCTATACAGTGTTGACGGGGACGTTAAACCTAAAATCAAACAAATCAAATCCTACAAATCAGTGATGGTCACGTGCATTTATGCACTGAAGACGTCTTTGCGTTATAACTTTGGGTCGATTGCTTAACAGTCGACCCCACAACTTGGATAACAAGTAATATTGATAAGGACCAATGTCTCGAGTGTACACAGCGGAAGGCAACTCGGTCTGATTTCCCATTACTGCATTAGTTCCATTTCTACCGTAAATACTCGTATGTTGTCGTTTGCGATCTGTTAGTTACAAAAAAATAAAAAAATAAATAAAAAATATTAACCTATTTGGGCTCAAAAGCTACTTGCGTTTGTTATTTCCCAGCTTGAAACACATGTCCAAGCAATAAGGCAGCATTATGTGTCACTCTATTCATTGTAACCCTTTTTGTACCAAATGTCATCCAGCCCCCGCCCATCGGGCTTGAAGAAATAGATGGGCTGCATGATGCTTCCACGCAGAGCTGAAACAGACCGCACACACGAGTACTGGTTGACCGCTCAGAGGATCTAAGCCTGCCCAGGCAAGGGCGCCAATGCTTACAAACCCTATTGGTTTCATTTGGCGGCAGGGCTTGAGATGTCATTCCATCTCAATGTCGGGTAAAAGTCCCACAAAATTGGAAGCAACGTCTCCAAAATGACCTTTACAGTGTTGACGGGGACGATAAACCTCAAATCAAACAAACCAAAACCAAATGGAATCTTCCTCCTAATATATAGCAGGAGTTCGTTTCAAACTTTAGGGGTGTCAGGTTGTGTTTTCATCAAAATTTATTCGGAAAATCAATGAACGTTTAGCAAACAGTGGAGGCCCTGATCAGACGCCGCGTTCTGTGGCGTCTGATCTGGGCCTGCACTGTTTGCCAGGGTACCCGTTTTGGGGTTTCTGGTACTAAATTGTTTATTGGTTAAGATATTATAGCATGTGCAAAATAAATTCTTGCATGTGCAAATCTGTACATGTGCACAGGGTGCCTAGACTCGTTAAGTCCATGAGAACGCTAAGCCGTAAAACATACTTTTGCACACCTATGCAAAAGTTGCATATGCGCAAGTTTTCTTACATACGCAAACTGGCGTATATGTAAGGGGCTTAATTAACAGCATGTCAATAAAGTGGCTGTGATTTAATTCTCTGTTTCCCATCCCTACTAAGAACCTTCAATTTTTTGTTTGATTTTAGGTTTAACGTCATCGTCAACACTGTAAAGGTCAGTTTGGAGACGTTGCTTCCAATTTTGTGGGACTTTTACCCGACATTGAGATGAAATGACATCTCAAGCCCTATCGCCAAATGAAACCAATAGGGTTTATAAGCATGGACGGTCCACTCGCGCGCACCGCTTTGCCTGGGCAGGCTTAGATCCTCTAGGCGGTTTACCAGTACTCGTGTGCGGGTCGAATTCAGCTCTACGGGGAAGCCGCGATCATGCAGCCCATATATTTCTTCAAGCCCCGATGAGCGGGGCTAAAGAACACTTCAATAGAATTACAGTTGCACCCAAGTACGAATCGTCCCGGTTTTGTGATGGTCTCCAGGACGAAACGTCCCGTTACCGCGGTAGCATGGGGTTTTACTCTCATCCATCAATATTTTTGATTGACCTCCCCTAGTTTATTTATAACTCTGATGCGACTGATCTCTGTCATATTTAACTCATAAATTCCCGTACTTTATACCCCTGCCACACCAAACTCGTTCTCACACCGTTTAGACGCACTCGAACTGTCTCCAAACGGAACTGGTGTACCAGCAACCTTTTACGATCTGTTGATGAACGTCATGAACGGGGTTAGACGGGAATGGTGTTTCATAACTTTGAGCCGCTCAAAATATCCATTCCGTTCTGCAATTAGACGGAGTGGCAACGTATTAAAATCGAGGTGAACGAACTTAAAACGAGATGGACGTACTTTGAAGGGAACTGCCTTACTTCCATCCTATCAGGATCGTGTTGCGACGTGATGCGGTCGGGTATCAACTAGCAGTAAGTGTTGAAGTCGATCGAAACGTTTGGGCTTCAAAGGAGAAGCAGGGTGGAGCTCTGGGAGGAAGTGGTTGCTTTTGTTTGACAGGTCCCGTCTTTTCGGCCCCGCTCCGTATTTGAAATAAGGTGATAACAAGGACTCAGTACTGAATAGGCTTGGTGACAGTTTCATAGATAACACGGAGGCGATGACTACAACATAGGTTAGCTGTCATGGACTTATCTGCACAGCTTGATGCAGCGATCGGGGATGAGGTCTGACAAGTGTGTGTGTGTGAATTCGGGTTTAACGTCGCTTTCACAATTTTTCAGTCATATCACGACGGTGTCTGGTTGCGACAGGGAGCTCAATGTGCACTTTTATAGTGCTGCCTCACTGAAGTATCATGTCCCAGACACATTACATGATACCACACCCAGTCACATTATCCTGACACTGGGTCGACCAGTCCTAGCTCTATATACCCCGTAAATCTGAGTGCCATGCGAGGAGCAGCTAGTAACATTTTTAACGACTTTGGTATGTCGCGGCCCGGGATCGAACCCATGACCCCCCGTTCCCCGGAGCGGACACTCTACCAACTGAGCTACCGGGGCCGGTAAGAGATCTGACAAGAATGCATGTGACTTTTATAGCATCGGGCCAGGACATCACGAAAACACGCCTATATAATTTTGACCCCCTTGAACCCAACTTTTATATAGTAAAGGTGGCAATGTATTTGTATAGGCGTGTTTGCGTAATGACGTGGATGCTATTGCGTTCCACACACACTTGGGACGAGATGAGGACGTAGTCAGGACGAGATGAACTGTCTGTGAACAAGATGGTCGAGTTACAAAATACAGTCGAACTTCAATGGCTCGAACACCTCTTGGACCTCGAAAATCTGTTCGAGACAAGGGTAGTTCGAGCCACTGAGGGCTACTGTTAGGAGGAATAATAAGATAATTTAGGACATTTTCCCGGTGTTATATAATACAAATGTATGCTGTGTGTACTCATTAGAATCGCCTCATCGAGGCGATTCTAATAAGTACACATAGCATACATTTATAAAATAAAAGACTCAAATCTCTTAAATTATTCCCCGCTATTTCTTATATAGAGGATTTCCCAAGGGCTCAAGAAAGGGTTCAGCCATAGTAAACGAGCCATCGATGTTCGAACGATCGAAGTTCTACTGTAGCTCGAATAAGTTTCTGTCACGGTTTATTTTTGCTATGGGTTGTCTTTGGTGTTTGTGTCGCTTATATTATTTTATTTTGGATATTGGCCTATTGGCCATTTTGTGGGAAAGTAACTGTCCTTTTGGCTTTCCGCTGTTGATGTTTCCATTAGGGTTTGTTGTTTCATGTTTGTGTTTCTTTCCCTTTGGTGGATCTGATGGGAGTTGTGGGTTAATTGTATCGATTCCTGACCATTGCCTCCACTTCTATTTTGACCGTACTGGAGACGGGGCAGAACTAGTTGCAAACGGATCTAAAACGACCACGAACGTGCTTGGAATGCTTGGAAACGGTGTTCACATGATATGAACGGCCACTTCTGTCCGATTTGAACTTGATACGAATGAACTGTGGACGAGATACAGACAGACTGGACATATTGAAGACTTCTCATGATCGATATAGAATCGTATTTTATGCATAATTGGACAAAAATTACACATTCTGACCCGACCACTGTTCGTTTGATTTTGTTAGGACGTGACCGGACGGTCTAAGAACTAGCTTGGTGTGACTGAGGCTTTTACCAATCAGTTAAGACCGCGCTGTGCGGCGTCTGATCTGGGTCTAAACTGTTTGCCTACGTCCCAGCAAATCATGCGGCGTCAAGTAAGTGTTTTACAATAAGCTTTCTTTTACACAGCACTCTGACGTAATAAAGATAAAAGTACGCGGCTATTTTCTACAAATAACCTTTACCGAGATTTCCTACAAATCGGTCACGTGGGCAATAGCCCAGAAGAGCCCAATCGATCCAGAAAATAGTGACGTATAATTCTGTTTTCGCACTGTTCATTAAACTTTCGCACATGATAAACAAGCGGAACGGACTTCCGTGGCCTAGTGGATAAGAGCGCCGACTCTTAATCATTAGGTCTCTCATCTCTGTGGGTTCGAAGCTGGCTCGGGTCACATGTGAGATGCCAAGTTGTGCAACCGAAGGTCAGGTGGTATATCTCCGGGTACTCCGGATCCTTCAACTGTCGAACATTATAAAAAAGCAGAACGGGCCCCCGTAGCCTAGTGGATAAGAGCGCCGACTCTTAATCATTAAGTCTCTTACCGCTGTGGGTTCGAGCCTGGCTCGGGTCACATATGAGATGCCAAGTTGTGCAACGGAAGGTCAGGTGGTTTTTTCCGGGTGCTCCGGATCATTCAACTGTCGAAAATCATCACGAAAACACGCCTATACAATTTTGACCCCCTCTTACCACACTTTTATATATTAAAACTTGGGTTTCCGGGGTATACCTTATTTTTCTTATTTCTGCTCAAAAATATAGATTCTGGGTACTCGTTAGAACCGCCTCGATGAGGCGGTTCTAACGAGTGCCCACAATCTATATTTTGAGCAAAAATAAGAAAAAACATTACAATTTGCATCTTAAAATGTTCGTATTTTCGGCGGTAAGATTGACAATGCATTTGTATAGGCGTGTTTTCGTGATGTTATAAAATAGCAGAACGGGCCTCCGTGGCCTAGTGGATAAGAGTATTAGGTCTGTTTTCGTGATGGTAAAATACTAGCTCATCACGAAAACATGCCTTTCATTACGCTAACACACCCGTGCGACATAGTGCAGTTTTCACATCACCAAAATGGCTAAATTTCTGATGAAAATTCGTAGTATTTTCCTTATTTCTGCGCCTAAAATAGCTTTTGGGTGCTCGTTAGAACCGCCTCATTGAGGCGGTTCTAACGAGTAACCACAACCTATGTCTTGGAGCAGAAATAAGGAAAATAATGTTTATCCAAGTAAACCCCAGTTTTCTCTATATAAAGTTGGGTTTAGGGGGGTCTTTATTTCACGGACCTGTTCCACGTGATGTATAATTTTGACCCCAATGAACCCCACATTTTTATAGTATAATTTGTCTTATGTTAACTTTGGTCTCGATGAGGCGGTTCTACGGAGTACCCACGAATTATAATTTGAGCAGAAATAAGCAAACATATCACATTTTTTACCTTAAAATTTTCGCTTTTTCGGCGGTATAGTTTACAATGCATTTGTATTGGCGTGTTTTCATGATGGGCAAAGTCCTTATTAGAAAAACATACAGCGTTGAAAAGATCTTACTTATTTACCTTCTGTAAAGCAAGCTGTCTTATGTAATTGAGCAACTTTAAATATCTACGAGCATCTCCGTCGCCAGGTGTCCCACCTTTTTCACCTTGTCCGCCATCGCCTTGTCCATCACCACCTTGCTCTTTGTTGCCTTGGTCTTCACCATTTTGTCCTTGGTTACCTTGTCCTTCACCACCTTGTTTTTCACCACCTTGTTTTTTATTACCTTCCTCTTCACCGCCTTGTTTATCACCACCTTGCCCTTTATTGCCTTTCTCTTCACCGCCTTGTTTTTCACCACCTTTTCCTTTATTTCCTTCCTCTTCACCGCCTTGTTTATCTCCAGCTTGTCCTTCATTGCCTTGTCCTTTACCATCTTTTCCTGTGCTACCTTGTCCTCCCTCACCTCCTTTACCACCTTTACCTCCAGCACCCTTTCCTCCAGCACCTTGTCCTTCTCCAGCTTGTCCTATGCTACCTTCTGTTTTACCCGCTTGTCCATTATCGCCTTGTCCTTCACCACCTTGTTCTCCAGTACTTTGTCCTTCAGCACCTTGTCCATCACTGCCTTGTCCTTCAGCACCTTGTCCTTGGTTACCTCCCGCTTTACCACCTTGTCCCTCATCTCCTTTCTCTGCACCACCTTTTCCTCCACCACTTTTTCCACCACCTCCCTCGCTCCGTTTAACTCCTGCAAAATGTATGAACACCAGCTTGACTGAAGATGTGTGTGTGTGTATGGGGGGGGGGGGGGGGGGGGGGGGCAGCTATTGTGTTGTGGATTGTGCTTGGGATAAATATTTAAGTTTAGGTAAATTCTCTAGATTCAACAGAGCTACGGTAATGCTAATTTGTACAAGCTTATATTTGAAACGATCCCGTAACTGAAAATTGAACAACATACCTTGATCTCGTGTCTGATAGCTTCTATTATAGTCAGGGTTCGAGGTTTCAAAATTTGTTTCATGCTCAACTCGCTTGAGCATGAAATTTGTCGTGCTCATAAATTTTAAAATGCCAACAATTGTTGGCATTTTAAAATTTGTGAGCAAGACACATTACATTCTGTGCTGGTATGAGCAGGAAAATTGTCTCTTTCATTTGTATTTTAATATATATTTTAAAATCTATGAGCATTATAAATTTCATACTCAGTTGAATTGAGTTGAGCATGAAAAAAGTTTTAAAACCTTGGGGCCAGTTTCTCAAAAGACTCAATCTTGCTTGGACACTTCAGCAAGTCACAAAATATTTGATGCTGACCCATATTTGAGCCCCGCCAAGCGAATTTGTGTCTTCGAGCATTCATGACAGATTTTAACTGCGCATGCCCAGCCATTCAGAGGGGCCAGGGATATGGCTTTCTGTCTGAAGGTTTATCTTGATTCACTGCTTGTATGAGCGAGCAGCGAAGGTTCGCCTGAACCTTCGTTGCTCGCATAGGCGATAAGTACCAAAATCGCTTGAAGGGGCCCATTTCTTTAATGTTCGGACATGTTGTGGAGCGAAGTGTACAGAATTTTTAACTCATTTCCCTTAGACCAAAACAGAAGCGAAGGCAGTGATCAGGAATCGACACAATTAACCCACAGCTCCCATCAGAGACACCAAAGGGAAAGAAACACAAACATGAAACAACAGAGGAAAGCCAAAAGGACAGTTACTTTCCCACAAAATGGCCAACCGGCAATCCAAATCAAAATAATATAAGCGATACAAACACTCAGAAACAAACCATTACAAAAATAAACCGCGGCAGAAGAACCCTCCACCCCAACCTCCTAGCCGTTTCCATTCATTTATCCATACCACTCGTGAGTATCTGAAAGCAAGAACGTCCCGGCCCATCGGGGCTAGAAGAAATAGATGGGCTGCATGATGCTTCCACGCAGAGCTGAAACCGACCGCACACGAGTACTGGAAAACCGCTTACAGGATCTAAGCCTGCATGCCTAGGCAAAGCGGTTCGACTAGGCCTGTCCATGCTTATAAACCCTATTGGTTTCATTGGGCGGCAGGGCTTGAGATGTCATTTCATCTCAATATCGGGTAAAAGTCCCACAAAACTAGAAGCAATGTCTCCAAAATGACCTTTACAGTGTTGACGGGAACGTTAAACCTCAAATCAAACAAACAAAAAATAAGAAAACAACAGCAAAAAAGGATGTTAGAGAATGTTTCCTACTGAGTTGTTGACGAGTACTGGTAAACCGCTTAGAGGATCTAAGCCTGCCTAGGCAAAGCGGTGCGAGTCCATGCTTATAAACCCTATTGGTAACATTGGGCGGCAGGGCTTTGATATGTCATGTCATCTCAATGTCGGGTACAAGTCCCACAATATTTGAAGCAACGTCTCCAAAATGACCTTTATAGTGTTGAAGGGGACGTTAAACCTCAAATCAAACAAAAACAAAAATACTGAAAACAACAGCAAAAGGGTGTTATAGAAGGTTTCCTACTGAGATTCTGATGCGGACGTTTAACTCTTTGAATTGTGTCAATTCCATTCTTGTTAATTTAGACTATAGACCACATTTTCTTGGTCTGAACTACATAGAGGATCTTACATGAGTGTTCATGTATCATTTAATTTATTAAACGAGTTGAGGAAACGGGATAAAATGCGAGGCTCTGCCGAGCATTTTATCCCTTTTCCTCAACGAGTTTAATAAATTCAATAATACATGAGCACGAATGCAAGATTCTATTTATCATATGACATTTAAAACGCATTTTATTCACGACTGTTTACAAAAATGTCAATATTCCGCCATTAGTAAACGCGGCGCTATTAAGAACGTCGTACATGTAACGTTACGGAACATATCTAGCTAATTTGCATATTTAATCCACTAGTGGATTATCGAAAATAATGCATGGCGTCATTACACGCTCAGACGCGACGTCGTATGATAAAGTGAATGCTATTAAGACCACCTGAAATTCAGACTAATTCTGCTGTAAAAAGATTACTTAGAAGGTTGCTGGCATCCATTCTTTGTGTTTTCTGCATGCAGTGTCCTCTGGTCATGGACCACCTTTGGGACTGTTCAAAAGTGGTCTTAAAGACCACTTTTGAGCAGTCCCAAAGGTGGTCTTATTTCAGGAATTTTATTGTATTTGTGTTGTTATCTCTACACTACGATAACACAACCAAATGCTAGAATGGCGCCTTTCTTATTTCTAGTAGTAGCATTTTTAGATGAAAATCATTAGAAAAACACGCCTATGAAACATTGTGATAGTTTTCTTATTTCTGCTTAAAAAAAGAATTTAGGGTACACGTTAGAACCGCCTCATTGGGGCGGTTCTAACGAGTACCCACAGTCTATATTTTAGCGCAGAAATAAGAGCACCGCAGTTTTACTATATAAAAATAGGGTCAAGAGGGGTCAAAATTATATAGGCATGTTTTCGTTGATGGTTTGATATTTGTCCTATTTCTAGTGCAAATATAAATTGTCGGTGCTCGATAGAACCGCCTTTATAAGGCGGTTCAAATGAGTATCAACAATCTATGTTTGTGAGCAAAGATAAGAAACCAGCGGACCAATAGTCCTGAAAAGGTCACCTGAGTGCTGAGTGTTTATGGAGGCAATTGAACAATTTGTCTTCATCCATCCCATAAAGGCATGGTTGAAATCTGGCTTAAATCTGTCCAACTGCCCAAGTGTTTTTTTTTTGTTTTTTTTAAGAGGGTTTATTTTGACAGCTGATGTCAATGTAAAATGTTTACGTTAGGTACTCATGCATTTTCATAAACTTGCTTATACAATCTTGACTTACTTAAACTGTTGACCTAGTGTATAAATTCAGAAAAATATATAAATGCCATGACTTCAGCACCCAATTTCGTAAAGTCATTTTTCGATATAGAAAGATTGGATACAACAGATGGTAGTTAACCTAATTACTGTTGGCAACTTTGCTTCCCTCTTTAATTGCACACCGTTGGGTCAGATTCTATGACGGTTCCAGCGTAAAGGCATACTGAGAATTAGAGATTCCCTGACTCTGGTCAGGCCCATCGGAGTCTAACTGTTGGTTTTCTTTTGCTCCAGCATTCCAGTGGTTTCTTGTTGTCGAGTTCTCACCGTTGTTTCATCTCTGTGGTTGTTTGATAGTAAGAAAATTTCGTTGGCAGATATCATTTATGCTGCTTTTTGTTGTTATTGTTTTTTTTTCTGTTTGTGGAAATTCGCTGAGAAATTGTCGACTCATTCGCCTATCTTAGATTGAAATTCAAATTCAATGACATATGGAATCTGGCATAAAAGCTCCATCGGGCCAAAAAACGAAAGCGGCAAACAGGCTCTTAACTACGGCTGGCTTATCGGAGCTGAAAAGAAAACCGATTATCAGTCCTGCCATTGTGATAGATAATCGATCAGTAATCACTGAAGATTTGGTTATAATTTAACCCGTCTGTCATTCGGTCTCAGCATAACTCCTACCATATGTTGTACTTTACCATATGTATTTGAACAGACAGGCCTAAGCAAACAGTGTAGACCCAGATGAGACGCCGCACAATGCGGCGTCTCATCAGGGTCTGCACTGTTTACCACTCATCCAGCTATTTTAGACACAACTTTGGGTAGTAAATTGTACTTATCAAATAATCGGTTACAAACAAATCAGTAATAATAATCATTTTGTGGAAATTATCCATAACCACTCCTGTAAGATACTCTATGTAGAGGATCTTACATGATTGTCCATGCATTATTGAATTTATTAAACGAGTTGAGGAAAGGGATAAAATGCGAGGATTCGCCGAGCATTTTATCCCTTTTCTTGAACGAGTTTAATAAAAAAAAATCAATTATGCATGAGCACGAATGCAAGATTCTATTTATAATATGACATTTAAAACGCATTTTATTCACGGACGGTTGTTCAACAAAAATGTCAATATTCCGCCATTAGTAAACGCAACGTCGTTAAGGACGTCGCACATGTAACGTTACTGGGCGTATCTAACTATATTTTATCCAATGGTGGATTATTAAATTCATTACATGACGTTATTACACTCTCAGACGTGACGTCATATGATAAACGCGGATATTTTATCCTCACGGCATAAATACAACTAGAGTTGTCAGTGAAACTGATTAGGGCCCCGGCAGCGCTATCAGAGGAGTAGGGTTGTTTTTTTCTAACGGGCCATAATTCAGAGAGTATTGTAGCTAGATTTACGTTACTTGCCACGAAATTGTGTAATGGTATTGTGACTTATTTAATGTTTAAAGTTGATGGGTCTGAGGGTTATTAAGAAAAACAAAACATGAAAAATATGGACATTTTTCAAGTTTTTGCCCAGGACCAAAACTCTGACAGTATTGTAGCTAGAGCTACGTAACTTTCCATAAAATTGTGTACTGATATTGTGACCTTATATTTAAAGTTTGAAGTTGATGCGTTTGACGGTTTGTAAGTTATTAAGAAAAAAAAAAAAAAAAGCATGAAAAATGTGGACGGACACACAGACGGACAGACAGGGTGATTACTTTAGGGCACCCGCGAAAATTTGCGGGGCCCTAATAACACACCCGTGCTACATAGTGCATTTTCGCATCTCCAAATGGCTACTTTTCTGATGAATTTCCGAGATATTTTTTTCCTATTTTAACTGCAAACATAAGTTGTGGGTGCTCGCTCTAACGAATACTCAAAACTGATGTCTCAGAACGGACATAACTTCGGAAAAGTAATGTATAGCCCGTAAATCACAGTTTTCTCTATATAGTGGGGTTTAGGGGTTTTCTTTTAACGGTCTTGTTCACATGAATGAAGATCCGGTTACTTACCGCCACCATTAAGAAAGGTGATTAATTCAGTAATTAAGTGTTCCGCCCTCCCAGTTGCATAAAGGCTTTCACAATAATATTCCAGGCCCGCTGCAGCTTCGGCCATACCGGGCCAGTGGTCTGAAAAAAATCAAAGCACTGAGAGTACTGATGGAATTAAGCTGGGTTGAGACCCAAACTGATTCGTCAACCCTTAAGGAGAATGGGAACACCCTCAGGGGCAACTCCTGCAAAAGTATTTTTGTCTCCCATGTCAACAGGGGTCAACTCTTAAAGTAAAGAATTTGCTCCTGAGGAGCAAATTCTTTCCTTTAAGAGTAGACCCCTTTTTCAGCGGGACAGAGCTTATAGGAAAGCGATCAGGAAGTCCCGAAAGTTGTCTCCGTTTGAAAAATGACGGAAATAAACTGCCAGGTGTTCCTATTCCCCTTAAATTCAAGTTGTATTAGAAAAAGTGTAGAGCCTGATCAGACGCTGTGTTTTGCGGCGTCTGGCAGTCTTAGCAAACAATGTAGACATCGATCAGTCGCCGCGTTCTGTGGCGTATGATCAGGGTCTACACGGTCCGACAAGCAAAACACCAGTTAACCGTTATACACAGCACGTTAAAATCAATGCGATAAAATTAACACTCGCGGCATAAACGAGCGTGACGACTGACGTCATTAAAAACTGCCGTTTGATGACGTCACTAGTAGATTCCTTGACGTTAGACGGTGAAACGTTATTTTCTCGCATCAAAAACATAACACAAGCGAACAAATGTGTGTGATGCAGTCAATATTTTTGCGGGATTTCTTCCAATAATGGCTTAAGGCTGTGAGAAGTTGATAGAATCAACAACATTATTGTCTATAAAGAGGTCACTTGGATTTCCTTCAAATCAGTAATAGCAACGTGGGCTTTGGCACTGAACTGATAGAGGTTTTTTTTTTCCAGTTCCGTTGTGTATTCCTTGCTTCCAGGGGATAACCCTTTTGTAGTACATATTTGTCGTCAGTTGATAAATAGAGAATCTTACACTCGTGGTCATTTTATATGAAATTTATGAAATGAGCCTTTGGCGAGTTTCATAAATTTCATATGGAATGACCACGAGTGTAAGATTCTGTTTATCATGTGACCACTTTCAAATGGGTTTTATAGCCTTAACATTTGACAAAATTTCCACAGTAACTGCATGGTTGACCTGATGGTCGTCATGATTTTACTTTATCCCGCCAAAGTGTTATTACACGTGTGGTCATACGATTGTTATTACACGACGTTATCCACTGCTTATCAACGACGTTTTGTGATAAACATCGATTCAAACGAAGTTTATACAATATGGATTCGGGAAAAATGTGAATCTTACCAGCGAGAAAACGATATTCCCGGTATCACAACAAAAAGTGTCTTTCTTTACATAAACGAGTGTGACGACTAACGTCATTAAAAACTGCCGTTTGATGACGTCACTAGCAGATTCATTGACGTTAGACGGTGAAACGTTTTTTCTCGCATCAAAAACATAACACAGGCACACAAATGTGTGTGATACAGTCAATATTTTTTTGCAGGATTTCTTCTAGTAATGGCGTAAGGCTGTCAGAAGTTGAAAGAATCAACATTATTGCCGCTTTCCGCATGTTAGAATAGAATAAGATCAGCTCTAGTCTGTAATTTGTCGAGTTGTCGGTCATTTGTATGTAGAAAAATCACGCGCAAACTTGTTTAAAAATTGCCCAGGGGACCCCCATATTGGTTTCATTGAATGTCCCTTATATAAGGAACATGAATATATGTGATTTCGGTCCGGCCATTCTTATACATTTGGTTTCATTGGACGGCAGGGCTTGAGAAGTCATTTCATCTCAATTTCGGGTAAAAGTCCCACAAAATTGGAAGCAACGCCTCCAAAATGACCTTTATAGTGTTGACGGGGACGTTAAACCTCAAATCAAACAAACTGAACAGTTTCTCAGTTATAATGGCCTTTTGTGAAGTGGAGGGGTGGGACATGGTCCTGTCGCAACCCGGTAGACCCCGAGGATGATGTCACTGAATGTGTCTTATCATAAGGAACAAGAGTATATATGGTTTAGGGGTGGGGATCTGTAAGGTTTCCAAGATATTGGGCCTTTTTATGAAGTGGAGGGTGTGTGGCAATGCAATCCACTGGCGCATCCTTGGTCCCCCTGGTTGGTGTCACTGAATGCGTCTTATCATAAGGAACAAGAATATGTACGGTTTAGGGGTGGATACTGTAAGCTTTCCGAGGTATTGGGCCTTTTATGAAGCGGAGTGGGTGGGGCAAGGCCCCGACGTATCTCGAGAAGCCCCAAGGTTAGTGTCACTGAATGCGTCGGAATATATATGGTTTAGGGGTAGGGATCTGAATGGTTTCTGAGATATATGGCCTTTTATGAAGTGGAGGGGGTGGGACGGGGCCACAGCGCATCCCAGGGGACCCCAGCTTGGTGTCATCGAGTGGGTCTTATCATAAGGAACAATAATATATATGGTTTAGGGGCGGGGATCTGTAAGGTTTCCGATATTGGCCTTTAATGAACTGGAAGGGTGGGACTTGGCCCAGTACACCCCAGGGGACCCCCATGTTGGTGTCACTGAATGGCCCTAATCATAAGGAACATGATTATATATGGTTTAGAGGTAGGGCTCTGAACATTTTCTCGGATGTATGATCATTTGTGAAGTTGAGGGTGGGACATGGCCCCGGCGCACCCAAGCAGACCCCAAGGTTGGTGTCACTTAATGTGTCTTATCATAACAAGAATGTATATGGTTCAGGGGTGGGGATCTGTAAGGTTTCCGAGATATTGGACCTTTTAATGAAGTGGAGGTGGTGGAACAAAGCCGTGGCGCATCCCGGTGGTCCCCAGGTTGGTGACACTTAATGCGTCTTATCGTAAGGAACAATAATATATATGGTTTAGGGGTGGGGATCTGAATGGTTTCTGAGATATATGGCCTTTTATGAAGTAAAGGGGTGGTGCAGGGCCCCAGCACATTCTCGGGACCCTCAGGTTGGCATAAAAGCATATGTCTGAGAGACGTTTACTCAAGAAATATTTCTATAAACGTTTTGTCAAAATATCTACAAAGGCTTGGCAGCAAATGCAATTTTCCCATTTTCCCCATTATAAGTCTATGGAAACTCTAAGTTGCCATAGCAACAAAACTAATTAGCCGAAATTCATAAAAAAAAAACCATAAACTGTCCATTCCTAACCCAAGGATGCAACAGATGAAATATGGGCCAAATCGGCCCAGCGGCTTCAGAGATGTCGTTTCAAAGTGTTGACGACTACGACGCAGACGACGACGGACAATGTCCATCCTATAAGTTGCCCCGGAGCCTTCGGCTCTGGTGAGCAAAAAAAAATCGCTCAGACCTCAGGAAAAAATGCTCAAATTCATAATTTTTTTGTATGTGCATATTGTGGTATTTCAGCCATAGTTGTTGCAGAATATCCTTAATATATAGCTTTTTTGCAATATTTTTGTTTTTTCAATCGAAAATAAGCGGGAAAATTATATGTGACGTCATCATTTTTCACGTCTGGTTCCGAGTTACACACGTTGCCAAAATGACAGGAGGACTCAGAGCTAGCACGGATGGTGATATGAAATCGAAAACTTGTGTAGGGTGATACGGGATTCTGTATTTTTGTATCCGAAATTTGCTAGTACACAGCAGTATTTCGACCCAGCAGGCACATGACGTAATTGTGACGTCAATCAACGTCGGTACAACGTCATGACGTTTAGGTAACATCAAATCAACGTCGGTGCAACGTCGTGACGTTGCACCGACGTTGATTTGACGTTGCCCTAGCGACGTGTGCCTGCCTGGGTGCATACATGTAATATAATAATTGAGCCGGTGCATGACAAAACCTACAATAAGACCGATGCGACCAGCAGAGACTCAAATTAACCTGCGCACCCATCCACTCTAACAAAACCTTTTCGCTATGTCTCTCTGCATAGATACATGTATTAGCCTATAGTAGGTACATGCGATCAGCGAAGACTCTGATCAGACTGCGCGAATACACAGGCTGATCTGAGTTTTTGATGGTCGCTCAAGCTTTGTAGATTTTGTCATGCGCCGGCTCATAAAATTATATTACATGCATAGCGAACAAATACCACGATTTCTCAATGACTTCACAGAAAATCTGAATAATCGATTTTTTTCGTTTCTTCCTTTTAATACTCATTTTAGCCCATACATCACTATGGGAAAGTTTTAGACCTTACCCTCCCCCGACTTCTCCAGCAAGCCGCATGCCTCTGCGACAGTCCGGAAAGGCTGTGATTATTTGGAGAAAATTGTTAAACAAAGAAATTAGACCACAGACTAAGTCCATTTGACGATGATTGTCAGGCAAAATAATAAATATTCAAATACATGTGACACACTTTATAAATAGATATGCAATTACGACACACTTTACATCCGAATGGCTAGATAGAGGCTTACTAGGAACAAGGAGCCTCTAGCAAGGTCATTCTTCTTGATACGTTAACTGAGTCCTTTCGGCCGCTTGTCTATAGGTCAGTCATTTTAAAATTCGATGGGAAGACAAGTTCAGACAGGACCTTTAGTGGATCGGCGAACGGATGTTTGTTCCCGTCGTTCGGGTGAAATGACCACAATGTCCGCTACGCCCATGTATGGTCAAACACTTTGAAACTCAAACTGTCAGCGGTATTGGCACTTGGTATGCAGCATTAAAGGTTGTGACTCTACATAGTTTCGTTTTCAAATGAAGATCATAGACTTATCCAAACCTTGTTAACACAGAGGTTACGTGGGCGGTTGGGTCGGTGTGGCCTGGATGGATGGATGGATGAGGATGAGGATGATAAAAAGGATGCGGATGCCTGGATGGAAGGATGCTGCTTACATGTATGTATGTATGTATGTATGTGTGTGTGTGTGTGTGTGTGTGTGTGTGTGTGTGTGTGTGTGTGTGTGTGTGTGTGTGTGTATGTATGTATGTACGTATGTACGTATGTATGTATGTATGTATGTATGTATGTATCGAGCAAAAGCGTTTTTATTTTTTGATAGATTTGGAAATTACTTGGCAGAAATATTAACCGTTACGAGACGATGTGTAGGACGGTTCCTTCAAGGTTGGGGTCGTTCTTAGAGGTCAAAGGTTAAAAAGGGATTGTTTTCGTGTCCGGACAAAAACTTTCCTATGCCTGGATGGATTTCCAAATAAAGTTAATGATAATCATTGTGAGACGATGTGTCACACGAATGGCCCAAGAGGGTACCTCCATTATCATGGTCCTACTTAGAAGTCAAAGGACAAAAAGGTGTTTTATCATGTCCGATCTATAACTTTTTTTATTATTAGGGCCCCGCAAATTTATTTGCGGGTGCCCTATAGTAATCACCCTGTCTGTCCGTCTGTCCGTCCGTCCGTCCGTCTGTCCGTCCACATTTTTATGTTTTTTTTTTCTTAACAACTTAAAACCGTCAGCCGCATCAACTTCAAACTTTAAATATAAGGTCACAATATCATTAAACAATTTCATGGCAAGTTACGTAACTCTAGCTACAATACTCTAAGAGTTATAGTCCAATGAAAAGAAAAAACCATCTCCTCTGATGGCACTGCCGGGGCCCTAGTCAGTTTCATTGACGGCTCTAGTTATTTTTAAAATTACATGGCAGAAATGTAAAATCATCATAAGACGATGTTTCGCGCGCAAGACTTATGTCGGTACCCCTAGGTCAAAGTCATACGTAGAGTTCAAATGTCTACAAAGGACTTTTCCGTGTCCAGTCAATGACTTTTCTTTTTGTAAACCATCCTCAGAACATTTGTGGCTTGCTAGACCGAGGTGGATGCCACTAAGGCCAAGGTCATCTTTAGAGGTCAAATATCAAATAGGGTCTTTTTTGAGTCCTGTCAAAAACTTTCGTATTCCTGCATGGATTTTAAAATCACCTGGCCAAAATGTTTATTATTATCAGATGATGTGGCATACATAAAACTGAGGTCCGTAGTTCAAAGGTGAGGTCATAAATGTTTCCTCACACAGACAATACATAGCACTCATGTCTGTGTCCAATGTCATATGGCGGGGCACCCGTGTTCTATGGACGCAATTCTAGTTTCTTTTTCTCTATCCCATCTTTCCATCTTTTGATGGTACCTTTCTCAGATGTCGGCTTAAGTTGGACGACTCTTCTAGGCTTGGCCGTTGACCACCGGTTGTTATCAGGGTGGGGGTGGGGTTACGATCTCACATTTAATACTTGTAACTGGCCGGCCCGAGGAGGCCTTAACTGTTGACCACAATGCATAACATAAACAGTGGTACCATCCACTGTCGTAACAAAATAATTATCACTGTTTCGCTCACTTTCGAACCTACGAGAGAGAGAGAGAGAGAGAGAGAGAGAGAGAGAGAGAGAGAGAGAGAGAGAGAGAGAGAGAGAGAGAGAGAGAGAGAGAGAGAGAGAGAGAAGATGCATCAGGAGACATATAAAGGGTTCGCAAAAATGCTTTTCGTGTGTTATTTATTCCAAGGCCGAAAAAAGACATTGTACTTTGAATACGAGTAGAAAGTTGCACTTGTGTATTCATATATCTATTGATAGAATCGCTGCAGCTCAGACGCCAGTCTATGGCAGTCCTATAAATTAAACTATACAACAAAGCATTCTGAGGGACAGCCCATTCCCCCGCCGCACTTTATATCAGGGCTGAACCGTTTGACATTGACCTCTAGTTGGCAAGGTTTATTTATGGGTTCTGCACATCAACTCACTGAGGGGGTATATTTCACAAAAGTTAAATGAAAATCCTTCCAGGGCTAAATGAGATATAGAACAGACACAAAATTCGTGACCTTCAACTATGACCTGGACCTTTAGTCGGCATGGTTTATTTATGTGTTCTGCACATCAGCTCACTGAGGGGGGGGGGGGGGGGGCATTTGACCAAAGGTTAATGAAAATCCTTTATAGGGGAAAAGGAGATATTGAACGGACACAAAATTCAAAGTTTCAAACTCGTTACCTTCCAATGTGACCTTGACTTTGAGTCGGCATGGTTCATTTGTGGGTTCTGCACATCAGCTCAGTGAGAGGAATAAATGACCAAAGTTAAATGAAAATCTATCAAAGGGTTCAGGAGATATGGAGCGGACAAGAAAGTGTTAAGGACAGACGGACAGATGAACAGACGGACATACGGACTGACGGACGAAGGCCTTTCCTATAATCCCCGTTCGGATAAAAAATGCAATGTACTGTCAACAGTGGTCAAAAAGAATTATACTGATATCAGACGTGGTGTTACAGCTTATAATTTTCCATGAAGTGATCGTGCAAATAAACCATATACATGTACGCCCTTGTAATTTACAAGTGTAGTAACCATTTCTATATATGGTTTAAATGGGTGTACCGAACCTGTCAAAATATCTTAGTCTGTGAAAGGAAATTTCGATTTTGCAATTTTCTCCAAATAATCACAACCTTTCCTTGTTGCAACAGAGGCATACGCATTGCTGGAGAAATCGGCGGAGGGTGAGGTCTACAACTTTCCCATAGTGATATATGGGCTAAAATGAGTATTAAGGTATATGCAAATGTCAACCAGACGTGAGCTAAAATTTACGGTCGTTTATAATGTCGACAAGTTTCTAGAAAAGCAACTCATAATGTTCCAAATTATATGAATAATCATAAAATATGCTTATTAAAAAGTGTATTTCTGTTTTTAGAAGAAAAAATAATAAATTACTTTATTAGAAAATTACCTTTCAAAATGGTCAATTTTTGAACACCGGTTTCTCCATTGTCCTTCCTCGGAAACATTCAGTTTTTACATTAACCTAAAGTATATTCCATGTCCTAGCAAGGACGAGAAGTAGTTTTTCCAAAAACTTCCACAATAACAATATATCCATTCTTTTAAACACCCATCGAACGGTCATTATGACAGCCATTACTGTATACATGGTTGGTAAATTCTCCAGGTAAAACAGGGGTATAAACATGCTAATCGTGGGTAAAAATATCCTGCACAACGGATTTTACTCTAAATATTTTTATGCCTAGATCATGATTTCCTTTATTCTTCCGTTAAGTTGGTAAATATTATTATGCATTTAATAAATACAAGAGGGGAAAATTGTTTGATTTGTCCGAAAGCCATAATAACGATTTGACAGAATTTTTATTATCGCTACGCTTATTTACCCCAGTGCTGTGTACATGGATGACAATGTATAGTGAACTCTACATGTTGATAGGGGTTCTATCGGCATGGATATAATGTTTTAATGCCAGTTTTTGGAAAAATCACGTCTCGGCGTTGCTAGTACACACACTAAAGTATATTTTGGTGTAAAAATGGTATGTTTTTAATGAAGGACAATGGAGAAACATACGTTCAAAAATGGACCATTTTTAAATGTAATTTTCTTACAAAGTGAATATTTATTTTTTTCTTCCAACAACAAAAATACATTTTTTTAAAATGCATGTTTTATATTTATTCTTTTAATTTGGAACATCATTGGTTGTTTTTCTAGAAATATGTCAACATGCTAAACACCCATGAATTTTAGCCCACGTGCCTGGAAGACATTTTCATAGTCCTTAAAAGCGAATAACAAAAAAATCGATGATTCAGATTTTCTGAACGGAGTTTAGGAAGATTTATTTCCTCTGATGAAAAATATCTCTTTAGCCGGTCCTATTTTGCAATGGAATCAGTATATTTAGACGCGGCATCTCATAAATTGTCAACAACGTTCAGAATGAGGCGGTTCTAACGAGTACACACAACCTATGTCTTAGAGTAGTAATAAGAAAAATAACGTTTACCCCTTGTAAACGCCAATTTCCTCTGTATAAAATTTGTAAGTGCTTTCACAATACAGGCTGGACTGTATAGGCTTGCTTTTTTGTTTGGCAAATAGAGGTGACCGCTGTGGCAAGTTTCAATCGCGATGACCTGCCCAGGAAAAGCGGTGCGAATCGGTCCATCCATGCTTATAAACCCTATTGGTTTCATTGGGTGACAGGGCTTGAGATGTCATTTCATCTCATTGTCGGGTAAAAATCCCACAAAATTGGAAGCAGCGTCTCCAAAATGACCTATACAGTGTTAAAGGGGACGTTAAACCTAAAATCAAACAAACAAATCAATCGCGATGAAAGAGTGAACTGTATTAGGGCTAGCTAATCGGAGCTGAAAAGATGATCGATTACCAGTCATGCCATTGTGCTCGATAACCGATTAGTAATCACTGGCTATTTTATCATAATTTAACTAGTCTGGCTTTCTTGTGAGCATGGTTCTTGCTATATTTAACATATGTATGAGGACATACAGGCCTGGGCAAACAGTGTAGACCCAGATGAGATTCCGCGGCGTTTCATCAGGGTCTGCACTGTTTGACATTCTTCCAGCTATTTTAGGCATTATGTTGTGTACTTATTGAATAATCGATTACTAACAAATCAGTAGCGATAATCATTTTTGTAAAAAATGTATCGATCAATTAATCCATTATCCTGTTATTCGTGTCAGCCTTACTTACAGTTAATGATTTCAATTCCACATTCGTCATGGAAGGTATCAGTAACCTGACGTAAAACCTCGTCTTGTAGTTCCAGGGTAACACCTATTTAAAACAGTAAACATATATTACATTTTTGCTGCTATTTTAAGAAATTTTGGGGGGGAAATAAAATGATTTTTTCCTGCAGGGGATATATTTCCTTTCGAACCTTATCATGCACTTATCAAAATCGGGACAAATTACGTCACGTCACAGCGCTAATTACGTCAGTTTTAGACGTTAGAAAGGCAAAAACTCGTTTGTTTACTTGATTTGCTAGTGTCTCGGGAAAATATTTCCCGTTTTCAAAACTAAAGATGTATTAATCTCTATTTATCTTATACTCTGCAGTGATATCAATGCATATCTGAAACAAATGGAAATGATATTTTCACACTGTGAAAATATATGGTATTTTCTCACTGTGAAAAATAACATGCATGACCTTGTTATTTCCCAGTAGCAGCCTGGACTACTTTTTCTCACCAAAATTCATGTTATCGATAAAATAATTCTGTAAAATAGATAAAATAATTATGTAAAATACTTGAAAAGCGCTCTTTGAACTGCAAAATGCTGTATTCAAAATGGCGATCTGTTTATGTTTTGAAACTGACATTTGTGACGTCATAGCCAGGTCAAAATTGTGACGTACGATACGATTGATCAATTACCGTAAATATCATTTTGGAATTAAAAGAAAATCTACTTTTTTTTCGGCCGATACCAAAAGTATTTCATCTCGTGTGTGGAAAACATCCGAATTTTCACTCGTGCTTCGCACTCGTGAAAATTTTAATGTTTTCAACACGCTCGATGAAATATTTTCGGTATCCACCTCAAAAAAGTAAATATCCTCTATATCTCTTTAGGACGACGTATGTTGGCCGGCGTAACGCCGTATCTTGTAGTAATTTAGGCGTCCCGCGCCCATCGGGGCTTGCAGAAATATAAATTTTATTTTGCTGCATAGTACTTCCTTGCAGAGCTGAAACCGACCGAACTTTTGAGTACTTAGAATGTCTAATAGAAGGGGAGGCAATGATCAGGAATCGATACAATCAACCCACAGCTCCCAACAGAGACATCAAAGGGAAAGACACAGAAACAACTGACCCTAATGGAAACACCAACAGCGGAAAGCCAAAAGGGCAGTTACTTTCCCACAAAATGTCCAATAAGCTATCCAAAATAAAATAACACGATACAAACACCCAAAGACAAACCATAACCAAAATAAACCGCGACAGAAGAACCGCTTTGGAACGGTCAGCGGAAACGAATTCCACTGGAGGGCTTAAATCGATTTTACGTGGCCACAATCCTCGCCCTTACTTCCGTCGCGATTTAGACAAATAACTTCAACCGGTATTTAAGCCTGCCCCGGAAATATGGTACCTAAAACCTAGTGGTTTCTTCACTGTTGTAGGACATGAGCTGTCTCTGGTAAAAGTCCCTGAAATTCGGGAGAGACGTCTCAAAATGACTTAAATAGAGTTGATGGTACGTAAAACCTGAACACAGACAATAAAAAACACTAATTTAAGTCCATATTTGAATGAAGCACCCGCGTCCTACAGTGTCTGCAAACAACATCTCAACTTGCAAGGGTAACACCTATTTAAAGAAGAAATAATGTGGCTTTCCGCTATATACATGTACCTTCAGGGGAGGTAACTCCTGCAAAAGTATTTTGTCTAAGTCAATAGAGTCAACTCTTAAAGGAAAGAATTTGCTCCTGTGGAGCAAATTCTTTCCTTTAAGAGTAGACCGCTTTTTCAGTGGAACTGAGCCTATAGAAAAGAAAACAAGAAATCCCAAAAGTTGTCTCCCTTTGAAAAATGGCGGGAAAACGTGGTAGGTGTTCCCATTCCCCTTAAGACCAGCTTAAATATTCCACCATTAGTAAATAGAAGCCTTCGTGGTGTAGTGGTTACGCTACTCGCCTTGTAAATCAGGGATCGCAGGATCGATCCCGGGCTTCTCCAGACTTTCGGATGAGTCTTTAAACGGAGGTCCCGTCTCCGTATGACCTTAGCTGTTGGTGGGACGTAAAACTGAAACACTCACTCACCCATTTAGTGAACGAGACGTTAAGGACGTCGTACGTGTAACGTTACAGGGCGTATCTGACTAATTGGCATATTTAATCCACTAGTGAATTACGGAATTTATTACATGGCGTTATTGCATTCTCAGACGCGACGTCATATGATAAATCCGTATATGTATACATGAAAGCATATCCAGGAAACATGGGAAAAGCGTGGCTATGTTAACTGACCAGCTCGATGTGGCCTCAGTAGTGTTCACTGGGCAGTTAAACTACAATATCAGTTGGCTACGCACATGCATTTGTTGAACATAAAATAAAAGAAAATGTATGAGTCGACACGAATGATTGCACAGTTATCCAATTTCTGTTAACTTACATAGCATCTCTTGTTTCAATGGACTTAATTCGTCAACCATTTCTTGTTCCGTGTACCCGGCTTCCTGAAATCACATTACAATCAATATAAGGACAGTACATCCATTACAGAAAAATCAAATTTGACCTGAAAAAAAAAACTGAAGACAGTCAACTGAGATGGACATCATACACAAAATTAAAAAAAAAATAAAAATAACGAAGACGTGCAGAAATACTAATCTTACACGAGTGGTCATTTCATAGGAAATTTATGAAACAAGCCTTTAGCGAGTTTTATGAATTGCATATGAAATGACCGCTAGTGTAAGATTCTGTGTATCATGTAGCGATTTTATATAGGATGTTATTGGCGAAGAAGTTCAGAGAAATTTTGATAGAATCACAGGGTTGACCTGGACGGTGTCCTTACGTTACGTGCCAGTTACCATGCGTATATAAACGTGTGGTCATATGATTTTTTATTACATGATGTCATCCAAGAAATACGAGTGACGGTATATGATAAATAGGGGCATTTACACTCGTGGTCATTTCATATGAAATTTAGGAAACTCGCCAAAGGCTCGTTTCATAAATGTCATATGAAATGAGCACGAGGGTAAGATACTGTTTATCATATGACCACTTTAAATTGGATTTCATCGCCTTTAAATTTGACATTTTCCCCAGAAAAATGCACGGTTGACATGGACTTCGCCATGACGTTACTTAATCCCGCCAAAGTGTTATTACACGTGTGCTCATACGATTTTTATTACACGGCGTTATCCACTGCTTATCATCGACACAATGTGATAAAGTGCATGCTACGGTAATTTGTCTCATGAAAAAATATGATATTTTTTTCTTATTTTTCCTACAAATATAGTTTGTGGTCTGAATGCAAAAGCTGACGGCTTAACGAAAAAACGAACGGACGAAAAACCGTGCTCCCATATCACGCCATGGGATACGCAGATGCGACAAAAATATAGCGTACCAACGCAGCGTTATTTGTAATGAGTTTGGGGCGCATGAATCTTGATTTTTCATTGACATTACGAAAACACGCCTATCCAAATACATTGTAAACTTTATCGCCGAAAAAAAATGACAATTTTTAGACGAAACTTTGTGAGATTCTCAAAATATAGATTGTGAGTACTCGTTAGAACCGCCTCATTGAGGCGGTTCTAACGAGTTCCAACAACCCATATTCTAGAGCAGAAATAAGAAAAATAAGGTTTACCCCTGCAAATCCCAGATTTACTATATAAAAGTGGGGTTCAAGGGGGTCAATATTATATAGGCATGTTTTCGTGATGTGTAAGCAAATTGTCAGTTACCGAAGTTCGCGTTATCAATAGACAATGTAGAATTAAATAGAGGATCTTATATGAGTGTTCATGTATTATTGAATTTATTAAACGAGTTGAGGAAAAGGGATAAAATGCGAGGCTTGCCGAGCATTTTATTCCTTTTTTTCAACGAGTTTAATAAATTCAATATTACATGAGCACGAATGCAAGATTCTATTTATCATATGACATTCTATTCACGATTGTTTACAAAAATATGAATATTCCGCCATTAGTAAACGCGACGCCGTTAAGGACGTCGTACATGTAACGTTACGGGACGTATCTAGCTAATTTGCATATTTAATCCACTAGTGGATTATCGAAAATAATGCATGGCGTTATTACACTCTCGGACGCGAAGTCATATGATAAAACACGTTTTTAACAAATCTAATTTGCGACTACATTCAGTTACACATTTGAACGGCCCCCGCCCATAGGGGCTTGAAGAAATATATGCGCTGCATGATGCTTCCACGCACAGCTGAAACCGACCCGCACACGAGTACTGGTAAACTGCTTAGAGGATCTAAGCTTGCCAAGGCAAAGCGATGCGAGAAGGTCCGTCCATGCTTATAAACCCTATTGGTTCCATTGGGCGACAGGGCTTGAGATGTAATTTCATCTCAATGTCGGGTAAAAGTCCCATAAAATTGGGAGCAACGTCTCCAAAATGACCTTTACAGTGTTGACGGGGATGTTAAACCTCAAACAAACAAAAACATTTGAAATCTAATTTTTTGCCATTACGGGGAAGCGTATACGTCTCATTTGATCACGACATATATGTCATCACCCGAGAAAATTATTAAGATTAATTTGTCAGAAGTGAAGAAAAATATCTTCACTTATAAACTTGTTTCTGCATATTTGTAGTTAGATTATCTCGAGATGTATATTTATAAAAGTATGTATTGAAACGACAATCTAGCGTAGTATTTATTGCATTTCGAGTTCAGAAAGAAATTTTATTTGTTTGATTTGAGGTTTAACGTCCCCATCAACACTGTAAAGGTCATTTTCGAGATGTTGCTTCCAATTTTTGTGGACTTTTACCCGACATTGAGATGAAACGACATCTCAAGCCCTGCCGCCCAGTGAAACCAATAAGGTTTATAAGCATGGACGGGCCGACTCGCACCGCCTTGCCTGGGCAGGCTTTGATCCTCTAAGCAGTTTACCAGTACTCGTGTGCGGGTTGGTTTCAGCTCTGCGTGGAAGCATCATGCAGCCCATATATTTCTTCAAGCGCCGATGGGCGGGGGCCGAAAGACATTTCATAGCTAAATAAAAGATGATAAGACATACTTTTATGTCATCTTTTATCAAATATGTATTTTGACATGACATTATGTTTCTGAATATATTTTGAAAATTTATCTTACATTTCCAATTTATTTGTAATCATTTTAGAAAAAATAAACTATTACCCTGGAACTTAAATTAAAAGCAAAGCACAATCACGCAATGTACTGAAGACAAGAAGCATAACTCTGACTCTGCTATTTTCGGAATTATGGTCCTTGGTACAATGAAAACAGTGGTTTTAACAGAAATGCAAAGCGACCTGCCGAAGAGAAATGTCAATTTTTCGACATTAGAAAACGCGACGTCGTTAAGGACGTCGTACATGTAACGTTGTGGGGCGTATCTAGCTAATTTGCATATTTAATCCATTAGTAGATTATCGAATGTATTACATGGCGTTATTACACTCTCAGACGCGACGTCATATGATAAATGGCCTCAGAAAGCTTTCTTATAACAATCAGTAAGAAAAAGCTCATTCTCCTCATGTTTGTTTGTTTGATTGATTTGTTTGTTTGATCTAAATTATAACGTCCCCGTCAACACTGTAAAAGTCATTTTGGAGACATTGCTTACAATTTTGTGGGACTTTTATCCGACATTGAGATGAAATGACATCTCAAGTGCTGTCGTCCATTGAAACCAATAGGGTTTATAAGCTTTGACGGGCCGACTCGCACCGCATTGCCGGGGCAGGCTTACATCCTCTAAACGGCTTACCAGTACACGTGTGCGGGTCGGTTTCAGCTCTGCGTGAAAGCATCATGCAGCCCATCTTTTTCTTCAAGCCCCGATGGGTGGGGGCGGGAGAAAAATTATGAAACCAGTTAATGATATTAAAAGTAACAAAAGTTGTTTTCCGCAGCGCTTCCCTGCTAGCATTCTACATAAATCTACAGCGGGCCGTTAGCGGCCCGTCAGCTACCCTGACGGGCCGCTAACGGCCCGCTGTAGATTTATGTAGAATGCTTACTGGGTTCCTCCTTTGTTCCAGCATGGATTTATTTCTTACTTGTTAAAATCTAATGTGTTTCTTGATGAAATAGTTTACCAATATACGTATTTATCATATGACGTCGTGTGTGAGAGTGTAATAACGTCATTTCTTGCACACCAGACAAGGAAATCCGTGATTTTACCCTGGGATAGAAATTTATGTTCTAACCATGGTTTTCCGACCCCAAATCGAATATAATCGCGTGTTTGATAAATGCACTGGTTGATTACAACCTCATGTGCGGCGTCGTCATGCGTGACGTCACTAAACATTCCTTTTGTGTCATCACAAAATGGCGGACGTCGGTAACCGAAGTGACAGCAGCATTAAAAATTCGCAATAGAAATGGAAGGTATGCAAGAAAAAGAATCCAATATGTGTGTGAGGGGTGGATAGAAAAATCCGTCCCTCGGGATCACTGTCCGGCATCACTCGGCAAGCCTCGTGATGCTGGACAGTGTCCCTCGGGACAGATTTTTCAATCCATCCCTCACACCCATATAAGATTCTTATATTATCATATGACGTCGTTGATAAGCCGTGGATAGCGTCGTGTAATAAAATCGTATGACCACACGTGTAATAACACTTTGGCGGGATTAAGTAACGTCGTGTCCACGTCCTTGTCAAAAATGCATTTTTTCCTGAAAAAAAAAACAGTCAAATAAAAAGGCGATAAAACCCAAATTAAAGTGGTCATATGATAAACAGAATCTTACACTCGTGGTCATTTCATATGATATTTATATTTATTAAATATGCAAATTAGAAAGATACGCCATGTAACGGTACATGTACGGAATCATTAATGACGTCGCGTTTACTAATGACAGAATATTGACATTTTCGTAAACACATAGTGAATCAAATGTGTTTTAAATGCCATATGATAAAGAGAATCGTGCATGCGTGCTCATGTATTATTGAATTTATTAAACACGTTTAGGAAAAGGGGAAGCCTTGCATTTTATCTCTTTTCCTCAACTCTTTTAATAAATTAGATAATACATGAACACTCATGTAAGACCCTCTATTTATTGAACATAGGGATTAAAGACAATAATTCCTTTAGAATGTCATTTGGACTGGGTCCTATGGACAGCCTGATGAACTATCACTCAAAGTTCGTCCTCGGGCGATAGATCATTGGGTGGTTCACAGCAACTCGAGGCTGATACTTTTGACTGTCTCCGAAAAAGGTACGTGCATGCAATAGTTTTATACTGTCCCAGTTGACATTATCAAACGAGAGGTTATATTCGCATATGCACTATCTTAAAGGTGCGGAACCCGGGAAGGGACATTAATTTTCTTTTTTTATAAGTTGTGCGCACAAGATAATATCTTGTCCGGACAAGATATTATCTTGTCCGAACAACATATTATCTTGTGCGCACATGATATTATCTTGTTCGGACAAGATATTATCTTGTTGGGACAACATAATATCTTGTTTGCACAAGATATTATCTTGTGCCCACAAGATATTAAGTTGTGCGAACAAGATATTATCTTGTCCACACAAGATAATATCTTTTCCGCACAACATAGATCTTGTGCAGACAAGATAATATCTTGTGCGCACAACTAATAAAATAAAAAATCAGATTGTGGAAACTCGTTAGAACCGCCTTACCGACGCGGTTCTAACGAGTACCAACAATCTATATTTTAGAGCAGAAATTAGAAAAAATATCATAAGCTTTCATCTTAAAATGTACGTTTACTTCGGCGGTAAAATTTATAAGTACTTGTAAAGGTTTTTTTTTTTTTTTTTTTTTTGGTAATGGTTATGTGATTGGCCAGCTATAATGGCCTTAAAAGCATAGTTTGTTTTGATGTTTAACGTCCCCCGTCAACACTATATGGGTCATTTTGGAGACGTTGCTTCCAATTTTATGAGCTTTTTACCCGAAACTGAGATGAAATGGCATCTCTAACCCTGCCGCCCAACGAACCAATAGGTTTAATATGCATGGACTCGCACCAGTTTCCCTGGGCAGGCTTAGACTTTCTAAGCGGATTACCAGTACTCGTTTGCAGTCGATTTCAGCTCTGCGTGAAAGCATCATGCAGCCCATCTATTTCTTCAAGCCCCGACGGGCGGGGGCCACCAAACGAGACGTTATATTCGCATAAGTGAATGTATAGTTTTAGCGTGAATTGAATAATCTCGGGTCACGAGGAAAGTACATCAACACATAGATTGTGGGAACTCGTTAGAA
The DNA here is from genome assembly GCA_963580285.1 of Lucinisca nassula. Taxonomy (NCBI): domain Eukaryota; kingdom Metazoa; phylum Mollusca; class Bivalvia; order Lucinida; family Lucinidae; genus Lucinisca; species Lucinisca nassula. Next base: position 52,602,686 of record OY757020.1, read on the forward strand.
CCTCGGTAACATTGATTGTGGGGACTCGTTAGAACCGCCTCACCGAGGCGGTTCTAACGATTACCCACAATCTATATTTTAGAGCAGAAATTAAAAAAATATCATAAGCTTTCATCTTAAATTGTTCGTTTTCTTTGGCGGTAAAATTTACGATGTATATGTATAGGCACGTTTTGGTAATGGTTAAGTTACTGAACAGCTAAACTGGCCTTAATAGCATTGACTGGGCCAGTCCAAACCAAACGAAGGGAAATACATACAAACATTTCTCCGAGGACATAGAGGATATGTGGGCAGCTTTCTCCAAGAATCCCATATTCTTCTCCCAACGGTTTTTCTTCTACTACAACCTGGTAAACGACGTGATCCGGATCGAGCTCTGGAATAAAAGATTCATTAAAATAAAAAGCCCAATTTGAGATTAAACAATCGTTCATGTGGGCGAATGGTGAAAAGACAATTCCACCCAGAGGTTCAATGTTCGGCATCACGAAGCTTGCAGCAAGTAAAATCCGACTGTGGTCATAAGTGACAGCATTTTCTGTCCAACCCTCAATCAAATGATAGATTAGATTTCTTGCATACAAGTACTCGTACCTTTCAATTCTTAGCGTGGATGTTAACATATTGCAGGTTGGAAACCCCTCAATGGGTACCATGGTGAACGGTGCAGACCCAGGTCAGACACCACAGAACGCGGTGTCTAATCAGGGCCTTCACTATTTGCTAACAGGGTTTTCCGTCAAAAATATAATAAAAATGGAAAATAGGCCTGACACCCCTTATATGACAAATGGACTTGTCCAACATATAGCAATGGAAGAGTCCACTAGTATACAATGGGTTAAATAAAAGCACCGCAGACACTGCATAATACCCCGCCACTGCTAAGCAATGTAACTTATTTGAAAATATATCAAGGCTAAATAACTAGAAAGGGGATAGCAGAGATATGATCCGCAAGTGTAATGTCTTAATGTGAGTGGATGAAGTTGTTAGAAGATGTAGGAAGCATATGTAAAAATCCATTTTTCAGACATTTGATGGGAAGGCAACTCAATAAGTTGACATTATTAGAAAATTATGGAGGCAAGTATTTACCTTAAATGGCTGTGGAACATGTATCTTTATGTGCTACATGTAAGAATTTCATATTTTTCGATGTACTGCCTGTCTGACTATATTCTTTCGTGAAGACTGATCATGAAGTAATTTCTACTGTCATTGTGCTCCTTCCACTGATTCAAGAAGGGCAGGCATGAAGTACGTGCACAAAGTACTGGTTAACCACTTAGAAGGGCCTTTATTTTAGGCATCTATTTGGTTAGGCTTTTACTGCACATTCCAAGGGTGAGGTTGATTAGGCTTAAATCAAAAGGATTAAGCATAAATGGCAACCAATCATAAATTAAGATGTTTGTGGGTGATCTTTTGGCATTCTCACTCGGACAAAATCCACAAATTAATTCTAGCATGGATAGATGTACTATCTCACCTTTTTTCACTATTAGATAGCAGCAGCTTCAGCAAAGAATGTTCAAATTATTGACTGGAAATAAAACACAGATGGCTGAATGGATTTCCATTAAGTATGCACTGACCAACAGACACAATTTCCGTTTTGTATGCACTGACCAACAGACACAAATTCCATTTTTTCAGACTTATCAAGGGCAGGGACAGCCAGAGTCATGTACCTTTGCCACAATATGTAATATTTAGTCTGCTGTACATCTATGAAATTTCAGCAAGATAGTGCAAATAATAAAGGAACTAGAGTCTAAAATCGATTTTTAATACATCAAGGGCAAATAACTAAAGAACTGGAACAGCCAGAGAAGTGGTCCTTGGCCACAATATGTACCCTTTACTCCTCTATGTGGTCCTAGGTCACAATATGTACCCTTTAGTCCTCTATATATCTGTAAAGTTTAATCCAAATATTTCATATAGTAAGGGAACTAGAGGCCAAAAACTATTTTTCGGATACTGAAAAGGGACAGACAGACAGATGGACAGACATACAAATGGATGGACAGACAGACAGACAGACAGACAGACAGCAGAGGGTGTAGAAGTTCTATCCATATATTTCAAATAATAAATGAACTATAGGCCAAAATTCCTTTTTTATATATTTCAAGGGCAGATAACTCAATTGCTGGGAAAGCCAGAGTCATGTTCCTTTGCCACAGTATGTAACATTTAATCTACTACATATCTATGAAGTTTCAGCAAGATATTGTAAATAATAAAGGAACTACAGTCTAAAATGCATTTTAAATACTTCAAGGGCAGATAACTCAAGAACTGGTGTAGCCAGAGTAGCGGTCCTTGGCCACGATATGAACCATTAAGTCCTCTATATATCTGCGAAGTTTCATCGAGATATTCCATATAGTAAGGGAACTAGAGGCCAAAAACCATTTTTCAGATATTTCAAAGGCAGATAACTTAATCGCTGGGAAAGCCAGAGTCATGTTCCTTTGCCACAGTATATAACAATTCATCTACTACATATCTATGAAGTTTCAGCAAGATATTGTAAATGATAAACGAACTACAGTCTAAAATGCATTTTTTAAATACGTCAAGGGCAGATAACTCAAGAACTGGAACAGCCAGAGTAGCAGTCCTTAGCCACAATATGAACCGTTTAGTCCTCTATATATCTGTGAGGTTTCATCCAGATATTCCATATAGTAAGGGAATTAGAGGCCAAAAACCATTTTTCAGATACTGAAAAGGGCAATAACTCTGCTAAAAATTAACGGATTTTGCCCATTAACAATTCCAAACCACTCATCCCCGATACCAATAGGTATACAAAATTTGAACAAAATCCGTGATAAAATACTCGTTATCGATCGGAAACGAAGTGCGGACGGACGGACACCGGAGGGTATAACATAATACCCCGCCACTATCGTGTGGCGGGGTATAAAAATTCAGTCACTTGTATTGTTGACATCTGATCGCATTACTATGGCAATGTGACGGCAATACCTTCAGTTACGTCGGCTTCAACGTCGGCTTAAATAACGTCCTAGACAAACAGTGTATATTAAATATGTGAAAATATAGGGATCAACCATGGTTTTCCATGCATTAACATTCGCCGGGTCCCGAGAAAGCTGTTTGAACATGAGGCCGCTAGGCCGAATGTTCAAATATCTTCCGAGGGATCCGGCAAATGTTAATGCAATGAAATAACCATGGATGATCGTTGTTCTTGCATAACTTACGCTTCCGACAGCAAAGGACTGGTCTCCATAAGGGGGTTTTCCTGGTACCTAAATTTCTCAATAATATTTTGGGAAAATATAGCCACACAGAGGGGACATTCATCCCTGGTAAGTTTGAATCAAACAGAACTCTAGTTTTGTGATAAGGGTTTATCAAAAGTGGGTGGGGTAATTCCATATCAGTTCTACCAAGGACAATTAATCAGCAATTGACTATATTAAAATAGCGCACTGACAAAACTTTTTGCCATGTAATGCATAGACTGTGGGTACACATTAATGTGAAATAGGGTGATTGTATATTTTATTGAACTTTGCTAAAATATAATAATTTATTTGCACTGTGCGGATTTTCATTAATTTTTCATCTATCAACTTTGCCAAAAAGTTGAACATTTCTCTATTAAGCAACACATTCTTACCTCTTTTCTAGAAAATACTTATCAATGCTTGGCCATTGCAGAATTGTAAGGATTTTTTTATAAATGGTCTTTGACATGAGTTATGTGCCCTTGAAAAGAGAAAATTGCAGTAAAATGCGATGAAATTATCAAAACTTTGTTTTGCCTTTTTGCTATAAGTTTACTGGCGAGAAATGCTTAGAGGAGTTAAATTCTAATGTATTTATCGTGTAAAAGGGTTTAACTATTGTAGCAGAGACTGAATTGGTATCAGTAAGGGTCAAAATTACTTAGGTTTTAAGAGTTGGATATAACTGACACACATTTGCTCATCTCATTTAGTATCACTTTCTTGTGAGGAGTCGCTGTTGGTATCCCAAACTTCAGCTGCAGCATCTGTTAGAAAATCCATGTATTTATTATGTATCTTAGGCCCTTTTGTTTCTGGCTGGTGTCGCTCAAATCCAAATACCATAAGACTGATGCAATATGAGCCCAGCAGCCCACTACTCTAGCCCCTGATTTGCATGTGCAAAACCAACCGACGATAGGTTATAAGCATGTGCTGTATTCAATCCATAAATTATAGGTCTTGCTACTGGTATGCCTTGAACGTATTAGGGACTTGAGGACACCTTCTTGCTCTTTGTTTATAAGGATTTCATATTTGGCGTCATCTGTTTGGTGTTCTTTCGTGTAGGATTTGGCCTGGGGAATCTGATACCCTCCCATTGTCAGGTCTCTTAATTCTGCTTCGTTCAGTTGGGGGAAATCGGGCATTTCAGATGCATCCATACTTTTCCAAAGTGTGCACCGTTTGTCCCACTTATTGTCAGTCACCTTTTGTTGAAGTTTATTCGGTGACTTTGCTAAGGACATCATTCGTTTGGCCATGACAACATCTGATTCCAAACTAGTCACCAATGGTGGCCTGAAAGCGTTGCAAAGGGAGCACACAATTCGCACATAATTGCCAGCGAACGGGATTTGCGAGTTGGGAAGCACATTACTTAAAGCTTTCCATTGCTTTATACGCCCATATGCTGACTCAACAACCCATCTCACTTTGGTAACAAGTCTGGATTCATTTGCTTCCTCAGTGCTATGCTGTTTCTCTTTTTTCTTCAAGAAATGAGGCATTTCAGTATTGATCCCACAATCATTAATTAAGTCTGTTACATCCCTAAACCCCCTATCAACAATGAGAACAACCCCTACATTGAACCGATTTCTTATATCCTCACTGTTGCTCTTCAGCATATGCTCTGTTATTTTGGCATCTGAGTTTTTATCATCAGCCAGGTAAGGTCCAAGCACTGTAAGTATGTAGCCATCAGTTGCTGCAAGCATCATCGGTTTAAGCAATGGGCGACCTTTATGGACAGAATAAGAACGCCTTTGGAATGAAAAGTTTCCGCTTTTCTCAATGTACACATAGGTACCATCAGCAACAGCAATAGCAACATATTTCTGTGAATAAGCAAACAGCACCCTTGCAAATTCTGTAGTGTTATTTTCAATTACTTTATTTCATTCTATATGTGGCAGGCCAAGATATTTTGGAACGAAATTGGACATTAGACTTGCTCTGGCTGAATGGATTGCCTTACTACAAGTAGTTTTCTTCACCCCAAACAATGTTGAAAGAACAGCCAAGGGCAGACCAGTCTGTCAGTTTTTCAAGCAACATGGCAAGGGCTGTACGAGTGCTCCTTGCTGACGTAGAACGCAACGAGGAGAGCGATTCATGTACATCATTGAACTGATCCTTTGTTATGCCTGTCAGTCCTAAGTTTTACAAGCAACATGGCAAGGGCTGTACGAGTGCTCCTTGTTGATGTAGAACGCAACGAGGAGAGCGATTCATGTACATCATTGAACTGATCTTTTGTTATGCCTGTCAGTCTGACATAGTCTTCACCTTTCATTTCATCAGCGTTGTCAAAATTCAGTACATTAGATTTCCTGTTTGCCGTTTCGAAATAAAATAATTGAAGATCACACTACAGAATTTGCAAGGGTGCTGTTTGCTAATTCACAAAAAGATGTTGCTATTGCTGTTGCTGATGGTGAAGCGGTGACTTTTCATTCCAAGGGCGTTCTTATTCTGTCCATAAAGGTCGCCCATTGCTTAAACCGATGATGCTTGTAGCAAATGGCGGCTACATACTTACAGTGCTTGGACCTTACCTGGCTGATGATAAAAACTCAGATGCCAAGATAACAGAGCATATGCTGAAGAGCAACAGTGAGGATATAAGAAATTGGTTCAATGAAGGGGTTGTTTTCATTGTTGATAGGGGGTTTAGGGATGTAACAGACTTAATGATTGTTTTTGTTTGTTTGTTTGATTTGAGGTTTAACGTCCCCGTCAACACTGTAAAGGTCATTTTGGAGACGTTGCTTCCAATTTTGTGGGACTTTTACCCGACATTGAGATGAAATGACATCTCAAGCCCTGTCGCCCAATGAAACCAATAGGGTTTATTAGCATGGACGGTCCGCCTCGCACCGCGGTTCCAGGACAGGTGTAGATTCTCTAAGCGGTTTACCAGTACTAGTGTGCGGGCCGGATTCCGCTCTGCATGGAAGAATCGTGCAGCCCATATATTTCTTCAAGCCCCTCTGGGCGGGGGCGGATTTAATGATTGTGGGATCAATACTGAAATGCCTCATTTCTTGAAGAAAAAAGAGAAACAGCATAGCACTGAGGAAGCAAATGAATCCAGACTTGTTACCAAAGTGAGATGGGTTGTTGAGTCAGCATATGGGCGTATAAAGCAATGGAAAGCTTTAAGTAATATGCTTCCCAACTCTCAAATCCCGTTTGCTGGCGATTATGTGCGAATTGTTTGCTCCCTTTGCAACGCTTTCAGGCCACCCTTGGTGACTAGTTTGGAATCAGATGGTGCCATGGCCAAACGAATGATGGCCATAGCAAAGTCACCGAATAAACTTCAACAAAAGGTGACTGACAATAAGTGGGACAAACGGTGCACAATTTGGAAAAGTATGGATGCATCTGAAATGCCAGATTTCCCCCAACTGAACGAAGCAGAATTAAGAGACCTGACAATGGGAGGGTATCAGATTCCCCAGGCCAAATCATACACGAAAGAACACCAAACAGATGACGCCAAATATGAAATCCTTATAAACAAAGAGCAAGAAGGTGTCCTCAAGTCCCTATTACGTTCAAGGCATACCAGTAGTAAGACCTATAATTTATGGATTGAATACAGCACAGGCTTATCACCTATCGTCGGTTGGTTTTGCACATGCAAATCAGGGGCTAGAGTAGTGGGCTGCTGTGCCCATATTGCATCAGTCTTATGGTATTTGGAGTTTGAGCGACATCAGCCAGCAACAAAAGGGCCTGAGTTACATAATAAATACATGGATTTTCTTACAGATACTGCAGCTGAAGTTTGGAATACCAACAGCGACTCCTCAGAAGAAAGTGATACTAAATGAGATGAGCAAATGTGTGTCAATTATATCCAGTTCTTAAAAGCCCTAAAAGTAATTTTGACCCTAACTGATACCAATTTAGTCTCTGTTACAATAGTTAAACACTTTTACACGATAAATACATTAGAATTAAACTCCTGTAAGCATTTCTCGCCAGTAAACTAATAGCAAAAAGGCAAAACAAAGTTTTGAAAATTTCATTGCATTTTACTACAATTTTCTCTTTTCAAGGGCACATAACTCATGTCACAGACCATTTATAAAAAAATCCTTACAATTCTGCAATGGCCAAGCATTGATAAGTATTTTCTAGAAAAGAGGTAAGAATGTGTTGCTTAATAGAGAAATGTTCAACTTTTTGGCAAAGTTGGTAGATGAAAAATTAATGAAAATCCGCAAAGTGCAAATAAATTATTATATTTTAGCAAAGTTCAATAAAATATACAATCACCCTATTTCACATTAATGTGTACCCACAGTCTATGCATTGCATGGCAAAAAGTTTTGTCAGTGTGCTATTTTAATATAGTCAATTGCTGATTAATTGTCCTTGGTAGAACTTATATGGAATTTCCCCACCCACTTTTGATAAACCCTTATCACAAAACTAGAGTTCTGTTTGATTCAAACTTACCTGGGATGAATGTCCCCTCTGTGTGGCTATATTTTCCCAAAATATTATTGAAAAATTCAGGCACCAGGAAAACCCCCTTATGGAGACTAGTCCTTTGACGAAAACGCCCAAAAGCTCCATATACATTCCATATAAACTCTTCAAATGCGACAGGCAAGCAAAAATGGCGACCAGTTTAGAATGTTGTTTACAATGACGTTGTCATGCAGAGACGTCATCATAGATCCCTGAAACGCTATGTTCAGGGCGATAACGTATCGTCGCTCAGCGTAAATAAATAAAGCAAGGCCCGTCTTGTGATATCAAAAGCTCAAAGTCCATGTTCAAACAGCACGCGAATTTCATGATTTGAATATGGTTTTTGCTGTTTGAGCACGGCTTTCGGTCCATTTGACAATGACTTCCAACAGCCATGCGCATAGATATTTATGCAAGAATTCTCGTTTTTATCCCGCCCTGGGAAGCATAATCTAGCTGAGATATAGAGGATATTTACTTTTTTGAGATGAATACCAAATATATTTCTTCGAGTGTGTTGAAAATTCTGATGTTTTCAAACCACGAGATGAAATATTTTTGATATTTATCGAAAAAAAAAAGGAAATTTTCTTTTCATTTGATAATATTTTAGGACACTTACTGTAACTGATCAATCGGATCTTACGTTACAATTTTTGACTTGGCTATGACGTCACAACTATCAGTTGCAAGCCAGTTTTAATACAGCAATTTGTCAGTTTAAAGAATGCCTTTTCAAGGTATTTTACAGAATTATTTATAGATAGATGAATTTTGGCGAGAAAAGTAGTCCGGGTTGCTACTGTGAAAATAATTGGTTCACACTGTGAACTATCATTTGTATTTTCACAGTGTGAAAATATCACTTATGCATTAAGATTTCACTGCTATGTATAAAATAAAAGAATGTTTATCCCGGATCATATCTAGGGGTAATTTGTTCATAGTGAGCCTTTTCTCCCTTTAAAAGTATAAACTAGGGAAACGGGAATCATTATGATGACACACCCATGTGTCGCCCCCGCCAATAGGGGCTTGAAGAAAAATATGGGCTGCATGATGCTTCCACGCAGAGCTGAATCCGGTCCGCACACTAGTGCTGGTTAACCGCTTAGAGGATCTAAGCCTGTACAGGAACCGCGGTGCGAGACGGACCGTCCATGCTAATAAACCCTATTGGTTTCATTGGGCGACAGGGCTTGAGATGTCATTTCATCTCAATGTCGGGTAAAAGTCCCACAAAATTGGAAGCAACGTCTCCAAAATGACCTTTACAGTGTTGACGGGGACGTTAAACATCAAATCAAACAAACAAAGACACACCCATGTGACAAAGTGCTTTCTCTCATATCTCTAAAATGGTTACTTTTCTGATAAAATGGTATTATTTTCTCTTATTTATCATATGACATCGCGACTTAGAGTGTAATAACGCCATGTAATAAATTCGAAAATCCACTAATGGATTAAATATGCAAATTAGTTAGAAACACCCCATAACGTTACATGTGCGACGTCCTTAGCGACGTCGCGTTTTGAAATGGCGGAATATTGACATTTTTGTAAACAATCCGTGAATAAAATGCGTTTTAAATGTCATATGATAAATATAAACTTGCATTCGTGCTCAAGTATTATTGAATTTATTAAACTCGTTCAGAAAAAGGGATAAAATGCTCGGCACAGCCTCGCAGGTTATCCCTTTTTCTCAACTCATTTAATAAATTCAAAAATACATGAACACTCATGTAAGATTCTCTATTTATACTCCTAACATAGGTTTCTGGTTCTCAAAGAGGCGGTTCCAACGAGTACCCACAACATATGTCTTAGAGCAGAAATAACAAAAATAATGTGTACCCCTGTAAACCCTAGTTTTGGGTTTTAGGGTAGGGGTTGTTAAAAATAATGCTGGCTTGTTTTTGTGTTGGCTTACGATTGAAACATAACCCAGCAGGCACACGTCGTTAGGGCAACGTCAAATCAACGACGGTACAACGTCATGTACGTCGATGTGACGTTGCATCAACGTCATGACGTTGTACCGATGTTGATGTGACGTCACAATTACGTCATGTGCCTGCTGGGAATGCGCCCGAATCAAACACGCAGATACAGGCGAGTACATGTACAATTTCAATGACACGAAAACGGACGGTTCTTTTACCATGGCTGATTCGAAGTATTTTTTTACTTCTGGTGGCCACCTTGTTCACGGGAGGAGTTGTCGTATTTTTTATCTCTGGCGGCCATCATGTTTATCGGAGAGAAACGATTTTAGCTATTTTGGTAAGGAACCAACAAGGCAACAGTCCTGCGAAGTTTGAATCAATTTCGCCCAAGGTTTAGGAGGAGTTCGCATTTAAAGCAAATTGTTGACGACGGATTAGGCACGACGCACACCGCACGGCGCACGACGGACGACGGACATTCACTGATCACACAAGCTCAACATAAGCACTTTGTGCCCAGGTGAGCTAAAAACCCGGGATAGCGTTTTTTTTTTTGATCATTGGGATCAAAAGACTTGGTCAAGACCCTTCTATTTATCTTGATAAATGAATAAGAAACTTCAAAACTATCAATCCCTGGTGATAGTACCCTGAGAACCAGGTGCAAAGGCGTGAAATTTTCGAAAATGTTTTATTACTGTTTATAAAGTAGATTTAAGAATTAGATCAGCTCTAACTGTGATTTGTTGTGTAATAAATTACAGTTTGGAGGTCAGTTGTAAAGTAGATCAAATCACGAGCGCGTAGCGCGCGTGATTTGTCTACTTACACCTGACCGACAAACTGTGATTTATAACTCAACAAATCACAAACAAAAGCTGATCTATTTCGATTATAACGGGCTGAAAATCCGCAATAATGTTGTTGTTTCCTTCAAAATCTCACAACTTTTCGCCATTGTTAGAAGAAATTCCGCTAAAATTATCGACTGAAACACATGTTTTTTATCCTTTCCTAACGTTTTCGAAGCGAGAAAATGACGTTAAACCGTCTAACGTCAAGCAAATCGACTAGTGACGTCATTAATTGGCAGTTCAATGACGTCATTCGTCACGCTCTTCCGAGCTGTGATTTGTGGCAGAATAAAGCACAGTTATTTTCCATTACCTATATAGGCGTGCTGTGTTAGAATTGGTAAGAATGTAGATTATATTGATTCCATTGTGAATTCTAACGGCCCTTTCAGGATTACTTCACTTATTTCGAGGCGACCGTTAACCAGATGAGGGCGAAACCGGAGTATCCCGACAAAATTCACACGATCTTCATGTGCAGAACTTGGCGTTTCACAGTCCATATGACCCGAGCGAGGCTCGAAACAAGAACCCCACAAAGCCACGATTGTTCGTTTGAAAAGTATTTGATGGTCGGTCACTGATGAAGCTTATCAGTTATCCCCTACATATTTGCATTGTAACACAATGAACTGATAAAGATATGCTATCTCGGGACAAATGAGCTTTATCAGGTCAACGTGACATTGCACTCATCACGAAAACACGCCTATATAATCTTGACCCCCTTTAACCCCACTTTTATACAGTAAAACTGGGGTTTACAGGGGAAACCCTTATTTTTCTTATTTCTGCTTTAATTTTTCTTATTTCTGCTTTCAAATGTAGATTGCGGTACCTGTTAGAACCGCCTCGATGAGGCGGTTCTAACGAGTACCCACAATCTATATTTTAAAGCAGAAATAAGAAAAATATCACAATTTTTCATCATAAAATCTTCATTTATTTCGGCGAAATAATTACTATGTATTTGTATAGGCGTGTTTTTGTAATGTTTTAAAATGAACCGGACTAATGGAAAATAAAACTGCAAGCACTGCACGTTGCCCCGCCACTACAAATACAACAAGCATGTACCATATCAAAATGAAAAAGGAATTCAAAGTAAGGATGCATTACTCTTTCCCGTAATAAAGTTGACAGGAATTTATGACTGAGATGACTATTTTCAATGTTCAAAGAGCCATGGCTCCAAAAGAAATTAAGCCAGAATTAAAATTCTCAGTTTCAGGAGCCATTTTTCTTTAAAATAAAGTCTTCAAAATCTAAAATCTTTGGTCGATTGCAATGATATATTGTACCAAGTTAGACCACATTTTATTGATGTGTTCATGAGACTGAGTGCAGCAATCCATCTTTGCTCCAAAATTGACAGTTTTGGGGGGGCCTGTGCTCTTGAAAATACGGTCAATGTCATGAAAGCCTAATGGTAGTTTTCCCCCACCCCAGTGATGTAACAATGCGAATTTGGCCAGAATCAACCACTAGGTTCAGGAGATATAGTGCTTCAAACAAACTACATGATATAAATGGCTAAGATCAATGTTCAAGGGGTGATAAATCCAAAAGTAGGAAAATCAGGGTTATGGTTCATATGTTCTGCACGTCTTCTCGTGGTGCTCTACATATTTGTGAAATTCCATGGAAATATCTCAAATGGTATCAAAGTTATGGCGAGGACACAAAACTATGACAGAAATGGCTATGTTCAAAGGGCAACAACTCCAACAGAAGGGAAATCAGAGTTATGGTTCACATGTTCTGCACATCGTCTTATAAAGATCTACATTTCTGTGAAGTTTCGTGAAAATATCTCAAGTGGTATCAAAGTTATGGAGTGGACACGAAACCGACAACAGCAACTACATGTATATTCCAAAATCAAAGGGCAATAATTCCAAAAGTAGAAAAATCAAGGTTATGGATCACATGCTCTGCACGTCGTCTCATGGTGCTCCATATATCTGTGAAGTTTCATGGAATATCTTAAACCGTATCGAAGTTATGGAGCGGACACGAAACTATGACAGAAATGACTATGTTCAATGTTCAAAGGACAACAACTCCAAAACTAGGAAAACCAGAGTTACGGTTCACATGTTCTGCATTCGCCCCCGCCCATAGGGGCTTGAAGAAATATATGGGCTGCATGATGCTTCCACGCAGAGCTGAATCCGGCCCGCACACTAGTACTGGTAAACCGCTTAGAGGATCTAAGCCTGTCCAGGAACCGCGGTGCGAGGTGGACCGTCCATGCTTATAAACCCTATTGGTTTCATTGGGCGACAGGGCTTGAGATGTCATTTCATCTCAATGTCGGGTAAAAGTCCCACAAAATTGGAAGCAACGTCTCCAAAATGACCTTTACAGTGTTGACGGGGACGTTAAACCTCAAATCAAACAAACACATGTTCTGCACATTGTCTTATAGTGTTCTACATATACGTTATGTTTCGTGAAAATATCTCAAATGGTATCAGAGTTATGGAGCCGACAATATACTGAAAGCAGCTATATTCTAAGTTCAAAGGGCAATAACTCCAAAGGTAGGGAAATCGGAGTTACGGTTCATATGTCCTGCACGTCATCTCATGGTGCTCTACATATGTGTTATGTTTCATGGATATATCTCAAACGGTGTCAAAGTTATGGAGCGGACACTAAACTGTGACAGAAATGGCTATGTTCAATGTTCAAAGGGCAACAACTCCAAACGTATCAGATTTATGGAGCTAATTCTTTCCTTTAAGAGTTGACCCCTATTGACATGGGAGACTAAAATACTTTTGCAGGAGTTGCCGCCCCTGAAGGTGTGCCCATTCTCTTTAAGTGATCATAAAATACTGTTATTACGATAACACACCCGTGCAACGTAGTGCATTGTATAACCCTTATCATCTGCATATTTAATTTAGCCACACCCATTTCTGACTTTGAACCAATCAGATTAGTTGATGCAATTTATTCCTGCAAATTCACAAATTCGCAAATGGATTAACATCTCAAAAAGGCTACTTTTCTGATGAAAATACCACAAACATATAGAGGATATTTGATTTTTTCAGTGTAAGATCGAATTTTATTTCATCGAATGAACACCAAAACTGTTATTTTCACGAGTGGCGTAGCCACGAGTGAAAATAGCAGCTTTGGTGTTCATGAGTGAAATAAAATTTGATCTTGCACTGAAAAAATCAAATTTTCTGTTTCTTACATGCTTCAAAAGGCAATATTTATAGCGTCTTTAATGGTGTCGCTCACATTCGGAGAAAATTATCTTTGTCCCTGTTCGTTTCGCGTCAATTTAGTGGTGTCCATCGTGTTTAGGGGGTATACTATTGGGTGTAAAGTGAAAGTTTGCACCTGAGAAATGGCCTGGGATGGTATTATTATGGATGATTAATGAAATAATTGAGAGAGTAGTTTTCCAAAGAAGTTGCTGGCAAGTCTAACGTCGCGCGACAAAAGACGTGACGTCAGCGTCATAAATGACGTCAGTAACGTCCCCGTCACACATGAACGGGTTATGCGTCAATTAGAACACATTTCAGTATTGTTCAGTTATCTGACAAAGATGAAATTGAAATTAGAGTTAGATTGTTCTAATGAGGCAGCTCTAACGAGTACCCACAATCTACACATTCTATGTTTTGAGCAGAAATAAGAAAAATAAAGTATACCCCTATTAGGATTTTTACGGGTGGTAGATTTTTACCAATATATTTGAATAGGCGTGTTTTCGTAATGAATTTCGTGGGTCATTATTTTGCTTCCGCTTATCCAAGAAGTGCGTTTTACTGGATAACCGTTTATGAAAAAGCACGTGCAGGCAAAGCCACGTTATGAGAAAATGTACATGGTACAAATGTTCAGACCAGTCTATGCATGCAACAACACAGTCCAATCAGAGTCTCCGCTGTGCTATTGACCCACAGTTTATCACAGTAAGAGGCGGGCCTCGGTACCACAGTCGGAGGCGCGTCTGACTGGTGATCAGGGGGACTGGTGAACAGGAGGATACGCCGTCGTTAAGGTTGACGTCACAGCACGTGACGTGACGTCACTAAACTTTCCTGTAGTGGCATCATAATATGGCGGATGTTGGTAACCGAAGTGACTGCAGCATTAAAAATCCGCACTAAGAAATGGAAGGTATGCAAGAAAAAGAATCATATATGGATGTGAGGGGTGGATGGAAAAATCCGTCCCTCGGGATCACTGTCCGGCATCACTCGGCAAGCCTCGTGATGCCGGATAGTGATCCTCGGGCGGATTTTTCCATCTACCCCTCACACTCATATAAGATTCCTATATTCTTCTTTTCTGGTCTTTCATAAATCCTTTAAAATCCAGGACAAGTTCAGCTTTTACATATTCCTGTAAATCAAAATATAAACGATTGATCTAACCTATAAAGGAATAAAGGATAATTATATAAAGATGTAAAGATTGGGTGGCCCCAGGCAATCGGGGCTTGAAGAAATATATGGTCTGCATGATGCTTCCACGCAGAGCTGAAACCGACCCGCACACGAATACTGGTAAAACGCTTGGAGGATCTTAGCCTGCCCAGGCAAAGCGGTGCGAGTCGGCCCGTCCATGCTAATAAACCCTATTTGTTTCATTGGTCGGCAGGGCTTGAGATTTCATTTCATCTCAATGTCGGGTAAAAGTCCCACAAAATTGGAAGCAACGTCTCCAAAATGACCTTTACAGTGTTGACGGGGACGTTAAACCCCAAATCAAACAAACAAATACATATATAAAGATTGATTGAAAAGAACAGACCTGTCTCCAGTTCAGTGAGTGTATCCAACCTCTTCAGTTGATCAATACTGTCTTTTGACTTCTAGACCTCAAATTATTACTGTTACTTTTATTTAAAAAAAAATACTTTTTTTGTCTTGTTCACTAAAAAATATCGTCTAACCTTGTGTACATGATATTAGGACCAGATAGCAACAGGACAGAGGCATATGCTCCAGTGATTTAATCGACCCAACTAACCACCAATCGAGCAGAAATGACCGGTTAAAAACGGTTTTAACCACCGGCCTGGTCAATACTCATACTGACCGGGTTTTTGCCAACCTTGTTTTTGAACAATACCAAAGGTGGTCTTAAATACATTGTAACCTCCATTAAACAGCCATCATGGGAAACCTCCAAAACTGGCTGTTTAAGGGAGATGGCTGTTCAACAGAGGGAAATGTCTGAGATGATGTATGACCTGTTATCAACAGACAAAAAATAGTGATTATTGAAGACAGCTCAACATGGATGTACTAACAGAAAAAGAAATGATGGAGAGGTGTCATCTGACACCTCTCCATCATTTATGTTTCTTTTCACTTGCTTATATTACATTATTCATATATCACAATGGTAGTTTTGAAAAAAATAAATTTTGAAATAAATAAATACACCAGAAGAGAAATTCCTATTTTCACATCCAATTTTTTGCTGTTGAGTTAACTCTGCCTGTTTAATAGAGGGGATTTGGTAGACTGGCTGATGGCTGGAGGAGAGAGGTGGGTGATGAGCAAAGGTTAAATATATAGTAAAATGCTATAGGAGGAATTATTGTGGCTGCTGAAGAGATGTGGCTGCTAAAGAGAGGTGACCATTAGTGGAGGTTTTACTGTATAGGAACAAGACTGTATTGTACGTACCCGCTATTGAAAAGAAAATTTCGCATTGCTGTAGCAATCCAAATACTGAAAAAACAAAAAATGATATTTATCATAATTATGACGTCGTGTCTGAGAATGAAATAACGCCATTTCTTACATGCTTTTCAATGAATGATAGAGATTTATCAGTGAAATATAAATCGATATTTTCACTGTTTCAAACAGTGAAAATACGATTTTTTATTTTTCACTGTTTGGGACTACTTTTTCTTCAAATCTAACTCTAATTTCAATTTTATCTTTGTCAGATAACTGAACAATACTGAAATGTGTTCTAATTGACGCATAGCCCGTTCATGTGTGACGGGGACGTTACTGACGTCATTTATGACGCTGACGTCACGTCTTTTGTCGCGCGACGTTAGACTTGCCAGCAACTTCTTTGGAAAACTACTCTCTCAATTATTTCATTAATCATTCATAATAATACCATCCCAGGCCATTTCTCAGGTGCAAACTCTCAGTTTACACCCAATAGTATACCCACTAAACACGATGGACACCACTAAATTGACGCGAAACGAACAGGAACAAAGATAGTTTTCTCCGAATGTGAGCGACACCATTAAAGACGCTAAATTTTGTCTTTTGAAGCATGTCAGAAACAGAAAATTTGATTTTTTCAGTGCAAGATCAAATTTTATTTCACTCATGAACACCAAAACTGCTATTTTCACTCGTGGCTACGCCACTCGTGAAAATACCAGTTTTGGTGTTCATTCGATGAAATAAAATTCGATCTTACACTGAAAAAATCAAATATCCTCCATGTAATTCACTAGTATATTAAATATGCAAATTAGTTGGATACGCCCCGTAACGTTACATCTATGACGTCGGAGGCGACGTCGCGATTATCATGATTATGGACATTTTTGAAAAAAAGAAAAAGAAAAACGTAAATCATTACGGAAACACGCCTATACAGATACATTCTAAACTTTACCGCCGAAAAACGAAAATTTTAAGATGAAAAATTGTGATATTTTTCTTGTTTCTTCTCAAAATATAGATCGGTGGTATATACTCGTTAGAACCGCCTCATCGAGGCGGTTGTAACTAATGCCCACAATGTATATTTTTGAGCAGAGATTAGAAAAATAAGCTTTACCCCTGTAAACCCCAGTTTTATAATATAAAAATGGGGTTCAAGGGAGTCAAAATTATATAGGCGTGCTTTCGTGATGAAAATGCGTTTTAAATATCATATGATTAATAGAATCTTGCACTCGTGTTCATGTATTATTAAATTCATTAAACACGCTGAGGAAAAGGGGTAAAATACTCGGCCAAACCTCGCATTTTATCGATTTTCCGCAACTCGTTTAATGGCTTCAATAATATAAGAGGCTCCGGTATGTACGAGGACTGTTCAAATATGAATACAAGTAGAACGTTTTCTCATGCACTAATGCGAAAATCACCTGGAAATAAATATCACAGGGTAGAAAAACATTTTACCTATACATTGATACCAAACCTGTTTAAATCCGTCCACTTAAGCCATGTATATCGTTCGATAAACACTGTCTACTCTTGTATACTAATACAAAACATGGTTGGAAAAAGGTCAGAGTACGCCGTTGAAATACGGTCCTATATATGGAATCGTTGTATTCTTGGTATACGGTGCAAAGACATTTTTGATGAAATATGTTCGGTTTATGGGCATAATGAAATGTCTTTTCCGACAGTTTTTCGTTGGTGTAAGAAATTAGCTGTGGGAAAGGCTCAACAGAAGATGCACCACATGATCGTCGGCCGAAAAGAGCAACATCTGCCAAGATGGTTGCTAGAGTGAAAGAAATAGTTGCTACCGATGCATGATACACCACTAGGCAAATAGCTAGTATGGTTGACATCTCATTAGGAGCAGCTCATACAATTCTGAAACGGGATTTGAAAATGAGAAAGATCTGTGCTAGATGGATTCACCATCTGTTGACAGATGAGCAGAAAACGACACGCTTTCAGTGCGCCAAGAAATTGCTTAAAAAGGTTCTAAATTACAATGCACGATCTTTCGCTAATGTCGTCACAGGTGACGAGACATGGGGTCACTTTTTTGAGCCAAAACGAAAGATTCAGAACAAAATATGGGCAACAAAGTATTGCAAAAGACCATGCATTGCAAAGCGGACCATGAGCGTCAGCCATATTCTTTTCAAATCAGGGCACTGCTATTCAGGTTGATGTGCCTAAAGGCAAATCTGTAAATGCGAAGTTTTACAAGAATAAAGTTCTTCGAAAATTGAAGAAATATTTCAAAGAACGAAGACCCGCAACTGGTTTGGCCAATGTCAGATTGATAAATGACAATGCGTCATCGCACAAGGGGGTTCATTGCGCAAGACTATCTGAAGCAGGAAAAGGTTGTCGAACTCCCTCACCCCCCAGTATTCCCCTGACCTTGCCCCGTGTGACTTTTTTTGTTCCCGCGGCAGAAAAATACCTTTCTGGTCGAAAATTTGTACAGCGCAAACACCTCGGTTCTGCAATATTCCAGTGCCTTCATAGTATACCTCGAAAAGACTACCAAAATGCATTCAATGATTGGATCAGAAGACTGAAAGTTTGTTTATCTGTTAAAGGGGAATACTTTGAGGAGACAAAATAAATTTTTCATCGAAATCTATCTCGGAATCATTTTTATGTGCTTAGTTGCATCATATTTGAACAGTCCTCGTAATTCATGGAGTCAACGTTCGAATCGCATATTCCAAACCCAAGCATTTAAATTTTGATTTTGAAAATGCGACACGTGAGTAGAATCCGCGCGCGATCAGTTTATCTGATCGCATACCCTATATCACACACCAAAACCCATATCACACATCAAAACCCATATCACACACCACACACCCACAATCCCTTGCTAAAACACGCCTATACAAATACATGGGCCCCGTCAAGCGATTTTGATACTTATCGCCTATGCGAGCAGCGAAGGTTCAGGCGAGCCTGCGCATCCGGCCGCGCAGTCTCGCCAGAATCTTCGCTGCTCACTCATACAAGCAGTGAATCAAGAGGAACCTTCAGACAGAAAGCCAAATCCCTGGACCCTCTGAATGGCTGGGCATGCGCAGTCAAAATTTGTCATGACGGAATGCTCGAAGACACAAATTCGCTTGGCGGGGCTCACATTGTAACTTTTACCGCCGAAAAAACGAAAATTTGAAGATGAAAACTTTGTGATATTTTTTCTTATTTCTGCTCTAAGTATATGTTGTGGGTACTCGTTAGAACCGCCTAGACGAGGCGGTTCTAACGATAACCTAAGAGCAGAAATAAGAAAAATAAGGTTTATCCCTGTAAACCCAAGTTTTACTATATAAAAGTGGGGTTTAAGGGGGTCAAAATTATATACGCGTGTTTTCGTGATGTTTGTTTTGTTTGTTTGTTTGTTTTTAGGTTTAACGTCCCCGTCAACACTGTATAAGTCATTTTGGAGACGTTACTTCCAATTCTGTGGGCTTTTTTCCCGAAATTGAGATTAAGTGACAGCTCAAGCCCTGCCGCCCAATGAAACCAATAAGGTTAATATGCATGGACGGTCCACCTCGCACCACTTTTCCTGGGCATGGTTAGAACCTCTAAGCGGTTTACCAGTATTCATGTGCGGTTGGTTTCAGCTCAGCGTGGATGCATCATGCTCATCTATTTCTTCAAGCCCCGATGGGCGGGGGGGGGGGGGTAGTGCAATTTACCACTGTCTCGGGGTATACCTAAAAAGTTCATTTTCTATGCCTTTTCAGGATGGATTTTGAGACGTGACCAAGAAAGGTTGAAGTAAACGAAAAGTGAATAAGATTAATAACGCGCCCTGTCGATCCTCAGTGGCAACATTAAATGAACTTTAAAGGACAGAAATAATATAGTATAGAGTACAAATCAGATTATGTTCTGTTTGATGGCTTGATGACATGTTTTACTCTGACTAAAACATGGGAGATTTTTTCGTATTTCTTTCCAAATATAGATTGTATGTGTTCGTTAGAACCGCCTTATGGAGGTGACTTTCACGAGTACCGTCACTCTATATTATGAAAAACGTAACATACCTTTTACCCTTTGTATACTCGTGGACTCTGCTGTTGCTATATGTTGGACAAGTCCATTTGTCATAAACGGGGTGGCAGGTCATTATTTTCATTTTTATTCTATTTTTGAAGCGAATAGTGCAGGCCCTGATAATACACCCGTGCGATATAGTGCATTTTTTCACATCTCCAAAATGGCAACTTTTCTCAGGAAAATCCGTGATATTTTTCTTATAAATACTGCAAACATAGGTTGTGTGAGCTCGTTAGAACCGCCTCATTGAGGCGGTTCTAACGAGTACCCACAATCTATGTCTTGGAGCAAAAATTAGAAAAATAATGTATACCCCCGTAAAGCCAAGTTTTCTCTATATAAAGTGGGGTTTAGGAGGCCTTCATGCGGACTGAACAAATTAGTTGTCTAAATCGCGACGGAAGTAAGGGCGAGGATTGTGCCAAAGTAAATCGATTTAAGTCCCCGTGTGGAATTCGTTTCCGCTGACCGTTCCAAGGCGGTTCTTCTGTCGCGGTTTATTTTTGTTATGGTTTGTCTTTGGGTGTTTGTGTCGCTAATATTATTTTATTTTGGATCGCATATTGGCCATTTTTTGAGAAAGTAACTGTTCTTTTGGCTTTCCGCTTTCGATGTTTCCATTAGGGTCTGTTGTTTCATGTTTGTGTTTCTTTCCCGTTTGTGTCTCTGGTGGGAGCTGTGGGTTAATTGTATCGATTCCTGATCATTGCCTCCACTTCTGCTATAATGGGTGTTCATTTCACGGGCTTTTTCACGTGACGTCTAATCTGGGCTGGCACTGTTTGCTATGTTACCCCTTTCGGGGTTTCCCGCATACAATGGGTTAAAAACACATTTTCCGAAGGCATACAGTATAAATTGTATACATACCGTACACGGAGTTTATCACGAACACACGCCTATATGAGCCCCGCCAAGCGAATTTGTGTCTTCGAGCATTCCGTCATGACAAATTTTAACTGCGCATGCCCAGCCATTCAGAGGGGCCAGAGATATGGCTTTCTGTCTGAAGGTTCCTCTTGATTCACTGCTTGTATGAGCGAGCAGCGAAGGTTCTGGCGAGACTGCGCGGATGCGCAGGCTCGCCTGAACCTTCGCTGCTCGCATAGGCTATAAGTACCAAAATTGCTTGACGGGGCCCATATAATTTCTACAACTTTAAACCCCACTTTCCGCCCCACGCCCATCGGGTTTTCGAGAAATATAATGTGTTGCATGGTGCTTCCGCACAGAGCCGAAACCGATCGAACTTGAGTACAGGTAAACCACTTAGGTCTTAACCTGCCCAGGAAAAGTGATGCAAGTCAGACCGCTCCTTAAAGCCTAGTGGTTTCAATGGGGATAGGGCTTCAGATGTCATTAAATCTCATTGTCGGGTAAAATCCCACAAAATCGGGAGCAACGTCTCCAAAATTACCTAAATAGTGTTGACGGGGACGTAAAACCTCCACTCTTACATTCAAGTAAAAACCCCACCTTTGTATAATACAACTGGGGTTTACAGGGGAATATACCATTGGGGCTTGAAGAAATAAATGGGCTGCATGATGCTTCCACGCAGAGCTGAAACCGACCCGCACACGAGTACTGGCAAAGCGGTGCGAGTCGGTCCGTCCATGCTTATAAACCCTATTGGTTTCATTAGGTGACAGGGCTTGAGATGTCATTTCATCTCAATGTCGAGTAAAAGTCCCACAAAATTGGAAGCAACGTCTCAAAAATGACCTATACAGTGTTGACCGGGACGTTAAACCTCAAATCAATCAAACAAACAGGGGAATATATCATTTTCTCAGTTATTTCTGCTCAAAAACATAGATTGTGGGTACTCGTTAGAACCACCTCGAGGTTACGCTTTAAGCAGAAATACGAAAAATATTTACAAAAAAAAAATATCTGAAAATTTTCATCTTTTGGTGGTAAAATTTTTAATATATTTAAATAGGTGTATATTCGTAATGTGCTTACGCGATGTAAGAAATAGAGGATCTTCCATGAGTGCTCATGTATTATTGAATTTATTAAACGAGTTGAGGAAAGGGATAAAATGCGAGGCTTTGCCGAGCATTTTATCCCTTTGCCTCAACGAGTTTAATAAATTCAATAATACATGAACACGAATGCAAGATTCTATTTATCATATGACATTTAAAACGCATTTAATTCACGATTGTTTACAAAAATATTAATATTCCGCCATTAGTAAATGCGCCGCCGTTAATGACGCCGTACATGTAACGTTACGGGACGTATCTAGCTAATTTGCATATTTAATCCACTAGTGGATTATCGAAAATAATACATGGCGTTATTACACTCTCAGACGCGACGTCATATGATAAATAGAGGATATGCCTATTTACTTTTTTAGTTGAATACCAAAAATATTTCATCGAGTGAGTTGAAAATATCAGAATTTCCACGAGTGCGAGGCACGAGTGAAAATTCTGATATTTTCAACACACGAGATGAAATATTTTTGATATTTATCGAAAAAAAGTAAAGTTTCTTTTAATTTTATAATATTTTAGTACACTTACTGTAATTGATCTATCGGATCTGACGTCACATTTTTGACTTGGCTATGACGTCATAACTGTCAGTTTCAAAACATAAACATATCGCCGTTTTGAATACAGCATTTTTACAATACAAAGAGTGCTTTTCTAGATATTTTACAGACTTATTTTATAGATAACATATACGATGGTGGCGAGAAAAGTAGTCCGGGCTGCTACTGTGATATAACACGGCCATGTTATTTTTCACACTGTGAAAATATCACTTTCATTTGTTTCAGATATGCTTTGATTTCACTGCAAAGTATAAATAACAATACTCACACAGCATCTCGTCAACCATTTCCTCGTTCGGGTCAGCCACTTGCCGTCGGACCTTGAAAATAATTTCATATTTTTTTTTTTTTTATTAACAGTAAAATTCCGCCATTAAGACCACCTAAAAATAAGACTAATCCTGCTTTAAAAATCTTATTTTGAAGAGTGCAGCTATTCTTTCTTCGTGTTTTCTGCATAGAATGTCCTCTGGTGAGGGACCACCTTTGCGACTGTTCAAAAGTGGTCTTAATGACCACTTTTGAACAGTCCCAAAGGTGGTCTTAATATATAAATTTTACTGTAAATGCTAACTTTATAACATTTTTTATTTCTTTACTTGTTTACTTATTTGTTTTATGATCATATCAATTAATTGGTTTATTTACCCCATCAATGAAAATAACAAGGACATACTATTTTTTACCTTGTGAAAATATTTTCACAGTTTGAACGGCCCCGATCGGCGTGGCTTGAAGAAATAAATGGGCTGCATAATGCTTCCACGCAGAGCTGAATCCGACCGCGCACGAGTACTGGTAAACCGCTTAGAGGATCTAGGCCTGCCCAGGCAAAGCGGTGCGAGTCGGACCATCCATGCTTATAAACTCTATTGGTTTCATTGGGCGACTGGGCTTGAGCTGTCATTTCATCTCAATGTCGGGTAAAAGTCCCAACGTCTCCAAAATGACCTATATGGTGTTGACGGGGACATTAAACATTAAATCAAACAAAACAGTGTGAAAGTTTCATTTTTATTTGTTTCAGATATGCATTGATTTCACTGCAGAGTATGAAATAAGAACGTATCCCCTGTTAACCCAGTTTTCTCTTAACGCGCGTGGTAGCTCAGTGGTTAGTGCACTTGCCATTGATGCTAGAGGCCCCCGGTTCGATTCCCAGAAGCGGTAAAAAAAATTGCGGTGTCCGAACATGCTCCATTGGCATCATTTGCTGGGATGAATGTCTCAAGTGCACCGTCCTTCGGATCGGGACGTCAACTGTGGGCCCTCTGTGCAAGGAGAGCCATTCCCTGTGCAGGTTAAAGATCCCTTCCGTAATTACATGATTACCTTGTAGGCTTTCATCGTGCAAACCTGGAGTGTATGTAATATACATGTGCACCTGCTAGTAACGATCGCAGTATCGAAAGAAAGTTTTATAGGTGTGTTCATTTCACGGACGTGTTCACCATAGATTCAACAGAATGTTACCTTTGCCAAGTGTTCTGAGTACATGTACATTTAGCTAAGACACAGATACTTGGGGCCTGGTGAATGATCATGGGCCGAACTGACCTCTTGAAGTTCAATTTTTGCACAGTTTTCCTATCGTTAAACATTGCTGAGCACTAGCCTAACCTGTTCAACAAGCTTAATCATGTCTAGAGAGCTTGCAAATAAAAGTAGTTGTGATGGCTATATATAGCCATCACAACAACTTTCATTTGTAAGCTTTCTAGACATAATTAAGCTTTTTGAACAGGTTATTGTAGTGGTCAGCCATGTTTTACTATGGGAAAACTGTGCAAAAAATAGAATCTCAAGAGATCAGTTCGGCCTATGTTCACTCACCTGAGTCCAGGCCCTAATTAAGTATCTGTGAGCTAAGACAGGCACATTCTACAAACTTCACTTTTGTTCACCACATAGACCTGTTCATCAAGTTACAAGTCCGTGAAATTAACACCCTCTAAACCCCACTTTATATAGAGAAAAGGCTGGAGTTTACAGGGGTAAGCGTTATTTTCCTTATTTTTGCTCAAAAATAGATTTTGTGTTTTCTTCATAGGACCGGCATGGTCAGGTGGTTCTAATGTGTAGCCTAAAGGTATGTTTTAAGCATAAAATAAGAAGAAACGTTCACCCCTTTAAAACCCAGTTTTACAATATAAAAGTGGAGTTAAAGGGGGTCAAAATTATACAGGCATGTTTTCGTGGCTGGCTTATACAGAAGCAAATAACCAGCAAAGAAAACATTCTGTCACCGGAAACTGACAACTGCCCTTCTTTAATATGCAGAATGTAGAGCATGGCCTTAGAAAATATTTCATGATCAATCTCCAGGAAAGAATGTTGCCGACCCGGCGAGGATCGAATCCGGGACCTCCTGATCACCAGTGTGTTGCGCATCCATATGAGCCACCGAGGTCCGCAGGATAACACAACTATGTGATATGAAGCATTCTTTCATGGTATAAAAACTGAAATGTATACATTTTTCTCATTTCTGCTACAAATATATTATGGGTGCTCGTACGTAAGAACCGCCTCAGTGAGGCGGTTCTAACGAGTACCCGATATGTATATAAGCAAACGCTAAGGTAAATAATGAATACCTCCTTGAACCCCACTTTTCTTTATACAAAGTGGGGTTAAGAGGGGCCAACATAACCAGGGGCCAGTTGTTGAAAACTAACGACGTCGTTAGCTAACTAATCGTTAAAACTTTGACAATTTAATATCGCAAATATATTAATACTTTTGCTGCAAAAATGTGAGCAGCTTTTGCATATGCAAAAGCTGCTCACATTTTTCATCAACAATAACATTTTACATATTGTACTTGCTAGAACACTTAACAATATGACAACAAACGAGCTCGTTAGGCTAACTATGCTTTGAACAACTGGCCCCCAGATGGTAATGGGAAATGTACAAAATTGAGCCAGCGCATGACAAAAACTACAATAAGACATGAGCGCCCAACGAAGACTCGGATCAGCCTGCGCATCCGCGCAATCTGATCCGGGTCTTCGCTGTGCGCTCTAAGGATAGCTAAGGGCCCAATGCTCCTTCATAGAGCAAGAGAAGTCTGTGGTTGGACTATATGGATGCGCAGGCTGATCTGAGTCTTCGCTGGGCGCACATGTCAAATTGTAGGTTTTGCCATGCGCTGGCTCGATTCATTCTTACCAGGTAATGCTTTGCCAGGGCTTTAATTGCTCTCTTCTTTCTTTCTGGTTGTTCTCCGTCGAGTTCACATGGGACATTTTTCCCTGACAATTCCTCGCACATTGCTTCGATCTGAAAACAAAAGAATGAGAAAACACATAGCCAACTTTATCATATGACGTCGCGTCTGAGAGTTTAATAATGTCATGTAATATTTTCGATAACCCACTAGTGGATTAAATATGCAAATTAGCTAGATCCGTCCCGTAACGTTACATGTACGACGTCCTTAACGACGACGGGTTTACTAATGGCGGAATATTGACATTTTTGTTAACAAACGTGAATAAAATGCGCTTTAAATGTCATATGATAAAAAGAATCTTGCATTCGTGCTCATGCATTATTGAATTTATTAAACTCGTTTAGGAAAAGGGATAAAATGCTCGGCAAAGCCTCGCATTTTATCCTTTTTCCCCAACTCGTTTAATAAATTCAATAATACATGAACACTCATGTAAGATCCTCTATTTAAACAACTGAGACTCACTAACACCCGGATAAATACAGAGAAATTCCGCAATTCAGACCACCTGAAATTAAAACCAAATCAGCTTTTAAAAGCTTATTAAGAATGTTTCGAAAGCCTTTTGGCGTTCCGCTATTGATGTTTCCATTAGGGTCTATTGTTTCATGTTTGTGTTTCTTTCCCTTTTTGGTGGCTCTGATGGGAGCTGTGGGTTAATTGTATCGAGTCTTGATCATTGCCTCCATTTCTTTTTTTTTTTCAGTTATTCTTCCTTTGGGTTTTCTACACCCAGTGCCTCCTAAACAGAACCACCTCTGGGACTGTTCAAAAGAAATCTTAAGACCACTTTTGAACAGTCCATAAGGTGGTACGAGTGAAAGGGCATGACAGTTTAAGAATCTATTCCCGCGAATAATCAAAACACTGATAGTACGGGTGGGTCGATTATCTCTGAGTGTAGACTGGGAAAAACGGGTCTGAACGGGGACTTAGAATGTTTAGTTTAACCCTTAAATTCCTGTACTGTATGCACATCGTGTAGACCCTGATCAGACGCTTCGGGCTCCGGCGTCTGACCTTAAAATTCTGTACTGTAAGCAAACAGTGTAGACCCTGATCAGACGCCGCATTCTGCGGCGTCTGATCTGGGTCTACGCTGTTTGCCAAGCCCACCCCAGCCCACCCAAGCCCAGCCCAGCCCAGCCCAGCTCAGCCCAGCCCAGCCCAGGATTCCAGCCCAGATTCTACAGATAACCCTTTTATGCAACGCGCTGACCTCACTGCGATTAAATTAGCGCTGCTATTTTCTATAAATAAGCTACATGGATTTCCTACAAAAATCGGTGATAGTCACGTGGACCCATGCACTAATAGAGGTTTTGTCCTTTATACTTTGGGTCGATTGATAACAATCGACACAAACAGCCAAAGATACCCACTCTGTGGAGGCGGCATTTAACTCTATATCATTTCCAGATTACGTTGACATGGCTCCAAAGAATTATGGCCAGTATGATTTTTCCATAACTGCTGTAACAGTTATTAATATATTTCGGATAATTTTGGGAGAATTTTCGCACTTAATCTTAAAGGCATTTATTCTTGATTATTGAGGACTATCATTTCATTACATAATATTATGTAGCCCTCAGTGCTGGCTAAAGAGAAGTCCCCTGTCTTCAACGAGTAAGGGGCCTCCCTGGGGAAAATCAATAATTTATTAACTGTTGACTAGAGTGTACAATATTGATTTCCCCCTTAAGTGCCTCAGTCAGTGGATATTCAACAAGAGCTACTAATCACCGTATTATGGGGTGCCTTTGATCTGCTGTAGACAGTATATCACTGGGGGCAATAAAACAATTATGAACACACGGTGTGTCCTACTGTTCAAGAATAAATGCCTTTAAAATGTGTGTTGTGTCCGCTCATTAGAATCGCCTCGAAGACACACGACATACATTTATTATAAAGAAAACGGATTTCTTTCCTTTTGTCTCCTAGTGTGGTGCTACGATTAACTCTGAGTTGTTCGCACCACCACTATTTCAAACAAATTGCCATCATCACGAAAACATGTCTGTATAATTCTGAACCCCTTGAACCCCACTTTTAGAAAGTAAACTGCGGTTTACAGGGGCAAATCTTATTTTTTCTTATTTCTGCTCTAAAGTAGAGATTGTGGGTACTTGTTAGAACCGCCTCGATGAGGCGGTTCTAACGAGTACCCGCAATCTTAATTTTGAGCAGAAATAAGAAAAATATCACAATTTTTCATCTTAAAATTTAGTTTTTGTTTTTTTCGGCAGTAAAGTTTAAAATGTAATTGTATAGGCGTGTTTTCGTAATATGGTCCAACTTAACATCCCTGTCAACATTATTTAGGTCATTTTGGAAAAGATTGTATATCAGTTACATGTAGCAGCGCTTACCAACAAAGCACTGACAGCACTGGTAGGTCGACTCTCTCTGGCTGTAGCCTGAACGTGGACTTAGGCTGTCTCTTTTAACCGTGAGACCTTTGTTCTGCAAACGTACAATGTAGAACCTGATCAGACACCGCGTCTGATCTGGGTCTTCACTGTTTACGGATTTACAATGTTTACTGAATCCAATACATTATTCAAGTCATGACTATATTCTATAAATATCCGTTACCTGGAGACCCCGCCCATCGGGGCTTGAACAAATAGATGAGCTGCATGAGGCTCCAACGCAGAGCTGAAATCCGACCGCACACGAGTACTGGTAAACCGCTTAGAGGATCTGAGCTTGCCGAGCCAAAGCGGTGCGAGTCGGGCCGTCCATGCTTATAAACCCAATTGGTTTCATTGGGCGACAGCCGACAAGGCTTGAGATGTCATTTTATCTCAATGCTGGGTAAAAGTTCCACTAAAATGGAAGCAAAGCCTCCAAAATGACCTATACCGTGTTGACGGGGACGTTAAACCTCAAATCAAACAAACAAATAAAACCCGTTACCTAGATTTCCTATAAATCATTTACAGACACGTCGACACGTCAACATCAGCACTGCCGTCCCCACCCATCGGGACTCGAAGAAATAGATTGGGCTGCATGATGCTTACACGCAGAGCTGAATCCGATTTCACATGAGTACTGGTAAACGGCTTAGAGATTCCAAGCCTGCCCAGGAAAAGTGGTGCAAGTCGGACCGTCCTGTTAGTACCATTCGGCGGCATCGCTTGAGATGTCATTTCATCTCACTGTCGGGTCAAATGCCCACAAAATTGGAAGCAATGTCTTCATCTCCAAAATGACCTATACAGTGTTGACGGGAACGTTAAACTTCAAATCAAACAAACAAACAAATCAACATCAGTACTGAAGAGGTCCCATGTTTAGTCAGTTATCACGTGAAAAAGTCCGTAAAATAAAGACCCCCCCCCCCCCTAAACCCCACATTATATGGAGAAAATTTGGGTTTACGGGGGTAAACATTATTTTCCTTATTTCTGCTCCAAGACATATGTTGTGGGTACTCGTTAGAACCGCCTCAATGAGGCGGTTCTAACGAGCACCCAAAACTAATGTTAAGAGTATAAATAAGAAAAATATCAAGGATTTTCACCAGAAAAGTAGCCATTTTAGAGATGTGACCATGCACTGTTTCGCATGGATGTGTTATCGTAATGTTCGGTCGGCTATCAAACAATCGACCCAAAATCGTAGGTGTGCGTTTTATTAGCGCATGCGCGTTATTTATTGCAAATACGGTATATCTTAATAATCTCACCTCATCTTCATATCCAGCTGCTGCATCTTTAATATCATCTTTGTACTTCATAAACTTTTCGTGTGCTTTTAGCTCCAGTAATTCTTGGAAGATCTTCAGGAACTGGTGAACGGCCTGCAGGTACTTTACGGCTTCGACGTATTCACTGTCAGCCATCATTTTTTGGGCATTTTTCAAGAAATCTTTTACGAACTCCTCGTTAAGTACCGCAAAGCCTTCGTCTTCAGGCTGTTCGTCTCCTTCTGGCTTTGGACCATGATCTTCTCCTTTCCCTTCCGGTCCTTTATCTGACTCGCCTTCTTGTCCACCTGGCTTGCTCCCGTGCTCGCCTCCTTTTTGGCCTTCTTGCTTCCCGTCTTTAGGTCCATCTTGTTGTCCACTTTTTTGACCACCCTGTTGATCTGCCTTTTCATCCTCTTTTCCACCTTCTTCTTCATTACTCTTCGATCCTTCACTGTTTCCGCCTGCTTGACCACCCTCTTCTCCTCCGCCTTGGTGGCCGCCTTCTCCACGGCCTTTCCCGTCCGGGGGACCACGGCCACTACCAGGTTTTCGCTTAGATAAACTGTGTTCCAAGTCGCGGAGTTGAGCTAGAATCTTTCCGTCTCTCCAACTTGCAGGTGCCGCCTCCGTCTGGTACAGAACGGCAAGACAAACAACCACAAAAAGTGCAATGGTAGGGCGCCCCATATTTACGGATCTTTTCGATCCAGCTCTTCAACAGTCAACCGGGGAATGACTTCACTCGCAAGAGCGCTTAGGCTATATAGGTACGAATTTTAGCCATGACATGACAAACTCTGCACTAAGACATTCACGAACGAGCTGTTGCAACCTGCAAAACATCTAATCAACATGTGTACCAAACCAGTCTCCTCAGGGCCATCGCATCTTTGTCTGTGATTACGCCAGATGCTGCACAGAAACTTCATGTGAACAGAGAAAACTCAGATCAGCCTGCGCATTCGCGCAGGCTGATCTGATTCTTCACTGCCCTCGATTTCTTCTTGTAGGTTTTCGTGCGCGCCGGCTAAATTAATTATAATCTTCAGTGCGAGTGATGGGCCAATTGCAATAGTTTTCGTTCCGTTTCATCCATGAAATCCAGCCTTGGTGGTTGTTTGGTGATCAGGAGGCCGCGGGTTCGATACCTGCCGGCTCGACGACATTCTTTCGTGGGGAATGATGGCGGGAATTTGTTTTACGGTCATTCTCTACCTTGCGCTGATTCAGGTAAGTCAGAAAGTGTGTTTGATTTGATGTTTAACGTCCCCGTTAACACTAAATAGGTCATTTTGGAGACGTTGCTTCCAATTTTGTGTGAATTTTACCCAACAGTGAGATGAAATGACATCTCAATGAAACCAATAAGGTTTATAAGCATGGACGGTCGGACTCGCACCGCTTTGCCTGGGCAGGCTTAGTTCCTCTGAACGGTTTACCAGTATTCGTGTGCGGTTCGGATTCAGCTCTGCGTTGAAGCATCATGCAGCCCATTTATTTCTTCAAGCCCCGACGGGGGCGTGAAAGTTAGAAAGAATGTGCACTATTCGCCTATTGCGATATGAAGGTTTTAACAAAGGAAAGAAGCATTGCAGGAAAAATAGAGGATCTTACACGAAAGGTCATTTCATATGATATTTATGAAACGAGCCTTCGGCGAGTTTCATAAATATCATATGAAATAACCACGAGTGTAAGATTCTCTTTATCATATGACTTCTTTAAACTGGATTATCTCGGCTTTTAATTTGACAATTTTTCTACGAAAAATGCATTGTTGACATGGACGTCGTCATGACGTTACTTAATCCCGTAATTTTTATTACATGGCGTTATCCACTGCTTATCAACGACGTCATATGATAAATACAGTTATGTTTTGTTTGTTATGGAGTTTAACGGCCCAGTTAACACTATTTTAACTCATTTTAGCCGGCCACTTTACCTATCCACACATTTCATGGGCAGCCTTATACGTAAGCGATTAACCAGTGCGTGCACATTCTTTCGCCAGAAACTGACAACTGCCCTTCTTGAATCAGCTGAAGGGAGACAATGACCGTAGAAAAGATATAATGATCAATCTCTACGAAAGAATGTTGCCGACCCCGGCAGGTATCGAACTGGCGTACCCCTGATAACCAGTAAAACGCGCATCCGACTGAGCTACCGAGGCCGGTCAGGAAAATGCAGTGAAATTCCGCCATTAAGACCATCTAAAATTACATCACGTGAACAAGTCCTTGAAATAATCACTCCCATTAACCCACTTTATATAAAGAAAACTGGAATTTACGGGGTAAAGATTATTTTTCCTAATTTTTGCTCCATGTCATACGTTGTGTGTACATGTTAGAACAGCCTCAAATGCCTCATTGAGGCGGCTCTACCGAGCAGCCACAGCCTATGTTTGCAGTATTTGTAAGAAAAATGTCACAGATTTTCATCAGAAAAGTAGCTATTTTGGAGATGTGAAAAAAAATGCACTATGCCGCATGGGTGTGTATCGTAATGAGACAGCTTTAAAAAGCTTATTAAGAAGGATGCGGTTTTTTTCTTCATGTTTAAGCACGCAATGTCCTTTGATCAGGGCCCACTTTTGGATCTGTTCAAAAGTGGTCTTAAAGACCACTTTTTAATAGTCCCAAAGACGGCCCATGACCACAGGACACTGTTGGCAGACATCACAAACGAACATTAAGTGAAGCTTTCAAAATAAGCTTTTTTAAAGCAGAATTAGTCGTAATTTTAGTGGTCTAAATAGCGGAAATTTACTGACCATTGTTTGCAGCAAGTTAAACAATTTTCTAGATGGATTTCAAAAATAACTAAAACCGGAGATCCCGAAATTTCTTATGGGACCTCTGTTGTTTATAAGATGAAAGATAACTTTCAGTTCAATTGAGTTAACTATTGACTTAACAATTATTCTGTCAATACGCACTTAGCTCTCAGTGATTTTTTTTTTTTTATAATTTTTTGATATATGCAGAATATATACGTGGGTAGATAAAAGAACATCAAAATGTTTACTAAATTTGTTTACCCGTAGCTAAGATGGATACAGCCGCTGAAAAAAAAAAAAAAAAAAATAGTGCGTCTTGCAAAATCACTCACCATCATATGGGCCCCGTCAAGCGATTTTGGTACTTATCGCCTATGCGAGCAGCGAAGGTTCAGGCGAGCCTGCGCATCCGCGCAGTCTCGCCAGAACATTCGCTGCTCGCTCATACAAGCAGTGAATCAAGAGGAACCTTCAGACAGAAAGTCATATCCCTGGCCCCTCTGAATGGCTGGGCATGCGCAGTTAAAATTTGTCATGACGGAATGCTCGAAGACACAAATTCGCTTGGCGGGGCTCATATGATAATCTGCATTGAATGACACAGTTGTATACATTAAGTTATCTAATCAAAGCCCTAACAGCACTGGTGGGTCGATTTTCGCTGGGATATTGGCTGGGAAAACGGTCCACATCACGTGAACAAGTCCGTGAAATGATTACCCCCCTAAACCCCGCTTTATACAGAGAAAACAAGGGTTTATGGGGGTATTCCATATTTTTCTTATTTCTGCTCCAAGACGAAGGTTGTGCGTACTCGTTAGAACCACCTCAATGAGGCGGTTCCAACGAGAAGCCACAACCTATGTTTGCAGTATAAATAAGAAATATATCACAGATTTGCATCAGAAAAGTAGCAATTTTGGAGGTGTTAAAAATGCACTATGTCACACGGATTTGTTATCGAAATGCAGAAGGTTTCAGCTTTCAATGTCCGTACTTAACGCAAACAGTGAAGCCCAGATTAGACGCCGCTCCCTCCGGCGTCTGATCTGGGCCTACACTGTTTGCAAGACACAACACATGAGTGCAGCCCAGATCGATTTGACAGGTAACCCTCTTTACACAACACACTGAACTCACAACGATAAGAAAACGAGAATAGCACGAACATTAGCAACGAAAAGCTACTGTGCTTAATTTAATGTATGTTTCTGTTTCGGATAAGCTGACATCCTCTGAGTACTTTATGTTTTCTTTCTATTTCTTTTCATTTCTAGGTGTTTCTTGTTGTTGATGTTGTGTGTGTGTGTGTGTGTGTGTGTGTGTGTGTGTGTGTGTGTGTGTGTGTGTGTGTGTGTTTATTTTTATGTGTGTGTTTTTGTTTGTTTGTTTGCTTTTTTTTATGTTACGCGACACCTGATTGGATAACGTCAAAATTTGATTCCTGCGATATTAAAAGAATCTATGATGGGCTTGGGGCAAGAAAATCTCAAACCATTTCCCAGTTTACATAAACGTTATTTCTATGTTTTAGCACGCAACTAAAAAAAAAATCTGAAAACAAGCCTGAAATTGATCACTGATTTTTTTTTCTCATCCACCTATACTCTAACCCTATTTGTACCAAATGGAATCGTCCTCCTTATATATAGCAAGAGTTCATTTCAAAATTTAGTGGTGTCAGGTTTTGGTTTCTTCAAAATTTGTTTGGAAAATCGCTGCACTTTTTTGCAAACACTGAAGGCCCTGATCAGACGCCGCGTTCTGCGGCGTCCGATCTGGGCCTGCACTGTTTGCCACGGTACCCGTTTAGGGATTTTCAGTCTGAAATGGGTTAAAGAATGGCGAAAATTCTTCCAAAGCTATTGCCAACAGAATTCAGAAAGTCAGTAAGCTAAAGGGTGCATTTACTTTCCACAAATGTTAAAGGATAAATAAGCCTTTGTTAATCTTAACTTCTAAAAAAAACGCTGTTTCCGCCCCCGCCTAGCGGGGCTTGAAGAAAAAGATGGGCTGCATGATGCTTCCACGCAGAGCTGAAACCGTCCGGACACTAGTACTGATAAACCGCTTAACGGATCTAAGCCTGTCCAGGATCCGCGATCCATGCTTATAAACTATATATATATTGGTTTCATTGCGCGACAGGGCTTGAGATGTCATTTCATCTCAATTACGGGTAAATGTCCCACAAATTGGAAGCAACGTCTCCAAAATGACCTATACTGTCTTGACGGGGGCGTTAAACCTCAAATCAAATAAACTAAAGAAAGCTGATGATTTTTGTTCTTAGTGAGCTGTTAAAAATCCATTTTCATTGCTTTCGTTTAACATAATAGTAAATTTATCAAGAAAACTAGTTGTTGATTTCTGAAAACTGAATCTGCATAGTATGTACATTTCATGACTTTCTTTTCTTGACACTTGACAACAGTTTGATGGACCCACTCATTTCGACAACACATCTGTGCGACAAAATGCATATTTCATGTCTCAAAAATGGTTACTTTTCTGATGAAAATTTGAGATATTTTTGAAAGTTGATTTTTGAAATCAGGTTTCTATGTCAGTACATTTCTACTTCCGGTAGTGGGCCGCGTTAAACCACTTCCGCTGTTCGTTCGCTGCATAAAATAGTCCAAATGAACTCTTGAAAATTAATTTTGCAGTCATGGAACGTCGTTCAAAATAATTCAGTTTTCGGGACTTTATACGGATTGAATATAAATTGGCACAGAAAGACGAATTCTGAGGGAAAACAGTACTCTTGGACTATTTTCCTACGCGCTTTCCGATGATATTTATGTTTTACTCTTTCATCCCTGAGTTTCTAAACAGAACTCTTCTCGCTTTAAATATATTCTTATACAAAGGGATTTCTGATTAGTTCACTGACATGATGACAAACAGTGTACATGTGGATTCTGGCGAGACGTTCTAGCTACGTGCCGTCTTATCAGGATCTACTAGGTTTGCATAGATACAGTGTATTTCTACCTCGGCGTCTGCACCGGCCTACAGGGTTAAAAGGGTTAGCTTATCAGTGACCAACCTACAGTTCGCCTGCTTTCGATAACTCTAATTACAAAACACGTGTTGTAAGCTGTGAGTTTTAAATCAAGTTCCGTACTTTAGCAAATAGTGAAGACACCGATCAGATGCAACATTCTGTGGCCTCTAGTCTATCTTAACTGTTTCAGAATGTCCCAATATTGAAACAATTAATTGGCATTCATGGGTTAATGTTTTAGGACCCCGTACAGGTGGGAATAAACGTATTTTAATTCGCCTTTGGTAAACGTGGCGTCTGAACAGGGTTATAATGTCTAAATCAAATTGTTTAAAAATGATCTTATTTTGTCAAGTTATTCTCCTTTTCATGCCCCGACGCCCGAAGGAACATAGTTCCAAGCAGCTGACCACGTATGTGCATCGTCGTATCAATGCGACGTTGCTTAAGGCGACCTTGATGCGACGTTGCTAAGACATCATGTGCCCGCTAGGAGAACATCTCTGTAAGAATATTAACAGATATGTACTGAGCTAATTTAGAAATTTGTGGTTTGACCATGAAGAAATTGGCAGACACGTTTATCTTTCTTTCTTCCGTTTTTTCTTCGTGAGGCAAGTCGATGTGTATCTTGTCCAGCTGATATTGACTTACAGTTGGGCAACACCTGCTGTCCTTGTAGAGTGGGGGAGTGTTGTTATTTCTTCTGTTTCTATACTTCCATTCATTTTCCTCTTTTTCCTCTGTCCCTAATTTTCATCTCCTCTACAACGACCCCCGCCCATCGGGGCTTGAAGAAATATATGGGCTGCATGATGCTTCCACGCAGAGCTGAAACCGACCCGCACACGAGTACTGGTAAACTGCTTAGAGGATCTAAGCCTGCCCAGGCAAAGCAACACGAGTCGGCTCATCCATGCTTATAAACCCTATTGGTTTCATTGGGCGGCAGGGCTTGCGATGTCATTTCAACTCAATGTCGGGTAAAAGTCCCACAAATTGGAAGCAACGTCTCGAAAATGACCTTTACAGTGTCGACGGGGACGTTAAACCTCAAACAAACAAACAATCAAACAAATCATCTCCTCTACTGTCTCTTCTATCTCTTTTCCCCCTTTCTCTTGGAGAAGACACAAATGATCCACTAGGGTTGACCTGTGGTTAAACTCAAAACAATCAATGAATCACTTTTTTTCTATGTCGAATTTTTTTAACCCTCTGGGACCTTGTCAAATCAGAATCAGAATCAGAATTGTTACTGGTGACACGTCAAATGACATTCATACACCAGGACCTGTGATTCGAGATTTTTTCAACAAAATATCTAGTTTCTAATTTGTTCTCCAAATGTATCTTGTCGGTGCTCGTTAGAACCGCCTCATCACGGAAACGTGCCTATTTTATTTTGCCCCCCCCCCCCCCCCACACTTCCTCCTTAAACCTCACTTTTATATAGTAAAACTGTGGTATACCGGGGTACATTTTATTTCTGCTCAAAACCTAGATTTTGGGTACTCATTAGAACCGCCTCGCCGAGCAGAGACAAGAAAAAATATTAGGATTTTTTTTTCTGAAAATCTTCATATTTTGTAGTAAAATTTTCAGTATACTTGAATAGGCATGTTTTCGTAATGAACGAGTACCCAACACCTATGTCTTAGAACAGAAATAAGAAAAAAATATTCTTGCACACCAGACAAGGAAATCCGTGATTTTACCCTGGGATAGAAATTTATGTTCTGACCCTGGTGTTCCGACCCAGGCAACTAACATAAATGCCCTTCGATTCTATTCAACTGCCGGAACTACTTCCGCACTACTTTTATTTTGTAAACAATATACATGAGCGAGCTGTCAAAACTAACCGGAAGTGTTGTGCAAGAAAAAGAATCCAATATGGGGTTCTGTATTAGATGGGCTTTTCCAACCCTCGGGATGACCGTGCTGAGCGGAACCTCGGCGTAGCCTCGGTTCCGCTCAGCACGGTCATCCCTCGGGTTGGAAACGCTCATCTTTTGTTACTGATTTCAATCCATCAATCATGCGTTGGGTACATTCGTAGTTCATCGTGAAAACGCAATCGCCCAAGTTACCCGAGGTTCTCCGAATCAATGGTGTCTTCGATCTGTCTGCAGCTAACCGGTTCGGGTATATTGAAAACATCGCGCGAACACCAAAGGCTCTGACCAGACTGCGCAAGCGCAGTCTGTTCAGCGCCTTCGTTGGTCGCGCGAATATTATAAATTAGATGTACATTTTCTGTTAAAACGGCTCATTACATGTAACATACATTCTGTTTCATGAATAAATATACATTTTATTTTAAAGCTTTACAACCACGCTGTTGACTTATTCATCTTGAAATAGATGTACATTTGAATTGATTTCAAAAGATTTTATGAGAAACTGAGTGCGCCTGTGGGTAGATTAGCCCACATGATTAAGTTTAATGTCCTTTATATTCTGCGTCATTTAAAAGACATCACAAAAGCCCCTGCCCATAAGGGCTTGAAGAAATATATGGGCTGCATGATGCTTCCACGCAGAGATGAATCCGGCCGCACACTAGTACTGGTAAACAGCTTAGAGGATCTAAGCCTGTCAAGGAACCGCGGTGCGAGGCC
This sequence comes from Lucinisca nassula, assembly GCA_963580285.1. Lineage (NCBI taxonomy): Eukaryota > Metazoa > Mollusca > Bivalvia > Lucinida > Lucinidae > Lucinisca > Lucinisca nassula. Next base: position 52,640,963 of record OY757020.1, read on the forward strand.
ATGCTAATAAACCCTATCGGTTTCATTGGGCGACAGGGCTTAAGATGTCATTTCATCTTAATGTCGGGTAAAAGTCCCACAAAATTGGAAGCAACGTCTCCAAAGTGACCTTTACAGTGTTGACGGGGACGTTAAACCTCAAATCAAACAAACAAACAAAGACATCACGAAAACACGCCTATATAATTTTATAAAGTAAATCTGGGGTTTAAAGGGGTAAACCTTATTTTTCTTATTTTTGTTCTAAGATATAGGTTGTGGGTACTCGTTAGAACCGCCTCATCGAGGCGGTTCTAACGAGTTCCCACAATCTATATTTTGAGCAGAAATAATAAAAATATCACAATTTTTCATCTGAAAATTGTCGATTTTAATGCATTTGTATAGGCGTGATTTCGTAATGTGCTATTAGAACAGCATACCTATGTTATACAAGTAGGCTACAGTAAAACTCCTCTATTAAGGCCACCTTTGGAATTTTCCTAAAGTGGTCTTTAAGCCGCGAATTAAGGTGGTCCCCGACCAGAGGACACAAAGGAAGATTAAGTGCAAAAAGTAAGCTTTTTAAAGCAGCATAAGTCTTAACTTTAGGTGGTCTTAAAAACGGATTTTCGATGTATTTATCATATGCAATTGCCTAACTTTCAGTTGTAAGCTGTATCATATTCCGTTTTGAATTTTCAAGTAGCGACGCCGGGGATGGTATTCTTGCACACCAAATAAGGAACTCCATAGTTTTAGCTTGGGATAGAAATTTTGTTCTAACCGTGGTGTTGTTAAAACCACACTCAGAAATGGAAGGTATGCAAGAAAAAGAATCCTACATGGATGTGAGGGTCGGATAAAAAAATCTGTCCATCGGGATGATCACGCGGCCCGCGCCCATCGGGGCTTGAAGAAATAGATGGGCTGCATGACGCTTCCACGCAGAGCTGATGCCGACCGCACACGAGTACTGGTAAACCGCTAGAGGATCTATGCCTGCCCAGGCAAAGCGGCCCGAGTCGGGCCGTCCATGCTTATAAACCCTATTGGTTTCATTTGGCGACAGGGCTTGATATGTCATTTCATCTCAATGTCGGGTAAAAGTCCCACAAAATTGGAAGCAACGACTCCACAATGACCTATACAGTGTTGACGGGGACGTTAAACCTCAAATCAAACAAATCAAAAAAAAAAAAAAAATTCTTCGGGATCACTGTCCTTCATCACTCGGCAAGCCTCTTGATGCCGGACAGTGACCCCGGGCGGATTTTTCTATCCACCCCTCACACCCATATAAGATTCTTATATTGCGAATGCCGCGAACACGCATTTTTTTGTTGTTGTTTTGTTTTGTTTTGTTTTGTTTTGAGTTCAACGCCCAAGCTACATGTATCATATCGAGATTATGCTAGGCAAGTATATAGGCCTACATAGAGGAACTTATAGGAGAATTTATTTAACGAGTTGAGGAAGAGGGATAAAATGCGAGGATTTTATCCCATTACCTCAAGGAGTTTAATAAATTCAACAGTAGATGGACAAGAATGCAAGATTCTATTAATCGTATGACACTTAAAACGCATTTTATTCACGATTTTCGACAAAAATGTCAATATTCCGCCATTAGTAAACGCGACGTCGTTAAAACGTCCCACGTGAAACGTTTCGGAGTGTATCTAACTAAATTTGCATATTTAATCCACTAGTGGATTATCGAATTTATCACATGAAGTCATTACATTCTCAGACTCGACGCCACATGATAAATTGCGGAATTTCAGTCACGGTAGGCAAGCATAAAGAAACTGTGTTTGCTGTCATAAACCCCAATCCGTCTTCATAATTTTATGAACAAGGGCTTGTTGTGTTTGTTTGAACTGAGTTTTAACCCTTAGCGTGCTGTTCACGACAACCCCTATCTTTGCAAACAGTGTAGATCCAGATCAGATGGCTTCTGAAGAAGTCATCTGATCAGGATCTACACTGTTTGGTATTCAGTTTATGAATTTGTAGCAATAAATTACATCAAGTAATTTGATTGGTTGCTAGACAGAAATGGGTGTGTCTTAAATGAATATTCAGCACGATAAGGGTTAACGTCTCCGTGTACACTTTTTAGGTGATTTTTGAGACGTTGCTTCCAATTTTGTGGCACATCTACCTGACATTGATATGAAATGACATCTGAAGCCCTGCCGCCCAATGAAACCATTGGAGTTTATATGCATGGATGTCCGACTCGCACCACTGTGCCTGGGCAGGCTTAGATGCGTGGAATCGCTTTGCAGCCCAATCTATATCTGCAAGCCACGATGTGTGGAGTCAGAGATTGTTTTTAAAGTTTCGTCCAATCGACTAGCCCATAGGGGCTTACAGAAATATATGGGCTGCACGATGCTTCCACGCAGAGCTGAATCCGGCCCCCACACTAGTACTGGTAAACCGCTTGGAGGATCCAAGCCTGTCCAGGAACCGCGGTGCGAGGCGGACCGTCCATGCTAATAAACCCTATTAGTTTCATCGGGCGACAGGGCTTGAGAGGTCATTTCATCTCAATGTTGGGTAAAAGTCCCACAAAATTGGAAGCAACGTCTCCAAAATGACCTTTACAGTGTTGACGGGGACGTTAAACCTCAAATCAAACAAAATCGTCCAATCGACTCGATATTAGGGAAATATTCTGGAAAGGGCCGACAAACACGCATTATATGAAAAGGCCGATAACCCCATATTTAAGGTATTGCTGCTTCAGCAATTTCGCCCTTGAAGCTACTCCAGTGGGTCACTTATTATTAAAGTACATACATACTTTTTTCATGGATTTAAATATTTTGGTTCAACTGGTTTTCATGAAAAGTTCAACCTGCATTCATTGCGATGAATATCAATAGACCTACGCTGAATAAATCTTTTATATGTTTTTTGTACAGGAAAATGAGATTTATAATGTTTGAGCACCACACGGTGCCGTGAGAGGGACTTTCAAGCTAAAAATGTACCTTCGAATATGTACGCCAAGGGAATACATTAAAATTCCGCTATTAAGACCACCTAAAATCGAGTCTGAATTTGCTTATAAAAGTTCAGTTACTCTTATCTTGTGTTTTCTACACAGTGTCTACTGATAAAAGACCTCCTTTGGGACTGTTCAAAAGTGGTCTTAAAGACCACTTTTGAACAGTCCCAGAGGTGGTCTTAATATAGGAATTTTACTGTACTTCAAATCAGTATCCGGGCTTCTCCAGACTTTCGGACGAGTCTTTAAACCGAGGCCCCGTCTCCATATGACCTCTGTTGTTGCAGGGACGTAAAACTCAAAAACTCACTCACTCAAATCAGTATGCGCGCAGATTGGTTTGAGACTTCACTGTGTGATATGTGGAACAGACTGGAAAGATTATGTGTTGACAGTGAGGACGTAGGCTAGTTTGATTCTTAAGCATGCGCATATGTTAAAAAAGATACCGTTTCCCTTGAAGCAGTCCAATAGATCTTTTATATATGCCCTTGTTTATGATACTGGGTTTAAACGCTCTACATATCGCCCTCGCCCATCGGGGCTTGAAGAAATAGATTGGCTGCATGATGCTTCCACGCAGTGGTAAACCGCTTAGAGGATCTAAGCCTGTCCAGGCGAAGCAGTGGGAGTCGGACCGTCCATGCTTATAAACCCTATTGGTTTCATTGATCGACTAGGCTTGAGATGTTATTTCATCTCAATCTCGGGTAAAAGTCCCACAAAATTGGAAGCAACGTCTCCAAAATGATCTATACGGTGTTGACGGGGACGTTAAACCTCAAAACAAACAAACAAACAAAACGCTCTGCATGCTGGATATTTTTTTTTTTTTTTTAGTTTTTTTTTTTTTTTGCAGCAGCAGAGGGCAGTTTTAAATATTTTTCTAATTTACACATAATACAGGATTTGACATTTCATGCAAATTGTCTCCAAAGGAGACAATTTGCAAGAGCTGTCAAGTCCTTGTCCCCAGAGGACACAATTTGCAAGAGATGTCATGTCCTTGTCCCCAAAGGAGACAATTTGCAAGAGATGTCAGGTCCTTGTCCCCAAAGGAGACAATTTGCAAGAGATGTCAGGTCCTTGTCTCCAAAGGAGACGATTTGCAAGAGATGTCAAGTCCTTGTCTCCAAAGTAGACGATTTGCAAGAGATGTCAAGTCCTTGTCTCCAAAGGAGACAATTTGCAAGAGCTGTCAAGTCCTTGTCCCCAGAGGACACAATTTGCAAGAGATGTCATGTCCTTGTCCCCAAAGGAGACAATTTGCAAGAGATGTCAGGTCCTTGTCCCCAAAGGAGACAATTTGCAAGAGATGTCAGGTCCTTGTCTCCAAAGGAGACGATTTGCAAGAGATGTCAGGTCCTTGTCCCCAAAGGAGACAATTTGCAAGAGATGTCAGGTCCTTGTCTTCAAAGGAGACGATTTGCAAGAGATGTCAAGTCCTTGTCTCCACAGTAGACGATTTGCAAGAGATGTCAAGTCCTTGTCTCCAAAGTAGACAATTTGCAAGAGATGTCAAGCCCTTGTCTCCAAAGGAGACAATTTGCAAGAGATGTCAAGTCCTTGTCACCAAAATAGACAATTTGCCAAGTCCTTGTCTCCAAAGTAGACAATTTGCAAGAGATGTCAGGTCCTTGTCTCCAAAGGAGACAATTTGCAAGAGATGTCAAGTCCTTTTCTCCAAAGTAGACAATTTGCAAGAGACGTCAAGTCCTTGTCTCAAAAGTAGACAATTTGCAAGAGATGTCAAGCCCTTGTCTGCAAAGGAGACAATTTGCAAGAGATGTCAAGTCCTCGTCTCCAAAATAGACAATTTGCCGAGTCCTTGTCTCCAAAGTAGACAATTTGCAAGAGATGTCAGGTCCTTGCGTCCTTGTCTCCAAAGTAGACAATTTGCAAGAGATGTCCAGTCCTTGTCTCCAAAGGAGACAATTTGCAAGAGATGTCCAGTCCTTGTCTGCAAAGGAGACAATTTGCAAGAGATGTCAAGTCCTTGTCTCCAAAGGAGACAATTTGCAAGAGATGTCAAGTCCTTGTCTCCAAAGTAGACAATTTGCAAGAGATGCCAAGTCCTTGTCTCCAAAGGAGACAATTTGCAAGAGATGTCAAGTCCTGTTTTCTTGGAGAGGAAAAGAAACAAGAAAAGATATGGCACAAAGTGTCTTATCAAATGACTCGATTGTTATTGCATTGTACCACTTCGGAGAGAAACTGGCAATGATATCTCATTATTAAAGCCGTTTTGTTATAGACTTATAAACTAGAATTACATGAACACTGAATTTGCAGTATCAAAATCCGGTTGTACATTTTTTTTTTCTTTTTTGTTGAATTACACAGATTGAATATCTAAAATGACGTGGAAACCTGTGTTGAATTTAACAATGTATATTTCACAGAGTTGAATTCGACCCTGACTGATCAATGAACACAGCCTTAGCGAAAACTATTAAACCGACAAGCAAAATCAGCAAAAAATGTTACTACTCAGTAACATTTAGCTATAATGAAACAAGGAAATATTGCAAAGAATCCATTTACGCATTTTGAATTTGAGAACATGTTAGATGTGCATATGTTTTTTGTATGTTGACAATCAAACGTTCCAACAACTTTTGCTTATGGTTGGTTTCAACTCCGCAACGTATTGCAAACGTCATAGTTACGTTTGTGCAAAGTTGTGTTGCAACAAATCCTAGATACAACCAAATGCTAACGTTGTGGTAACGTTTTCTGTTACCTGGTCCAACCAGACTAAAGCATAGGTTTCTCTGGTAAACAGTGTACAAGATTGCGGCGAAAAGTAAGAAAATCTGTTGGCCCAAGGGAAAATACACATTTTAAGTGTTGTTAAAGCATGCTTATTTGTAAAAAGTTGTACAATATGGACAATATGAAAGATAGAATCGGCACTGCTATTTCTGCCGTTTTCAAAATGGTGATCTTCCTCGTCGTCCAAAAATTCCAATCGTGACATGGGGGGTGCCATATTTGTTTACCAAAGGTCTACCAGAGGTCGTTCGATCAAACCGGTCTAAGAGCATGCGCGGTTTGACTTCTGCCACCATAGTATGGTCGATTGTCGAACTGGCTCACTTACCCGTCTTCGAGCCAGTTCGATCATCGACCAGTTGAAGTCAAACTGCGCGAGTTTCAATGATTTGAGTGGACATGAGAAAAAGTATCTACCTTTTTTGTAGGGGAGGGTGTGGGGGCGGTACTTGATTGAACTTGTTCCATATACATATATCAGGCCTCATATTGTTCAGGCATTTGCAGGATTTCAGGCTTTTAGAGCTTGATTTTTTTCTTGATTTCAGGCTTTTAGATTTTGATTTTTGTGCCTATAGTCTGTTTAAAAAAACTATTTAACCGTTATCCTACTAAATAAATTTATTAACCCACACCCATTTCTGTCTATAAGTCAACCAAAATACTTGATATTTTTACAATCTGCATTACAAACAGTGTAGATCCTGATCAGATGGCTTCTTCAGAAGCCATCTGATCTGGATCTACACTGTTTGCAAAGGTAATCGTTGTGTCTTGTTTGGCAGAATAAGGGTTGAAGCTGCAAAATCTGGGCTTTCAGGCATGATAAAGCGTGGTCAGTACGAGGCCTTATATGTGCACAGGCATGTTTTCGTAATCACGGCGACGCTAGGTTTGGATCATTTAAGGTGAGCACTTCCAATGCCGGTTTTTTAAAACATGACAAATAAACGACCATATAAGTTTGAATCAGTTTTTATTATAACTTAGTTAAAGTTTGCACTAAAAACATAAATACATTTGGTGTTGAAAATAAAGAGAGGAAAAAATGATCGCCGACCCATGCGGGCTCCTCAACGACTAGGATCGGCATGTGTGCCACTTCTTTACCCTCTTATTATTTTCGACTCTCTATCTAACGTGCACACAACAAATATGCAACGTCGTATCAACGTCGACTCAACGTTAGCACATTGCATCGGCGTCAATGCGACGTTGCATAGAAGTCATGTGTCCGCTAGGTAGCCTGTTATTTACAATCAATAAAGCATGACCTGTACATGTACTGACTGATTTCAGATCCTTACAGACAAAGAGAAAAAAATAATGATCGCTCCTACCCATGCGGGCTCCCCAACAACAGGTTTCAGGTTTTATTTCGCGAAAAGACCCTAATCGGGGTATATGTCAAACTACAACATGAACCACATATTTAAAACATGTAACAACAAACACAACTAGAACAAAGCTTCAAGGATGACTAGATCAGACTGACAACACTCGGAGAGTATTGCGATGAGTATGAACAGATGAATTAAGTATCACGAAAACACACCTATATAATGAGCCCCGTCAAGCGAATTTGTGTCTTCGAGCATTCCGTCATGACAAATTTTAACTGCGCATGCCCAGCCATTCAGAGGGGCGAGGGATATGGCTTTCTGTCTGAAGGTTCCTCTTGATTCACTGCTTGTATGAGCGAGCAGCGAAGGTTCTGGTGAGACTGTGCGGATGCGCAGGCTCGCCTGAACCTTCGCTGCTCGCATACGCGATAAGTACCAAAATCGCTTGACGGGGCCCATAATTATGACGCCCACAAACCACGCATCTATATGGTAAAACTGGGGCATACAGGGATAAATGTTACCTCTCCCATAACCGTGCGCAAACACGATAAGAAGATCGCCTCTGAGAATAAAACCACAGACCCCGGGTACCCGATAGAACCACCTCAACGAGGCGGCTCCATCGAGCCCCCACAATCCATGCCCTGAGCAGTTAAAATCCCTGGCCGAGGAAAACATAAAGCAAACTGACAATGTACTTGTGTCGGCGCGTTCCCGCAATGGTACTAACCAGACCCCCAGATAGTGCTGACCCAAAGCTGCAAATTCAGGTACCAATCCTACCCTTCCAAACAAACCGCCCATACAAAACAGACAGAGAAATTCAGCTGGTTCAGTTTGGGCCAGTCAACAAATCCACCGGCCCAAGAAGAACTTAACATACTCCTCTAGAACGAACAGCAAAGGCATCCAAACTGCAAAACACTATCTGTAGTTCCGTACCGGTTCACTTTTCGACCATATGGTTTAAAATAATAATAATAATAATAAAAAAAAAACACTGGTGTTATAAACCAGTTTCCTCTGGCTTTCTTTGCCGGATCATTACAGGGTCACTGATGAGGCTTTATTAGCCGAAACTACGTAGTATGACCCATCTTCTTTCCTATGAATGTTTTCATTGCTCTTAAAGGAACTCATTTTTTTATTTTTATTTGCCTTCACTGCAGCTGGTGCTGTGCCGTGTGGCGGCCGTAAAACGTCTCCACGTACATCAACCATAGTGTAGTTTATATTTTACTTTTGGTCCTTTGAGATCAGCGTGAATATTCTGAGAAATCAGAAATAAATTATTGGGGTAGACTCATATTCTAGACAGGTTTTTAATTATTTGGACCCCATTTTAATTTATATTAGTCTTTGTATCGACTGCCTATTCGAAATTCGCAAAATTGCAGTATGTTTCCTCTGGCTTTCTTTGCCGGATCATTACAGGGTCACTGATGAGGCTTTATTAGCCGAAACTACGTAGTATGACCCATCTTCATTCCTATAAATGTTTTCATTGCTCTTAAAGGAACTCATTTTTGATTTTTATTCCGATTCAGACTTGACTATATATCTCTTTAAAAGTACACAGGATTTCTTTACAAAACTTACTCAGCTTAAAAAGCAGGTAAATCTTTAGTTTTCAAACGCTTCTCAAAACTAAGGGCATTTGGACGCCTCAGCAAGTCTTTAGGAAGATATGCCTTTTCTTGATTTACAAAGTAGCTACACTCAAACAAGTAGTGAATCTCGTCACCCCCCCCCCCCCCCTCCCCCCCGAATCTGTCATGTTCAACCGGAAGTTTGTGATTTAACATTCTGAAATGACATATTGCGGAAGCTAAATCATATGATGGAAGTAGATTATTATATTGCTCCAGAACTAGCTCAGAGTTAAAAAGTCTATAATTAAGACATTTAGGAGAGTTAAATACAGCTTCAAGCTATTCTTGCTTATAAATTGTCTATAAGCTTCGATTTGACCAACTTTGCGATACCTATAGGAATATTTTTTTGCAGCTGCCTAATATTTCGGAAACCAGTAACGTTAAGGCAATCTTTTACAGTAATTAGCCATTTAGAATGAAACAGATCTCTTTCATGCATTGAAAGTAAAATTTTGTACAACTTGCAATTGTATCTTGTTTGCCATTGATTAATCTCTGCCAAAAACCTATCATTCTTGATTTGACTAAAATATCTATATAGGGTATCTACCAAGTTCATCATGCAAGATAATATTAGGTGGGCCCCGTCAAGCGATTTTGGTACTTATCGCCTATGCGAGCAGCAAAGGTTCAGGCGAGCCTGCGTATCTGCGCAGTCTCGCCAGAACCTTCGCTGCTCGGTAATAAAAGCAGTGAATCAAGAGGAACATTCAGACAGAAAGCCATGTCCCTGGCCCCTCTGAATGGCTGGGCATGCGCAGTTAAAATTTGTCATGGCGGAATGCTCGAAGACACAAATTCGCTTGGCGAGTTTCAGGTGTTGTCTTTTAAGGTTTAGAATAATCTTATAAAATTGAGTACATAACCTTTCAAGGCAATCAGATTTCTCAAAACCCGTGATTTCAGAACCATATAACAAAATTGGAGCAACCATACAGTCAAAAAGCTGCAGATGCAGATCTTTTGGCAGATACAACTTTCTAGATTTTCGTAAGATTAAAAACATAGCTTTGCGAGCCTGCTCTACCAATCTTTGTCATTTTTTCAAGAATCGACCATTATACGAAAACATGGCTCCCAAATTAAGTAAGCAAAGTTATCATCAATACCTAGAACATGATTATTGTATTTAAATACATAATTATGTTGGAATTTCTTATTGCAAAAAAAAGTATTTGTTTTTGTTTTAGATGGATTGACTTCTAAGTCCCAACATTTACAGTGAAGGTACATAGCATTCAAAGCTGCTTGCAATTCATCTAGTTTCAGCAAAAATTACCGTATCATCAGAATATAGTAAAAGGTACAGTTTAAAGAATACTTCAATTTCGTCATTTCCAAGTAAAAGACTAGACATTTCAGATACAGCAGACAAGCCATTATAAGCATGTGCAATAAATTGAGACAGATCATTTAGAAACAATGAAAACAAAATAGGAGAAAGATTTTCTCCTTGGCGGACACCAACATTACTAACAAACGGCTCTGGTTTTAAATGACCCACCCAAACACATGACTTATCATACAAATTGTGAATAATCTTAAACATTTTACCTTCAATCTGGTGATTTAATAATTCATGCGACACGTGAGTTCCATTAAAAGAGTCAAAAGCCTTTCTGTAATCAGTGAGGATCGCAAGTGTGCCACTTCTTTACCTTTTTTGAGTTTCGACTCTCTATCCAGCGTGAAGCAACGTCGTATCAACGTCGACGCAACGTTAGCACATTGCGTCGGCGTCGATGCGACGTTACATAGAAGTCGGTGGACTACCCCTGATAATGCATGCATCAGCTAAGGGAGCGCCTAGTACCAATTTTTCACGCCTTTGGTATGGCGCGGCCAGGTATCGAACCCGCGACCTCCCATGCCCGAAGCGGACGCTCTACCACTGAGCTATCGGGAATTTCGGATCAGGAGGGTGTTTCATATCCGACCGAAATTGGGTCAGATCCTGTGTTTGTGCGTACCCAAATCGGAAGCCGGAAGTAAACAATAGTGCCACAACATTTGGTAAAGGAATCAGAATCAGAATTGTTCCTGGTGACACGTCAAATGACATTCATACACCAGGACCTGTGAAATGGGAAGTTAGCCCCTAGCTCTGACCAAAGAGGTAAACTTAGCTACCCAATCCTCAGCACCTTCAGCCGTCGAAATAATCGAATCAGGAAGGGCATTCCAATCTCTAATGGTTGGGAGCAAAACGATTCTCTATAAATGTCAGTTCTGGAAGTAAGGGTCTGAAATGTCATTGAATGGTGCTTTCTACAGTGCCTAGCTGGGGGAACAAGGTCATCTGTTGGAGTTGCTGTCAGCACCCTTTAGACCTTTGTATAAGGGTATGAGCCTACTGTCTCTTCCCCTTTTCTTGAGAGACTCCAATCTTAATTTTCTTAGAATTCCAGTCATGCTCCCAGTTTCAAAGCAGTAATTTCCTGTTACAAATCTAGCAGCTCTATTCTGAACGTTTTCAATTTCTTCATTAAGGACCACTCCGCTTGGGTCCCAGATGCAACTACCATATTCCAAGATTGGGCGAACAAGTCCCCTATATGCTGTCTCTTTCACACCCTGAGGACACTGATGAAGATTTCACCTCAGGAAACCAAGTGTTCTATTCGCCTTTGTACACATGTTGCTAATGTTTGTATTTCATCTCAAATCGTAAGTGATTGTCACACCAAGGTATTTAATGGAATTCACATTTTCGAGGACCGTTCCCTCTAAGGTGTAAGAAGCCTCAATTTTATTTATCCCTCCCCCCCCCTTTTTTTCCTAGTGATCTGCATAAGAACGGGTTGAAATCCCATGTCCCATTTTCGTGCCCAACATCCTAATCTATCTATATCCGTCTGAAGTTTAATTGAGTCCTCAGTATCTGTTTTCCCGGTAGCAAACACAGTCGACTGCGAGCAGTCTTATTTCCGAGTCAATGTCAGTGGAAATATCATTGATGTACAGGGAGAATAGAAGCGGACCAAGAACAGTCCCCTGGGGGACCCCAGATAAAACTGGCGCCCATACTGAAGATTCACCATTAACAACAACAATCTGTTTTCTGTAGCAAAGGAAGGAATCTATCCATTTGAGAGTCTTCCCTCCAATTCCATAACCAAATAATTTGGATTTAAGTAGTTCATGAGGAGGGGTGTCAAATGCCTTCTCGAAATCCACAATAAATGTGTCCACCTGCCCCCCTTTTTCCAAGATTTTTGCCCAATCATTAATAACCGTGCTCAACTGAGTTCCGTAACTATGCCTTTTCCTAAATGCATGTTGTCTGTCTGACAAAAGTTTATGTTCTTCCAAGTGGGCCATGATGTTTGAGCAGACTATGTGTTCAAGTTATTTACATAGAACATAGGTTAGTGACACTGGACGATAATTATGAGCAAGAGCCCTGTCTCCTTTTTTGAAAAGTGGACAGATGTTCGCTAGGAGCAATTCTTTGGGAAATTCACCAGTTTCGAGAGATTGTTGGAAAAGATGAGCAAATACTGGACCTAACTCGTTTGCTAGTTCCTTCAGGACTCTAGGATGAAGCTCATCAGGCCCTAAAGCTTTAGACGGGTTCAAGCCTTTAAGTAACTCGATCACTCCCGCCGAGGATACAACAATATTTTCCATGAAATTGGCCGATCTTACAGTCAATGGAACCTCGTTGAATTCAGTTTTATTAAATGCATCATTGAAATGACCAACCAATTCCTCTGCCCTTTCAGAGTCCGATTCCGCGACCCCGTTCCCTCCTCTTTTATTAAGGGGTGGGATACCTTGCCTATCTTTCTTCTAGCTATTGATATATCTGTAGAAGTCTCTTGGATTTGCCTTTACATCTTCTTCCAAGTTATTTACATACAGATCATGCTGATTTTTTATATCATTTTTAATTTCTCAAGTTTTCAAATTTTACCACTTCCCAGATTTTTTTGCCTTAGCATGAATCTTATTTCTCCTCCGAATTTTTCTTCTTTTTTCTGGTGTGATCCAGGGAATTGAAGATGCCGACCTTGCTAGTTTTGGAGGGGAAATGATTTTCGGACGAAGCTTGGATGGAAAACTTTATCAAATCAAAGTTCTCCTGGACAGACCGAGCGTCTGAATGACCATTAAAGTATTTCTCTCTTGCAAATTTCAGGGCATCCTTCTTCATAGTTTCATAGTTACCTTTTTGATATAAGTACACCTTTCTACGAGGTTTCTTTATAGGTGGTATGAAGATTTTCAAAAATTCCAGAGACAATATTATGATCACTTAGTTTGTCCGGGGATTGAATAACCCCAAAATGTCCTGGCAAAGTTGTAAGAATCAAATCCAAAGTGTTCCTATCTCGAGTAGGGAAGTCAACAAGCTGTTCCAAGCCATGATCATCCATGATGTCAGCCAACACCTGTCCCTCCGACGGACTCAGCATCGTGCCTTGTTTGCTGAGCCTATCTGGCCAAACAATCTCTCTGAAATTGAAGTCACCTAGGACATGTACTGCGGGAAGTTTGTTTACCCTTATTCTGAGACTTAATGTGATCAAGCTGATCTTTAAATAACTGGAAGTTTTCGACTGTGTCGTTAGGTGGTCGATACCAATTTGCAATTAAGTGGGAAGTTTTGTTTGCAAAAACCTTAACCCAAACAGATTCTGTGTCGTTTTCCAGTTCAATGAATGGCATACGAGAGATGTCCCTGTGAACGAGCAACATCACCCCGCCGCCATGAGTGCTTCTATCTTTTCTGTAGACACTGTATTCGCAAGTTTCAGGGAAAAGCTCCGAAGTCATAATTGAACTGTCAATCTTTGTTTCCTGAATAGCCACAATATGTGGTTGGTGAGTATCAAGGAAAGCTAAAAGTTCAAGTATTCCCCCCCTTAAACCGTTAAAGTTAATACTGCCAAGTTTAAACCTTTTACAAAATTCGGCTTTCTCATATCAAAAGACGGAGATTTAACTTCTCTTTTCTTTGACAGAGGTTCGAATTTATTTCTTTATTCCAGTTCTATAGGTTCGCTGAAGAACGAATCAGAAAAAATAAAAACCTCGCACTTCGGGCATATCAGACTTTCATATTTTTCACTTCTGTGGTGTATTCCTTGCTTCCAAAGGATAGCCCTTTTATAGAACTTATTTAACTTCACTACAGCTGGCGTGTGGGAATGTGTGGCGGCGGTAAAACGTCTCCCTGCCCTACATCATAGTGTAGATTATATTTTGTTGTCCTTTTGGATCATTGATTCCATTGTGGAATTGTGAATATATCTGAGGGTCACAGATGAGGCCTAATTGGCCGAAACTAGCTAGTCTGGTCCAGAAAACATGTACACTTCATATTTTTCACTTCTGTGGTGTATTCCTTGCTTCCAAAGGATAACCCTTTTATAGAACTTATTCAGATCAGACTTCAATCTTTTCTTCTGGACAGTTTATGTAACGGTTTAGTGTCCACAAAGTGTATTGTGATTTAATAATTTATGCGACAAGTGTGCTCTATTAACAGAGTCAAAAGCCTTTCTGTAATCAATGAGGATCGGCATACGCGCCACTTCTTTACCCCTTTTTAGTTTCGACTCTCTATCCAGCGTGAAGCAACGTCGACGCAACGTTAGCACATTGCGTCGGCGTCGATGCGACGTTGCATAGAAGTCGGTGGACTACCCCTGATCTATCTATCTATCTTCCTATACCGAGTCGGTCATATTTGGCCATTACCTCAGTTGATTGGGTGGCTAAATTTAGAATTTAGCTAAAGAAAAAAGGAAAAAGAGAGGCACTGGATGCGTCCTTAAAACTATCTACAATCTGCACAACAGAGGTATCCTAAAACGCATACCTCTGAGTCTCAATCTTACACTGTACGGGCTTTGAACTCTTCTGCGGACTTGGCATTCACCGCAGAGGAGGGAAGACTATTATATTGGGGAATAGTTCTAGGAACGAAGGAGTTCTTCAGGGCATCACTATAGGACTGGTATCTACGATATTGTGAGTCGTTTACTTTTGATGCCCTTGTTTGGGTCGACACTGTTACAGGGATCAAGTACCTATCTTTATTAATAGACACTGAATCAGAGTGTATCTTGTAGAATAAGGTTAAAGATGACTGCTCACGACGGGACTCCAGGGACGGCCACTCTAGCTCATTAAGCATGTCACCGACGCTACTTCTATTTCGCTATCGCCTACAGGTCCATCGAGTAGCTGTCCTCTGCACCTTCTCCACTTGCTGAGTCTGAGTTTTAACATAGGGATGCCAAGTGGGTGATGCATATTCAAGTTGAGGGTGAACCAATGTTTTATATGCAACATCCTTTGTCTGCCTAGGTGCAAAAGCCAAGTTCCGTCTAAGGAATCCTAAAGTCCTAGTTGCTTTAGATGTATTCTCAGAGATATGTTGACCCCAATCAAGATCGTCAGTGATGGTGATACCAAGATATTTGGCGGATTGAACGAATCCGGGACGTTTCGCCCCCAAACCGTTTCCTCCCCTAGTCGTTTCGCCCCCAAGACGTTTCCTACCTGGTCGTTTCCCCCCTAGTCGTTTCGCCCCCCTTAGTCGATTCGTCCCCCTAGTCGTTTCGTCCCCCTAGTCGTTTCGCCCACTTTTCACTCTAAGGCTAATTTTCAATGTTGAACTTTTATTAGAGGTGAGAAGAGGCAAATATTTAAGTAGCATCATTGCCCTGTCACGTCAGCCTAGGTATCTGTATCTGTTCGTCAAGGGACTTTATTCATACTTGAACCGTATGTCTCTGATGGCACGTGAAAAAGAGAAAGTGGGAAATATTGGAAAGAAAGAGAAATAGTGGATAGACAAGAAAGAAAAGAAAGGAAAGATTACTGCCTGCTTTTTCAAATCATCATTGAAACCAGACCTCTCCGGCTACAGAAGCGTCGCCCAACCGGCACAGGTTAAAAAATCCCTCAGACTATACTTACAGACCGGCCCCTACCTAGCTGTTAAAACGAGAGGGTAACGGCCCCTGCTTGAAGGATACCAAGTCAGGGGCCTCAGAAACAGATGCTGGTAAAGAATTCCAATCGGGTATAGTAAGAAGGAATAAGCTGTACTTGAATGTATCAAGCTAACCGCGTTGCCTGATCAGGGTCTGCACTATTTGCTTACAGTTCAGGAATTACTGGGTCGGACGCCGCAAATCTGATCAGAGTATACACAAATTGCTGACAGAACATTGATGAAAGGAATCGACTTGATCATTGCTTCCACTTTTATTTATTACGTTGCATCGGCGTTGACGAGTCGTTGCGTAGACGACATTTGCGGCAATACTCAACCATGTATTACATAGTGGGCACACAATGTGTATACAACATCGTATCAATGCCGATGCAACTTTAATACGTTGCATCGGCGTTGACGCGATGTTGCGTAGACGGCATTTGCGGCAATATTCACAATGATTTACTGGCCGACTCTGTTAACGAGCCAACCGACCAATTTAAAACAAAACTGGTAAAGGTGCTTAAGCGATAATTTAAGACGTTTCTTTGCAAGGAGCGCATGTTTTCACACACAAGGGCATTAATTGCGTGACTAATGTGTCAAATCAAATAAACAGTGTGATTAACGGTATTGATCAAAACAGGTAACACTTATCATAATTCCTAATTAAAATTTTCATTCAAAGAACAGGTTCTTCTCTCTCTCTCTCTCTCTCTCTCTCTCTCTCTCTCTCTCTCTCTCTCATATATGAATCTTTTATATATAAAATATAGTAAAATAGTTTGGGGGCGAAACGACTAGGGTTTGGGGGCGAAACGACTAGGGTTAGGGGGCGAAACGACTAGGGGCCAAAAAGGGGGCGAAACGACTAGGGGGAAACGACCAGGGGGAAACATCATGTTACCGATTGAACATGCACCAAAATATGCTGATGAAGTGTATAGTCAAACTTTATTTGCTTGCCCGGAGGGTGTCGTGACACCCTTATTGAGTGACATTTGGCCACATTGAACTACATTTGCCAATCGGCCTCCCACTGTGCAAGTTGATCCAGGTCATCTGGTAAAATAAGACAGTCAGAAGGAGAATATATGTTCCTATTCAGAACACAATCATCAGCAAACAAACGGACCGAGGACCTGATATTATCGGGGAGATCATTAATGAAAACCAAGAAAAGGAACGGTCCAAGGACCGATCCTTGGGGGGCTCCAGATAAAACAGGGAATGGATCAGACCCTTGACCATCAAGTACAACTTGTTGTGAGCACCCAGAGAGCCATGAGCTAATCCACCTATGTGTGGATCCTCTTATCCCATATTACTCTAGTTAATGTAATAGCCTTCTGTGAGGTACCTTGTCAAAGGCATTAACGAAGTCCATGTGTATGAATGTCATTTGACGTGTGACACGTCAGTAACAATTCTGATTCCATGGCGATCAAGTCAGTCTGTTTCAGAATCAGAATCAGAATTGTTATTGGTGACACGTCAAATGACATTCATACACCAGGACCTGTGATGTGGGAAGTTAGTCCCTAGCTCTAACCAAAGAGGTAAATTTAGCTACACAATCATCAGCACCTTCAGCTGTCGAAATAATCGAATCGGGAAGGGTATTCCAATCTCTAATGGTTCTGGGGAAGAACGACTCTTTATAAATGTCAGTTCTTGCGCTAAGGGTCTGAAACGCCAACGAATGGTGATTTCTACAGTGTCTAACTGGGGGAACAAGGTCAGCTGTTGGAATGCTGGCAGCACCCTTTAGACCTTTGTATAAAAGGATAAGCCTACTGTCTTTTCTCCTTTTCTTGAGAGACTCCCATTTTAAGGGAAACTATAAAACCCGGGAGTAACAGCCGGGAGCCGGGAGTAAAATCCGGGAGTCAATTTTGGCAGTCGAATAATTAAACATTAACATATCTAAATGAAATTTGGATCAAAAGTAGAATATAGACTCCTCTTTAAAATGCATATAAGTTTTATATTAATAATTGAGTGCTTTTCAAGATATAAACCGAAATATATGACCAGGTCGCAAAAAATTCGCCCGGGAGTAGCTTTTTGCGGTATTGACGATGTCAAGCATTTTGCAAAATATGTTCAGTCTGGGATTGCTACAAGAACAAGTTTGTGTATTATCAATTAAAAACATATCAAAGATTAGAAAAATACAAAAATAAAGTTATTTCATCGCTTCGTGAAGTAAGCAATTGACCCGGGAGTAGGCCGGGAGTAATTTCTGGGTTGAAATTGGCGTTTATTGGCGTTATTGCCTATGTCACATACATTGTATTTATTAAACGAAGTAGAAGTAAAACAAAGATCAGGAATTGATACAATTAACTTACTCCACCCATAAAAGACACCAAAGGGAAAGAAATACAAACATTAAGTGACCAGACCATAATGGAAACCTAAACAAAGGAAGGCCATAAGGACAGTTACTTTCCCACAAAATGGCCATATGGTCATCCGAAACTAAAAGACACAAGTGATACACACAGTAAGTAACAAACAACAACATAAATTAAATCGCCACAGAAGAGCCGCCTTGGAACGGTCAGTGGAAGATTTCCACTGGGGGGCTTAAATCGATTTTACGTGGCCACAATCCTCGCCCTTACTTCCGTCGCGATTTAGACAAATAATTTGTTCAGTCCGCATGAAGGCCTCCTAACTCATCAGTGCAACAGTGAAGTCTTATTACCCTGACAGCTAATAGCAAAGGCACTGATCAGACTGCGGAGGTAATTGTTCCATCGTTTCTACATTATACGGCCATAGAACAAATAGAGCCAAATATAAATGTCCCGGTCACATAAAATCATAAATCATAGTAGCAGGAGCAGGGCGTAAGTTGGGTGGGGGGTTTGGATGTGTGTCGAGGCCCGTTATGACAAGTAAATAAATTCATTTACTCCATGATGAATCTTAGCTTTTCTTCTGACAAACGTTTAAGAAATACAATGTATGTGATAGAAGCAATAAGGCCGAGAATAAGGCAAATAAACGCCGATTTCAACCCAGAAATTACTCCCGGCCCACTCCCGGATCAATTAATTACCAGGCGGAGCGATGAAATAACTTTAATTTTGCATTTTTCTAATCTCTGACATGTTTTTAATTAATAACACATAAAGTAATTCTTGTAGAACCCCTAGACTGAACATATTTTGCAAAATGCTTGACATCGTCAATACCGCAAAAGTTACTCCCGGGCGAAAATTTTGCGACGTGGTCGTATATTTCGGTTCATATCTTGAAAAGTACGTGGTAATAATGTTAACACTTATATGCATTTTAACTAAACGTTTATATTCTACTTTTGATTAAAATGTCATCCAGATATGTGAATGTTTAGTACCTTTATTCGATTGTCAAAATTTACTCCCGGATTTTACTCCCGGCTCCCGGGCGTTACTCCCGGGTTTTATACTTTCCCCCATTTTAATTTTCCAAGTATTCCAGTCATGCTCCCAGTTTCAAAGCAGTAATTGCCTGAGACAAATCTAGCAGCTCTATTCTGAACTTTCTCAATTTCATCGTTAAGGACCATTCCACTGGGGTCCCAGATACAACTACCATATTCCAAGATTGGGCGAACATGAAGCGTGATAGCTCAGTGGTTAGTGCACTTGCCTCTGATGCTAGAGGTCCCGGGTTCGATCCCCGGCAGCGGTGTGAAAATTTCGGTGTCCGAACACGCTCCATTGGCATCATTTGCAGGGATGAATGTCATAAAGTGCACCGTCCTTCGGATCGGGACGTTAACTGGATCGAGGCCCCCTGTGCAGGGAGAACCATCCCCTGTGCAGGTTAAAGAACCCTACCGTAATTACATGATTGCTGTGTAGGCTTTCATCCTGCAAAACTGGAGTGTATGTAATACACCGTCTGTGTCCCCTCCGGGGGTTAAGGCGAAACCGGAAGAAGAAGAAGAACAAGACCTTTATATGCTGCCTCTTTTACATCCTGAGGGCACTGATGAAGATTTCGCCTCAGGAAACCAAGCGTTCTATTTGCCTTAGTACACATGTTGCTAATATGAGTATTCCATCTCAAGTTGTGTGAGATTGTCACTCCAAGGTATTTCCACATTCTCGAGGACCGTTCCCTCTAAGGTGTAAGAAGCCTCAACTTTATTAGATCTCTTCCTAGTTATCTGCATAATATTGCATTTAACTGGCTATACCATTTTTCACGCCTTTGGTATGGCGCTGTCGGGGATCGAACCCGCGACCTCCCATGCCCGAAGCGGTCGCACTACCACTGAGCTATCGGTGATTTTCGGATCGGGAGGGCGTTTCATATCCGACCGAAATTGGGTCCGATCCGGTCCGATCCTGTGTTTGTACGTACCCAAATCGGTAGCCGGAAGTAAACAATGGGTGCAACTGTCATAGGCTACTTTGGTCTTGTCTTATTTTCCCATAACATGTCCCTGACTTATCCTATATGTGAGCCCTATTACGTGAATATTCCCTAAGGTAGTCCCCTGGTCATTAACTCTGTGGTCCCGTCGTGGTAATCGGTAGTCCCGTAGTCGGTAGATTTAGGTACTGTAGATTATCATCTTGTATTCACGTCGTTTCATGTAATTGTATTGAACAATTCATGTATCATCATATCTCACATATAATTGGATTATCTCATCAATAAATATATTATTTGAATATATTTGTTACAGGTATGTTTTGCTTTATATCATTTTCATCAATGAGTGTAACATCGGGTCATTATAGAATGTGTAAGTCATTATTTCTGAATATTTTATTCCTTTCATTGTATTGTTTACATACCTGGAAACTGTCATGGCTGCCAGGTAAACATACATGTATACCGTCCATCATAACATGACGTTTTGTTTATCATCTTGTATTCACGTCGTTTCATGTAATTGTATTGAACAATTCATGTATCATCATATCTCACATATAATTGGATTATCTCATCAATAAATATATTATTTGAATATATTTGTTACAGGCTCTCATTTATTCCGGAGAACCCATATTGTTGCCGGCTGGTAGCTCTGCGTTCCAGCGCTGGTAAGAGGTGACTTCGACATTGGTAGCCAGTGTGGGGGGTCGAAAAGCATCAATCGCCAATCTGGGGTGGCGCCCAAACATAAGGAAATAAGGCGAATACCCGGTGCTATCGTGAAATGTAGCGTTGTAGGCATGGACAAGAGTGGGGACGTGTGCCTTCCGATCACTTTTCAAGGTACGCCCAGGCCATACCCACCAGGAATGAAACCGCCAAAACCACGGCGCGTGTGTTGTTCGACCATTACATTGTTCACTATGGTTTTCCAGCACGCATTCATAGTGATCAGGGCGCCAACTTTGAATCTAACTTGATCAAAGAATTGTGCAAAATTGCAGGGGTCGAAAAGTCTCGAACAACACCCTATCATCCGATGGGTAATGGGCAGGTTGAAAGGTTTAACCAAACCTTGCTCCAAATGCTGGGCACTCTTGAGGACTGTAAGAAAAGTGATTGGAAGGCACACGTCCCCACTCTTGTCCATGCCTACAACGCTACATTTCACGATAGCACCGGGTATTCGCCTTATTTCCTTATGTTTGGGCGCCACCCCAGATTGGCGATTGATGCTTTTCTGGGGCTTAACTCAGATTCTGTGAGCTCTACGACTCAGACTGAGTACGTAAGGAAATTAAGGGATCGCCTCAGTTTTGCCTACCATAAAGCACAGGAATTGTCCAAGAAGGCTGCTGCAAAACACAAGCTGAACTATGATTTGAAAGCCAGAAGTTCGGTCTTGGAGCCAGGCGATCGGGTGCTTGTCAAGAATGCAGGCGTTAGGGGCAGGTGCAAACTGGCCGATCGGTGGGAAAAGGACTCATACATAGTCATTGACCAGCCGAACGACGACATTCCAGTATACAGGGTGAAACGGGAAGGTACGAGGTCGAAGACGAGGCTGTTGCATCGTAATTTTCTGTTGCCTTTCATGGGTCTTCCTCGTCTTGATCAAGACGATAAAGAAGGAAGAGCCAAAACAACAGACGGTCTAGCAGCCACCATAGTAGAGGAAATACCATCCGTCGATGCCATATCGGATCTATCTTCAGATCCGGGGTCTGAGGCAGCATATGACGGAGGTGTTTCTGACAGTAGTGGTGGCTGCTCGGCAACTGATCAGGTGAGACGGTATAGGATTCCGATGCGACGGAGACCTGGAGAGCCTGGTCTTTTACCCCGTACCCACCAGTCCTACAGTAGCCAAGATACTGTGTCGTCAAGCACAAGCTGGGAGAATAGACGCCCACGTCCTATTCGTGCTAGACGAAAGCCCTCGTGGATGCAGTCAAATGACTGGGTTCTTCGACAGCTCCATCCCAGTGTACCTCAACCCAAATAGGTTGCATGTGTCTGTTTTTTTTAGTGTGACAGTGTGTAAATACTCATTCTCATTTAACATGTCATTCATTGTTTTCATTTTTATCAATTTTATTTTCAGGCATGTACGGTAAGATTTTATCTTAGCCGTATGTTAATTTAGGTGAGCGCGCTTTGTTTCCTTATGGTATTCCTCAGCATGTTGTTTGGGTTTTTAATAATTGCTTATTTTTTTCAAGAAATTGAGAATCTTTCGCAATTCACAGCCTTTGACAAAGAAATACATATGATTAATGTATTTCTGCTTCATTTTAGCTTTGGTTATGTCTACCCAAAAGAGTTCAATACCCTAAAACTTTTGTTTTATAGCAACACTAATTGCAGCTATTCTACAAGACAGCATTCCAAAGAAGCGCCATGGAGATAAACTCATCCTATATGCCTTTCATTATTTTACTTTGATTGTTTCAGTTCCACCATGTGACATATTGTGATGGCCTGAGATCATGTTCCTGCATGTGATTTTCTTATTTTTACAGGTGCAGCTATCTATATTGTGAAGGCTGTTCCAGATGTCCTTGATACACGCGGAGAAATTACAGCCAGTCTCTGTGGTATAATAGATGGCCTAGTTATTGTTAATCTTTCAGCACACTGCATTTTTGTACTTTGACAAACTAATTTATTAAGTGTAGTTTGATTTTTAGGTTGACATAGGCTATAAGTTTAGACCTATTGATATTGTCAATTATGGTTATACTGCAAGACGTCTGTGAGATAAATTAAGCCTTCGTTCTCGTTTTTTCACAGGTCATTGCAATAATTATTTTGAAGGCTGTACATGTAATTTCATTAGAACATTTGTTTTCATTTTCAGAACACGCTGTGATCATGTTTGGACTGAAAAGACGATTAGTATTGTAACAAAATATTTATCTTTTCAG
Organism: Lucinisca nassula; assembly: GCA_963580285.1. Classification (NCBI taxonomy): domain Eukaryota; kingdom Metazoa; phylum Mollusca; class Bivalvia; order Lucinida; family Lucinidae; genus Lucinisca; species Lucinisca nassula. Next base: position 52,664,008 of record OY757020.1, read on the forward strand.
GCAAATTGTGTTCTGATTAGTCATAATATCCCAATGACAGTTGATCAAATGTCACAGTTTGATGCTACATGTACGTGTATCTGTGATAATTTTCAATTCCATTGTTTATTTTTGTAGCATACCGCATACTTTGATGAATGTCGGGACGACATTCCCCGTAGGGAGGAAATATGTCATAGGCTACTTTGGTCTTGTCTTATTTTCCCATAACATGTCCCTGACTTATCCTATATGTGAGCCCTATTACGTGAATATTCCCTAAGGTAGTCCCCTGGTCATTAACTCTGTGGTCCCGTCGTGGTAATCGGTAGTCCCGTAGTCGGTAGATTTAGGTACTGTAGATTATCATCTTGTATTCACGTCGTTTCATGTAATTGTATTGAACAATTCATGTATCATCATATCTCACATATAATTGGATTATCTCATCAATAAATATATTATTTGAATATATTTGTTACAGGTATGTTTTGCTTTATATCATTTTCATCAATGAGTGTAACATCGGGTCATTATAGAATGTGTAAGTCATTATTTCTGAATATTTTATTCCTTTCATTGTATTGTTTACATACCTGGAAACTGTCATGGCTGCCAGGTAAACATACATGTATACCGTCCATCATAACATGACGTTTTGTTTATCATCTTGTATTCACGTCGTTTCATGTAATTGTATTGAACAATTCATGTATCATCATATCTCACATATAATTGGATTATCTCATCAATAAATATATTATTTGAATATATTTGTTACAGGCTCTCATTTATTCCGGAGAACCCATATTGTTGCCGGCTGGTAGCTCTGCGTTCCAGCGCTGGTAAGAGGTGACTTCGACACAACAATAGTCGGTAAAGGAGATCATACTTCAATCTTTTCTTTATTAATCTGGACAGTTTATGAAACGGTTTATTTCCACGATTAAATGATTCACACTATGTAAATTTCAGCAAGAAAGGCAAATATCTGCCATTGTCTGATTGACATTAGTTTTCGCGACATTTATTTTTTTATTCTTTCATCATCTTTTAGTAATTGCCTCCCTCAGATTTGAGTATCTATCTATCTATATATCCTGCAGCACCCTCTCGCGAGGATTATGTGCAGCTGCGCGCGTCAGAAAAAGAAAAGTGTGATAGAAGAAAAGTATTAGATTTTAGGAGAATTGAAAGTAAAAACAGTGCTAGTAAACAGGTCCGGAACAACCTAAAATTGATCTACTGTAGTTCAATTCATCTAAAATAGACCAATCGATCTTCTAAAAGAAAGGATAAAACGATATATGTAAACATTGCAAAGCATCGACCCTGTTTTGCAAAATGGCAAGTTCATCATTTTATTACTTCACAAAAAACGGGACGAAATTCGCTAATTACCCAAAATTCCATCGGGGAATTTTGCTGTAAAATAGACGTTTTTAACACAGAAAACACTTCACTTTCGGGAATATTGCCCTTCCACTTACAAAACCATAAAATGTGTGGTTTTATCTTCGCCAAAATGTTGACACACATCGATTTTATTGATTTCCGGATCTGGAAGCGAGGTCAAGCCGCTTGCAGCATCAAAAAGCAGCATCTTTTCAGTTTTCTTCATCAACTATGGAGGACAAAGTATGTCATAATCATCACGCATTTTCCATCATAGTGAACTTAATTGAAACAAGTTATAAAAATGGTAGTTATGACGTCTTATGTATGAATTCTAGTTGTTTTAATATTGTTTGGTCAGGTATAGGAGTCAAGGGCGGGCTGAGCCACCGAGCCAAAAATGCCAACCCGGTGATTCTTTAGTTTCTCTTTTTCTCCTTTTACTGCTACTCGCTCACATCTGAGCATTACAAGTAGGATTTCCTGGGTGATAACCAGTATTTTTTTAAGCAATGTGGATGAAGTGGCTTGCTCAAGGGCACAACACTTTAGTCAGCGTGAGGCTCGAACACGCAACCTTTTGATCACAAATCCGATGCGCTACCACTGTACCAAAGTTCCGCCTCATGTTACAATTAAGCCATTAATTGTAGTCAAATTAAGGTTAAATCATGAAATAATATCATTCTATATAAGTGATAGTAGTATAATCGCAGTACTTTGTCCAATTTTGTTTTATTACAGTGTTTCCAAAAGCCAAGGACTGGAATAATTAGTACTAATCTATTTTTTCAAAGTTACTCGTCAGTTTAAGGGGCTTTTAGGTCCTACGGTTATTTCAATTTGATAACTTTTATCATATATTCATAGAAAAAATAAAATATGTATATACCGGGTCGAGACTTAATGATCAAATTAAATTAGTGTTTATTATTTGTTTCTATATTGCATTGATTTGAAACCTGCATATTGTAGGTAGGAAAGTAGAAGAAGGCAATCGATACAATTATCAGAGACACCAAAGGGAAAGAAACACAAACAAGAAATAACTAGACCCTAATGGGAACATCAATAGACGAAACCCAAAAGGACAGTTACTTTCCCACAAAATGGCCAATTGGTTATCCAAAAAAATATATATAATCGATACACTTACTCAAAGACAAAACATAACAAAAAATATACCGTGACAGAAGAACCTCATTGGAGCGGTCGGTGAAACGAATTCCAATGTTGGGGTGGGGGGCTTAATTCGATTTAACACGGCCATAATCCTCGGCTTTTCTTCCGTCGCAATTCAGACAAACAATTTGTTTAGTCAACATGAATGGCCCCTTATTCAGAATCGCAACATCTCCGAGTAGGGTGGAGGTACGCTTGTATCTGGTAGGAAGCACAGAGCACTTTTTAATACCTCAAGTTGCTAATCATCCCAATCTGCATTTTCAAGGACTTTGGGCGAGACTCGTTTCACTCCAACCTTGCATCACATTATACTATCGTACTCTACACTGCCGAACAAGGATAACATAAGGCAGTTTGTGGTTTTGGTTATAGACATACACAATTGTGCGGTTCGGGTTGATTAAATTGCCGGTTTGGAGTGCTGTACCTTAGCCCAATCTTTCTAGCTTATTTGAGCCAATAACCATTCTTCTGACCTTACCTTAGCCTACAGTGTCCTGTCCCACCTTACCCTACCCCAGCATAACATACCCTACCTGCAAAACATTGGTACGAAAAAAATCCTGTCCAGTAGCCTCCATCTGCTCATGATAATCCACTCCTGGTTCTACATAATGTTTTGATAACAGCCAAGTCGTGTTTATAAATAACCCAAACACTAATTAAACTCTTCTAAAATGGGCACACTTAAGATGGAAGGCCATGCTACCAGGATGGCAGAGGAACATTTGCCAAAGAAAATCTTTGGAGAATTAGAAATGGGCAAACACTCCCATGATGGTTATAAGAAGCGTTGCGTAGACACCCTCAAAATCACCCACAAGGCACAAGGACTTCAACATACCAACAGAGCCGTGGGAAGAAACTGCACAGACACAGGGCCGAGCAAATGGGCAAGGCCTCATCACAATGGGTGCTAGAGAATGAGGCAAAGAAAATCAGCTAAGCTGACAAAAACGCCCATTGCACAAAGCCAGAGCTAAGAGATCATCAACAAGCTGCCTTTACCCAGCAAGCACAAACCAGCGGGCCAACCTTGGACTGACATGACGTACCTTTGTCGGGTCAACGGCGATTCGGCGTTGACAGGTATCGTTGCCATTCCGACTTTGGCCCGACATAGTGCTCGCAACAGACTATTCAAAGCTAAAATTGGTCTCCTCAGCCATCTTGGAACACACAAACAGTAGCATTTCTTGCATGTGATTTAAATTGGTCACTGTCAGTTATTACAGACGAACTATTAATTACAGTCCCAATAATAATGTCTTAGTAACTGTTTATTTACACCTATGACATATATTGTCCACCGTACTTTCAGAGGCTGACTATTAAAAATAAGATTAGCAGCAGCATAAGCGACCCAATTATCGTTCTTTGAATTGAAAATGGCAGCGTCCATGGCAGGTTGATGAAATCAGTGGCAAAATTGGGTATTTACTGTTAATTTATCTAGAAAATCTGATTTTTCCAATTATCACCCAGTTTTAAATTTAAAAAAGACGTGTTTTGCAAAAAAATCCCTCTCGAAAATACAGTGTGACTGAAGAAATGGGATTACATGCACAAACCTAACAATTCTGCCAGATACTCCACTTGCAATATTTACATATTGTTGTTGTTGTTTTTCCAGTTTCCCCGTGTCGCGGGTCGTCAGCTGGTGGGGTCCCAGGGAACGAATCCATGCTGGCACTACACCGTAGCCGTTCGGTGGTACCCCCATTCCCCGTTGCCGGTGAACAGGGAGACCATCGCTCGGCTCCAGCCCCGTCCGTCTCATGTTTGTCGTCTCACGTCTCAGGTGTCTCCGAGCCCACGGGCATCCCCTTACCCTGTAGCCAATCGCCGAGCTCCGTCCTGAGAGGTTTGTGAAACGGTGCCGTGACCTTTCCAGGTCTCGGTGGGGCTTATATTTTGTCTTCCCCTTTGCTTCAGGAGTGCATGTGTCCTGTCGCTAAAGGGCATCTTTATTGATTGGAGTTTCTGGGCTAGGCGTGCTTCATTTTTTAAGGGCTGTGGATGTGTTGCACAGTTCCAATGTGAGCCTTTGTTTTGGTGCAACATAGTTTAGTTGTAGTAATTTGGAACTCCATTCTAAATGTTTGGCTACGTGATTGCCTGCGTTTAAGTTATAGCAGTGCTGTGCCTTGGGTTTTTGCGGTTTGCCGCAAAGGGGTGTGGGTTGTTTTGTGTAACAGGGTAGGCTCCGAGTTTGACCTTATCATAAAGGGGATCGTTTAGCAGTTAATTTTGTTTGAAAGTTTCATTGCAATTTGGAAGACGTTTCTAAAGGTTGCTATACACGTTTCCATGCTACGTGTTATGCACCTTATATCCAATCAGGGGATTCGGGACAAAGTTTTTAGCCATTTTGTGGTGCTTATTTGCACAACAAAATTGTAGAGTCCATCCATTTCTTTCTTCTAGCTTGTAGCTTCAGCCGCATCTACACCCTCACGCCAGCACCATGTCTATGGATGTCGTCTACGCTTTTTGTATCAATTTTGATATTGGTATTTTGTTTTTAGCTCACCTGGGCCGAAGGCTCCAGGGGAGCTTATAGTATAGTGGGTCCTCCGTCGTCCGTCGTCCGTCCACACTTTTGAGCAGCTATATCTCTGTATCCTGCAGGCTGATCTCAATCATTTCTCACCTGTAGCATGCCTCTGGTGGGGCATTGATGACATAAACTTTTTTTTGAAATCGCTCTAAAACTTTGGTTCCTATGGCAACCACAAGGTCCCATAGACTTACTATGGGAAAATGCTTGTCACCACCGTAGCCCCTTCAGTTTTGATCGGATCTTTCTGAAACTTATATGTAAGGTGACTGGGGATAAAAACTCGGATGAGTTCGAAAACCGGCCAAGTCGGCCCATTTATCATAGAGTTACGTCCCTTTGATTGCTGAAAATGCCCATTTTCGACCTTGTCATCACCGTAGCCCCTTCAGTTTTGATCGGATCTTTCTGAAACTTATATGTAATGTGGCTGGGGATAAAACCTCGGATGAGTTCGAAAACTGGCCAAGTCCGCTGATTTATCATAGAGTTACGTCCCTTTGATTGCTGAAAATGCCGATTTTTGACCTTGTCATCACCGTAGCCCCTTCAGTTTTGATCAGATCTTTCTGAAACTTATATGTAAGGTGGCTGTGGATAAAATCTCGGATGAGTTCGAAAACCGACCAAGTCGGCCCTTTTATTGTAGAGTAACGTCCCTTTGATTGCTGAAAATGCTGATTTTTGACCTTGTCATCACTGTAGCCCTTTCAGTTTTGATCGAATCTTTCTAGAACTTATATGTAAAGTGGCTGGGGATAAAATCTTGGATGAGTTCGAAAACCAGCCAAGTTGGTCCATTTATCACAGAGTAACATCCCTTTGATTTCTGAAAATGCCTATTTTTGACCTTGTCATCACCGTAGCCCTTTCAGGTTTGATCGGATCTTTCTGAAACTTATATGCAAGGTGGCTGGGGATTAAGCCTCGGATGAGTTCGCATACCGGCAAAGGTGGCCTATTTATCATAGAGTTAAGTCCCTTTGATTGCTGAAAATGTTGATTTTTGACCTTGTCCACACTGTAGCTCCTTCAGTTTTGATCGGATCTTTCTGAAACTTATATGTAAGGTGGCTGGGGATAAAACCTTGAATGAGTTCGAAAACCGGCCAAGTTGCCCCATTAACTATATAGTTATGTCCCTTTGATGGCTGAAAATGTCGATTTTTTACCTTGTCATCACCGTAGCCCCTTCAGTTTTGATCAAATCTTTCTGAAACCTATATGTAAGGTGACTGGAAATAAAACCTAGGATGAGTTTGAATACCGGCCAAGTTGGCCCATTTATCATTGATTTACCGTCCCTTTGATTGTTGAAAATGCCGATTTTTGACCTTGTCATCACCATAGCCCCTTCAGTTTTGATCGGATCTTTCTGAAACTTATATGTAAGGTGGCTGGGGATAAAATCTTGGATGAGTTCGAAAACAGGCCAAGTCAGCCCATTTATCGTAGAGTTCTGTCCCTTTGATGGCTGAAAATGTTGATTTTTGACCTTGTCATTACTGTAGCCCCTTCAGTTTTGATCAGATTTTTCTGAAACTTATATGTAAGGTGGCTGGGGATGAAACCTCGGATGAGTTCGAAAACTGGCCAAGTCGGCTCATTTATTTTAGAGTAACATCCCTTTGATTGCTAAAAATGCCAAATTTTGATCTTGTCATCACCGTAGCCCCTTCAGTTTTGATCGGATCTTTCTGAAACTTATATGTGAGGTGGCTGGGAATTAAATCTTGGATGAGTTTGAATACTGGCCAAGTCTGATCGAATCTTTCTGAAACTTACATGTAAGGTGGCTGGGAATAAAACCTCAGGTGAGTTCGAATACCGGCCAAGTCGGCACATTTATCATAGAGTGAAGTGCCTTTGATTGCTGAAAATGCCTATTTTCGACATTATTATCACTGCTGCCCCTTTAGTTTTGAACGGATCTTCATGAAACTTACAAACAAGGAAGTCAGGCAGAAAGCTTGGAGGAGTTTGAAAACTCTTGTTTTTGAACTTGTCATCACCATAGCCACTTCAGTTTAGATAGGATCTTCTTAGCAAGTCAGGAATAAAAGCTTGAATGAGTTTGAAAACCGGTGAGGTCAGCTTGTTTATCATAGAGTTAAATTCTACTTGATTTTCAGAAAATGCATACCCAATCATCACCATGTCCTCCCATAAAGCCTTCAGTAAAGGTTGGCACTTCCTTAAACTTTGAATCTGTTAGCTCAGGTGAGCGATACAGGACCAAGCTAGCTTGGTCCTCTTGTTTTTATTTTTTTGTTTGATTTTTGCATATTTTTGTAACGTATGTACATTTTTACATTATTTGGTCTGTGCCCCCAGCTTATTGAGTATATATGTGGGCGGATGTGCTCGCCCCGCCACGGACCTGTCATGTTTGTTTTTCTTGTGCTTTAAAGATGGTGTTGTCCGTTTTGGGGCAAGCCCACCCACTCTCTATTGCTGGGTAGGACAGTTTTTGTACCTGCAAGGTTGTGCTTGTAGATTATATTTTGTGATTTTGTTTATTCTGTACATACAACATATAGTATAGTATGATGGCCTCCGCCGTCTCGGGCCCAAGTTTGTGTTTATTTTAGTTAGTGGGTGACCTCTATCGCGGAGGATGTGGAAGTACAGTACGGCTCAGGTATAAGAACCAAAAAACTCTTTATTCCGAATCTCGGCGTTTCGAGTACTTTCAAAAACACTCGGAATTGTTCCGAGTATATGTATATATTCGGCGGACACTCCTCGAAAACACTCGCAAGGTCCGCGGTACGCGAAATTTCGCGAAATTATTCCGAGTCGTAATATCGTACCTGGAGGCAATATTTTCTCGCGAAGTTACGCGGAAATACTCGGAGGAATTTGACGAAATACCTGGGCATTGTTTTTTGTTTATTTAGTGTTCTTTTACCATCATATATATTTATATATAATTATAAGATAATAATTATCACTGATAGTTATTATAATGTAAACAATGTCAAAAGTCAACAAAGAGGTAATCATTATTTACCAGGGTGTGAAACTGCGAAGTGATTTCAAACAAAGGAATCAGTTGGGCATGACGAGTACATACAACTCTTTCAAGTCCGTAATTGAAAGCATGTTGAACATCATAAAATTACAGGAAAATCGGTCATTTTGAACTCAAAATTTCTCCATGTAATTTTGATATTTTCAAAAAAAGAAAATTATTTTGATATAATATAATCATTTGTCTTTCATTCTTTAATAATTTTAATGTGAAGTATTATCGGATAATTGAGAAACAAATAATCAAAGGTGATAACTGTCAGCGAAATTTTGGCGGGTTTCGGCCGCCATTATTGGCTTCTTTTAAACTGCAAAATCGGTCATTTTGAACTCAACATTTCTCCATGTAATTTTAAGATTTTCAAAAAAAGAAAATTATTTTGATATAATATAATCATTTGTCTTTCATTCTTTAATAATTCTAATGTGAAGTATAATCGGACAAATGAGAAACAAATAATCAAAGGTGATAACTGTCAGCGAAATTTCAAGGGATTTCGGCCGCCATTATTGGCGTCTTTTAAACTGCAAAATCGGTCATTTTGAACTCAAAATTTCTCCATGTAATTTTAAGATTTTCAAAAAAAAAGAAAATTATTTTGATATAATATAATCATTTGTCTTTCATTCTTTAATAATTTAAATGTGAAATATTATCGGACAAGTGAGAAACAAATAATCAAAGGTGATAACTGTCAGCGAAATTTTGACGGGTTTCGGCCGCCAGCATTGGCTTCTATTAAACTGCAAAATCGGTCATTTTGAACTCAAAATTTCTCCATGTAATTTTAAGATTTTCAAAGAAAGAAAATTATTTTGATATAATATAATCATTTGTCTTCCATTCTTTAATAATTTTAATGTGAAGTATAATCGGAAAAATGAGAAACAAATAATCAAAGGTGATAACTGTCAGCGAAATTTTAAGGGATTTCGGCCGCCATTATTGGCTTTTAAACTGCAAAATCGGTCATTTTGAACTCAAAATTTCTCCATGTAATTTTTATATTTTCAAAAAAAGAAAATTATTTTGATATAGTATAATCATTTGTCTTTCATTCTTTAATAATTTTAATGTGAAGTATTATCGGACAAGTGAGAAACAAATAATCAAAGTGATAACTGTCAGCGAAATTTTGACGGGTTTCGGCCGCCATTATTGACCTCTGATACGTCGCATCGGCGACACATGTTTAATTAAATTAATCACCACTCGCAAATACTCCAAATATCACAGGTAAGCTCTGAGGTCCGCGGAATTTCCTCGGAATATCGAGCGCATAACTTGGAGTAAAATATTTTCACTCGGAGTTGTTTACTCCAAACAATTCGGCGGAAAAACGCGGATTTAAAAAGTTGTCCGCGGAATGAAAAAGAAAAACGGTTCAAATACCTGAGCCGTACTGTAGGTCAATCCCCTTTCTGCATTTTTTTGTTAAAGTTAGGAAAATGTGGTGCCCCTAGCTAGGCCTCCTCCACGTAGGATGTCATATTCTGTGGGGCCGTAAGTGGGTCATTCTGAGTCGCCATGTTTACATGTCATTATCGCAACCTATGTGAAGGAAGGCACCGTAGGAGGAATTGTATTCCTACCTAGTCGTTTGAGGGCCCGAGATATCGTGTGCCGATCTCGTTAGCAATGTAGTTAGTACAAATTCATATAATCATGTAGGTCGCATACAAGCGTCCGCCTGCGCATGTGCGCAGTCGAGCACTCCTATGCGATCTTGTTTTTATGTGTCATATTTACAGTTAACAATGTTTGAAATCGCTTTTTGGGAGAAAACTCTTCTTCTTCTATCTCCAGGTTTTTTATCTCTCTTTTCCTATACTATCCTCTCTACGGGATTCCTACTCTACAAATATTCTACAACTATCGCTATATCTACCTAATTGAGCATTGCGTGGGTGGATGTGTGTTGTTTTAGTTTTGCGTGGGTGGTTGTGTGTTGATGCCCTCCTTCAGGGTCGCGCTTAGTCATGCCCTAGTTAGTTAGTTAATTTCCCTTATCTGTATAAATATTTGGCCGTCTTGACCGTCTGTTTTAATTACGGTCATGGCACGATTTGCTGTCTTTGATGATACTTATGTTAAACGACAAGGGTAGTACCGAGGGCTGTTTGATGTACCAGGCGAGGTTCGGTTTTTCGGCCGTGGTGGTATGCGCGTGGCGAGCTATGATGTTGACTTGTGGGACAGCGGTTCATATTTTCCGAGGGCAAAATTGGGACAGCGATAGTCGTCTCCACAGGCACTATTATAGGGACCGTATTCATTTGTCAAGGGAGGGACAGAAGCAATACCATGTGTGCTTAGAAAGGGCCTATCTGCGATTTTTCTGCTAGTCGGGTGTTTATAAAATGTCCTTTTGTGGGCCCCCAGATCATTCCGTTTGGGTAACCTTATAATGTACATCCTTTGTTCGAAAGCGAAATTTGCGAAAAAAAAAGAGAAAAACAAAGAGATGTGATAAGGCCTATTGTTTCTTATTTCTGTCCCACTCATCTATGTGCATTCCTGAAGGAGAGCCTTTTTGTTTGCTAGTGTGTTTGTGTGCCGTTCTCCTTTGGGTTGTGTGGTTCTCAATCAGCCAGGATTTTGACGCAACGCTGCTCAGTGCCAAAGTCCTAAGACCGCAAACCCCAGCGTTACATCTCGTCCTGATTTCCCGTTTGCCTCACCCCCTCCGGACAGGCCGGGCGATGGATTTTCCTTGTGGTGGATCCATGCCCAGTCCCGGCGTGTTCTCGTGTGATCCTCTTTTGGGCAGTGTGGCTCCCGATCAGCTAGGATTTTGGTGCAGCGCTCATAAGTGCAAAGCCAGTGGGCCGCAACCACAACGCTACATCTCGTCTTAGCCTCTCGCTTGCCATACCCCTTTGGAGGGTGGGTCGGGGCCATGGATTTTCCTTGTGGTAGGTCCATGCCCCGTTCTGTTATGGTCTTCTCACAGTGATCCAGGGATCGCTGTCACTGTTAGGCACTCCTTAGTGCAAAGCCGAGGCCGCAAACCACAGTGCCTACTGCCTACCGTTGACTTTGTTCCCCTTTTCGCCGTGAGATGGCTGCCCTTTGATCACTACGCTCCTTTTTGGTTGGTTGCGTCTTAGGTGCGGTTAAATCATTTATTGTTTCTGAAATCGGGTCTCTAACGGTTTTGGGTTCATGCATGTTTGTGTGTAACCTCGTACGGGGTGTGTCTCTCGTAACAGTGCAATAAATTTAGTCTGCGCCCTTAGCTTTCCCCTATATTTTGTCCAGGTAGTTTGTTTTCTCAAAGAATTTGAAAACCGCGTCCCTCATTTCCTGTGACATTAGATTGAGCAAAGAAATTGCGTTTATCTCCCCTTTGTATCCTAGTGCTGTCAGTTCTCCCTTTAGTTCCCTTCTAGCGGGGCCGTGTGCGGGACACTCTGCGAGGTAGTGTTGAACACTCTCAACCCCGCCACAGTGCCCGCATAATGGATCGGCCGCGTTATAGAAGATGTTGTGTGCATTTAGTCCGTTGACCCCGAGTCTTAGTCGTGTATATATGCGATCGAGCTTTCGGCTGTCGCTGTATTGAACTATTTTCGGGGTCAAGGACTGGCAGATCGAGTGTCTGAAGCCGTGTTGTCCCTGCCATATGCGCGCCCGTTCCTTTGTGATGCTGGCCTTAATGATTGGGTAGACTTCTTGTGGGGTGGGGAGGTAGTCAAGTTCCTTCCCCCGGGTCAGAGCTTCTTTGGCCAGCGTGTCTGCGCGCTCATTCCCCTGCACGTTGCAGTGGGAGGGGATCCAATCTATGTTCAGGGTGATGCCTTGTTTTAGTATTTTGTGTATTAGGAGATGAATGTCCTGCAGTATATCCGGTCTTGTAGTGCTGTTCCCAGAGTTTATGCTTTGTACTGAGCTTAATGAGTCCGTTAGTATAACAACACTATCGGGTTTTTCTTCCTGTATCCATTCCAAGGCTTTCTGTATGGCTATAAGTTCTGCAGAATAGACTGTGAGGTGCTGGTTAAGTTTGAATTTTTGATCGAAATTTAATTCTGGTATTGTGAAAGCGCACCCTGTTTCTTTTTTGCCAGCATCTTTGCTTCCATCAGTGAAAATTTTAAGCGCTTGCTTATAGTTTTCACTGATGTGTGATTCTGTGATCTCATTGCATTTTTTCTGTGTTGTTTCAGTTTTCTTTATGACACCCGTTAGTGTTGTTTTTGCGCGTAGGCTTCTTAAATTAAAAACTTCCGGATATTTTTTTTCCGCTGTTTTGACCTGTTCGAGGTCATGGTTTTTAATTAGGTCCTGGACTTTGATAATATAGGGGATCTTTCCTCTTAACCTATCTCTGTTAACATGATTGGGCGTGTCGGCGATCATTTCGTTTATGGGGAGACTTTCCCTAAGACTGCTTGAGCGGGCCCAGTACTTGAGCTGCAGTTCATCCCTCCGCAGGTGCAGGGGCATGACGCTGCATTCAATCTCCAGGTCCAGGTTCTGCGTTCCCCTGTATGCCCCAGTAGCGATTCTGAGGGCTGCGGCCTGTATGCTATCTTGTTTTTTTCAGGTGTGATGGCGCCGCAGACGCGTATGCTTGGCAGCCATAATCAATTTTGCTTCTTATGAGTGCTGTGTACATTTTGATCAGGGTTTTCTTGTCTGCTCCAAAGTTTGCCCCCGAGACCGCCCTGAGCACATTTAGGTCCCGCTGGGACCTGGACACCAGATTTTCAATGTGCAGTCTCCATGTTAGATTGCTATCAAAGAACATGCCCAGGAATCTGGCATGACTGGCGTACTTTATTTCCTGCCCGTCATACGCAAGCCTGGGCATGCCCTTTGTGTCTGCGAAATTTCTATTGAAAACCACCACTGTTGTTTTTTCAGGTGATAATTTGAAACCCCAGTTTGTAGCCCAATCATGTATGGCATGTAGCGCTTTTTGTAGTGCAGGAATGGCACTTTTTGGTTTTTTCGCGGTTTTCCATACTAAGCCGTCATCTGCGAACATGGATATTTCCAGCGGTAATGAGTGAAGTGTTTCCTGCAGTGTGTTCATTAGTAGGTTGAAGAGGATAGGAGATAGCACCGACCCCTGGGGGGAACCATTCTCGCATTCATAAAAACCGGACACATCGTTACCTATTTTTACGTTAATTTTTCTATCAGTCAAAAAGTCTCTGATCCAGGTTAACATTTTTCCATGAATTCCAAATTTGTTCAGTTTTAGAAGGACCCCCCTAGTCCACAGTAGGTCGAAAGCTTTTTCTAAATCTAAGAAAACCGCTACCAGTGAGTGTTTGATTAATTTTGCCTTTCGGATGGCAGATTCTAGTCTGGTGATTTGGTCAATGGTAGATCTATGTTTCCTAAAACCTGATTGTTCGTCTGCTAAGAGTTTATTTTTCTCAATGTGTGCTGTTAGTCTAGATGCTACCATGGTTTCCATGATTTTACATATGGTTGATGTGAGTGAAATCGGCCTATACGATTTCGGCTCATGGGGGTCCTTGTCCAGTTTTAATATTGGAACGATGGTGCTCTCCTTCCATTGTGTAGGGAGGGTCCCCTCGTTCCAAGATTTGTTTATTAATGCGAGCAGCTGATTTTTTTCCCTTTTCTGGTAGATTTTTTAACATGTCGTAGTGAACGGTGTCGGCCCCGGGGGCGGTGTTCTTTTTCTTATTTAGCGCGCTTTGCAGCTCCCTGTGGGAGAAGTTCGCATTGTATGCACGGCACTGGCCAGCGCGATCGGCGTCCTGAACGGCCTGCTCAATCATTGGGTCCTGCGTTTCCCTAATGCGCCTAAAGTTTGGGTCTAAATTTTCATTACTGCAGACTTTCCGGTAGTGTTGTGCTAAGATTTCTACTTTTTCTTCGTTTTCATGAAATCTGTTGTTTCCTTGTTTTAGAACCTCTACCGGCTTTAGGGGTTTTCCATTAAACCTTTTTATTGTGTCCCAAATTTTCTTAGCATTTGTTTTGTATGTGAGTGTGGATACAAAATCCCTCCAGGCTTGTTGTTTCGTTTGTGTTAAAATATATTTTGTTTCCTCTCTTACACGTCTATATTCCTCCAAAAGGGCGGCTGTTTTGTTTTTCCTATATTTATAATATATTTTGTTTTTCTTTTTGACTGCCTTGCTACAATTCTCATCCCACCATGGTAAGGTGTTTTTTTGCTTATTTTTTGGTTGTGTTTTTGGTATTGATTTTTCACATGCCGCCATTATTTCCGAAACAAAATCCTCATTGTTTTTATTGATATTCGTGCCTTCGAGGGATATGTTGATGTGTTTAAGTTTCTGCCTAAAGAGGTCCCAGTCTGCTTTGTCTAAATTCCAACGTCGGGCAGGCCGTTGCGTTACGCATTTGTGAGTTAAGTTGAGCGACGTCAGGATGGGGAAGTGGTCGCTTCCCATCGTGTCGTCTCCCACTTGCCACTCACTAGATTGGCATAGTGATGCGCTAACCAGTGTTAAGTCTATGGCGCTCGTGCTACCGCGCTCGACGTTGAGTCGTGTGCCACACCCCGTGTTAAGGATTACGTAATCGGTGCTGTTTATGAAATCGACCAGTTCTAGACCTCGTCGTTTTTCATATGTGGGGTTGTGGTTTGTTTCCCATAGTTCGTGTCTGGCATTGAAATCCCCTAGAAAAATTGATTTTTTCCCTAATTTTTTGTAAATTTCATCATAATCGTCAGACATTACTACTGCTTTAGGTGGTGCATAGAAGTTTACTATGTCTATGTTTTCTTTTTGTCCAAAAATTCTGACGATCACCACCTCTATATCTTTTTTTGTGTGTCTAAATTTGATTTCTTCCGAATCTAATCCTGTTTTGATAAAGGTGGCTAGCCCTCCCCCGCGCTCCCCCTTTTCCCTACTGAAAAAGACCGGAGTTTTTATCCTGGAATTTTTGTTGGTTTACTATCTTTTTTTGAGAAAGTTTCTTGGATAGCTATTACCTCCAGTGTGTAGCCTAAAGTTTCTAGATAATTCCCTAAAGCCCCGAGTTTTGTTCCATTTTCCCTGCCAGACAGACTACGGGCGTTCCACTGCAACACACGGATTTTCGCAATGGTGTTGGGGTCCATAATTAGGCAGTTAGAGTTTTTTTATGTTTAAGTGTCGTGTGTTTTTACGTCCACCCTTGATCCTTCGTCCAGGATCAGTGGAGCTGTAATCCGCGTTTTTCCTTAAGGGTTCTTGTGTATCGCGCTTGTTGTGTTTTCTCCTTGTGATTTTCGCTTTCCGCCTGTTTTGTGCGGGTGCGGGTGTGGGTGTGGCGCTGGTTTGTTTATTTTCCGTTGATTCTGATGGTGATGGGGGGTTCTCATTGTTTGCGGCGGTTTCCCCTGTGGTGCCCGACGTATTCATGTTGTCGGTTTCCACTCTGTGTGTGGTGGCGTTTTCGATGATGAGGTCTATGACCTCATCTGACGCCTTGATGCTTAGCAGTTTTTGTTTGTTGAGCTCGTGCAGGATTGAGCTCGTGGCCTTTTTTATTGCTGCGGCGATGAGAGTTTCGACCTCCATTTTTGTGTAGGTCTCTTTATTATTCTCCTTTTGGTTTTCGGGGGCTTGTGCAGGGGGTGCGGTAAAAGCCGCACTGGGGGGTGCGGTGTAAGCCGCACCCAAGCTCCTGATTTCTTGCGCGGTGTTTATTGATTGAGATTGGGATTTTGCTTGTTCCCAATCTCTGGCTATTTGACCGTTTATTTGATCGATTTGCGCCTTGTAGTTAAGAAAGAATGTGCACCCGCGCCATGCTGCTCCATGGCCGGCTAATCTGCAATTTGCGCACTTTTTATCATGCTTTGTTTTGCACTCATTATGTTTATGGACCCCAGCACAGTGCGGGCATGTGGTTTTTTTGTTTCGGCAATTTTTTTCTGAGTGGCCATATTTCTGACACTTTTGGCAGCGCAGGTATTGCAAATAGCATGGTTGCAGTGGATAAGTGATATCTGCTGTACTGGTAATCTCAAAGGTTGGCGTTTCCTTATTAAAAGTTAGTTTAACTAGATCGAGATCTTTGCCCCTGGACGCTATCCTATGTGCATCGCAGATTTGATAGCGCCCAAAGTCAAACATCTCCCTGAGTTTTTCCTCCCTGATGTTTGCCCCGATTTTCAGTGTCGCGTATGTCTTTTTTTGATGTGGTTTACTGCGTGTGTTGCTTGAATTCGGTTTTCCCTGTAATTCTGATAAGCTTTTACCTATAGTTATTTTAATATCAAGGCCCTGGTAGTTGAAACCCTTTGCTTTTGATTCCTTGGCAGCCAAGATTTTAAAAATTGGGCCCTTTCCTTTCCCCGGGGCATGTGCTTCAAAGACCTCCCCTATGTAGGTCCTGAAGCCCGATGCAAATTGCTCCATTTTCTGAATGGGGAAAGCGCCCCCCACCAGCGCGAACATGACGTATACATATGTCATGCCCGTTGCCGCTGTTTGGCGCGCCTCCGGTCTTTCCTTGCAAGAGGCGGGGGTGGGAAAGGGGTTTGGTGCCCTATCTGCATGTCCCTCTTTGTGAGTCCTCCCATTTTTTTTGCCCACTTCTGTGAAAGTCCCCTCCTCCATGTCCTCCTCCCCGGCTCCGGAGTCGATGGCCAAGACTGGGTCCAGGTCCTCCATCCCCTCCCCCAGTCCAAGGTTCATGGCCTTAGGAAGCGGCCGCCCCTCAAATGAATCCCCCTCTGAGTCGCTGGACAGGTATGTCCTGTCCCGCTTTTGGCCCGTGGCCTGGCTCTGATCAGTCTGATCAGGGACCACCTTCCCTTTGATAGCCCCGGGTTTAGGGGTAGAGGTCATTTTTGACCCCATGGATCCCAGAAGGGTGAGAGTTGGATATCTTATCCCATCGCGCCATTCCCCTTCCTGCGTGGTGTTACCCTTTCCCTGGGTGACAAGCCCCTCAGGGAGGGGCTCAGAGACCTCGGTCTCTGAGCTCTCCCCTGCTGGGCTCGCCACCAGGTCCGCAACCATGTCACAGACATCCCTGGTCCTATCCAGGCCCTCCCCCTCCCCAGCCGATTGCTTTTGCTCAGCCTGCGCAGCAGGTGCTGCGGCGGATGCCCCATCCCCTGATAAAGGGTCAGTGGAAACGATGGGGGTAGCAAAGCCCACCCCCGGACCCATATCATGGGCCCCTGAGCCTATCACAACCTTGTCTTGGGTTTTGTCCTTCATTTTACTACTAATCAACAATATACTAACACAACAACAATATACTAGCACAATACTGACAATACTGACAATGTACTAACTAATCAACTTAATCAAAATGTCACTTTTTAACACGTCGAGAAGCCAGTTTTCACAGCTTGGAAAGGTGTGAAAATAGGTGTGACACCGTGTATTGTGTCAAGCAAGATTGCAGACTATTGTCTGCAGAACAAGATTAATACAAAAAATAATAACTAGAGCAAGAGATCAATACGTCCTACCTGTCCGAAGACTCTACCTGGAGTGATGATATTTACATATGAGCATACTCAGTGTATTTATATCGTTTCATCAGTGCTTTTAGAAGATCGATTGGTCTATTTTAGATGAATTGAACTACAGTAGATGAATTGTAGGTTGTTCTGGACCTGGTAAAGTAGAGATTAAAAGCAGATAAAAACAATGTTTCACGGTTCATGGCATTGGGTGATGGAGGGTGCATATGGTCGATCTGAAAGAATCCAGATCGGAGCACACAACAGCATGAGGAGGAAGGTGATTCCATTGTACCACAGCCAAGGGGAAGAAACTGTATTTATAGTAACTGGCAGTAGTAGGGATTTGAATATAGTGCATAGTATGCATGTTTTTAGTAGTTCTGATTGGATGTCGGATGTATGTAGGGAGCGGAATCTCGACAAGACTACATACTATCTTGTAGAACAATAGGAGGCGAGCATCTGCCCGCCTCTGTTCCAATGATCTCCATTCCAGGGTATTAAGCATCTGGGTCACACTACTATATGAAGAGTAGTCGTGTTTGACCCATCTAGCTGCTCTTCTTTGGACTTGCTCAACCTTGTTTATATTTGACTGGGTATATGGGCTCCACACAGGGGAGGCATACTCAAGCTGGGGCCTAACAAGGGTATTATAAGCTGTTTCACGTATGCCTTGATGTTTGGTGCGTATATTCCTACGTATGAAGCCCAGGGTCCGATTTGCTTTGGTGGTCACGTTATGAATGTGGGTGTTCCAAGTTAAATCACGGCTAAACTCAAGGCCCAGGTACTTGGCATGATCAGCCTCCTGGAGGACTTCACCGTGGAGAATGTAATTGTGTCTAATGGGTTCTTTAGAATGGGAAATGTGTAGGACCTGGCATTTACCCGGGTTAAATTCCATTTCCCAGTTCTTTTCCCAAGTTTCAAGCTTTTGGAGGTCCCTTTGCAATAAGGTACAGTCAGCATCACTGCGGACAGCCAAATATATTGCCGTGTCATCTGCAAAAAGTCTGACCTGTGAGTGGATCTGCTCTGGTAGGTCATTGATGTATAAAAGAAACAGGATCGGTCCCAGTACTGATCCTTGGGGAACCCCAGATGTGACCTGAATTTGGGATGAGGTTTCCCCCTCTAGGGCTACACGTTGAGTACGGCCAAAAAGGAAAGCTTTGATCCAGTTTAGGGTGTTTGAGGTTATGCCATGTTGGTGCAGTTTGTGGAGTAATTTAATATGGCTAACCTTATCGAATGCTTTACTAAAATCCAGGAGTATCAGGTCAGTCTGGTGACCTGCTGATAGATTTCTTGCAAGCTCATCAACAAGTTGATGACAAGTATTGTTGCAATGGAATCGGACGCTCATGCGTAACGATTAAAATAGGCTTATTTACATATAACAGGCTTTAAACATCTTGAGCAGGACTTAACTAGTGTCACAGTACTGTCAGTAGTGCGAGTGGGTGGCCATTTGGCCCTTGCCCATCGGGGCTTGAAGAAAAAGGTTTGGCTGCATGATGCTTCCACGCAGAGCTGACACCAACCACACGCGAGTTCTGGCAAATGGTTTTGAGATTTTTAGCCTGCCCAGGAAAAGTGGTGCGAGTCAGAACTTCCACACTTATATTTCTCTATTGGTTTCATTGGGTGGCAGGGCTTGAGATGTCATTTCATCTCGATGTCTATCTATCTATCGGTCATACTTGGCCATTACCTCAGTTGTACGTACCCAGTTCGGAAGCTGGAAGTAAACAATAGTGTCGGGTTAAAGTCCCACAAGATTGAGAGCAATGTCTCCAAAATGATGCATACAGTGTTGACGGGGACGTTAAACATCAAACAAACAAGTGGGTGGCCAGCTGGTTCTGGAAGGCTCCCAGTGTTTACTGGCTCACGGCGACTTGTGGTAGGTGGTATCAAGGAATGATGCTTCTGGACAAAAAGCTGAAGCTGTGTCTATTGAAGGTGGTCTGGATCTCTCTAAATCGGGAGTCATGGCCCCTTGTGCTGCTCTGAAGGGGTATGAGGAATTGCTCGGCCGGAATACCTACAAGATGGTGGCTAGCCGTCCGGTACCAGATGCAGGTCCAAAGTTTTTTCAGTAATACCTCCACCCATGCCTATGACTTCAAGGTCAAGGTCGCAGACATAGAAATTTTCAAATTTAAGTATGTTAAAAGCTTATGTTTTCCAAACTTTACAATGGATTAGCTTCCTATTTGGTATGACAATAGTTGCAGATCCAAAATTTCATTGAGCCATACCCCCACCCCTTACCTCAAGGTCACAGACATAGAAATTTTTTATATTATATTTTTAGCTCACCTGTCACGTAGTAACGAGGTGAGCTTTTGGGATCACTTTATGTCCTGTGTGTGTGCGTCCGTGGTAAACTTTTTCTTCAAACGACATCTCCTCCTGAACCACTGATAGGATTTTGACCAAACTTCACAGGAATGGTCCTTAGGTGGTCCCCTTTCAAAGTTGTTCAAATGGTTCCGGTCTGTTGCCAAAAATAGATTTTTTTTCACCGAACACTTAAAAAATCTTCTTCTCTGAAACCACAAGACCCAGGTTTTTGATATTTGGTGTGAAGCTTCATCTAGATTGTTCAAATTATAGTGCTGGGGCCCAAAATGTCCCCGCCCCAGCAAGGTTGGCAAAAAGCCAGTCAATATGAGTATTGACCAGGCCGGTGGTTAAAACCGGTCATTACTGGTCAGTACTGGTGGATTGGTGGTCGATTAAATCACTGGAGTATATACCCCTGTCCTGTTGCTAAACTGGTCTTAAATATTTGAAGAGTCACTGATGTCTTTGGATAATTAAAAGTATCTGCAACACCTGTAAATTGCTGTCAAAACAGACTAACCCATGTCACTGCAGTGGGTTTGGCAAAGATCTGATTGCTAAATTGACCAATTACATGTCCCTAAATTACAAACTGACACCAGGCTTTGGTCGGGCCCATCAGAGTCTAACTGTTGGTTTTCTTTTGCTCCAGCATTTCAGTGGATTCTTGCTGTTGAGTCCTCACCGTTGTCTCACCTCTGTGGTTCTTTGTTTTTTTGTGTTCACGGAGATGTTGCACTGATGAGTTACATGAAGGAGGCCTTCTTGTGGCCACGTAATATCGATTTAAGCCCCCCAGTAGAAATCTTTCCACTGACTGTTCCAAGGCGGTTCTTCTGTGGCGATTTATTTATGTTGTTGTTTGTTACTTACTGTGTGTATCACTTGTGTCTTTTATTTTGGATGGCCATTTTGTGGGAAAGTAACTGTCCTTATGGCCTTCCTTTGTTTAGGTTTCCATTATGGTCTAGTCGCTTAATGTTTGTATTTCTTTTCCTTTGGTGTCTTTGATGGGTGGAGTAAGTTAATTGTATCGATTCCTGATCTTTGTTTTACTTCTACTTTTTATTCCTAATGTGAGAACTATTGATGTATATGCAATATAGGCAGTATCTTATCATCAAGCTATTACTGAAGGTGTCAAAAATAAATGAAACCTAAAGACCTAATTTGGAACTTCTTCACTATTTTGGAAGATAACAACAACAAAAAAAAAACAGTGCAAGGTGTTGTAGTTAGTGCTAAGGTATTAAGACTGATATGTCATAGACATAATGCCTAGTTCTTAAAAAGCCAGAAAGTATTGCTAAGAGGCCACTTGAAGAAATAACATCTGAACCTGAAACTCTATCAAATGATCAGCCTCCAGCAAAGAGAGCAAAACTTCAAAATAGTTTCAGTAGCTTTGCTCTTTTAACACTAAAATTATTCAATTGACCACTAAATATTTCAATCAACCAGTATTGACCACTTTGGGAGTATTGACGGGGCGGTTTTAACCGGTTAACCGCCCCTGGTTTTGACCGCCCAACCTTGTGCCCCAGGGCTCTTTGGTTTTACATAGGATTATATAGGGAAAATCTTTAAAAATCTTTTTCTCTGAAACCGCAAGGCCCAGGTCTTTGCTATTAGGTATGAAGTGGTGCGAGTCAGAACTTCCACACATATATTTCCCCATTGGTTTCATTGGGTGGCAGGGCTTGAGATGTCATTTCATCTCAATGTCTATCTATTGGTTGCCAGCAGGGCGACCGTTTGCAACTTTTTAGGGGCCCAACGGAATTTTCACTCGCATTGGGCACCTGGGCGAGTGCTAATCGTTTTCCCTGCTGCCTATGACTTCAAGGTCAAGGTCCCAGACATAGAAATTTTCAAATTTAAGTATGTTAATAGCTTATATTTTCCAAACTTTACAATGGATTTGTTCCCTGTTTGGTATGACAATAGTTGCAGATCCAAAATTTCATTGAGCCATGCCCCCACCCCTTACCTCAAGGTCACAGACATAGAAATTTTTTATGCCCCCGCCATTCGAAGAATGGTGGAAAGGGCATAAAGTGTTGCCCCTGTCCGTTCGTCCAGATGTCCATGCATGCGTAACTTAAACGCAGTCAATAACTTCCTTATTTCTTGATGGATTTTGAAATTACTCTGCAGAAATGTTAACCATCATGAGACGACGTGTCACCGACAAAACCCAGGTCCGAACCTCCAAGGTCAAGGTCATACTTAGTGGTCAAAGGTCAAAAAAAGGGTCCGAAACTTAAACGCAGTCAATAACTTTCTTATTTATGGATGGATTTTGAAATTACTTTGTAGAAATGTTAACCATCATGAGACGATGTGTCACGTGCAAACCTAGATCCGTACCTCCAAGGTCAAGGTCATACTTAGAGGTCAAAGTAAAAAAAAGGGTCCGAAACTTAAACACAGTCAATAACTTACTTATTTCTGGATGGATTTTACAATTACTTTGAAGAAAAATTAACCATCATGAGATGATGTTTCACGTGCAAACCCAGATCTGTACCTCCAAGGTCAAGGTCATACTTAGAGGTCAAAGGTAAAAAAAAATGGTCTGAAACTTACTTTCTTATCTCTTGATGGATTTTGAAATTATTTGGCAGAAATGTTGGCCATCATGAGACAATCTGCCTCACACAAAACCAAGGTCCTTACCTAGAAGGTCAAGGTCATACTTAGAGGACAAACGTGAAAAAAGGGTCCACAACTTAAACACGGTCAATAACTTTGTATGGATGAATACGAACATAGACATATTTTCAGGCAGGGGCATCCGTGTCCTATGGACGCATTTCTAGTTTATATTCTTAGCTCACCTGTCACGTTGTTTTGTTTCCGGATACTTGTGTACACAGTTGGTTTATCGGTATTTTGATTGTTGAAAAAATGTCGGAGACATAATTAAAGGATGCGATATTCTAGTGTATAAGTCGTCTTTACGATTAAAGAAAATTATGACTCGAGTTTGTTGCACTTTCGTATTAAACAATGTCTTTATTGTTTATGAAGTTACAATGCTTAGGCCTATTTGAATGAAAGAAATTAATTATCAGAAACCATGGAATATTAGCATTCGATAAAGTGTTGAACTGCCTGTTAATAGTGGAGGTCATGAACAGACACTTATGGCATCTGATCTGGGCCTGCACTGTTGGTGTTTTTTTTTTTTTTTTTTTGTAAATATTTCTGACAAACTGGATGTAAATAAAAACAACAAAAGTTTATTTTTTTATTGTAATGAAAGTCAAAATTTCTGAGTCATGTTCTTATTCCATCCTATTTCTTTAAATCCTGATTATTTTGAAGATCTGAACAAAATGGACTGGACTGGAAATTTTGGCTAGTGTTAGATATCTAATCATTATGCGAAATATTGTAAGAATCCAAAAGTTTCAGATGCCATTTTATGTACTAGGATGTATTGCATGACCTGAACAGACTTGTCCTGTTGGAGCAGCCACTACTGTTAACTGCTCACGCTCAATTTAAACCTTTATCCTGATGAATAAATTAAATTAGCGAGTCCACTCCTGACTTTCAAAGCCTAATGTAATTTATCCATTCAAATTCACAATCTGAGTGACAGTGTATGGAAGCCATCTGCTCTGGATCTCCACTGCAAGAAAAGGGTTTGTCATGTTAAGCAGGATAAGGGTTCAAGCCCCAAAGTGTTTTTGAGTCGCACTCTACAGCCGTGCGCATTTAGCCATAATTGACACTAGTTTTTTAGGGTAAAACTCCAACTTTTGAGATTTGACTCCAACTTTATCCATGGATGGATTCTTAAACTCCTGTTTTCAAAATCCTAGTGAGAACTCTGACGAAACATAGAAAAACCTTTAAATGACATCTCCTCCTAGGCAGATGGCCCGATTTGAAAATAATTTCACAGGAATGTTCCTTCAGTGACCCTCTTTCAAATTGCCTAAATCATTCTGCTCCATTAAACAAAATGGCCCGATTTGAAAAGAATTTCACAGGAATGTTCCTAGAGTGACCCTCTTTCAAAATTGCCTAAATCGCTCAGCTCCATTAAAAAAATGGCTACCAGAGCTTAAAATAGAAAAACCTTTCAATGACATCTCCTCCTATGCAAATGGCCTGATTTGAAAATAATTTCACAGGAATGTTCCTTGAGTGACCCTCTTTCAAAATTGTCTTAATCAGTCTGCTCCGTTAAACAAAATGGCCACCAGAGCTAAAAATAGAAAAACCTTTAAATGACATCTCCTCCTAGGCAAATGGCTCGATTTGAAAAGAATTTCACAGGAATGTTCCTTGAGTGACCCTCTTCAAAATTGCCTAAATCGTTCTGCTCCGTTAAACAAAATGGTCGCTAGAGCTAAAAATAGAAAAACCTTTCAATGACATCTCCTCCTAGGCAAATGGCCCGATTTGAAAATAATTTCATACGAATGTTCCTTATGTGACCCCCTTTCAAAATTGCGTAAATTGTTCTGCTCCTTTAAATAATATGGCCACCAGAGCTTAAAATAGAAAACCCTTTAAATGACATCTCCTCCTTGGCAAATTGCCCTATTTGAAAATAATTTCAAAGGAATCTTCATTGAGTGACCCTCTTTCAAAATTGTTTAAATTGTTCAACTCCGTTAAATAAAATGGCCGCCAGAGCTAAAAATAGAAAAACATTTAAATGACATCTCCTCTTAGGCAAAATGGCCTGATTTGAAAGTAATATCACAGGAATGTTCCTTGAGTGACCCTCTTTCAAAAGCCTAAATTGTCCGCTCCGTTAAATAAAATGGCCACAATAGCTAAAAATAGAAAATCCTTTAAATGACATCTCCTCCTAGGCAAATGGCCTGATTTGAAAATAATTTCACAGGAATTTTCCTTGAGTGACCCTCTTTACAAATTACCCCTCCTAGGCAAATTGCCCTATTTGAAAATAATTTCACAGGAATGTTCCTTGAGTGACCCTCTTTCAAATTATTTAAATCGTTCCACTCCGTTAAACAAAATGGCCACCAGAGCTAAAAATAGAAAATCCTTTAAATGGCATTTCCTCCTAGGCAAATGGCCCGATTTGATAATAATTTCCCAGGAATGTTCCTTGAGTGACACTCTTTCAAAATTGCCTAAACTGTTCCGCTCTGTTAAACAAAATGGACACAAGAGCTAAAAAAAAAAACACCTTCAAATGACATCTCCTCCTAGGCAAATGGCCGGACTTGAAAATAATTTCACAGGAATGTTCCTTGAGTGCCCTCTTTAAAAATTGCCTAAATTGTTCCACTCCCTTAAACAAAATGGCCACCAGAACTAAAAATAGAAAAACCTTTAAATGACATCTCCTCCTAAGCAAATGGCTGGATTTGAAAATATTTTCAGAGGAATGTTCCTTGAGTGACCATTTTTCAAAATTGTCTAAATTGTTTGGCTCCATTAAACAAAATGGTCGCCACAGCTAAAAATAGAAAACCTTTTAATGACATCTCCTCCCAGGCAAATGGTTCGATTTGAAAATAATTTCACAGGAATGTTCCTTAAGAGACCCTCTTTGAAAATTGCCAAAATCGTTCTGCTCTGCTAAACAAAATGGTCACTACAGTTAAAAATAGAAAACCCTCAAATGACTCCTCCCTCATTTCCATAAGTTTTGAAACATCTTGGATTCAGGTGAGCGATTCAGGGCCATCATGGTCCTCTTGTTAAATTTATTTTGCAGAAATGTGTTGCAAACAAGACCCAGGTCAATACCTCCAATGTCAAGGTCATACTTAGAGGTCAAAAAGGGGGAGATATCTGTGTTTTTGTAGAAAAACAAATTCTAGTTAAAATCTGCAAATGTTTGTCCGATGTTGGGCTTGATATCAATTGTGATAGATTTATATTAAATTTAACCTATCAGTTCAATATGGTAGGTACAAAGAAATATAAATTAGGGGTAATTATCTCCTTAGCATTGCACACATAAAGGCAACGATCCGAAACTCCGTGAGTAGAGCAATTACCGTAATAATCCTTTTTATTGGGACAGATCAGATTGCTCCTGAAGCAGGGTCTACACTGTTTGCCATTCCATCTGCACCTTTTGGCCTCTTTGCTGTATCATGAAACAAATTTGATAAAAAAAATTAGGAGGATAACTGCAAGACATCAAGAACCTTTATTATCCCCACTCTTTTCGAAGAAAAAGTGGGGATATTGTAATGGTCTTCGTCATACGTACGTCCGTCCATACGTCTTACCGTATAACTCCTCCTAGACAGTTATAGATAGAAACTTGAAACTTTGGGAACTGTTAGATCTTTGGTCTGGGGAGTGCATGACACTTTCAGAATTTTGATCACACACTTACAGGTGGGCCCAGGGGGTGGGTAAAAATTTCCAGAACATGGTCATTTAATATATCAAAGCCAACGACATGATGAGTAGAATACATTACAACCAAAATTTGACCCCTGGGGTCAATTTTGAGGTCACCAGAGGTCAAAAACTGATTTTGACCCCTTTACCGGATAACTCCTCCTAGACTGTTATAGATAGAAACATGAAACTTTGGGAACTGATAGATCTTTGGTCTGGGGAGTGCATGACACTTTCGGAATTTTGATCACACCCCTACGGGTGGGCCCAGGGAGTGGGGCCCGCGGGGGGGGGGTCAAAAATTGAAATTTCCAGAACATGGTCGTGTAATATATCAAAGCGAACGGCATGATGAGTAGAAAACATTACAACCAAAATTTGACCCCTGGGGTCAATTTTGAGGTCACCAGAGGTCAAAAACTGATTTTGACCCCTTTACCCCCATACATTACTGTTACCGGATAACTCCTTCTAGACTGTTATAGATAGAAACTTGAAACTTTGGGAACTGATAAAACTTTGGTCTTGGGAGTGCATAAGACTTTCGGAATTTTGATCCTACCCCTGGGAATGGGGCCAGGGGTGGGGCACCTTGGGGATAAAAAATCAAAGTTTTCAGAACATGGTCGTGTAGCATATTAAATCGAACGGCATGATGAGTAGACTACATCGCAATCAAAATTTTACCTTGGGTCAAACACCCCTAGGGGATGGCCCAGGGGGTGGGGCCCGCTGGGAAGCATGGGGATATGCGATGGCTTGTCATCGACTGCGCGATTCTTGTTAACCCCACGCTTTTCGAAGAAAAAGTGGGGATATTGTAATTGTCTTCGTCGTCCGTCCGTCCGTCCGTCTTACCGGACAACTCCTCCCACACTTTTACAGCTAGAAACTTAAAACTTTGGGAACTGATAGGTCTTTGGTTTGAGGAGTGCATGACACTTTCGGAATTTTGGTCCTACCTCTAGGGGTTAGGCCAGGGGGTGGGGTGCCCCGGGGGTAAAAAATCAAAGTTGTCAGAACCTGGCCGTGTGACATATCAAATCGAACGGCATAATGAGTAGAATACATAACAATCAAAATTTGACCCCTAGGGTCAGGTCTGAGGTCACCAGAGGTCAAAAACTTGGATTTTCACCCCCATAACCCCCTTTTTAACGATTACCGGATGACTCCTACTACGCCGTTTCAGAAAGAAACATGAAACTTTAGGAACTGATAGGTCTTTGGTCTGAGGAGTGCATGGCACTTTCGGAATTTTGATCTTAAGATTGGGTGGGAGTTGCAATTGAGAACTTATATAGTGGCGTATCTTTAAAAAAGCGTGGGGATATGCGATGGCGTGCCATCGACTGCCCGATTCTAGTTTTTATTGTCACAGTATGTAAGTCCATCATTTCAACCTCCCAAACACCAAATTAGATTTTGTTAACCTTAAGTTGACCTCAGTTTCAAGGTCAAATGCAGGGCCTGACAAATCCATTGCTGGGCTGCACGGGACAAGTCCAAAAATTTCGGCTGGGCAAGTGATTTTTCATTTCACTTGCCAAGAAAAATGTATAGAATATATAAGGGAAATTGTAATTCTTAGAAATTTCCAGGATGCTGTTGACTTCCGGGCAAGTGGTTGAACTTTGGATTTGTCAGGCCCTGCAAACGATAAAGTTATAGTTATGGCGGGGATGGGGGCCAAAGTTTTCAAGTTTTCTTTTGGCCTAAGAACACAAACCAAAGAAAAATACTCATCTGACTCTGTTCATGTGATAAAATTTAACAGGAGATGACTATTATAGGTTATGGTCTTCTAATTTCATTTGCATAAGCTTACATGTTAACATTTGACCCTGTACCAGATAAATCTTCATTTCAAATTGATTTTCTTACCCCAAAACATGGTAAACAAACTGCCACCTACAAAATCATCAAAAAAAACAAGGGTGTCATGTGGCAATTTTAAGCTTTCTAACAGTCTAAGGGAGGTAACCCTGACTAAACGTCAAAATTCAGTCTTGGGAAATTCAGAGATACCACATGTACACTTATTATCACAGCAAAAAATTCAGGAGACAGATTACTCTGTTTCCTTAATGTATTTAGAGCACATATAATACCCTGCAAGAAAAAAAATAACAGCTAGTTGTTACTCACCTATTTCATAATTATATCCAATCAAATGTGGGTATTGTCTAATACATGGCTCAATCCTGGGTCCACACAACCTCCTTTTCCAGGCTCATAACCTTAAAAAAACACAAAATAACAGATATTTAGAGAAAAATGCTTCTTGTCTATTACATAGGACTTGGCAATGTAAAACATGCATTTTAGGCAGACTTTTTAAAGACAGGGGTGAATTCTGACACTTTGATGTTCTGCCTTTCAGATTTGGAATTGAGCAGATTTTGAAGGTCTGTGATAGGCAGAGTTGTTTTGTTATAAAGTAATAAAGAAACAATGTTTTAAATTTCTACTTGTTTTTTCACAAATGTATATGCAATGAGGTTATGAATACCATAATAAAGATTTTCTCAAGTATGACTGGGTCATGTAATATTACATAATTTACCCCTACCCCCATATTTTTTCACGAAATCTGAGAATATAAAGTGGTCAAACTTTTTTATTCTGATGCAAAAACTGTTCATTTTGTTTCAGTTAATGAGACAATTATACTAGGTATAAGGTACCTACCATATTGTTCTTATCTGCTTTTTTATCAATGCCAAAAATGAAAGTTATGACTGCAGAAGGGTTTATCTCTAGAATGGGTCACTATCAGCATTTTTTCAGAGAAAAAGGAATATACATTTGGATCTCAGGCTCATTTTAGTATTTTCAACAAAGCAAAATAGTAGTGCTATAATTGTTTCTTCTTTCCTTCTGTTATAAGTGGAAAAATATGGGGAAAAAGAGTAAAAAAAGGAGAAAACTGGCTGAGATTGGATTTAAAAAGGGAAATAACCCACATAACAAGGGTGAAAAATCTGACAGATTGACTTGTGAGATGAAAAAATACATAAGACCTAACACAGAAGTCTTTTGTTCAATCTCAGAAGAAAATAAGACTACTGGAATAATAAGTGTGAGGGACAATGAAGGCCAAGAGGTGAATGTTGGTTACCTCAGACCAAGAACTGAAATGCCCTCAACTGTAAAGGACTACCAAATAAAAGAGTCAGCCGATGCAGAATTAGACACAAACCGTGTATTCCATTTACGTAAAGTTCAGGAACTTTGGAATACTGCTTTCAGAAGCCATTCCAAATTCAATCCAGTTTGCCATGGGGATTTGGTCTGGGATACAGAAGGAGAAATTCAGCGGGGACTTGGGTGGAGAGAGCGGCTCAAGTGTTCCGAGTGCAATTATTTGTCAATGCGTCGCAACATTTATGAAGAAATACAGACAAACAAGCGTGGTGCAAAAGCTGCTGCCCTAAACTATGGTGTACAGGTGGGCTTAACCCATACAGCCATATCAAACAGTGGCCTGAATTCTCTGCTTCTGTCTATGAATGTGCCATCTCCATCATTCAGTGGTATGCAGAACTCTGCCAATAAAGTGGGTGAGAAAGTGGTGGAAGAAAATGAAAATGACCTAAATCAAATTAGGAATTTAATTAAAAAAGGGAATAAGGCAAGGGGCTTACCTGAGACCAGTCCTATTAATGTTGCCACAGATGCTACATATAACAACAGGCCATGCTCTGGTAGGACACCATATCAAGCCGGAACACAGGTTACACAGGTTGTTACTGAAACAGCAACCAACAGAGGTTATATAATCAGTGTAAATGACAAATCTAAGCTTTGTCAGACTGCCAGGCTTATAGAAAGCAAGACTGGAAGACCTGTTGACTGCCCACATCATGACGGACACTGTTCAGCCAACTTGCCACCTGATGCTGTGATAGGAAATGAAAGACAGTGGTCAAAAGAGTCCATGAAAGACATTGCAGAACAGGGTATTGGTCTAAAATATGTTACCACTGATCCAGATGGGTCATCTTTTAAGGCTGCAGATGATCTGTATCAGGATGGTATTTTAAATACACCTGCTGAACATCAGCTAGATACCAGGCATGTGTCGAACAATCAGCGCAAGTTTATTGCCAATATTAATTTCACTGACGGCATCTTCGGAAACAAAAATGCAAAACAAAGGGCCAAACTCAAGACGCGACTATCAATCGATATTCCAGAAAGATGCAATGCAGAACACACGCAGGCTTATAAAATGTTTGCAGGGAAACACCAAAAGATAGTAAATGCACTGCAAAAAACAAGAAACTCTATAGTCTTCTGTTACCAGGGAGACCATAGTCTGTGTAAAAAGTTTTCACTTGTTTGCAAAGGTGGCAAAACTAAGAACTGGATTCATAGGAGTGCCTATTTCCAAAATGATTTCAAACTGGAATGTACCAAGGCTGATATAGCCAAATTACAAGATTGTGTCAACTATCGTTTAAGCGAACAAATGCTGAGCAAGACTAAACTACTCCTTAATACACAAAAAGCCGAGTCGTTCAATCGCGCTCTCATAAGCAAAGCACCAAAAAGCATTACATTTACCCGCAACAGGAGGGCAAGAGTCCACTGTGCTTGTAAAGCTGTAAACAGAGGAACAGGCAGGGCTATAATTGATCAATGCAATGCTTGTGGTGTGCCAATCATTAAAGGAACTCGTGTTTCCAAAGGCTTACTGCATAGGCAGGAGCGAGACCAACGGCGAAAAGATGCCAAAAAATCACTTTCATCAAAAAACAAGCGACGTGCACGGCGGAAGCAACTGTACGAACTTTATGATTACAATGAAAATGCATCATTATACCGGAAAGGAATGTGTTTGCCTAAAACAAGGAGGTTGTAGCTTAATATCTTGAGGGGAATGGATACACTGTGTAGGGAAATTACTCTGTCATCCAAATAATTGCCTCCTTTCTTATTATGGACTGACCTTAAAGTGAAGAATTTGCTCCAAGGGAGCAAAGTTTTGCTCCAATGGTTGCAAACTGGGTTTTAGGGTTATCTCTCTTTGAAAAGTTCATCCAGATGTATCCATTCACCTTAAGATCAATAGGCACACTGCACAATGACAATATAAGGGACATCACTCTGACTGAGAAGTAATTTTATCATGGTTTCTTGGGGACTACTCTAAAAGGAAAGAATTTGCTACATAGGTGGGGCTACTCTTAATGGAAAGAATTTGCTCCATAACAAAGGACTGCACTGCAAAAAGAATTTCTTTTTCAAAGGATTGTGTTTGTTTTGGAGTTTATCTCCCCTGTCAACACTATTTAGATCATATCGAGCTGGTCAGTTTATCTATCCACACTTTTCCTAGGCCGGCATATACGTAAGCAGTTAACCAACTACAGTGCAAATTGTTTCATCAGATACTGACAAATGAACCGACAACTGCCCTTCTTGGATCAGCGGATGGGCGTGAATGACCATAGAAAAGATTTCAGGACCAATCTCCACAAAAGAATGTTGCTTAACCCGGCAGGTATCGCACCTGTGACTTCCTGATCACCAGTGAGACGCGCATCTGACCGAGCTACCAATGCCGGCTCTTTTCTATAAAAAGAATTTGCTCCTTGCAGTAAACTCCTTTCTGAGAGAAAATTCTTTCCTTTTTCTGTAAGTAGCCGCCAAATTTGGTCAAGATGAAGCAAAACATAACTACAGCAGATTTCCATGATCAGCATGAGCCAGATAATCAAACGACTAATAATTTCACTTTCTTCTGAGAACAAATTTCGAGAATAATACACTATCCGGATAAAATAGCAATAATTAGACCAAATACGGTATCTTGCTTGTTCATCAGATAATGCAGATTTTTATGCAAATACCTCAAAATGACACAAAAATGAAATAACTATGAATAAATTCTGACTGCTGATCTATGAAACTTACAAGCAAACAGTAGGGCTGGTGGCTTTTGGTGCACAATCTTTGCACTTTGCAGTGCAACCTTTCCATGTTAGCTTCATGGGTCTCTAAAACCAAGTGTTCGGGCTTGACACAAAGTTTCTCCTGGCAAATGTGACTGATTTCCAGCCTTTGACCACAGCCATCTTGCACTGGTATTGATGACATGTTATGGTGTATCATGTAAACAAGCCGGTGGACACGATAGTATTTCCTTCTCTTGTCTTTTAATTGAACGGCTACCTTCCCATACCCCCCTGGTTGGAAAACTGCCCCTTGCCATTTAACACAGCCATGACAGGATTCAGATAGGGCACATTTTTGCTGAATAATGCTACTCATTTTATCTCTCCAGTCTTTCTCCGTTTGCTCGAAAGCAGCTTCCGCCATGATGGATGCAGTTGCTAGGCAACAATAGCTAAATATATACTTTAGGTTATGGTCTTCTAATTTCATTTGCATAAGCTTACATGTTAACATTTGACCCTGTACCAGATAAATCTTCATTTCAAATTGATTTTCTTACCCCAAAACATGGTAAACAAACTGCCACCTACAAAATCATCAAAAAAAACAAGGGTGTCATGTGGCAATTTTAAGCTTTCTAACAGTCTAAGGGAGGTAACCCTGACTAAACGTCAAAATTCAGTCTTGGGAAATTCAGAGATACCACATGTACACTTATTATCACAGCAAAAAATTCAGGAGACAGATTACTCTGTTTCCTTAATGTATTTAGAGCACATATAATACCCTGCAAGAAAAAAAATAACAGCTAGTTGTTACTCACCTATTTCATAATTATATCCAATCAAATGTGGGTATTGTCTAATACATGGCTCAATCCTGGGTCCACACAACCTCCTTTTCCAGGCTCATAACCTATAAGCAATCTTGCTTGTTTTTAAAACCTGTTGATCTTTCTAATATGTTACATTCTTGTGATATCTCTGTAATTAAAGATGCATTATTGAGCTACCGGGTCTCAAATTTTTTTCTGGTTTTTATCTTCAATTCATACTCCTTTGTCATGTGTACACATTTGGAGCCAAATACAGCTTCAGAACTTTGTCAAAATGGTCATTTTCATTCGTGTTTACCCTTCGCTCTGAACATGTGTTTCGAATTTCTGTTCTAAAAATAAATCTGTCACTTTGCACATACATGGCGACAGTATCATCTCTGAGTGTCGTTACTTATGGCATGGTATTCAGGGTCATATTTTTTTCCGATTCAGGCATGGCCTAAGCAAACAAGGCCAAAAATGAATGTCACATAACGTCATATATGGGAATTCTATTTTTGTCACAAACTAAAAATAGATCTAACTAGTGTTCGAAACCTAGTTAGGGAATCCCTCTCATACTCGTTTACCTGTCATCATAATTGTTCACATTTTTGCATAAAATGCATTCATTTGTATTGTTTTAAAGAAAAATACGGGCTATATATATTTTATTTTTGGAAGCATTTTTTACCGATAGCTCAATAATGCACCTTTAAAAGAAGTAAATAAAATATTGTTTTACCCTTGTCCTGCTGAACCTGGATATGTCTTAGCTTTCAAACACTGTAGATCCAGATCAGATGGCTTCTGAAGAAGCCATCTGATCAGGATCTTCAATGTTTGTCATTTAGTTTATGAATTGGTTGCTATGATTTGCATCAAGAAATATGGTTGGTTGATAATCAGTGGTGTTTGTGGCATATTTAAATACTCAGCAGGTCAAGGGTTAAACTAAAATTTTACAGATTCTGCCGGAGATCCAGCTTGTTGATTTGCAGAGTACGAAGTTGGCACCATGATTAAACAGTAGAGATAATGAAAACCGACCTTGCACAGACACTTTTGTTTGTCGTGTTATTCGCTGCTACTCATTTTGTCAATAAGGTAGGAGATACACACCCTAACTTTTGTATAAGCATAGGTACATATTCTCCGCCGCAGCCCATCGGGGCTTGAAGTAATACATGGGCTGCATGATGCTTCCACACAGAGCTGAAACTGACAGCAAACTAGTACTGGTAAATCGCTTAGTGGATCTAAGCCTGCCCAGGCAAAGCAGTGCGAGTCGGACCGTGCATGCTTTTAAACCCTATTGGTTTCATTCATCACAATGTTGGGTACAAGTACCACAAAATTGGAAGCAAAGTCTCCAAAATGACCAATACAGTGCTTACAGGAAAGTGCCTCGGCATGGTGCTTCTTATGCGTACCCACAACACTACTTGTTTTGTGGGGCTTTGAACTTGGAAAAATTTAAAGGTCACCAAAATCTGCGGTATGTTGTAATGATAGATTGTACCAAGTTTTATTTTGCGTGTGGAAATAAGAAAAATAATATGTGGATAAGCCAGGATAACCACCCCCCTCCCTTACACTTATATGAGGCTATGAAGCACTATGTACATGTATTAAACAGGCCTCATATTTTTCAGGCATTTGCAGGATTTCAGGCTTTTAGAGCTTGATTTATTTATTGATTTCAGGCTTTTAGATTCTGATTTTTTGGTATATAGTCTGTTTAAAAAACTATTTAACCCTTATTTCTGACTATAAGTCAACCAAATTACTTTATATTTTCACAAACTCCATTACAAACAGTGTAGATCCTGATCAGATGGCTTCTTCAGAAGCCATCTGATCAGGAGCTACACTGTTTGTAAAGGTAATGTAGTTGTGTCTTGACCAGCAGGATAAGGGTTGTAGCTGCAAAATCGGTCCTTTCAGGCATGGAAAAGCGTGGTCAGTATGAGGCCTGATTAAAACATGCTTAGTTTAACAGTCTTGTTGTGCCCAGCCAATCTGATCAGGGCTTAGAGAAATAGATTGGGCTACATGGTGCTTCCATTCTATTTTGTATTGTTTTGTTTGAGTTGAGGTTTAACGTCGCCATCAACACTGTAAAGGTCCTTTTGGAGACATTGCTTTCAATTTTGTGAGAATTTTAACCAACCTTGAGATGAAATGACATCTCGATCCCTGCCACCCAATGAAACCAATAGGGTTTATTAGCATGGACGGCTTTGCCTGGGCAGACTTAGGTGCTCTAAGCAGTTTACCAGTACTCATGTGCGGTTGGTTTCAGCTCTGCATGGAAGCATCATGCAGCCCATCTATTTCTTCAAGCCCCGATGGGTGGGGCCATCCATTCTATAAAAAGAATTCTTTGATGCAAGGACTACGACACAGACCTGAAAACTGTGGAGTGCACAAGATTAGCCAGTTGTCCAATAAGGCCTCATCAGAGGCACCCATCAGGTATAGTTCGAACAATTTGACATGAGACTGACCTTTATGCATGGAATAAATTTATCAATGTTATTGCCTAATACGTCGGCTTTCGTAAACTTCTCGTGAATTTTCGGCATCAAGTGAATTGCGACACATTTACCGACCTCTATGTATTGAATAACAATATCGCCATTTACGGGAGACGGCGAAGATAAATACATGCATTCAGTAGGGTGTGAAATTATGTTAATAGAGTTCACCATTCTCAGGTCAATTTGTTCGAACTTTAAAAATCATTCTATGCTAGTGGACTCTTCCATTGCTATATGTTGGACAAGTCCATTTGTGATATAAGGGTTGTCAGACCAATTTTTTTGTTTTTATTCTATTTTGATGGAAAATTCTGTTAGCAAATAGTGCAGGCCCTGATCAGACACCACATTCTGTGGCGTCTGATCTGGGCCTGCGCTGTTTGCCAAGGTACCCCATTAGTGGTTTCCCGCATACAATGGGTTAACAAGTCTGTGAAATGAACACCCCAGTAAACCCCACTTTATATACTGAAAACTGGGGTTTATGGGGGTATATATTATTTACTTTATTAATTTTCTGCTCCAGGACAAAGGTTGTTGGTACTCGTTAGAACCGCCTCAATGAGGCGGTTCTAACGAGCACCCACAACCTATGTTAGCGGTATAAATAAGTAAAATATCATTGATTTTATGATAAAAGTAGCAATTTTTCATTATGATAATACGCCCATGTGACATAGTGCATTGTTTTATTACTCCGAAATGGCCTTTTTCCCGATGAAAATTTGTGATATTTTTCTTATTTATACTCCGAAAATATCTTGTGGGTGCTCGTTAGAACCACCTCATTGAGGCCGGTCTAACGAGTACCGACAACCTATGTCCTGGAGCAGAAATAAGGAAAACACTCATTTCGGATGTTTTCACATGCCCGAGAGAGAGGCAGTAACTGTTACACCACTGCTACCCATTTACACCTGGGTGGAGTGAGGCAGGGTCATTATGTGTCCTGCCCAAGGACACACCACGATACAGGGTGCCGGATTCGAACTCAAAACCTCTCGATCATTAGTCGAACGCGTTAACCACTGCACTATTAAGACTGACATTGAGGTCTCATTGAGGCGGTTTCAACGAGTACCTATAACCTACAATGTATGTCTTGGAGCAGAAATATGCAAAAGAATGTATACCCCTGTAATCCCCAGTTTTCTGTCTATAAAGTGGTGTTTTGAGGGGTGTTGTTTTCATGGATGGGAGATATAAAAAAGTACACTATGTTGCACGTTTGTTTTATTGTTATGCAAATATTTTTAAAATTCTGTTATGGGATCAATCCCAAAGGACAATGATGAAGTTGATTTTTCTTTAAAAAGTTCTGTAAAAAGGTAATCCTTATGAAGCAATAACTCAGGGCGTCAAGTTACCTATATTTACCTATATTTTCCTATATTTCAGGCCATTACCTATAATAACCTATAAAATCCTATATTTTACCAAAATACCTATAAATACCTATAATTTGGAATTTTGGGTAAGCAAGGAATACAAAGTTTCTAAAAAAAATCTTTGACAGTAGATGTTTTCTATAATATTTGAGCTTAATAAGCTGTTTTCTTTTAGGAATTTGTATTCCTTTTTGGTGTAGTGACCCAGTCCAGCCCAGCTTTTGGAAAGCTTTAGCTAGTGGAAATTCTGCTATTTTTTTTTTAATTTGAAATGTTCCATTTTGATATTGTTTTTACTATTGTTTCTTTATGAATATTAAACAAGTTTTGCCGTTTTTTAGCAGGCGAGCTATTGCGATCTGTCACCGTCTGCCGTCCTTTAAATGACATCTCCTAAACCCCTGAATAGATTTTGACCAAATTTGACAGAAATCATCTTTGGGTGGTCTTCTCGCAAAGTTGTTCAACAAATTTCAGTCCATGCTGAATTTTCACAGGCCGTATGAAATTAAGTTACAGTATTTCTGCAGAAATATTGTGACAGGATTCTGACATGAAACCTGTATGAAAAATTTTCAAATAGAATTTCCACAAAGAATTTTCACTTAAATTTTGTCTTCGAGACGGGATTCAGGCCGGAATCAGTGTGGAAAAGCTTGTGAAATATTTAAATTAGCAGGAATATTGATCCAGGAATCCTGTAGAAAAAGACAGACAGGATTCCTGTATAAATTACTGACAGGATTCCTTCATGGTTCCTGCAGGATTCCTGACTGAAATATTGTCAGGATTTCTGCCTGAGCTAGTGTCAGTATTACTGTCTGTATATTCCTGCAGGATGCCTGCTAATTTAAATATTTGGTCCAGTTTCATTAACATAACACAATCATCTTAACATACACTGTAAAAATTTTGAGTTTTTATCTATACACAATAAGGAAGGAATATACTTGTGATGAAAAAGAACATACAAAAACCTTGCATGCTACTTACATGTAACTCTTGAATTTGAATCCTTGGATTTCCAAAGATTCATTGTGATCTAATAACTTCAGTCCGCAAACACATACATAAATATGTGGGTAGGGTGCAATCTTTGCAGTTTGCAAACATAAAACTTTTGACACCCCACTAGTTAAGTATTTAATCAATTTAAAACACTGTTAATCTAAAATACTAAAAGTAACTCATTGTCTTCCAAAATATAATTGTAAATCCTTAGAACAGCTTTATACTTGTAAAGCTGTAAAGCAACCCACAAGCAACACATCATCCCTGGTGCCTTTGAATGTGTTTTAGGGGTGCTCCCGCCAAAATATTATGTTTCAGGAAGTTTTTATGCTCTGTTTTCATGCCAGACTTTTAAACAGAAATTTAGTTAACATTTTCATGCAGAATTTCTGTTAAGATCTGGCCATTTTCCTTGTGGAATCTGTAACCAAATTCCGTGGACAGGAAAAAAGAGTTCCACCATGCTTTCTATTACTGTCAACAAAGACTCCATGTGGAATCATGTCTGAATTTTTTCAGGTGGTTGGCACAGCAAACAAATAGGGGAAAACAAGAAAAAGCCTTTAAAAATATTCTTGTCTGAAACGAGAAGGCCCAGGTCTTTGATATTTGGTATGAAGCTTCATCTAGTGGGTCTCTAACAAGATTGTTCAAATTATAGCCCAAGGGCCAAAACTGGCACTGCCCCCACGCCCACTGGTTTTACGTGGGCATAAATAGGGAAAATCTGAAACCAGAAGGCTCAGGTCTTTGATATTTGGTATGATGCTTTGTATAGTGGACCTTGACCAAGATTGTGCAAATTATTGCCCGCGGGCCAAAAATGGGCCCTCCACGGGGCCTACTTCTTACACTTCGGATCATCTGAGCAATCCAGGGCCATCAAAGCCCTCTTGTTTAAAGGGAAGAATGTCCCATTTTTTATTAGCTCACCGTCACGTAGTGACGAGATGAGCTTTTGGGATCACTTTTTGTCCGTCATGCGTGCGTGCGTCCGTGCGTGCATGCGTAAACAATTTCTTCAAACGACATCGCCTCCTAAACCACTGATCGGATTTTGACCAAACTTCACAGGAATGATCCTTAGGTGGTCCCCTTTCAAAGTTATTCAAATGGTTCCGGTCCTTGCACATCTAGGTCATAGGAGCCAAAAATGGATTTTTATACTGAAAACTTAAAAAATCTTCTTCTGAAACCACAAGGCCCAGGTCTTTGATATTTGGTATGAAGCTTCATCTAGTGGACCCCTACCAAGATTGTTCAAATTATAGTGCTGGGGCACAAAATGCCCCCGCCCCGGGGCCCTTTGGTTTTACATAGGCTTATATATGGAAAATCTTTAAAAATCTTCTTCTCTGAAACCACAAGGCCCAGGACTTTGATATTTAGTATGAAGCTTCATCTAATGGACCTCTACCAAGATTGTTCAAATTATAGTGCTGGGGCCAAAAATGCCCCTGCTCTCAAACCCTTTGGTTTTACATAGACTTATATAGCCCCGATGCAAATTTGGTTTTACATAGGCTTATGTATGGAATATCTTTAAAGAAATCTTCTTCTCTGAAACTGCAAGGCCCAGTTCCTTGATATTTGGTGTGTAGCTTCATCTCGACAACCTTTGCCAAGATTGTTCATATTATAGCCTTTGTTGATGTTTGGTATGAAGCTTCACCTTTAAGACCTCCCTCAACATTATGCACATTAAAGCCCTGGGGCCAATAATGACCCTCCCTGGGGCCCACTTGTTACACTATGGATCAGGTGAGCGATCCAGGGCCATCATGGCCCTCTTGTTCAGCCTGAATTGTCAGATAGACACAGTTGGGTTTTGTTATCTCTTGTTCCAAAAAATAGATATGGTGGCTATCAGATCATATTTAAGTAGATCACTCAGTTCTGTATAAAACATATATTGAGGGCATTCATTAGAATCATCTACTAAGGACTGATTTTTATGGAGATTTATTAAAGATTTTTTCCTTAATTATAACCAGCTGACCACCTTTATCTATTTCTATATGATGTATTATTACTAAAAGAGAGAGCTGGAAGGTGGTGGTGGTGGAAAAAAAATACAAATCTGGCTTGTTTTCTTCAGTGTAGGCAACCTATAATATCCTATATTTCTAGTCGCTAGATACCTATATTTCTGGACCTAACCTATATTTTTGACTCCAAATATCACTTGACACCCTGAATTATAACTACAACACCGTGAAAGGCACAAGTTTTTTTTCCTGGCCAGACTAGCTAGACTGCAACTAACTGACAGACCCAACATGACCATGGCTGTTAACACTTATCTTGCTGAATATTCAATTAAGCCACACCCATTTCTGACTTTGAACCAATCAGATTACTTGATGTAATTTATTCCTACAAATTCATAAATTTAATGTCAAACAGTGTAGATCCTGATCAGATGGCTTCTTCAGAAGCCATCTGATCTGGATCTACACTGTTTGCAAAGAAAAGGGTTGTCGTGAACAGCAGGATAAGAGTTAAAAGGTGTTCTGTGTCATACATGTATTCTGCAATTAACACACTCAGTCAAATGAGAGTCATTTTGTTCAAATTTTGCTTTCATTGTTATATATTTTTTTTCAGTTTGTTCTGTCTGTGTTGGGATTTCAGTATCCTACCATCTTTCAAGGGTAAGTAATTTTAACCCATGACAACCTTTGCAAACAGTAAAGATCCCATCTGATCCGGATCTACACTTTCTATCAGTTGTGAATTGGAAAGATAACATTACAGGGCAGTCCCTTTAGTACCGTACTCTACTGATTTTAACACATTTTTGGTTATAACACGGCCAGGTCTTGACTCTCAGATTGTCATTTTACTATAATTTCTAAATAAAAATATCCCTTTATAACATGGTTCGCTTATAACACAGTCCTGCTTAATGCATCCGAAACATAGCGTTTTAAAGGGACTGCCCTGTATATCATGTAATCTGATTGGCTGATACTCAGAAATAGGTGTGCTTGATTAAAATATTCAGCAGGATAAGGGTCAAGGTGGGGGTTGGCAACTTTTTAAAGAATGTTTTTTTCCCTTATCAGTTGAGGTATTTTATCCTGCTGCATAAATTAATCTAGCCACGCCCATTTACATTTCAAC
The DNA here is from genome assembly GCA_963580285.1 of Lucinisca nassula. Classification (NCBI taxonomy): domain Eukaryota; kingdom Metazoa; phylum Mollusca; class Bivalvia; order Lucinida; family Lucinidae; genus Lucinisca; species Lucinisca nassula. The sequence continues at coordinate 52,705,089 of OY757020.1, forward strand.
CAATCAAAGTACTTGATGTAATTTTTTCATTCAAATTCACACAAAGAATGACAAACAGTGTAGATCCTGATCAGATGGCTTCTTCAGAAGCCATCTGATCTGGATCTACACTGTTTGCAAAGGTAGGGGTTGTTGTGAACAGCAGGATAGGGGTTAAGGCCACTTTTGACAAGCCTCCGTGGCCTAATGGATAAGAGCCCCCACTCTAAATCATTAGGCCTCTCACCGCTGTGGTTGCGCCTGGCTTGGTTCAAATGTGAGACGCCGACTTCTGCAACGGAAGGTCGGGTAGCTTTTCTCCGGGTACTCTGTTTTTCTCCCACCCGATTGACCATCAGCTCAGAATGAGTGAAATAATCTTGAAAGGACCCTAAAACCAAATCAAAATGTGGCCTAATTGTACAATTTCACCATACATTAGGCACACCCATTTATATTAAATAGATTAACAGTGATGACAGATCTTATTGTGAAAGTGCATATTGGCAGTAGGTCAGATCAGTTTTCTCTGGTTACTCTAGTTTTTGCCAACTCATTACGAACACACGCCTATACAAATACAATGTAAATTTTTTTGCTGAAAAACTCAAATTTTAAGATGAAAAATTGTGATATTTCTCTTATTTCTGCTCAAAATATAGATTGTGGGCACACGTTAGAACCGCCTCATCACAAACGAGTATCCTCAATCTATATTTTAGAGCATAAATAGGAAAAATAATTTTTACCCCTGTAAAGCTCAATTTTGAATAACCCCCCCCCCCCCCCCCCAACATCACACCACGCGAAGTGGAACGGGGATGACAGGAATGACCTTTGTCCGTCTGTCCATAACACTTTCTTGTCTTCTCCATCTCACCTGAACCCTGAATCCTTTCTGTGAGCTGATGTGCAGAACCCATAAATGAACCATGCTGACTCAAGGGCAAGGTCACAGTTAAAGGTCATGAGTTTGAATCTTTGAATTTTGTGTCCGTTCCATATCTCCTTACCCCTGGAAGGATCTTCATTAAATTTTGTCAAATATCCCCCTCCAGTGAACTGATGTGCAGAACCCCTAAATAAACCATGCCGACTCAAGGTCAAGGTCACAGTTGAAGGTCATGAGTTTAAATCTTTGAATTTTGTGTCTGTTCCATATCTCCTTTAGCCCTGCAAGGATTTTCATTAATTGAACCATGCTGGCTCAAGGGCAAGGTCACAGTTAAAGGTCATGAGTTTGAATCTTTGAATTTTGTGTCCGTTCCATATCTCCTTTACCCCTGGAAGGATCTTCATTAAATTTGGTCAAATATCCCCCTCATTGAGCTGATGTGCAGAACCCATAAATAAACCATGTTCACTCTAGGTCAAGGTCGCAGTTGAAGGTCAGGGGTTTCAAACTGCATTTTGTGTTAGTTCCATATCCCCTTTACCCCTGGAAGGATTTCATTAAACTTTGGACAAAGTGAGCTGATGTGCAGAACCTTCTGAAGGTGAAGGTAACAGTTGAAGGTCACAAGTTTGAAACTTTGTATTTTGTGTCCCTTCCATATCTCCTTTACCCCTGGAAGGATTTTCATTAAACTATTGTCGAATATCCCCCTCAGTGAGCTGATGTGCAGAACCCATAAATAAACCATGCTGACTGAAGGTCAAGGTGACATTTGAAGGCTTTTCATTCATCTTTTGTCAAATATCCCCCTCGGTGAGCGGATGTGCATAACCCATAAATGAATCATGCCAACTCAAGGTCACAGGTGAAGGTCATAAGGTTGAGCCTTGTTATTAAATTGCGGTGGCGGATTTGGCTGTCCCTCAGACTTCTTTCTTGTACTATATAAAAGTGGGGTTCAAAGGGGTCATAATTTCGTGATGTTATAATTAACATTTTGATGTAGATACATTTAAATGAAATAAGCTTGAAAGGGATGTAAATTGCATCCACCTGCTGGCAAAAAATATTTATTTTTCTTTTTTTAGATGGCAGACACTGATTGGTTTTTTGATGATCAGTCTCTTGGTGGCCACAAAGTATCTTTCTTCTCTGATGGAAAATGTATCCAGGTATGTATAAGATACTAATGCATTTGCATATGTATAATGTGACCTCCGATTGGATAGCGTAAAGAAATTGCAACAGTTTACAATAATGATCCTAAGTATTGGAACAGACAGGCCTAAGCAAACAGGCCTAAGCAAACAGTGCAGACCCAGATCAGACTGCTCCTGAAGGAGCAGTCTGATCAGGGTCTACACTGTTTGCCATTCTGTCTGCATCTTTTGTACTCCTTGCTGGATCATGAAATAAATTTGTTTAAATTTTAGGAGCATTACAGCAACGCCTCAAGGTGTCCCAATTTTTGGTAATTTTTATTGTATTCTGTGTTATACTATCAGAAACCAGATGTCATCATGTAGCATCACTTTTCATTGGCTGGCATTAGGTTTTACCCAGCTCACAGCCCTCGCCTCTTAGTACAAAATAGTACATTCCTTAACTTAACAACTGAATAATGGCATTAGAATGGGGTTAGCTGTATTGAAAATTATCATTTTGGGAGGAAAATCTTTGTTTTACAGTCAGAAATTACATTTCATGGCTCTGCTAAGGCGTCACCATGAAACGAAATTTCTGACCATAAACCCTCCAATTTACATCCAGGGGCTTGAAGAAACATATGAGCTGCATGATGCTTCCACACAGAACTGAATCCGGCCCGCACACTAGTACTGGTAAACTGCTTAGAGGATCTAAGCCTGTCCAGGAACGAGTGCGGTGCGAGGCAGACCGTCCATGCTAATAAACCCTTTTGGTTTCATTGGGCGACAGGGCTTGAGATGTCATTTCATCTCAATGTCGGGTAAAAGTCCCACAAAATTGGAAGCAACGTCTCCAAAATGACCTTTACAGTGTTGACCGGGACATTAAACCTCAAATCAACCAACCAACCAATTTACATCCCCTCCATGGTGTAGTGGTTATGCTATTCGCCTTGTAAACCGGGGGTCGAAGGATTAATCCCAGGCTTCTCCAGACTATGGGATGACTCTTTAAACAGAGATCCCGTCTACCTATGACCTTAGCTCAAGGTTGGGCGGTCAAAACCGGGGGCGGTTTTAACCGGTGGTTTTAACCGGTTAAAACCGTCCCGGTCAATACTCCCAAAGTGGTCAATACTAGTCAATACTGGTCGATTGAAATATTGAGTGGTCAACTGAATAATTTTAGTGTTAAAAAAGCAAAGCTACTGAAACTATTTTGAAGTTTTGCTCTCTTTGCTGGAGGCTGATCATTTGATAGAGTTTCAGGTTCAGATGATATTTCTTCAAGTGGCCTATTAGCAATACTGTCTGGCTTTTTTAGCCCTAGGCATTTTTGTCTATGACTCCTCAGTCTTAAGACCTTAGCACAAACTTCAACACCTTGCACTGTTTTTTTTTTTTGTTGTTGTTGTTATCTTCCAAAATAGTGAAGAAGTTCCAAACTGGGTCTTTAGGTTTCATTAATTTTTGACACCTTCAGTAATAGCTTGATGATAAGATTGTCCATACTGCTTATAAATCAAAATTTCACACATTATGAATAAAGCCTGGTGTCAGTTTATAATACCCCTATTAGGGACATGTAATTGGTCAATTTAGCAATCAGATCTTTGCCACACCCACTGCTGTGGCATGGGTTAGTCTGTTTTGACAGCAATTTACAGGTGTTGCAGATACGTTTAAATATTCAAAGACATTGAATCTTCAAATATTGTTTGGTTAATAAATAAAGGACCTTTCATAAATGCTTCAAAATCCATGATACATTTGGCTTATTCATATTCCTGTAAATCAAAATATGAACAATCAATCTAATCTATAAAGGAAAAAAGAATAATTATAAAGATTGTTTGATTGAAAAGAACAGGCCTGTCCACAGTACAGTGAGTCAATCGACCAGCAATAATGTCTTTTGACTTTTGATGAAATAAAATATACCTCAAATAAATTACTGTTATCAATAAAAACTATTTTGTTCAGTGATGAAAATATAGTCTAACATCATGTACATGATGTAGGGGGAAAGCTTTTAAGACCAGTTTAGCAACAGGACAGAGGTATATACTCCAGTGATTTAATCGACCACCAATCCACCAGTATTGACCGGTTAAAACCGGTTTTAACCACCGGCCCGGTCAATACTCATATTGACCGGCTTTTTGCCAACCTTGCCTTAGCTGTTGGTGAGACGTAAAATGCAAACACTCACTCACTTACATCCCAAATTACAGTTTGTTTAAACATATTTTATTGCCTTCTCCAAACAAGCAATAGGGTCGGACCACAAGTCTTTCAAACATTAGTTACGACCCTCCCCTAATAGAACTTCATTACAGCAATATACAGACACATGATAATGGCAAAGTAAACAAGTGAGCACTACAAAAATACGAAAAGGTGATGTAGTAAAGGTTACAATAATGTAAATAACATACTAATCAAATAAATGATAAGATAACGGAATTAAATGTCATAAGATGAATTGTCATACTGGCCTTAGTGAACAGCAGACTAATCAGTAAACCTTCTGGTGTCCTTGATAAAAGTTTGGACGGCTGTGAAAATAGTGGCATTTTCTTCTGGTGTGAGATTTTCATTTCCAAACAAAAGTTAATTAATATTCACGGGATTGACATTCCTCGTGGATCGAAACAATGCGATTCGTTCATTGATAAAGTGTGAGCATCTAAAGAAATAATGCTCTGCATCTTCAACTTCTTCAGAACAGCTGCATGTAGGACTTGGTGACAGATGATTAATATACAGATCAAAAAATAAATTACTACAGTTATTTCAAATTCTTGCATGTAGGACTATGGTTTTCTTACCATAGTATAAGAAAGCTATACAATAAATATAAGACACCCTATTATAAAAAGCTACTTACAAACCGTAGTAAAGAATGTAAAAATACAATCTCAAAAAGTATACTACGAGATAAAAATAACAAAATAGAAAAACTTAAAAATTTAAAAATAGTTCCCAATAGTGGGAACTATTGAATTAGTTTGTGCTTTTTCAACTGGTACTTAAAGCTAGACAGAGATGGTGAATTACGTAATTCTATGTCAAGCGAATTCCATGCCGAAATAGACGAAGGAATACATGATTTACAAGAAATTTCTGTCCAGCAAAAGGGAACAGTGATATTGTTATTATTTCGTAAATTATAGGCATTTGTTTCTCCAACAAGCGGTGGAATTAAATCGGATACATATGAAGGAACAAGACCATTAACTGATTTATACATGAAGATAAGTTTCTGCTGCTTCCTTCTTTCGATAAGTGACACCCACCCACTCTCTTTATAAAGGTTATCTAAGGAAACTGATCTTGATAAGCCTGTAACAATGCGGGCAGCTTCGTTCTGAAGTTTTTGGAGAGACTCAATGTCTCTTTGTGTGCAACCGTCCCATACAACACAAGAATACTCGATGATGGGCAGTAAGTATGAAAGGTATATTTGGTTTAGAGCAACACAACTAAATGTATATCTGAGTTTCCTCATTATACCAATAACTTTAGAAGCACTCTTAAGAATATATTCAATATGGTTATGCCATTGTCCATTATTGCTAAATATTAAGCCTAAATGTTTGTGTTCTGTTGCAAATTTGATAGGTGTACCGTCAAAGATTAAATTTTGTAGTGATTCAATAAATCTTAGGGTAAAAAATAATGCTTCGGTTTTAAGGGGATTGAAATAAATTAACCACTGAGCAGCCCAGCTGACTAACATACGTAAGTCATGATTGATAATACCTTCAATGTCTTTGATGTTTGCTGCAGAGTAAAATAGAGAGCTGTCATCAGCAAATAAACGTGTAAGACTAAGTAAAGATTCAGATATATCATTGACATAAACCAAAAATAATAAAGGGCCAAGAACAGAACCCTGAGGAACCCCAGCAGTAACTCTCCTCAAGCTTGATGAGCTGTTTCTTATAACAACTTTTTGCTTTCTCCCACTTAAATAGTCACTTATCCATTCAAGTAATTCCCCTTTTATGCCAAACTGTTTTAATTTAAAGATAAGTCCCTTGTGCCACACTCTATCAAAAGCCTTAGAAACATCTAAGAAAACCATGCAAGAATATTGATTATTATCGAAAGTTTGACAGATGTGATGGTATATGTCAATAAGTTTGAAAGTTGTAGAATGATTAGGCAAAAACCCAGATTGATATTTATAGAGTAAATCATTTTCATGTAAAAAATTAAAAATATGTTTAAAAGCTATTCTTTCCTGCAGCTTACCAACTTTACTTAAGAGTGAAACTGGTCTAAATGTTGAAGGATCAGAGTTATCGCCCTTTTTGGGCAACAGTATTACATTAGAATATTTATAAATTTCTCCAAATTTACCTTCCCTAAAAGATCTATTAAAAAGAATGCTAAGGGATACAGCTATTTCTTTAGAGACAGCTTTCAACATTTTATTACTAATTCCTTCTGGCCCTGTTGCTTTGTTGGGTTTTAAAAGTTCAATGAGGGAAGCAACTTCATCTGGGGTACATGTAATACAAGATATTCTGTTTTGACATATATATTCAAAAGCAGGTAATATAGCATTTTCATCATTTACAGTGGAGATAGATGTAAAATATTTATTCAACAATTCAGCCTTATCTTCGGTTGAAAAACAGAAGTCGTTTTGACCAGTGACCGGGTAGGAATTGAGAGGTGGAATTGAAGAAGAGTTGCTATTACCTGTAACAAAGTGACGTACAACCTTCCAAAATTGTTTTTTGTAATTTGAGTGAGAGTCAGATATGGAAAATTCCAAATTATTGTAAAATTGCTCTTTTGCATGCCGTTTTAAATTATTAACTTTATTGCGAAAAAACTTGTACCTTGCCAAAATGTTGTGATTTCCTGATTTGTTGAATTTACGCTTTAACATGTCTCTTTTTCTAGACACTCTTCTTATTTCACAATCATACCAAGGTTTGTTGTCCAGTCTGATATGTACATTTTTTGATGGAACACACAAGTTAACAAAGTTAAGAAAATTATTATTGAACTTAGAACAGGCTTCATCCAGAGTTCCTTCCCTTAGACAGGTCCAATCAAAGTCAGATAATTTTGTTTCAATAATGTAAAATTTGCCCTCTTATATAAAAAAACAATCTATTAAAAACACCTTCTGTGTCATATTGAAAGGGTAATGTTAAATATGTTGCTTTATGGTCACTAATGTTGGCTGGAACAGCTATGGTGCCAGAGTCAAGAAAAGGCAAGACTTCTGGAATAATAATTGGGTCAGGAAGTGCTTGTTGTTGGGTTGGTTCATTAATAACATTTGCCATGGAGTTGATAAGTAATACATCCTTTAAGTTTAAATTACAGTTCAAATAGAGTTATCCACTAAATAAGCATTTCCCACCCATTGCAAAAGATCATCACATTTTATAGATGTGAGAGTCGGGTTGTTTAAAGTGCTAAGAATGGACTTGGTTAATGTAACTTAAAAACTTTGGGGGTGACTTGTTCAACATTAACACCATCATTAGCTAATTATTATACCCCCGGCATACGCAGTATGCAATGGGGTATTTAGTTTTCGTATTTTCTGTGTGAATGTGTGTGTGTGTCTGTTATCATTTTCGTGTCCGCTCCATAACTTTTCAACCCCTTGACATATTTTCATGAAACTTCACATAAATGTTAAACACCAGGAGACGACGTGCAGAACATATGAACCTTAACTCTTGCTTTTCTACTTTCAGAGTTATTGCCCTTTGTATGTTTTAACTTGCATTTTCATGTCCGCTCCATAACTTTTCAACCGCTTGATATATTTTCATGAAACTTCGCATAAATGTCAAACACCATGTGACGTCGTGCAGAACACATGAACCGTAACTCTTGCTTTTCTACTTTAAGAGTTATTGCCCTTTGTATGTTTTAACTTGCATTTTCGTGTCCGCTCCATAACTTTTCAACCGCTTGATATATTTTCATGAAACTTCACTTAAATGTTAAACACCATGAGACGACGTGCGGAACACATGAACCGTAACTCTTGCTTTTCTACTTTCAGAGTTATTGCCCTTTGTATGTTTTAACTTGCATTTTCGTGTCTGCTCCATAACTTTTCAACCGTTTGATATATTTTCATGAAACCTCACATAAATGTTAAACACCATGAGATGATGTGCAGAACACATGAACCGTAACTCTTGCTTTTCTACTTTTAGAGTTATTGCCCTTTGTATGTTTTAACTTGCATTTTCATGTCCGCTCCATAACTTTTCAACCGCTTGATATATTTTCATGAAACTTCTCATAAATGTTAAACACCATGAGACGAAGTGCAGAACACATGAACCGCAACTCTTGCTAATCTACTTTCAGAGTTATTGCCCTTTGTATTTTTTAACTTGCATTTTTGTGTCCGCTCCACAAATTTTCAACCGCTTGATATATTTCCATGAAACTTCACATAAATGTTAAACACCATGAGACGACGTGCAGAACACATGAACCATAAATCTTGCTTTCCTACTTTCAGAGTTATTGCCCTTTGATTCTTGAAAATGCCCATTCTATGGAATATGGCCTGTATATGCAAAGAAGCTTTTGACATTGCTATTTTCAGCTGAGGTGATGGCACTGGCCGGGGGTATACGTGCCCCACTGGGCACTTTTGTCTAGTGAATCATAGTATCAATAAAGTTTTGATCATCTGCAAAGCTGCTCACATTTTTTCAGCAAAACTACCACTGTGCTAAATATTGTAATTACTAGAACATTTATCGTTTTTAGCTATTGATGCTTTGAACAACCCGGCCCAGCTATTTAGTACAGCAAAAAAGCAAATATTTTTTCCTGAAAGTAGAGGATCTTACACATGTGGTCATTTCATATATAATTTATGAAATGAGCCTTCTGCGAGTTTCATAAATTTCATATGACATGACCACCTAGTGTAACATTTTGTTTATCATATGACCACTTGGGATTTCATCGCCTTTAAATTTGACAAATTTTCCACAAAAATGCATGGTTGACATGTGCGTTGTCATGACTGGATTAATTCCGCCATAGTGTTATTACACGTGTGGTAATAAGATTTTTTTACAAGACTTTATCCACTGCTTATCAGCGACATCTTATGATAAGAAAACTTAATAGCCTTTGCAAATGAGGGGCAAGGTTTGAGATAACACACAAATGTGATATGGTGGACTGTTTCATTTAACCAAAATTGGTATTTTTTTTTCTCTGATGAAATTTTTTTTATCATTACGTTAACTGGCAACCGCCTGTTGGGGCTTGAAGAAATAAATGGGGTGCATGATGCTTCCACCCAGAGCTGAAACCGACCGCACACAAGTACTGGTAAACTGCTTAGAGAATCTAAGCCTGCCCAGGTAAAGCGGTGCGAGTCAGCCCATCCATGCTTGTAAACCCTATTGGTTTCATTGGGCGATAGGGCTTGAGATGTCATTTCATCTCAGTATCAGGTAAAAATCCCATAAAATTGGAAGCAACATCTACAAAATGACCTATACAGTGTTGATGGGGACGTTAAACCTTAATTCAAACAAGCAAATAAAATCTCTATGTTAACCCTTGTCCTGCTGAGCCCGAATATGCCTTATCTTTGAAACAATGTAGATCCAGATCAGATGGCTTCTGAAGAAGCCATCTGATCAGGATCTTCATTGTTTGCCATCCAGTTTATGAATTTGTTGTAATAATTTGCATCAAGTTATCTGATTGGCTGATAATCAGTTGTGGGTGTGACATATTTAAATATTTAGCAGGACAAGGGTTAGCACATCCATGTGATATAGTGCATTCTTTCATATCTCAAAAAAAGGTAATATTTTCTGATGAAAATTTGTGATATTGTTCTTATTTACCCCCAAACATTGGTTTTGGGTGCTTATTAGAACCACCTCATTGAGGCGGTTCTAACGAGTACCCCAAATCCCCCAAACATAGGTTTTGGGTGCTCATTAAACCAAGACATAATCATGTTGTGTGTACTCTTTGGTTCTAAATCTAACAAGTACCCACAACCTATGTCTTGGAGCAGAAATAAGGAAAATAATGTTTACTCCCTTAAACCCCAGTTTTCTGTATATCAAATGGGATTTAGGGTGGTGTTCATTACACAGACTTGTTGACCTGATGTTTTCCTTATTTCTGCTCCAAAAATAGGTTGTGGGTGCTTGTTAGAACCAAAGAGAACACACAACATGATATATGTCTTGGTACAGGTATAAGTAAATAATGTATACTGTTTTCTCTGTATAAAGTTGTGTTTAACATGATGTACAGTAAAATTTTGCAATTAAGACCACCTAAAATTAAGACCTAATATGCTTTCCAAAGCTTATTAAGAAGCTTTCAGTTATTCTTTCTTTGTGTTTTCTTCACACAGTGTCTTCTTATAAGAGACCACCTTTTGGACTGTTCAAAAGATGGTCTATATATAGGAAATTTACTGTACATGTATGTCTTCTCCCTATTACGAAAACACGCCTATATACAAATACATTGCAAACTTAACCCTTATCTTGCTGAATATTCATTTAAGCCACACCCATATCTGTCTATCAACCAATCAAATTACTTGATGTAATTTATTGCTACAAATTCATAAACTGAATGCCAAACAGTGTAGATCCTGATCAGATGGCTTCTTCAGAAGCCATCTGATCTGGATCTACACTGTTTGCAAAGATAAGGGTTGTCGTGAACAGCAAGATAAGGGTTAACCGCCGAAAAAAGGAACATTTTTAAGATGAATTATTGTGATATTTTTCTTATATCTGCGCAAACAATAGATTGTGGCTACTCGTTAGGACCACATCATTGAAGCAGTTCTAAAGAGTACCCACAATCTATATTTTAGAGCAGAAATGAGAAAAACAAGGTTTACCCCTGTAAACCCCAGTTTTACTATTCAAACGTAGGGTTCAAGGGGGTCAAAATTATATAGATCTAGGTGTGTTTTGGTGATGTAAAACTCAGTTTTATATATCATTTCAGAGGTGATATTGCCCAGTGGCTGCCGGGGATGGCATGTTTTGTTTTTATGATATATTCCGGGTCCAAAGCTCTAGCTAGACTGGTTTGTATGCAAACTACACTCGAACTTCAGTGGCTCGAACACCTTTTGGACCTCGAAAATCTGTTCAAAACAGAGATAGTTCGAGCCACTGAGGTTGCAGTCAGGAGGCATAACAAGATAATTTTAGACATCTTTTCGGTGTTCTATAATGAAAATGTATGCTGTGTGTGCTCATTAGAATCGCCTCATTGAGGCGATTCTAATGAGTACACGCACATACATTTGCAAGATTAAAGACTAAAATCTCCTTATTTATCCCCCACTCTTTCTTATGTAGAGGATTTCGCTAGGGGCTCAAGAATGGGTTTGACACATCCCTTGTAAACGAGCCATCGTTGTTCGAGCCATCGAAGTTCTACTGTACTTGCAAAAAAACTTAATTTCTTACGCTGAACTACTATTTCTGCTGTTGTAACCAAAAAATGAAGTGTGGTTAGTTGCAGGCGGCTCTAATGAGTAAACACAACATACATTTTAAAGATAACAGAAGAAGAAAATCTCTCTAGATTTTCACTGTTGCTAAGCACAAAAGCTCTTCAATGCTGAAGTCCGTGTGACTACCACTAATTTTTTAGGAAATCCAGGTACATTATTATAGCCCCGCTTTGAAAAAGTGGGGGCTATATTGGATTTGGCTTGTCCGGAATTCCGTATGTCTGTAATTTGTCCGGAATTTCGTCTGTCTGTCTGTAATATTTGATAGTGGGTACCATGTTACCGCAACTCCTCTTACAGTTCTAGGTCAATCCTTTTGAAACTTTACATGTGTTTTCATATAGGTCTGAAGATGTGCATATTCTTTTTTCATTATCCTTAAATAATTTTTTTCACTTATTTCACCTTTTTTAACTTAGACAATTTTTGAGATCTACTAATGTTAAAATGTATAGGGAGTAGCTACCTTGTGACCACAACTCCTCTTACAGTTCTAGGTCAATCCTTTTGAAACTTTACAGGTGTTTTCATATAGGTCTGAAGATGTGCATATTCTTTTTTCATTATCCTTAAATAATTTTTTTCACTTATTTCACCTTTTTTAACTTAGACAATTTTTGAGATCTACTAATGTTAAAATGTATAGGGAGTTGCTGAATGTAGGAAAGAAAGTATCAGGAAAAAAAGTATCTGGAAAAAAAGTATCGGAAAAAAAGAATCGGGAAAAAAGTATCAGGAAAAAAAATATCAGGAAGAAAGTCTCAGTTGCATGTAAAAAGGATAGATAAAATGCTATGTAATGTCATCCTATTTAATCTTTAATTGCATTTTGATCATTCAGTACCAAAATTCAGTGCCTTCCAGTTTGTTTAATTGGAGGTTTAACATCCCTGTTTACACTATATAGGTCATTTTAGAGACGTTGCTTCCAACTTGTGGGGATTTTTACCCGACATTGAGATGAAATGACATCTCAAGCCCAACCGCCCAGTGAAACCCAAATAGGGTTCATGACATGAGCATGGAGATCCAACCTGCACACTTTAGTTTGTTTAATTGGAGGTTTAACATACCTGTTTACACTATATAGGTCATTTTGGAGAAGTTGCTTCCAACTTGTGGGACTTTTACCCGACATTGAGATGAAATGACATCTCAAGCCCTGCCACCCAATGAAACCAAATAGGGTCCATGAACATGGAGGTCTGACTTGTAGTTCCTTTAATTGGAGGTTTAACATCCCCATCTACACTACTAAGGTCATTCTGGAGGTGTGGAGGCATTTTACCCGATATTGAAATGAAATGACATCTCAAGCCCTGAAGTGACCTCTTGTCCCTTTTATAAAAACTGAAAAAAAAGCAAAACATAAAAAAGTATCCTAATCATCATATCATTGTAACATCAGAAGTGAATCTGGTTAAAACTGATACTTTTTTTCCGGATATTTTTTTTCCTACCCAAAACTGATACTTTTTTTCCGATACTTTTTTTCCTGATACTTTCTTTCCGATTACCGGAGTTGCTACCTTGTGATCGCAACTCCTCTTACAGTTCTAGTCAATCCTTTTGAAATTTAACAGGTGTTTTCATATAGGTCTGAAGATGTGCATGTGCTTTTTTCATTATCCAAAACCTATTTTTTAACTTAGACTGTTTTTCAGATCTAATAACGCGAAAAGTCTATAAGGCGTAGGTACCTTGTTAGGGATTTAACCCTCTCACAAGTCTTTACCTTTAATTCATGAGTCTTTCTCCTCTGACAGGGCTATAGCGGGGCTATAGTCAGATTCTCTGACAGTTCTAGTTTGTACAAAAATAACTGAGCTTGTTTTATTAGCTCACCGTCACGTAGTGACGAGGTGAGCTTTTGGGATCACGTTTTGTCCGTCGTCCGTGCGTCAGTCCGTCCGTCCGTCCGTGCGTAAACAATTTATTCAAACGACATCTCCTCCTAAACCACTGATTGGATTTTGACCAAACTTCACAGGAATGATCCTTAGGTGGTCCCCTTTCAAAGTTGTTCAAATGGTTCCGGTCCGTTGCACATCTGGGTCACAGAAGCCAAAAATAGATTTTTTTCACCGAAAACTTAAAAAATCTTCTTCTCTGAAACCACAAGGCCCAGGTCTCTAATATTTGGTATGTAGCTTCATCTAGTGGACCCCTACCAAGATTGTTCAAATTATAGTGCTGGGGCCAAAAATGCCCCCGCCCCGGGGCCCTTTGGTTTTACATGGGCTTATATAGGGACAATCTTTAAAAATCTTCTTCTCTGAAACCGTAAGCCCCAGAGCTTTGATATTTGGTATGAAGCTTCATCTAGTGGACCCCTACCAAGATTGTTCAAATTATTGTGTTGGGGCCAAAAATGCCCCCGCCCCGCGGCCCTTTGGTTTTACATGGGCTTATATATGGAAAATCTATAAAAATCTTCTTCTATGAAACCACAAGGCCCAGGTCTTTGATATTTGGTATGAAGCTTCATCTAGTGGACCCCTACCAAGATTGTTCAAGTTATAGTGCTGGGGCCAAAAATGACCCCGCCCCGGGCCCTTTGGTTTTGCATTGGCTTATATATGGAAAATCTTTAAAAATCTTCTTCTCTGAAACCGCAAGGCCCAGGTCTTTGATATTTGGTATGAAGCTTCATCTAGTGGACCCCTATCAAGATTGTTCTAATTATAGTACTGTGGCCAAAAATGCCCCCACCTCGGGCCTTTGGTTTTACATGGGCTTATATAAGGAAAATCTTTAAAAAAAATCTTCTTCTCTGAAACCACAAGGCCCAGGTCTTTGATATTTGGTTTGAAGCTTCATCTAGTGGACCCCTACCAAGGCCCAGGTCTTTGATATTTGGTATGAAGCTTCATCTAGTGGACCCCTATCAAGATTGTTCTAATTATAGTACTGTGGCCAAAAATGCCCCCACCTCGGGCCTTTGGTTTTACATGGGCTTATATAAGGAAAATCTTTAAAAAAAATCTTCTTCTCTGAAACCACAAGGCCCAGGTCTTTGATATTTGGTTTGAAGCTTCATCTAGTGGACCCCTACCAAGATTGTTCAAATTATAGTGCTGGGGCCAAAAATGCCCCCGCGACGGGGCCCTTTGCTTTTACATGGGCTTCTACATAAAAAATCTTTAAAAATCTTCTTCTCTGAAACCGCAAGGCCCAGGTCTTTGATATTTGGTATGAAGCTTCATCTAGTGGACCCCTACCAAGATTGTTCAAATTATAGTGCTGTGGCCAAAAATGCCCCCGCCCCGGGGCCCTTTGGTTTTACATGGGCTTATATAGGGAAAATCTTTAAAAATCTTCTCTGAAACCGCAAGGCCCAGGTCTTTGATATTTGGTATGAAGCTTCATCTAGTGGACCCCTATCAAGATTGTTCTAATTATAGTACTGTGGCCAAAAATGCCCCCACCTCGGGCCTTTGGTTTTACATGGGCTTATATAAGGAAAATCTTTAAAAAAAATCTTCTTCTCTGAAACCACAAGGCCCAGGTCTTTGATATTTGGTTTGAAGCTTCATCTAGTGGACCCCTACCAAGATTGTTCAAATTATAGTGCTGGGGCCAAAAATGCCCCCGCGACGGGGCCCTTTGCTTTTACATGGGCTTCTACATAAAAAATCTTTAAAAATCTTCTTCTCTGAAACCGCAAGGCCCAGGTCTTTGATATTTGGTATGAAGCTTCATCTAGTGGACCCCTACCAAGATTGTTCAAATTATAGTGCTGTGGCCAAAAATGCCCCCGCCCCGGGGCCCTTTGGTTTTACATGGGCTTATATAGTGAAAATCTTTAAAAATCTTCTCTGAAACCGCAAGGCCCAGGTCTTTGATTTCCCCCCCCCCCCCCCCCCCCCCCCCCGGCATACAAAGTATGATGGGGTATATTGTTTTCGTCCGTCCGTCCATCCTTCTATCTGTCTGTCCGTCCGTCCGTCCATTGGTCCGTCTGTCCGTTAACATTTTGGTTAAAGTTTTGCGTCAAAGTTTCTAGGAGATTGTTACTTTCGAACCATTTAATAGATTTAGTTGATACTTACACTGAAGTTACATACTGGTCTTAAGATTTCATTGATGCATGTCCCAGCCCCGACAGTGACCATGATGTCACAGACTTAAAAATTTTACATTTGGTTAAAGTTTTGCGTCAAAGTTCTGAGAGATTGTATCTTCTAAACCCTTTAATAGATTTAGTTGATACCTACACTGAAGATTTCATTGATGCATGTCCTACCCCCTACAGTGACCTTGAGGTCGCTTTCTCTAGTATTTGGTATGAAGCTTCATCTTGTAAACCTCTACCAAGATTGTTAAAATTATAGCCCTGGGTCAAAAATGCCCCTGCTCTGGGGCCCTTTGATTTTACATGGGCTTATATCGGGAAAATCTTTAAAAATCTTCTCTGAAACAGCAAGGCCCAGGTCTTTGATATTTGGTATGGAGCTTCATCTAGTGGACCCCTACCAAGATTGTTCAAATTAGAGTGCTGGGACCAAAAATGCCTCCGTCTCGGGCCCTTTGGTTTTACATAGACTTATATAGGGATAATCTTTAAAAATCTTCTTCTTTGAAACCACAAGGCCTAGGTCTTTTATATTTGGTGTGAAATTTCAGCTAGTGGACCTCTATCAAAATTGTTCAAATTATAGCCCTGGGGCCAAAAATGCCCCCGCCCCAAGACCATTTGGTTTTACATAGACTTATATAGGGAAATCTTTAAACATCTTCTTCTCCGAAACTGCAAGGTCCATGTCTTTGATATTCGGTATGGAGCTTCATCTAGTGGACCTCTACCAAGATTGTTCACATTATAGCCCCTGGGCCACAAATGCCCCTGTCCCGGGGCCCTTTTGGGTTTACATAGACTTATACAGAGATAATCTTTGAAAATCTTCTTCTCTGAAACTGCAAGGCCCAGGTCTTTGATATTTGGTGTGAAGCTTCATCTAGTGGACCTCCATCAAGATTGTTTAAATTATAGCCCTGAGGCCAAAAATGCCCCCGCTAAGGGGCCATTTGGTTTTACGTAGGCTTATGTACGGAATATCTTAAAAAAAAAATCTTCTTCTCTGAAACTGCAAGGCCCAGGTCTTTGATATTTGGTGTGTATAGCTCTATCTAGTGGACCTTTGCCAAGGTTGTTCAAATTATGAAACTTCAACTTTTCAGACCTCCCTCAACATTATGCACATTATAGCCCTGGTGTCAATAATGGACATCCCCGGGGCCCACTTGTTACTGTATGGATCAGGTGAGCGATCCAGGGCCATCATGGCCCTCTTGTTGATGGGTGACATCACGTGAACAAGTTTGTGAAATAAACACCCACTACACCCCACTTTATATAGAGAAAACTGGGGTTTACGGGGGTAATCATTATTTTTCTTATTTTACTCCAAGACATAGGTTGTGAGTACTCGTTAGAACCGCCTCAATGAGGCGGTTCTACCGAGCACCCACAACCTATGTTTGCAGTATAAATAAGAAAAATATCCCGGATTTTCACCAGAAAAAGTAACCATTTTGGAGATAATAAAAATGCACTTTGTCGCACGGGTGTGTTATCATAATGTGAGAGTTATCTATCAAATTTGGGGTAGAATCATGGGTTGGGCTTGCCAAACAGTGTTGACCCAGATCAGATGCAGATCAGGGTCTACATTGTTTGCTTACTTAACAAGAATTTGAGGTTTAAACAAATAGTTGTAAGTCCCTGTTCAGGACAATTTTCCAGCCTACATTCAGAGACAACCCACCCGTGTTGTCAGTACTATGATATTGTCAAGAAAGAATTCCCCATGGACATAAAAAAGGATTCAATTCAAAGACCATCATCGTTCTTGCCATTCACATGTCACTGTTTGTGCTAATGGTATATAAGGGCTGGGAAATTCCACTTGACCACAAACCATGACGAGTGAAATGTTTGGAGGACAACAAAAATTTTGCGGGTCACTAGAAAAACTGAAAAACACCTAGTGACCGAAAAATGCCAGAAAATGCCGAAAAACACCAATTATTTTTTTTGGCATAAAAAAAATGTTATGGTATAGGGGTTGGGTGGGAGTATATGTAGTTTGGGTATGTAGGGATTATCTGTATCTGTGAGATGTGGATTATAAAGGGCAATAAATTTATGAAAAAAATTGAACAGTTCGGGAAGAGTAAGTACAGGAATTTAGGGGTATGTTTGTTGTTGTTTTATTATCTGTTAAGTCAAGATATATTTTTGATTAATAATGTTCAATTTATACACAGACACTGAGTTTACATTAAACTTTTTGGATTAACTGAATCTAATTTTTGTGGTAAAAATGTTGAGGCTATACTACAGAATATTGTGTTTTCCGGCATACTAGTATGTGGTTTTCGGCAAACTCTAACTCATATAGCCCAACCCCTCTACACAATCACCCCCAGCCCCTTCCATCCTCCACTACCCAGTTCGTATTATATATTTTTATGTTTTCCAGAGTCATCACCAATACCTTCCTGCAGAGTAATGTTTTCTGGCATATTAAGATTTTTTTCGGCAAGCTATAACATCCAATTGTTGAGGCTCCACTATGCTATCCGTACCCTAAATCCAAACACCCTGAACACACTCCTCTCCCCGCTCCCCCAACCCTTTTCAAATGAGTCCCGCCAAGCGAATTTGGGTCTTCGAGCATTCCGTCATGACGAACTTTAACTGCGCATGCCCAGCCATTCAGAGGGGCCAGGGAGATGGCTTTCTGTCTGAAGGTTCCTCTTGATTCAGTGCTTGTATGAGCGAGCAGCGAAGGTTCTGGCGAGACTGCGCGAATGCGCAGGCTCGCCTGAACCTTCGCTGCTCGCTAGGCAATAAGTACCAAAATCGCTTGGCGGGGCCCAAATGAAAAAATTGGCTGTTTTTCGGCATTTTCCAGTGTTTTTTTTCGACATTTTTCGGTGATTAGGCGTTTTTCTGTCTTTTTAATTTTAAAATACACACATGAGCTTTGTCTTGCAGGATAAGTAAAATTTTAAAGATTTTAAAGCCCTGTATATTAGTATACCCAGCTGTTTATTAATCTTTTCCGAAGTTATTTTTTGTTTTTATTTTCAGAGCATTCCTGTTTATTTGTCCCTGCATAATCTAGTCTCTGTGATTCTATGTACTGGTCAGCTAGTCATCTATAGACAGGTAGGAGTTTCGTCTCTTAACCCTTGTCCTGCTGAGCCCAGATATGCCTTATTTTCCAAACAATGAAGATCCAGATCAGATGGCCTCTGACGAAGCCATCTGATCAGGATCTACATTGTTTTCCATTCAGATTGTGAATTTGTTGCAATAATTTGCATCAAGTAATCTGATTGGTTGATAATCGGTAGTGGGTGTGGCAGATTAAAATATTCAGCATGACAAGGGTTAAGTTGAAATATTTACAAACTCAGAGCATTAACATAAAAACCTATAGCTATCTGTCGGGACTAATGTTATTCATACCTTGGTGAAAACATTGACTCACATGGTGTTACAGGATCATTAAGTAATGTCATAATATATAGAGGATCTTACATCAGTGTTCATGTATTATTGAATTTATTAAACGAGTTGAGGAAAAAGGATAAAATGTGAGGCTTTGCCAAGCATTTTATCCCTCTTCCTCAACGAGTTTAATAAATTCAATAATACATGAGCATGAATGCAAGATTCTATTTTTCATATGACATTTAAAATGCATTTTATTCTCGATTCTATACACAAATGTCAATATTCCGTCATTAGTAAACACGACGTCGTTAAGGACATCGTACATGTAATGTTACGGGACGTATATACCTAATTTGCATATTTAATCCACTAGTGCATTATCGAAAATATTACATGGCGTTATTACACTCTCATACGCCACGTCATATGATAAATCATAGTTCTTTACAGTATGATTGGATGGTCATATTATGCTGTTCCCCTGTTAACCCATTGCAGGTGGGAAGCCCCTAATGGGGTACCTTAGCAAACAGTGCAGGCCCAGATCAGAGGCAGCAGAATGCATTGTTTGATCAGGGCCTGCACTAGTTGATAACAGAATTTTCCTGCAATAATAGAATAAGAACGAAAAATAGGCCTACCACTATGGTATGTGGACTGGTCTATGTATTGAATGTAAAATAATCAAGAACTCTAATGCCCTTAATAATGCAAGGTGGTATCTTATTGGATAGCATCATAAACTTGCAACAGTATATATAGAGGATTTTACATGAGTGCTCATGTATTATTTAATTTATTAAACGAGTTGAGGAAAAGTAATAAAATGCGAGGCTTGCCGAGCATTTTATGTCTTTTCCTCAACTCGTTTAATAAATTCAATAATACATGAGCACGAATGCACGATACTATTTATCACATGACATATAAAATGCATTTTATTCACGATTGTTTTACAAAAATGTTAATATTCCACCATAAGTAAATGCGACGTCGCACATGTAACGTATCTAGCTAATTTGCATATTTAATCCACTAGTGGATTATCAAAAATATTACATGGCGTTATTATACTCTTAGACGCGATGTCATATGATAAAGTATGATAAAATGTTGGAAACAAGACATCATATACTGTCACTTTTCATTGGATTTCTTAGTATTATACAGCTGACCATGCTTGCCATTTTATGCAAACAAAATAATTTTTGATTAACTCAGCCTCTTTTTAGCAAAAAATGAGTCCTGATAAATTTTGAAATGACTCCAATTATTGGCATTTTAACATTTATGAGCAGAACAAATATCATTCTTTACATCTGGGGCCAGTTTTGTTCAAAGCATTGTTAGCTTAACGAGTTCACTACTGGTCTAATTGTTAACTGTTCTAGTAAGTACAATATCTAATATACATGTACCGGGTAGTTTTATTAGGGCCCCGCACTGAAAGTGTGGGTGCCCTATAGTAATCACTCTGTCCATCCGTCTGTCTGTCTGTCTGTCTGTCCGTCTGTCCATCCACAAATTTTCCTACTCTTCTGATAGCGCTGCCGGGGCCCTAGTCAGTTTCACTGACAGCTCTAGTTTTTGCTGAAAATATGAGAGCAGATTTTGCAATTGCAAAAGCCGCTTATCTTTTCAGCAAAAAATTAGCATATTTGCAATATTAAATTATTGAACTTTTAAAGATATGTTAACTAACAATGTCATTTATTTTGAAAGGAAATTGCCTCATTTGTTTGAACTATAATATTTATGAGCATTTCAGATTTCATGCTCAGCAGACTTGAGTTTAAAGAGTTTAATAATTTATGGGATGGTTGGGTGAGGCAAAGGGGATGTGTATCTTGCCTCACTGGGGCGTCCTTCTGATATTGGTTTACAGTTGGACAAGGCCTGCTGTCCTTGCAGCAGGTAAGGGTAGAGGGGGAATATTGTTAATTCTTCTGTTTCTACATTTCCATTCATTTTCCTTTTTTCCTCTGTCCCTCACTTTCACCTCCTCTACTATCTCTTCTATCTCTATTCTCCCTTTCTCTGGGAGTCAAAACAAAATGACCCACAAGGGTTGATGTGTCATTAAACCCCAAACAATCAATCATTGAAAGAGTTTAATAACCTTAGGCCCTGACATGAGCCTTGGTCACTTGCTGTGTTAACTATAGTCTCAGTTTGTGCTTGTATCTTTGATTTCAACTGACAGTTGTATATATATATAAATTGAAGCTTACAGGGGTTTTCGTTACACAGACTTGTTAACATGATAATGCGTACCATAACGATCCAAAGTATTGGGAAAGATAGGCCTAAGCAAACAGTGCAGACCCAGATCATGTACATGTGTCTTTGATTTCAGTTGACAAGTGTATATAAATTGAGGTTTACAGGGGTTTTCGTTACACAAACTTGTTAACGTGATAATCCATACCGTGATGGTCCAAATTATTGGCACAGATAGGCCGCAGCAAACAGTGCAGACCCAGATCAGACTGCTCCTGAAGGAGCAGTCTGATCAAGGTCAACACTGTTTGCCATTCTGTCTGCATCTCAAAGACACATCCTGAAGGAGCAGTCTGATCAGGGTCTACACTGTTTGCCATTCTGTCTGCATCTTTTAGGCTTCCTGCTGGATCGCAAAATGAATTTGTTACACTTTTAGGAGAATTACAGAAAGTCCTCAAGGTTTCAGAATTTTTATGATTTTTACGGTATGTATCTCTGATTCCAGTTGACAAGTGTATTTACGTACTCAATGATAATGGTTCTGGTGATCTCGTCAATAGTAATAGGAATAACAGATCCTGATTATGACAAAGATGCCTACTTCTGGATGTGTGTACATATTTTATCTACAGGTAAAAAATTATGATAACACACCTTTATGCTATACAGGTAAAAAATTGTGATAGCACACATTTATGCTATACAGGTAAAAAATTATGATAACACACCTTTATGCTATACAGGTAAAAAATTATGATAACACACCTTTATGCTATACAGGTAAAAAATTATGATAGCACACATTTATGCTATACAGGTAAAAAATTATGATAACACACCTTTATGCTATACAGGTAAAAATTTATGATAGCACACATTTATGCTATACAGGTAAAAAATTATGATAACACAGGCTTGTGTTATATTGGGTCTTTATTGTTTATGTTACGCTGTCCAAAGCAACAGATAAGGTTCGTTTTTTTTTTTTTTGTGATAATTGAAGAATAGTTTTTAACCATTCTCCATAAAAGCCTGTGTTGTGGGTATTCATTAGAACCGCCTCGGTGAGGCGGTTCTGATGAATACCTACAACATAGGTTTATATGTAGAAATAAGGAAAACTATCCTTCAGTTATCACAAAATACCTATTTTTAGCTCACCTGAGCTGAAGGCTCAAGGTGAGCTATTGTGATCGGTCAATGTCCGTCGTGTGTCGTGCGTCGTGCGTTGTGCGTCGTGCGTCTGTCAACAATTTACTTAAATGACATCTCCTCCTAAACCAGTGAATGGATTTTGATATAATTTCACAGGAATGTTGCTTGAGTGACCCTCTTTCAAAATTACCTAAATCGTTCCGCTCCGTTCAACAAAATGGCCACCAGAGCTAAAAATAGAAAAACCTATAAATGACATCTCTTCCTAGGCAAATGGCCCGATTTGAAAATAATTTCACAGGAACGTTCCTTGAGTGACCCTCTTTCAAAATTGCCTAAATCGTTCCGCTATGTTAAACAAAATGGCCACCAGAGCTAAAAATAGAAAAACCTTTAAATGACATCTTCTTCTAGGCAAATGTCTCGATTTAAAAATAACTTCACAGGAATGTTCCTTGAGTGACCCTCTTTCAAAATTGCCTAAATCGTTCCGCTCCGTTAAACAAAATGGCCGCCAGAGCTAAAAATAGAAAAACCTTTAAATGACATCTCCTCCTAGGCAAATGGCCCGATTTGAAAATAATTTCACAGAAATGTTGCTTGAGTGACCCTCTTTCAAAATTACCTAAATCGTTCTGCTCCGTTAAACAAAATGGCCGCCAGAGCTAAACATAGAAAAACCTTTAAATGACATCTCTTCCTAGGCAAATGGCTCAATTTGAAAATAATTTCACAGGAACGTTCCTTGAGTGACCCTCTTTCAAAATTGCCTAAATTGTTCCGCTCCGTTAAACAAAATGGCCGCCAGAGCCAAAAAATAGAAAAACCTTTAAATGACATCTTCTTCTAGGCAAATGGCTCAATTTGAAAATAACTTCACAGGAATGTTCTTTGAGTGACCCTCTTTCAAATTGCCTAAATCGTTCTGCTCCGTTAAACAAAATGGCCGCCAGAGCTTAAAATAGAAAAACCTTTAAATGACATCTCCTAGGCAAATGGCTCAATTTGAAAATAATTTCACAGGAACGTTCCTTGAGTGAGCATTTTTCAAAATTGCCTTAATCATTCTGCTCCGTTAAACAAAATGGCCGCCTGAGCCAAAAATAGAAAAACCTTTAAATGACATCTCCTCCTTGGCAAATGGCCCGATTTGAAAATAATTTCACAGGAATGTTGCTGGAGTGACCCTCTTTCAAAATTACCTAAATTGTTCCGCTACGTTAAACAAAATGGCTGCCAGAGCTAAAAATAGAAAAACCTTTAAATGACATCTTCTTCTAGGCAAATGGCTCGATTTGAAAATAACTTCACAGGAATGTTCCTTGAGTGACCCTCTTTCAAAATTGCCTAAATCGTTCTGCTCCGTTAAACAAAATGGTCGCCAGAGCTAAAAATAGAAAAACCTTTAAATGACATCTCCTCCTAGGTAAATGGCCCAATTTGAAAATAATTTCACAGGAACATTCCTTGAGTGAGCCTCTTTCAAAATTGCCTTAATCATTCTGCTCCGTTAAACAAAATGGCCACCAGAGCCAATAATAGAAAAACATTTAAATGACATCTCCTCCTATGCAAATGGCCCGATTTGAAAATAACTTCACAGGAATGTTGCTTGAGTGACCCTCTTTCAAAATTGCCTAAATTGTTCCGCTCCGTTAAACAAAATGGCCACCAGAGATAAAAATAGAAAAACCTTTAAATGACATCTCCTCCTATGCAAATGGCCCGATTTGAAAATAACTTCACAGGAATGTTCCTTGAGTGACCCTCTTCCAAAATTGCCTAAATTGTTCCACTCTGTTAAACAAAATGGGCACCAGAGCTAAGAATAGAAAAACATTTAAATGACATCTCCTCCAAGGCAAATGGCACGATAAGGAAATAATTTCACAGGAAGGTTCGTTGAGTGACCCTTTTTCAAAATTGTCTAAATCGTTTCGCTCGTTAAACAAAATGGCCACCAGAGCTAAATATAGAAAAACCTTTAAATGACATCTTCTCCTAGGCAAAGAGCCCGATTTGAAAATAATTTCACAGGAATGTTCCTTGAGTGACCCTCTTTCAAAATTGCCTAAACTGTTCCGCTCTGTTAAACAAAATGGACACCAGAGCTAAAAATAGAAAAACCTTCAAATTCCACTACAATGAAAAATAACCTCCAAAGAAAAATCTTTGGTCCACATCTCCTTAAAGCAGTGAATCCTTCATTTCCATAAGCTTTGAAACATCTTGGATTCAGGTGAGCAATTCAGGGCCATCATGGCCCTCTTGTATCTGTTGTCACATCGCCCAGAACATATCATTTTTAGCTCGCCTGTACGAAGTACATGGAGAGCTATTGTTGTCACCTCGGATGGCGTGTGCATGCGCGTGCCTGTGCCCGTGCATGTTTGCGTGCACGTCACACTGCGTTAAAGTTTTTCAAATGCTTATACCTCAATAGTCACTCATCGCAGAGCACTCATATTTGGAACTTTAGTACCCGGGAGGGCCTTCTGATGTTCAAAGATAACAGACCCCTGGGGTCATGCCCCGGGGTGGGGCTTGGGGTGAAAATCTAGAACACCTATGTAATACTGTGTTTAAGTTTTTGAAATGCTTATATCTCAGCAGTCACTCATCACAAAGCATTCATATTTACAACTTGGATACCTGGGAGTGTCTTCTGAGATTCCAAGACAACACCCCCCTGGGTTCATGCCTGGGAGAGGGGATGGGGTGGGGCTAGGGGTCAAAATCTAGGCCAACTTTGTAATTTGTTGTATACCTTTCCCTTATGCTAACAAGTTATAGACAGAATTGGTTAAACATCAGCCAACCAAGTGACATTGGTTCAAGTGTAAAAGGGTGAAGGTCATGGTGACTTTAATTTCACGGTCCAGGGATTTTGCCTTTTATCTTGAAGACTATTTGCTGGAGAAATGTCATACCTGGGATATTAGTTCCATGTGACCCCATGATTGACCTCAAAATATATCTAGGTCACTGTGACCTATATTTCATGGTTCAGTGATTTTGACTATTATCTCGAATACTATTAGATGGAGAAATGTCATACCTGGATTATTAGTTCCATGTGACCTGATAATTGACCGCAAAATATATCTAGGTCAGTGTGACCTATATTTCATGGCTCAGTGATTTTGCATATTATCTCGAATACTATTTGATGCAGAAATGTCTTACCTGGATTATAAGTTCCATGTGACGGGATAATTGACCCCAAAATATAGCAAGGTCAGTGTGACCTATATTTCATGGTTCAGTGATTTTGTCTTTTATCTCGAATACTTTTTGACGGAGAGATGTCATACCTTGATTATTAGTTCCATGTGACCCCATGATTGACCTCAAAATATAGCTAGGTCAGTGTGACCTATATTTCATGGTTCAGTGATTTTGCCTATTATCTTGAATATTATTTGATGGAGAAATGTCATTCCTGGGTTATTAGTCCCATGTGACCCCATGCTTGACCTCAAAATATGTCTAGGTCACTGTGACCTATATTTCATGGTTCAGTGACTTTTTCTATTATCTTGAATACTATTTGATGAAGAAATGTTACACCTGGATTATTTATTCCATGTGACCTGATTATTGACCACAAAATAAATCCAGGTCATTGTGACCTATATTTCATGGTTCAGTGATTTTCCCTATTATCTTTATTACTATTTGATGGAGAAATGTCATACCTTGGTTATTAGTTCCATGTGACCCCATGATTTACCTCAAAATATATCTAGGTCACTGTGACCTATATTTCATGGTTCAGTGATTTTTCTATTATCTTTAATAATTTTTCATGAAGAAACATCATGCCTGGATTATTTATTCCATGTGACCCCATGATTGACCTCGAAATTATATCTTGGTCAGTGTGACCTAAATTTCATGATTCAGTGACTCTGCCAAATTGAATACTATTTTTTTTTTTTAGAAACTTCAGTCCTGAATTATAAGTTCCATGTGATGAGATGATTGACATAGAAATATATCTAGATCAGTGTGATCTATTTTCATGGTTCATTGATTTTGCCTTATAATTCATACATATTGTGATTCTGAAATGTAATATTTGGCATATATGTTTCATGCGACTTGGTCACTGACCTCAAAATGTATCTAGGTATGTGTGACCTATATTTCATGGTTCAGTAATTTTATCTTCTATGTTGAAGGCGCGAAACAGGCGAGCTATGCTGTCTGGCGACAGCTCTTGTTAAATTTTATGATGAAGTCAGAACATTATTTTGGAACTGACATTATTGTTTACAATGTTCGCAGCTAGCCACCATGTTGGTTTTATGGTAGCATTTGAAGAGTGTACATGGAGTTTTGGTGTGTTTTCTTCCCATTGTGCCATTGGAATCGTACATTGTACAAGAATAACAATCACTCATGGTTATTTCATTGCAATAATATTTGCCGGATACCTTGGAAGTTATTTGTACACTCGGCCTAACGACTGAGTGTTCAAACAACTTTCTCAGGACTTGGCAAATGTCAATACATGAAAAAAAACATTGTTATTCCTTACACACTGATCTGAGTCTTTTCTTGGAGCACATGTTCAATGGTACATTTTTTTGCTTTCCATGGTAAATTAAGTTATTATGTACCAAATGTAATCTCCCACCTTATACCGATATTTAGCAGGTACCCATTTTGAAAAGGGGTGCCAGGTTTGTTTGAGGGATGAATTTAGGAAATGGCTGGATTTTTTTCACAGTGAATGCCCTGATTAACTGCTGCATTCTGTGGCATCCGATCTGGGCCAGCAGACTACTTCATGTGATCAGAACCTTCATTGTTTGCAAAACGTTCAACCATTTTCTATATAAATTTCAAAAAATTGCTTAACCAATCAACCCTCTTTATACCAACATTCGATTTAATGACAAAACTCGTTGTAACGACAATTTTTGTGGATTAGATCCTTGTCTCATCCCCCACCCATAGGGGCTTGAAGAAATATATGGGCTGCATGGTGCTTCCACGCAGAGCTGAAACCGTCCCACACGAGTACTGGTAAACTGCTAAGAGGATCTAAGCCTGCGCAGGCAAAGGTGTGCGAGTCGGCCCGTCTATGCTAATAAACCCTACTGGTTTCATTGAGCGACAGGGCTTGAGATGTCATTTCATCTCAATGTCGGGTAAAAGTCCCACCAAAATTGGAAGCAGCGTCTCCAAAATGACCTTTATAGTGTTGACAGGGATGTTAAACCTCAAATCAAACAAACAAAGATCCTTGCCTCAAAATGAGCAGAATTGATTGTTATATTTAGAAACCTCTTACGCTACTTGCCTTGTAAACCAGGGATGGCAGGATCGATCCCGGGCTTCTCCAGACTTTCGGATGAGTCTTTAAACCGAGGTCCCATCTGCGTATGACCTTAGATGTTGGTGAGACGTAAAAATCAAACACTTAAACACTGATTGTGATATTTACTTTACTGCATACTATTACTCCAGAAACAAATGTTGTGGATATTGATTGCGATTCTAACACATATCCACAACATTTCACAGAGAAACTAAGGGGAAAATCGTCATTTATTATCTATTATATTACTAATTACTGATATTCCTCACGGTGGCAAATTCTATGTTCTGGCAAAATGTTAGTGAACAGATACTGTCGTTGTAATGAGTTGTCTCTGTGTCCCATTTTGCTGTTGCCCAAGTAAAATGTGTTAATTTACCATACTTTATTTTTAAATTTAGAAAAATTGATCGGTTGATTTAGCCCAACACATATCATTTGTTACAGTTTTGTACACCTGTTTTAGTACATTCTATAAAAAGATTGTTCTTTGGTAGCAATTAGAAGCCTCCGTGGTGTAGTGGTTACACTCCTCACCTTGTAAACCAGGTATCACAGGATCGATCTCGGGCTTCTCCGGACTTTCGGATGAGTCTTTAAACCGAGGTCCCTTGTCCGTATGACCTTAGCTGTTGGTGGGACGTAAAACTCAAACACTCACATACTGACTCTTAGGCAGCAAGGAATACATGTTCATCAAAGAACTGAAAGTGATGGAATGTAAAACATTTTCTGCACCAGACTAGCTAGTTTCTGCCAATTAGGCCTCATCAATGACCCTCAGATATTGTAAAAAATTCTCTATCATAATATTACTTATAACTAACATCTGACATTTCATTTCCAGGTGCTTTAGGAATCTTTTCAAAATTAATAAAGGGAAGATTAAAACTGAGGTAAGTAATGCTTCAAAAATCCACGGTCCTGGGCCCAGTTGTTCAAAACTAACGACATCGTTAGCTAACGTATCATTAAAACTTTGAGCATTCAATGTGTTGAAAAGCTAATGCAAAAGCTGCTCACATTTTTTCAGCAAAAATATCAAGATTATAGATATTACACTTGCTAGAACAGTTAATAATATGGCCTCTAACGAGCTTGTTAAGCTAATGATGCTTTGAACAACTGGCCTTTCTAGCTCACCTGAGCCGAAGGCTCATGTGAGGTATTAGTATACCACGAGCCGCCGTCCGTCGTCCACACTTTCAACGAAGTATATCTCTGGAACCAGTGAGCCGGCCTTGATCAAATTTCATATGAACCATCATCAGGTAGGGGGAAAGGCCTTATTAGGTTTTCGTGCAGATCGGATGAGAACTCTGGTTGCCACAGCAACAAAGAGCTCCCATAGGCTTAACATAGGAAAAAGCTTGTCATCACTCTAGCTCTGTCAATTTTTTCTGATCGACTTTATTCTTGCAGATAACGAGGACAGGCATGAAATCTCGATCAAGTTCGATTTTGGGCTGAATCGGATTATTCACTCAGGAGTTACGTGCCCTTGAGCATTGAAAAAATTGCCTATTGCCTTAACATGGGGAGAATGTTGTCATCACCGTAGCTGCTTCAATTATTTTCAGATTGGCTTTATTCTTGCAGATAACCAGCACAGCCATGAAATCTCGGTCAATTTCGATAACTGGCAGAATCGGATCATTCACTTAGGAGTTACCTGCCCTTGTGTGTTTTTGCATTAGGGTTAATGGGAATTTCAAAAATGTATATCTTAAAGACTACTTGGCCAACTTTGATCAAATTTTATGTGTCGCATTATTGGGCAAGTGGAAAGGCTTCATTAGGTTTTCAGGCAGATCTGAGTGGAACTCTGGTTGCCATGGCAACATCTAGCTCCCATAGACTTCACATAGGAAAAAGCTTGTCATCACTCTAGCTCCGTCAATTTTTTTCTGATCGACTTCATTTTTGCAGATAAACAGTACAGGCATAAAATCTCGGTCAAGTTCGATTTTTGGCCGACTCAGATAATTCACTCAAGAGTTACGTCCCCTTGAGCGCCCGAAAAATTGCCTATCGACTTAACATGGGGAAAATGTTGTCAACACTGTAGCTGCTTCAATTTTGTTCGGATTGGCTTCATTCTTACAGATAACCAGCACAGACATGAAATCTCGGTCAAGCTCGATAATTGGCAGAATCGGATCATACACTTAAGAGTTTCCTGCCCTTGTGCATTTTTGCATAAGGGTTAATGTGAATTTCAAAAATGTATATCTTGAAGACTACTTGGCCGACCTTGATCAAATTTCATGTGTAACATAATTGGGCAAGTGGAAAGACTGCATAAGGTTTTCATGCAGATCTGAGTGGAACTCTGGTTACCATGGCAACATATAGCTCCCATAGACTTAACATAGGAAAAAGCTTGTCATCACTCTAGCTCCGTCAATTTTTTTCTGATCAACTTCATTCTTGCAGATAATAAGGACAGGCATAAAATCTCGGTTAAGTTCGATTTTGGGCAGAATCGGAATATTGACCTCGGAGTTACGTGACCTTGAGCGACAAAAAATTTGCCCATAGACTTAACATAGGGAAAATGTTGTGACTACGATAGCGACTTGAGTTTTTTTTTCAGATCAGCTTCAAACTTGCAGGTAACGAGGACAGACATAAAATCACGGTTAAGTTCGATTTTGGGCCGAATCGGATTATTTGCCTTGGAGTTACCTGCCCTTGAGCATGAAAAAATACATTGTGACCACTATAGCAACTTTATTTTTATTCAGATCAGCTTCAAACTTGCAGGTAACGAGGACAGGCATAAAATCCCGGTTAAGTTTGATTTTGGGCAGAATCGGAATATTGACCTCGGAGTTACGTGACCTTGAGCGACAAAAAATTTGCCCATAGACTTAACATAGGGAAAATGTTGTGACTACGATAGCGACTTGAATTTTTTTCAGATCAGCTTCAAACTTGCAGGTAACGAGGAAAGACATAAAATCTCGGTTAAGTTAGATTTTGGGCCGAATCGGATTATTTGCCTTGGAGTTACCTGCCCTTGAGCATAAAAAAATACGTTGTGACCACGATAGCAACTTTATTTTTATTCAGATCAGCTTCAAACTTGCAGGTAACGTAGACAGGCATAAAATCTCGGTTAAGTTCGAATTTGAATATTGACCTGGGAGTTACATGACCTTGAGCGACAAAAATTTTGCCCATAGACTTTACATAGGGAAAATGTTGTGACTACGATAGCGACTTGAATTTTTTTCAGATCAGCTTCAAACTTGCAGGTAACGAGGACAGACATAAAATCTCGGTTAAGTTCGATTTTGGGCCGAATCGGATTATTTGCCTTGGAGTTACCTGCCCTTGAGCATAAAAAATACGTTGTGACCACGATAGCAACTTTGTTTTTATTTATATCAGCTTCAAACTTGCAGGTAACGAGGACAGGCATAAAATCTCGGTTAAGTTCAATTTTGGGCCGAATCGGAATATTGATCTCGGAGTTAGGTGACCTTGAGAGACAAAAAAATTTGCCCATAGACTTAACGTAGGGAAAATGTTGTGACAGAAATAGCGACTTGAATTTTTAGCTCACCTGAGCCAAAGGCTCCAGTGAGCTGATAGTATACCAAGGCTCGGGAGTCCGTCGTCTGTCGTCCGTCCATCCGTCGTCCACACTTTCAATGAAGCATATCTCAGAAGGCAGTCGACCAATCTTGTTTAAATTTTATGTGTAGCACCATTGGGCAAGGGGAAAGGCTGCATTAGGTTTTGGAGCTAGTCTGGTTCATTTGTTCCTTCATTCTTCTTTCTCTCCATATAGAGATAATAGACCAATGTTAAATTTTTAATCAAAGATTTCTCAGGAACTATAAAAGCTAGAAGCATCAAATTTGGTATTCAATAGAATAATGATGACTTATTTAGTGTAAGAGACATTGGGCTTTCTCAGCTTATTTGTTCATCTGTTCTTTCATTCTTCTTTCTCTCCATTTTGACCAATGTTAAATTTTCGTCAAAGATTTCTCAGGAACTATAGAAGCTAGAAGTGTCAAACTTGGAATGCAATGCAATAATGATGACTTATATCCTGTAAGGGTCAATGGGCTGGACTCTATTATCTGATTTAGTATTCAAGTCTGTGAATTGTTAAAACTTAAGTTCCTCAGGTGAGCGGTTTAGGCTCATTGAGCCTCTTGTTTATAAAGCATTGTTAGCTTAACGAGCTCATTAGTGGCCAAATTATTAATTGTTATTGGGAATACATTTCTAATACTCTGGTATTTTCGCTGAAAAAAATGTGAGTAGCTTTTGTTTCTGCAAAACCTACTCACATTTTTCAAGCAAAAATGATATGTGTGTTTGCAATATCTAATGATCAAAGTTCGAACAATATGAAGCAAATTCTTTCCTTTAAGAGTGAGGCATAGAGGGGTTTGATGCATTGTTAGATTGAGCAGCATTGTGCTTCTTCACAGCGTTGGAAACATCCAAACAGGGTCCAGTTGTTCAAAGCATCGTGAGATTAACGAGCTCGTTAGTGGTCATTTTGTTAACTGTTGTAGCAAGTACAGTATTTAAAATTTGGTTATTTTTGCTAAAAAAATGTGAGCAGCTTTTGCATTCGCAAAAGCTGCTCACATTTTTTCAGCAAAAATTTCTGCATATTAGCCATATTTAATGATCAAAATTTTAATGATACATTAACTAACGACGTTGTTAGTTTCGAACAACTGGGCCCTGGTAAACCGCTTAGAAATTCTATGCTGTACTGGTAAACACCTTAGAAATTCTATTCTGTACTGGTAAACACCTTAGAAATTCTATGCTGTACTGGTAAACACCTTAGAAATTCTATGCTGTACTGGTAAACACCTTAGAAATTCTATGCTGTACTGGTAAACACCTTAGAAATTCTATGCTGTACTGGTTAACACCTTAGAAGTTTTATGCATGCCCAGGCAAAGTGATGCAAGTCTGATAAACTCTACTGGTCTCTTTTGGCAGTAGGGCTTAAGATGTCATTTTATCTCGATGTTGAGCTAAAACCCACAAAATCAGAAGCAATGTCTCTAAAATGAGCTCAATAGTGTTGATGTGGACATAAAACCTCAACACAAACAAACACTCATTGCCATTAACCCTTGTTCTGCTGAGCCCGGATATGCCTTTTCTTTGAAACAATGTAGATCCAGATCAGATGGCTTCTGAAGAAGCCATCTGATCAGGATCTACATTGTTTGTCATGCAGATTGTGAATTTGTTGTAATAATTTGCTACAGGTAATCTGATTGGTTGATAATCGGTAGTGGGTGTGGCATATATGAATATTCAGCAAGACAAGGGTTAAAGCAGCTTAGATGATAGGAAAGCCAACAGGACGTTTCAGAAGTTGTCTTCCTTGTAAGAAAAAAAAAATGGCAGAACATGTGCCAGGTTTTGTTTTGGGAGTTAACAGCCCAGTTAATGCTATTAAGGTAATATTGAGCGGGTCAGTTTAGCTATCCACACTTTTCCTGGGCAGGCTTATACTTAACTCTTTAACCAGTACAGTGCTAATTTTTTAGCCAGAAACTGACAACTCACCATTTTGAATTGGCAAGTGGGAGAGAATGACTTGATATGATTTCATGATAAATTTCCATGAAAGAATAGTGCTGACCCTGGCAGGTATCGAACCCCTGACCCCCTGATCATCAGTCAGACTTGCATATGACTAGTTCGGCAGAAAATGTGCCAAATATATCCATTTTGGCAAATCTTGGGTATTATTACCTGATCTCTTACATAGAGTTACAATGTATTTTTGGCTATGGGATGAGTCCTGCTGAACATGACAAATGCTGCCTTTGCAAACAGTCAGAAGAAGCCATCTGATCAGGATCTACACTATTTGTCATGTAGTTAGTGAATTGAACGAAGACATTGTATCATCACGAAAACACGCCTATATAATTTTGACCCCCTTGAACCCCACTTTTATGTTGTAAAACTCTGGTTTACAAGGGTAAACCTTATTTTTCTTATTCTTGCTCTAAAATATAGATTGTAGGTACTCGTTAGAACCGCCTCAATGGGGCGGTTCTAACGAGTACCCACAATCTATATTTTGAGCAGAAATAAGAAAAATATCACTTTTTTTCATCTTAAAATTTTCAATTCTTGGGGATAAAGTTTACAATGTATTCGTATAGGCGTATTTTCGTAACGTAAAGTAGGGTGTGAATAAATTCTTTATTAAGCAGATGAGATGGTCTGTTTGGTCTTCTGCTTATCATTTTTGTTTGTGTAAGGCAGTAGAAGTGGGGAACCAGATGCAGACAACGACAGGCGATGTCTCGTACAGAAATGTAAAGCAACAACGGAGCAATTCAGATCACAGAGGAAAGCTCCTATGAAATGTCTGTATATTGTGGATTGGGTGATAAAACATGGGCCTCCGTGGCCTAGTTGATAAGAGCACTGACTCTTAATCATTAGGTCTCTCACCGCTGTGGGTTTAAGTCTCGCTCTGGTCACATGTGAGACGCCAAGTTCTGCAGCAGAAGGTCAGGTGGTTTTTCTCCGGATACTCCAAGAGAATTCGCCCACCTGATTAACGATCGGCTCGATGTGAGTAAAATCAACTTGAAAAGGCAGTAAAACCAAACCCTCCCCCCCCCAAAAAAATGGGTGATAAAACAGTTATTTGATGGCTATTTAGACAATAATCACTCATTGCCCTTAGATTTTCTGGACAACCTGATGCACTACTCACCTTAGTTGTTGGTTCCTAGTCTGAAGGTTATCAGTGTTGGAAAAACAGGTAACCAGACCCCCCTGACCTTGAAAGGTCAGGGGGGGTCTGGTTACCTGTTTTTCCAATATTGACAATGTGCAAGCTGGGAACCTGCAAATAATGCAAATATGGTAAATTGCCCTCAGCCTTCTGCCTTGCACAGTAGTGCTTCAGGTCGCCACAACACCTCAGGGCAATATTTTACCCACTGTCCAAACAGCCATGAAACATTATGAAAACATGCGTATACAAATACATTGAAAACTTAACCGCCGAAAAAATGAAAATTTTCAGATGAAAAATTGTGATATTTTTCTTATTTCTGCCCAAAATATAGATTTGGGGTACTCATTAGAACCGCCTCATCGAGGCGGTTCTAACAAGTACCCACAATCTATATTTTAGAGCAGAAATAAGAAAAAAAAGATATACCCCTGTAAACCCAAGTTTTACTATAAAAAGTGGGGTTCAAGGGGGTCAAAATTATGTAGGTGTATTTTCGTTATGTAACTGTATACTGGCTCAACATTGCTTAAACAGGCTTTCAAGTAGTCCTACTTTTTCCTACTTTTTCCTACTTTTCCTACTTTTTTGGTCTCTTCCTACTTTGTTCCTACTTTTTCCAGAAAAACTCCTACTTCTCCTACTTTTTTGATTTGTTAAAAAACTAAGATCCCAAATAAATAAATAAACAAATAAAGCATCTAAAATATAACATGTATCTCAAACTATTTGTAGAATGTGTCTTGTAATATGACATATGTACTGATGATCTTCGACATTCATCTGCTGTTTTTAGCTGTACCACTAATTGGAATATGTTGATGTAAAGCAAAACTGCAATGACCATCTACAGTTTTGTCTTGTTGAACATGACAAGATTTTTTGCAGTCAGTAGTGTAGTGATGCTTTAACTAAATGACCAACTGGAGCTCTGTCTTGTTGAGAATGGTAGAAAATTCACTACAGCAATGCTTTGATGCCCTTTAGAACTGCTGTGACAAACTGTTCTGTCTTGTTTAGCATTACAGAAATTCATTGTAGCAGTCCAGTGATGCCTTAACTTGCAGTGACCAGCTATAACTCTGTCTTGTTAGCATGACAAACATTCAATTCAGCAGTGCAGTGATGCCTTAACTGCAGTAACCAGCTTGAGCTTTGTCTTGTTTAGCATGACAAAAATTCATTGCAACAATGCTTTGATTCCTCAACCGCATTGCCCAGCTAGAGCTCTGTCTTGTTAAGCATGGCAGGAGTTCATAGCAGCAATGCTTTGATACCATGGCTTTGATGCCTTACTAGAGCTCTGTCTTGTTTAGTTGCTTTGACACCTTAAATGCAGTGATCAACTGGATCTCTGTCTTTAGCACAAGAGGAATTCATTTCAGCAGTGCTGTGATGCCTTAACTGCAGTGACAAATTAGAGTTCTGTCTTGTTTAGCTTGATAGAAATTCATTGTAGCAGCCATGCTCTTATGCCTTAACCGTGGTTACCATCTAGAGCTATGTCTTGTTGAGCATGACAGAAATACATTACAGCAGTGCTCTGTCAGATGACTAAACTGCAGAGACCACTGGAGCTCAGTCTTGTTGAGCAAGACAGAAATTCATTGCAGCAATGCTGGGATGCCTTGACTGCAGTGATCAACTAGAGTTCTGTCTTGAGCATGAAAGGGATACACTGCAGCAGTACTGTGATGCCTTAACTGCAGTTACCCACTAGGGTTCTGTCTTGTTGAGCATGGCAGCAATTTATTGCAGCACTTCTGTGGTGCCTTGGCTGCAGTGACCAGCTAGAGCTCTGACTTTTTGAGCATGACAGAAATTAATTGCAGCAGTGCTGCTTAAATTTGCCTTAAATGCAGTGACCAACTTGAATTATTGTCTTGATAAGTATGAAAGTAATTAATTGTTGCCATGCTTTGATGCATTTAACTGCAATGACCATTTAGAGTTCTGTCTTGTTGAGTATGACAGGAATTCATTGCAGCAGTGCTGTGTTGCCTTAATTGAAGTTACCAACTAGAGTTCTGTCTTATTGAGCATGACAGGAATTCATTGCAACAGTGCTGTGTTGGCTTAATTGAAGTGACCAACTAGAGTTGTGTCTTGTTTAGTATGACAGAAAACCATTGAAGCAGTGCTAGGATGCCATAACTGCAGTGAAATATCTGAGATCTGTCTTATGGAGGATGACAGGAATTCAAAGCAGCAGTAATGCAATGTCTTAACTGCAGTGATATGCCAGCAGATCTTCCTTGTCTAGCATGACAGAAATTCATTGCAGCAATGCTATGATGACTGAAGTGACCAACTAGAGCTCTGTCTTGTTTAGCATGACAGAAATGCATTGTAGCAATGCTTTAAAGCCTTGACTTCAGTGAGCAACTAAAATGCTGTCTTATTTTACATGACAGGAATTCGTTGTAGCAGTGCTGTGATGCCTTCACCGGGACATCTTGTAGCTGATGCTTTCCACAAATTTAAATTTTCAAAATTCAGCAATTCTTTTGAATTAATATTTTGACATAGGTGTATGTCAATATCTAGGTATATATGTCTGCCAGTGGCAATCTCTTGACAAAAGCATTGGAAGTTCAGGCTGCAGGCATGAATAACTGTACTAGATGGGTTAGCTTCTAACATTTTACAGGTACCTGCTAACTTTGATGTAAAAACATTAGACTCTAATGCACAAATAAAACTGCCCAAAATGAAAAACTGATAAAATGTGAGACATTTGGAGGTATGTTTGTGTCCATTAGCTCCTACTTTTTATATCAGGTTCCTACTTTTTTCCTACTTTTCTCCTACTTTTTGATATCTCAGGCTCCTACTTTTCTCCTACTTTTTCGCCAGGAGTCACTTGAAAGCCTGCTTAAATATTGTTGACTGGGCAATTAATCTCGAAATCAAATAATCTATTGTAATTCTTTTTCTTCATTTCAGTTCTCATGAGATGCTATACTGCAATTATTTATACAGGTAAAACTACTTTGATACTTCTAATATGTTCTAGAAAGGGTTATCCTTTGGAAGCAAGGAATACACAACAGAACTGGAAAATATTGAGTGTACATGTTTTCTGGGCTAGACTAGCTAGTTTCGGCCATTTAGACCTCATCAGTGACCCTCAAATATTTTCAAAATTCCACTATGGACATGATGGAACCAATGCTCCCAAAGGACTAGAAAATATAAATTACACTATGATGTAGGGCAGGGAGACTTTTTAAGGCCGCCCCACATTCCCAGACAACAGCTGTAGTGATGTTTAATATGTTCTAGAAAGCTTTAGAAGTAGACTCTGTGGCCTGGTGGTTTAAGTGTGCCAGCTAATAAACTTTGGGAATCTCTCCTTTGTGGGCTGAAGACTCGCTCATGCAAGATGTGAGTCCCCAAGTTCTGCAATGGAACATCAGGTGGTTCTTTCCAGATACTTCAGTTTTCATACCCCTCTGGTTAATGATCTGGGCCCAGTTGTTCAAAGCCTTGTTAGCTTAATAAGCTCGTTACTGGTCATATTGTTAACTGTTCTAGCAAGTACAATATCTGAAATTTTGGTATTTTTTGCTGAAAAAAATTAAGCATATTTGCCATATTTAATGATCAAAGTTTTAACAATATGTTAACTAACGGCATCATTAGTTTTGAACAACTGGCTCCAGTTTGATATAAGTGAAATAATCTTGAAAAGGTCATAAACCACAAATTAAAAATTCAAATCAGAGACTTGAAAATGTAGATACAAGTAATGGCTATTTATAGCAATGCTGTTCTTAATACTATGACATGACAGTGCTGTGTACAGATAGTTACCTGTTCACCCTTTTTGTACCAAATGGAATCTTCCTCCTTATATAAAGCAAGAGTCCATTTCAAAATTTAGGCTTGTCAGGTTGTGTTTTATTCAAAATTTATTTCGACAAAGACTGAACTTTTAGCAAACAGTGGAGGCCCTGATCAGATGCCGCGTTCTGCGGCATCTGATCTGAGCCTGCACTGTTTGTCAGTTACCTGTTTTGGGGTTTCTGGTACAAAAACGGTTAAAGCAATCCCTTCTGTTGAATTGAAGAAGCCTTTAGGGCAATAATTTATGGCCCCAGATAAGAATGGGTATCCAAATATTATTTTTCTTATTTCTGCATGAAAACATATGTTGTGGGTACTCTTTAGAAGCGCCTCTCTGAGGCGCTTCTAATGAGTACCCACAACAGAGGTCTTTTGTGTAGAAATAAGAAAAGAATCGGCACTTTTTGGATGAAAAAAGCACCTTATCTTACGGCCCCTGCCCATCAGGGCTTGAAGAAATAGATGGGCTGCATGATGCTTCCACGCAGAGCTGAAACCGTCCCGCACATGAGGAACTAAGCCTGCCCAGGCAAAGTGGTGCAAGTCGGCCTGTCCATGCTTATAAACCCTATTGGTTTCATTGGGCGGTAGGGCTTGAGATGTCATTTCATCTCAATGTTGGGTAAAAGTCCCACAAAAATGAAAGCAACATCTCCAAAATGACCTTCACACTGTTGACGGGGACGTTAAACCTCAAATCAAACAAACAAAAGCACCTTATCTTAAGCTGTGTTGGTTGTCAGTTCCTTCTAAAAGTTAAGAATGTGCACTGCACTAGCTTATGTATATGCCTGCCCAGGAAAAATGTGGTAGGTAAACTGACCAACTTGGTATGATGTAAATAGTGTTTACTAGGCCATAAAACTCTGAACTGAACAAACAAAACTTAATAAACCTGAAGATGTTCTGGATGAAACAAACAGTGTAGGCTAAAATCAGATACTACAGAAAGCAGTGTCTGATCAGGGTTCACACTGTTCCTGTGATCCATTTTATGTAGGAAACCTTTTATTAGGTCACTAGCAGGCCCAGATATTTATTTATTAACAATTTCTTGCACACCAGACAAGGAAATCCATGATTTTACCCTCGGATAGAAATTTATGTTGTAACCCTGGTGTTCCGACCCAAAATTGAATATAATCGCCTGTTTGATAAATGCGCCGGTTGATTACGACCTCGTATGCGCCATCATTACGGTTGACGTCATGCACGTTATGTGGCGTCACTAAACATTCCTGTAGTGTCATCACAATATGGCGGACGTTGGTAACCGAAGTGACTGGAGTATTAAAAATCTGCGCTACAAATGGAAGGTATGCAAGAAAAAGAATCAATGCAAGCCTCGTGATGCCGGACAGTGTCCCTCAGGACGGATTTTTCCATCCACCCCTCACACCCATATAGGATTCTTTTATTCTTGACAACATATATCAGCCCCCGCCCATTGGGGCTTTAAGAAAAAGATTGGACTGCATGATGCTTTCACGCAGAGCTGAAACCGACCACCACATGAGTACTGGTAAACCGGTAAAAGGATTTAAGCCTGCCCAGGCAAAATGGTGCAAGTCGGACTGTCCATGCACATAACCCTTTTGGTTTCATTGGGCGGCAGGGCTTGAGAAGTCATTTCATCTCAATGTCGGGTAAAAGTCCCACAAAATTGGAAGCAACATCTCCAGAATGATCTAAATAGTGTTGACGGGGATGTTAAACACCAATTCAAGCAAAAGAACAAGCAGAAATCTATTAGGAAAGTGCATTCAATATTACTAAGTATTGAGAAAAAGAGAGAGAGATTTAACAGTCAGAATCAAAACAGCTAAGCATTTCATTGATGTATAACAGTATTTAACTCAGGGCTTGAAGAAATAGATGGGCTGCACGACTGCGTGATGCTTCCATGTAGACCTGAAACTGACTGCACACCAGTACTGGTAAACCACTTAGAGCATCTAAGTGTGGCTAGGCAAAGGGGTGCGAGTCAGTCCGTCCATGCTTTTATTAACCCTTTTGGTTTCATTGGGCAACAGGGCTTGAGATGTTATTTCATCTCAATGTCGGGTAAAAGTGTCACAAAATTGGAAGCCAAGTCTCCAAAATGACCTGTACTGTGTTGTCGGGGGCGTTAAATCTCAAATCAAACAAACAAACAAACAATATTAAACTGGCCAGTTTGCATTCAAATCAGACATTGTTTGATTGAATACTTGTGGTATGCTATTCCACATGCTTATCCATCCTGTAATCAAAATGGGGATAAATACAGCATCTGATCCAGACCTTAGTTACCAAATCGTTATTAGTATAGGCGTGTTTTCATAATGGCCATTTATAACGTGTGTGTGTGTGTGAATTCGGGTTTAACGTCGCTTTCAACAATTTTTCAGTCATATCACGACGGTGTCTGGTTGCGACAGGGAGCTCAATGCTCACTTTTATAGTGCTGCCTCACTGAAGTATCATGTCCCAGACACATTACATGATACCACACCCAGTCACATTATCCTGACACTGGGTCGACCAGTCCTAGCTCTACCCCGTAAATCTGAGTGCCAAGCGAGGAGCAGCTAGTACCATTTTTAAACGACTTTGGTATGTCCCGGCCCGGGGTCGAACCAGTGACCTCCCGTTCCCCGAAGCTGACACTCTACCAACTGAGCTTTCTGGGCCGGTATTTATAACATGTAAGATAGTATTCAGAAAATGGGTCAAAAGTCCTGGGTCTAGTTGTTTAAAGCATCCTTAGCCTAACGAGTTTGTTAGTTACCAAATCGTTAACTGTTCTAGCAAGTGCAATATCTAATACTGTGGTATTTTGCTGGAAAAATGTCAGTAGCTTTTTACTCACATTTTTTTTCAGCAAAAAATATTACAATATGATCTTCAGTGAGGCAGCACTATAAAAGTGAGTATTGAGCTCCCTGTCGTAACCAGACACCGTCGTGATATGACTGAAAAATTGTTGAAAGCAACTTTAAACCCGAATTCACACACACACACACACACACAATATGATAAAAAATCTAACGATATTTGTTATTTTTGAACAACTGGACCCAGGAATTTAAAGGGAATGGGAATACCTATACCAACTCCTGCAAAAGTATTTTTGCCTCCCATGTCAATAGGGGTCTTATCTTTAAGGAAAGAGTTTGCTCCTAAGGAGAAAATTCTTTCCTTTAAGAGAAGAACCCCTTTTGCAGTGGGACAGGGCTTACAGAAAAGCGAACATGAAGTCCTGAAACTTGTCTCCCTTTGAAAAATGGCAGAAAAAATGTACTTAGTGTTCCCACTCCCCTTAAGCTAATTATGTTTAATATGTTTCAGTATGATAGTCTTGGCCCCCTCAAGCTACTTTTTAGGTAAGTTAGTCTGAGGAGGTTGGGTGAGGTGAAGGTGTAGTTTATCTTCAGTACGACACTGGAGCATCCAACTGATATTTGCTTACAGTTGGGCAGGGCTGCTGTCCTTGAAACAGGTATGGGTAAGGGGAATATTGTATTTCTTTTGTTTCTACACTTCCATTTTATAGCTCACCTGACCGAAGGTCATGGTGAGCTTTTGTGACTGCGAGTTGTCTGGCCTCGTTGTTCATCTGTCACCCATTGTCCATGCGTAAACTTTCCTTGTGAACACTCTAGAGGCAACAATTTTGGCCCAATCATCATCAATCTTTGTCAGAATGATCATCATGACAATATCTCGTTCAAGTTCGAATATGGGTCATGTTGGTTCAAAAAGTAGGTCAGTAGGTCAAATCATAGAAAAACACTGTGAACACACTAGAGGCCACAGTTTTGGTCCAATTATCATCAAACTTGCTCAGAAAGTTCATCATGACAATATCTCGGTCTAGTTGGAATATGGGTCATGTCAGGTCAAAAAGTTTGTCAGTAGGTCAAATCATAGGAAAACCTTGTTAACTCCCTAGAGGCCAAAGTTTTGGTCCAATCATCATAAAACTTTCTCAGAATGATCATCTTGACAATATCTCGGTCAAGTTGGAATATGGGTCATGTTGGGTCAAAAAGTAGGTCAGTAGGTCTCTTCTATGACTCACAAGGGTTGTGTCTTTAAGCCCCAACACAGTCATAAATACGAAGATAAGCAGCAACTCTTTGTACATGTATTTGGACACCACATCTGCTGACCATACTTGTAAAATTTGAAACAAAAAGTACAATTAACCCATCACGACAATTGTCACCTGTTTTGTCATCTGCTGGATACTTTAACCCTTCTCTTGCTGAATATTCAGTTTTGCCACACCCATTTCTGACTTTGAACCAATCAGATTACTTGATGTAATTTATTCTTACAAAGCCATAAACTTAATGTCAAACAGTGTAGATCCTGATCAGATGGCTTCTTCAGAAGCCATCTGATCTGGATCTACACTGTTTCCAAAGATAGGGGTTGTCGTGAACAGCAGGATAAGAGTTAAAAGTCATTTTTGTAAACAGTGTGGCCCCAGATCAGACTGTTCCAGCACTGCTTGCCTGTATGTAAAAATATTCTTTTAGAAGTTTGCAAAAAGATTCAGCAGACAACATAAGCAGACAATATTTTCAGATGTAGTTTTTCTCGGCGTCTTAAGGGTAAAGTTGGTTAACTATAGGAGGTTTTGAAATAGAAATCAATGGTCAAGAATGTTTAACTCCCAAAATAAATTGCCAAGTACAGAAGTATGTTCTACAATTTATAAAGGAAACGGGAAAATTCATTTTGATAACATTAATAGGTTTGTATTGGTTTTTGTGCCGTTATCACTTGTCTAACTATTCACTACGTATTTTTGTTTATTTATCAAAACCATTTTTGTCACACCATTGTACCATGAGCTGCTTAGATGGGCTGCATCTGACCACACAGGAGTACTGGTAAACTGCTTCGAGGATCTACGCCTGCCCAGGCAAGGTGGTGTGTGTGTGTGTGTGTGTGTGTGTGTGTGTGTGTGTGTGTGTGTGTGTGTGTGTGTGTGTGTGTGTGTGTGTGTGTGTGTGTGTGTGTGTGTGTGAATTCGGGTTTAACTTCGCTTTCAACAATTTTTCAGTCATATCACGACGGTGTCTGGTTGCGACAGGGAGCTCAATGCTCACGTTTATAGTGCTGCCTCACTGAAGTATCATGTCCCAGACACATTACATGATACCACACCCAGTCACATTATCCTGACACTGGATCGACCAGTCCTAGCTCTACCCCGTAAATCTGAGTGCCAAACGAGGAGCAGCTAGTACCATTTTTAACGACTTTGGTATGTCGCGGCCCGGGATCGAACCCGAGACCTCCCGTTCCCCGGAGCGGACACTCTTCCAACTGAGCTATCGGGGCTGGTACCAAGGTGGTGTGAGTCGGACCGTTCATGCTTATAAACCCTATTGGTTTCATTGGGCGACAGGACTTGAGATGTCATTTCATCTCAGTGCCGGGTAAAATTCCCACAAAATTGGAGCAACTTCTCCAAAATGACCTTTACAGTGTTGACAGGGACGTTAAAACTCAAACAAAACACCCCCCCCCCCCAAAAAAAAACCTTAAAACCGCTTCGAGGATCTAAGCCTGCCCAGGGAAAGGGGTGCGAGTCAGACCGCCCATGCTTATAAGCCCTATTGGTTTCATTGGGCGACAGGGCTTGAGATGTCATTTCATCTCAAAAAGTCCCACAAAATTGGAGGCAACATCTCCAAAATGACCTTTACAGTCTTGACGGGGACGTTAAAACTCAAATCAATCAATCAAACGCAAGTGCATTAGAATGTTCTTTTTCTGATAAAGAGCATTCTAATACACTTGCATATGTAACACAACATCTGATTGAATAACGTCAAAAATTTGCGACAGTATATTCTGCTGTACATTGTCGGAAACCCGACGTCATCACGTAACGTCGCTTTTCATTGGCTGGCATTTGGTTTTAAGCAGCCCACAGCGCTAGCTGTTTTGTGCAAAATAATAGTTTTTAACAAAACAAACGTAGAAGTGCATTAGAATGAGGATAACTCGCCGTAAAACGAAATTTACGACCGTAAAACCTATTTACCTACCCTAATCACAATTTTGAATACATTTATCCCCTAATTCAGTGCATTTGACCATGTGCTTAGTAGGAGACCATTTTTATAGCTTGTTTGTATGAAAAGAATAAAATGTCAAAATTCACTGTGCACCAAATACAGTCGAACTTCAATGGCTCGAACACCTTAGGGACCTCGAAAATCTATTCAAGACAGGGTTAGTTCGAGCCACTGAGGTAACTGTCAGGAGGCATAACGAAAAACTTTT
Source organism: Lucinisca nassula (assembly GCA_963580285.1). Classification (NCBI taxonomy): domain Eukaryota; kingdom Metazoa; phylum Mollusca; class Bivalvia; order Lucinida; family Lucinidae; genus Lucinisca; species Lucinisca nassula. The sequence goes on from OY757020.1 coordinate 52,749,706, forward strand.
AGACATCTTTTCGGTGTTCTAAAATGAAAATGTATGCTGTGTGTACTCATTAGAATCGCCTCATCGAGGTGATTCTAATGAGTTCACACAGCATACATTTGCAAGATAAAAGACTAAAATCTCCTTAATTATCCCCCACTATTTCTTATGTAGAGGATTTTGCTAGGGACTCAAGAATGGGTTCGACACATCCCTGGAAAACGAGCCATCGGTGTTCGAGCCATCGAAGTTCTGTAGGCTGAATATTTATGGTAATTCTGTCTTCAGGTGATGCTGTGGAGGCTGGGAGATATCCTTATTTATATTTCTCAAAGTTTTATATGGGGTGTATTATGAGGTAGGTTTAAAGTGTTTTCTTACTTGTGTGTGTTTTGAGTTTTACATCCTCACCAACAACTAAGGTCATGTGGAGACAGGACATCGGTTTAAAGACTCCTCCATCGGCCCATCCAGAGCTAAAACGGACCAAACACCAGTACTGGTAAACCGCTAAGAGGATTTAAGCCTGCCCAGGCAAAGTGGTGGGAGTTGGCCTGTCCATGCTTATAAACCGAATTGGTTTCTTGGGCGACAGGGCTTGAGATGTCAACAAAGATTCAGATTATGAGGGGAAATGAGGATCATCTTGAAGTAACTTTTTTATGCCTCCTCGAATGGTGGAAGGGCATATAGTGTTGCCACTGGTTGTCCCTTTTAGTGTGCATGCATCTGAAATTTAAGTACAGTCAATAACTTTTTTATTTCTGGATGGATTTTGAAATTACTTGGTAGAAATGTTAACCATCATGAGGCGATGTGTCTCCTACATAACCCAGGTCTGTACCTCCAAGGTCAAGGTCATACTTAGAGATCAAAAGCTGAAAAAAAGGGTCCAAAACTTAAACATAGTCAATAACTTCCTTATTTCTGGCTGCATTTTGAAAGTATTTGGCAGAAATGTTAAACATCATGAGTCGATGTGTTGCGTGCAAAACCCAAGTTTGTACTTAGAGAACAAAGGTCAAAATAAGGGTCCAAAACTTAAACACAGTCAATAACTTTCTTATTTCTTAATTACTCAGCAGAAATGTTAACCATCATAAGTTGATGTGTCACAAAAAAAAATCAGATCTGTACTTTCAAGGTTGAGGTCAAACCTAGAGGTCAAAGGTACTTTGGTGCGTCCAAAACTTGAACATATTTTCAAGTGGGCGCATCCGTATCCTGTGAATGCAATTCTAGTCTTATTTTATTTTATTAAAAAAAAAATATATGTCTTGTGCACTTGGTAGAATCAGCTGAAAATACACGCAACATAATCTTACTTTAACCCTTCTCTTGCTGAATATTCAGTTTAGCCACACCCATTTCTGACTTTGAACCAATCAGATTACTTGATGTAATTTATTCCTACAAATTCATAAATTGAGTGTCAAACAGTGTAGATCCTGATCAGATGGCTTGTTCAGAAGCCATCTGATCTTGATCTGCACTGTTTGCAAAGAAAAGGGTTGTCGTGAACAGCAGGATAAGAGTTCAAGAGAATCAAAAAGGCATCACTGCAATGCTTATGACCTTGCATTATGTTTACCATAATGCTCCTAAGTTTTGGGACAGATAGGTCTAAGCAAACAGTGCACACCCAGATCATTGATAATAATAATAATAATCAACCTTATTTATAGAGGGTAACACATTCAGTACTAGTACTAAACTTCCCTGTGGCCCTCTTTTGATGGGTTGGAACCAGTTCTAAGCAAGATGGATAAAGTCTCTTGCTCAAGGAAACAACACTTGGCACTTGCAGGGATCGAATCAGCTACCTCTAGATCTCAAATCCGATGCTTTACCACTGCACCACAGCGCTCCAGTGGAGCAGTCTGATCAGAGTCTGCACTGCACTGTTTGCCATTCTGTCTGCACATTGTGGACTCCTGCTGGATTGTAAAACAAATTTGTTAAAACTTTTGGAAAAATGCAAAAGTTCTCAAGGTGTCTGAATAGTCAAGATTTTTACGTTTCTCCTCATTGGCTCAAACTACTCATGTCAAGAACAAATTTTAATGGTCCCAAAGGTGTTCTTACCACTCTTATTTTAAAAATGTCATTTTTTTACAGTGGTGTATTTGGTGTATTTCTAAGCCTTTGTGGGATTCAGATTATAGAGTCACACGGAGACAATGTGGAATTCTCAAGAATACAAGGTCTTGCCAAGGTAAGTTGACAATTTTGAAAAAAAATGCAGTCAAACTTCAATACCTCAGATAACTTTTAAGGGGAATGGGAACACCTGGCAGATTTTTTTGCCATTTTCCAAAGGAAGACAACTTTTGGGACTTCCTGTTCCTTTTCTATAAGCCCTATCCCCGCTGAAAAAGGGGTCTACTCTTAAAGGAAAGAATTTGCACCATAGGAGCAAATCCTTTCCTTTAAGAGTTGACCCCTATTGACATGGGAGACAAAATACTTTTGCAGGAGTTGCCTCCCCTGAAGATGTTCCCATTGCCCTTAAACCATGACAATCTGTTTGAGGCAGGGGTAGTATGAGCCACTGAGGGTTGCTCATAAAACCAGGGCCAGGTTGTTTAAAGCATGGTTAGCTTAACAAGCTCGTTAGCAGTGAAATTATAAACTGTTCTAGCAAGTACAATTCCTAATGTTGTATTACTTTTGCTGAAAAAATGAGAGCATCTTTTCAGCAAAAATATAAGCATAATTGTTTGTTGCAACATGATTAATTCTTGTCCCGCTAAAACAACTGGGCCCAGATGTATTGTACTATCCAAGGAGTAAACATATAGGTGATGATCAGGGTCCAGTTGTTCAAAGCATTGTTAGCATAACAAGCTCGATAGTGGTCAAATAGTTTACTGTTCTAGCAAGTAAAAAATACCTAATACAGTGTTATTTTTGCTGGAAAAATGTCAGCTTTTGTATTTGCAAACGCTGCTCTCATTTTCTCTGGAAAAATAGTATTTTTGCCATCTTAAATGAATTAAGTTTTAACGATTTGTTAACTAACGATGTCATTAGCTTTGAACAACAGGGGCCAGTTGTTCAAAGCATCGTCAGCTTAACGAGCTTGTTAGTGGTCAAATTGTTAACTCTTCTAGCAAGTACAATTTTGTAAATTTTGGTATTTTTGCTGAAAAAATGTGAGCAGCTTTTGTGTCTGCAAAAGCTGCTAACATTTTTTCAGCAAATATTTCAGCATATTTGCCATATTTATTAATGATCAAAGTTTTAACGGTACATTAACTAACAATGTCGTTAGTTTTGAACAACTGGCCCTTGGCCTAGACTGCTGTTCTGCCTTGTTGTTCGCAGGTGGCAAAACAGGTGTTCTCTTATGTACATATAACTGTAAAAATCCTGAAAATTCGGACACCTTGAGGTTTTGCAGTAATTCTCCTAAAATTTTATCACATTTGTTTCACAATCCAGCAAGGAGTGCAGAATGTGCAGACAGGATGGCAAACAGTGTAGACCTTGATCAGACTGCCTGGTCTGGGTCTGCACTGTTTGCTTTAGCCTGTCTGTCCCAATACTTAGGATCATTACGGTATGATTATACTTTCATAGGGTTTGAAGAAAAAGCATCATGCTTCCACACAGAGCTGAAATTGATTGTTTGAGTACTGGTAAACCGCTTAAAGGATCTAAGCCTGCCCAGGCAAAACCGTGCAAGATGGACCATCCATGCTTATAAATGCTATTGGTTGAACAGCTGGGCTTGAGATGTCATTTCATCTCAATGTTGGTTAAAAAACCCACAAAATTGGAAGCAACATCTCCAAAATGACCTATACAGTGTTGACTGAGACGTTAAACCTCAAATCAAACAAACAAACATACTTTCATATATGATGATGTTATTATACTGCACATTATTAATTGATTATACTGTATTACACCAAGTAAACCAATATGCAAAAATCATAAATCATATTTTTAATTGTGTCAATTAATAAAATTATCATTAATCAAGTAATTTCGTAATGGCCAAGTTACAGGTCCTCGGTCAGCTGTATTGGCCTCGGCCTTCGGCCTCGTGCCAATACAGCAGACCTCGGACCTGTAACTGGGCCAATACGAAATTATTTGATTAATAACATTATATTACATTGGTGATGAGACAGTTGTAACATTTATTTGATTTAACAACACAGTCAGCACTATCAAGTTCATATTATAGGACTGGTCAGTTTACCTAACCACACTTTTCCTGGACAGGCTTATACATAAGTGGATACCCAGCATGGTGCACATTTTGCCAGAAAGTGACAACTGCCTTTCTTGAATCAGGGGAAGGAAGAGAATGACCATAGAAAAGATATATGATCAGTCTCCACCAAAGAATACTGCCAATCTAGGGGATATAGAACCTGCCCCTTCCTGTTCAGCAGTTGAAAGTGGACCCAAAGAGCCACCAATGCTGGCTTTTTATCTCCCAACCGAATAGGTTTGGGCGATATAGCGATCAGCCTGGTGTCCATCCACCCACACCCATCCAGCTATCCATCCATAGACAAAACCTTGTGATGGCCATAACTTATATACCCTTCGAGATACATTTATAACAATTACCGGCCCCAATAGCTCAGTTGGTAGAGTGTCCGCTCCGGGGAACGGGAGGTCACAGGTTCGATCCCGGGCCGTGACATACCAAAGTCGTTAAGAATGGTACTAGTTGCTCCTCGCTTGGCACTCAGATTTACGGGGTAGAGCTAGGACTGGTCCACCCAGTGTAAGGATAATGTGACCGGGTGTGGTATCATGTAATGTATCTGGGACATGATACTTCAGTGAGGCAGCACTATAAAAGTGAGCATTGAGCACCCTGTCGCAACCAGGCACCATTGTGATATGACTGAAAAATTGTTGAAAGCGACGTTAAACCCGAACACACACACACACACATTTATAACAGTGTACATATTTCCATTTCAGCTTGTAACTTCTGTGACATCATTGCTATTCTTTGACATGACAGTCACAGCCAATAACACCATGTGGTGAGTATTTCAAGTTTTATATGTACATAAAGCCCCGGATAAAGGGGAGAACAGTAAAATTCCTATATTAAGACCACCTATGGACTGTTCAAAAGTGATCTTTAAGACCACTTTTGAACAGTCCCATAGGTGGTCTCTGACCAGAAGACACTGTGTGCTGAAAACACAATGAAAGAATAACTGCAAGCTACTAAATAAGCTTTTTAAATCAGAATTAGTCTTAATTTTAGGTGGCCTTGTAATCGGAAGTTCACTGTATTTGTTTGTTCGATTTGAGGTTTAACTTCCCAGTCAACACTGCATAGGTCATTTTGGAGACGTTGGTTCCAATTTTGTGGGGCTTTTAGCCGACATTGAGATGAAATGACATCTCAAGCCCTGTCGCCCAATGAAACCAATAGGGTTTATAAGCATGGATGGTCCCATTCGAACCGCTTTGCCTGGGCAGGCTTAGATCTTCTAAGCGGTTTACCACTACTCATGTGTGGTCGAATCCAGCTCTGCCTGGACGCATCATGCGGCCCATCTATTTCTTCAAGCCCTGATGGATGGGAGCCCATAAAGGGGAGTAACAGAGAAAATAAAGGGATAGTTTTCCTTAATCCTCGTCAGAATCCTTTGTTGTGGGTACTTGCTAGAATCGCTTCATCGAGGCAATTCTAACAAGTTCCCACAACACGTTTTTTGAGAAGAAATAAAAAAAAAATATAATTTAAGGGGAATGGGAACACCTTCAGGGGAGGCAACTCTTGCAAAATTATTTTTGTCTCCCATGTTAATAGGGGTCTAACCTTAAAGGAAAGAATTTGCTCCTGAGGAGCAGATTCTTTCCTTTAAGAGTAGACCCAAATTTTCAGCGGGACAGGGCTTATAGAAAAACGAACAGGAAGTTCCTGGAAGCACCATGCAGCCCAGTCTATTTTCCAAGCCCCGATGTGGGGCTCCTATGAAGTAACAGAACAGAACAGAAGATTTGTTTATTGTTGACTATGACAAGGGAGGCAATTTTCTAGACTTATTTAACACTTATCCTGCTGAATCGCGGAGTTCCCTATCTTTGTAAACAGTGTAGATCCAGATCAAATGGCTTCTGTAGAAGGGGTCTGATCAAGATCTACCCTGTTTGTCATTGAGTTTGGGAATTGGAATAAATACATTGTCAAGTCATTTGATTGGTTGATAGTCAGAAATGGGTATGGCAATATTATTTTTTTCAGCATGGTAGGGGTTAAAGCTTCTGTGGTGTAGTAGGTAAGCTACTCACCTCATAAACCAGGGGTCCTGGGTTTGATTGCTCGTTTCGTATGACGTCATTTGTTGGTGGGACATAAAACTCAAACTCACACAGTCTGCTGTCCTATCAAATGCGTCCTTCTAAAAATAGAATATGACTGGCCTCCATGGCCTAGTGGATAAGCGCTGACTCTTTTTTTTTTTTTTTTTTTTTAGATCTTGCTCATTTTATTTTCTATAATCCCGTTACAAAGATCTCTCAGAGATCCGGGCAATCTCTGGGAGGTATACATATGACATATAAGTACATTTTATATTAGGTCATTAGCTTTCATTCTACAGCTCTCGCTATCCATCAAAATCAATGATACTTATTTTTGAAACCCCTATCCTGTACAACGTATTGGTTAAGCTAAACCCATCACCAGCCAATAACCAGTCAGACCACATGATATACACCACAACCCCCTTATAACACGGTTCATTATAACACTGTTTTGGATATAACACATTTTCCAGATGGGTCCCAAAAAATGCAAAGACTATACAGAAATAAATGGTCATTAAAGATTATGCAGAAATAAATGGTCATTTTTCTATATAATCTATACATTCCTGCTTGGACGTAACACAGCTAGTTAACTGACATGGTTACTGCCTTGAACCCCATCAATAGGGTTATAAAGAGGCTGTGATATACTATATTCATTCATCATCAAATGCTTGATCAGATGGCCACTTCAAAAGCCAGCCTATCTTGGTCTTCACTGCCCACAAAGGCAGATGTGGCGGTGAACAACAGGACAAAGGTTTATAATTGTACGTATTCAGTAAATCATCATGAGATCTTCAATTTGAATGTTAGGATGTATTAAGCAAGATTTAGAAAAGGCAAAAGAGAGAGAAAGAGAAAAAAAAATAGAAGAGAGAAAGACAGATTTTTACTATTTTGACCTGGCAAGACATTTCAATTCTGGAGGTTTTTTAATTTTTAAACTGTGTAAAGGGGTGTAGACAACGAACATATTCTGATGGAAAAATGTATTTTCATTTTTAAGAAACTCTCACTTCGGTCTTTCAAAGGTTTAAATTATACTGTTTATCAATGAAAGATATGGGTTCCAATCCTTTTTAAAATCTGGCAGTTTGTTATTTGTTATAGCTATTTCCATATGTATCTTGTATATCTGAAGTAGTTTTTTCTTGAAAACCTCAAAATACAAGATTTGTTGGTTACACCGAGTAATGAATATGAAGTATTTTGCATATAACAGTATAAAGCTCAGTATTGTAGTAGTATTAGTATTTTCATCTATTCCAAAAATAAAGCTTTCTTCTTTTATGTCACAATTTATTTGATGCATGTTAAGCCACCTAGTCAAGTCTTTTAAAAACTGCTGAATCTTGTTACATTGCCAAAATAAGTGTATGATTGACTCTTCTTCTAATTGACAAAAATAGCAAAGTGGGTCATTTCTAAGTTTTATTTTGTAAAGATAGCTGTTTGTTGCCAAAATGTTGTGGTTGATACAGGTTTGAAACCATTGTATTGCAGGGTATTTGGTTATTTTAAAAGGAAAAGCATATATCCTCTTCCAATTTTCTGTACTAATTGCATACTTTTTGTTCCAAGACACCATTCCAGTTGGGTTGTCATTATTCTTATTTAAAATGTTATATATAAGTTGAGCTCCTGTCTTTTGCTGTAGAATAGGTTTTAAGCAAATAGGTATAAATGGTGTTTCTATTCTTGTGTTCACATTAATTTTCAATTTATTTAAAAGCATTTTCAAAGCTCTTTTAATGCCTTGGTAATGCAAATAATTTGTTGTTATATTATACTTTTCTGTTAATTCTTCTTGGCTGTAAAATTCTCCATTTTCATTCACTAAATCATTTACAAATCTAATTCCGTTATTATACCAATCTTTCCAGAATATGCATTTTCTGTCCATGCAAATGTCATCGTTACAAAAAATTGGAATTTTGCAAATATTTTCTTGAGTTATTTCAGTCTTTTCATTGATTTTTATTAATGAATATAACACGTCTTTCCAGAAATCATTTTTGAAATTTTTTATTAGCTCTTCTATGTAATGCGAGTCTAACGAAAACAATTTCTCCAAGTTAATAGAGTTTGAAATTAACATTTGCCATTTACAATTACTGGTAATGAGTCTTCTTATCCAGGTTGCTTTCAATGCATAACTAAAAGCTTGTATATTTACCATTTTAAGCCCTCCCTCAAAGTATTGTTTAACAACCACTGATTTTTTTATCTTTGCTTTTTTGTTCCATAAAAAGTTAAAGAAAATTTCATTAATTGAGTCAAATACTGCCTTACTTGGATTTGGTAAAGACATAAAGAGATGATTTAAACGCGGTAGGATCAATGTTTTAATTACTGTTATTTTACCAATCGGTGATAGACTTCTCATTCCCCACCCATTAATTTGCTTTTCTGCTTGCTGAATTTTTTCTACGTAATTTTCTTTAACCATTTTTTCCAAGTCGGTACTAAAGCTTATTCCTAGTAGTTTAAAGGTAGTTTTGCCCCAACAAAGTTTCCATTTTGTTTTGATGGACCGAGTACTAAATTTTTCTGAGCCTATCCAAACTAACTGAGTCTTATCAAAATTAACATTTAAACCTGATATTCTTGAAAACCTTTCAAGTTCGGAAAGTGTCTGATTAAGAGAGTTTTCTGTTCCATCTAAGATTATAGAAGTATCATCTGCATACTGTGAGATTAGAAATTCTGTATCATTAATTGTGATGCCCTTGATAGCTTTTTTATTTCTAATTTTTGCTGCAAGGAATTCTGCACATATCATAAACAAGTAAGGTGAAAGAGGATCTCCTTGACGGCAGCCACGATTCACGCTGAAAAAATTGGAAATAAAACCGGACTGGATTACTGCTGAAGAGATGTCTTTATAAAATACCTTGATCCAGTGTTGCATTGATTCCCCAAAATTAAGAAATTTCAGGCACTGATGTAAAAAATTCCAGGAAAGAGAGTCAAATGCTTTTTCAAAATCAATTAGCAGTACGAGGCCAGGAATATTATGCTCTTCTGTAAATTTCATGACATCATAGATTATTCGCACATTTTCAACAATTGAACGACCTTTTATAAAACCAGTTTGATCTTTATTTATGATATAATCTAATACTGTTTTTAATCTGTTTGCAATGGTTCCTGATGCTATTTTATAAACAGTGTCAAGTAGTGTAAGAGGCCTCCAGTTTTTTAGGAAATTCTTCGGTTAATTTTCTTTTGGAATACATGTAATTAATCCTTGCTTCTGTGTGGTAGATAATTCTCCTTTCAAATACCCATAATTTAAGGCCCTAAGTACAAAATTTCCCAATTGCCTCCAGAAAACCTTAAAAAACTCAGCAGAAAAACCACTTAGGCCAGAGCTTTTTTCATTTTTCATTGATTTTAAGGTCGCTGAAATTTCAGGTAGTGTAAGTATTCCTTCTAAACTACTTGACTGTTTTGGTGGTAATTTATTCATACTTTGATTTTCAATATATTCATTTAAGTCAATGCTAGCCAAAGATGTGTCCCTGCTTGTATAGAAACTCTTATAATAATTTTCTGTTTCTTGTAAAATTTCTGACTGTGTGTTCAAAACTGTTCCATCTTCCAGTTCTAATTTTGGCATTGATTTTGACACAAAATTGTGTTTTTCAAGACCACAAAAGTATTTTGTAGGTTTTTCTCCTTTGTCTATATACTGTGCTCTTGACCGTATTATATGGCCTTTTAATTTCTCTTGTCGTATCTCAAATAGCTCTGTATTAAGTATCTCAAGTCTTTCAAGATTGCATTCAGTAGCCTGTCCTTCTATTTCCTGGATTTCTTTTATTAATTCATTTTCTCTATTATTTCTAATCTTATTTTTATGGCTTGCAAAAGATATTGATTCACCTCTAAGTTCCATCATTAGCACATCAAGGAAAAGCTGATTGTTGATTACAAACTGGATTTCACTATCTGGTATACTTTCAATTTCATCAACATTATAAACAGGTAGCATGTATTGTTGTTTAATTTCCTTGATTTTCTTATTCATTGTCTTAAGGTATTCTTGATCAGTCAAAAGAGAATTGTTGTGTTTCCAGTAAGATTTACCATGTTTCATTCCTGTTAAATTTAATAGTAAAGTGACTATAGAGTGGTCTGATCTGTAGCTTGATTCTATCTTAGTCTGCTGAACGAACTGCATAGCTGTTTCCGATGTCAAAAAATAATCTAGCCTAGCCTGCTTTAAGGGGTTTCTTTTTCTCCAGGTATATCTACGTAAATCAGGGTTGTTTTCTCGAAAAGGGTCTATCAAATTGTTTTTATCTATAAATTCTAAAACTTTAGCTCTGGCTCTACAGTTATTAAGATACTTGTAATTTGAACAGTCTTTCACAGGATCTAAGATGAGGTTGAAATCTCCACATATAATGTATTCTCTATTCCCTGTTTCTTCAATCTTTTTGAAAACTTCAATAAAGAAACCAGGAGTGTCCAGGTTTGGACCATAAATATTTACCAGAGATAAACGTTGATTATGTATTGTCATGTCTAGTAGAATGAAATTTCCCTGGTTATCAGATATCTGTTTGTGTACTTTATATTCAAGATTTTTATTAAATAATATTGCCACACCTCTTGCATTTGATTTATAGTTACTGAAAAAGCAGTCATTATTCCAATGTGTTCTAATTAAAATTTCATCCTCTGCCTTAAAATGAGTCTCTTGCAGACAGTAAATATCAAAATTCATACTTCTTAAGTAGTCAAACATATCAGTTCTTTTACCAATTCCCCCAATCCCTTGTACATTGTAAGTTAGTAGTTTTAAATCAGCCATTCTCTGTGTTTGGAAAGTACTGCTTAAGTAGTGTTGCCAGGTCAAAAATAGAAAAAATACAAGAAACAATAAACACAAAAGATGTAACAATACAAAAACTCAACATCCAACAGAACATTTTCAGGTATATATGTGAACCAAATCTTGGAGTTTTGCTTTATGTCAATAGAATTACTAACACAAACAAATAGGATACAAATATCAAAGTAGTCTCATTGTAAACTATCGTAATGATTCAAAGAAGGCAACCTAAAGGTGTCTGAAATTTAAGGATATTTACGGTAGCAAAAAAATTCTTTTCTATAGTGAAAATGTCTTTGCCAAAATGATTCTTAATTTGGACAAATTGAAACATGTCTGAGTAAAATCTGGAGACCCTGATCTGGCTTATCAAGTAATTCACAGTTTCGCAGTTTGTCATTCCTTCTACCTATATATATTTCGTTAAAGTAAGTCAAGTCAATGTCTTTTGTGTAAGTGAGAAGTTTTTGTCCCAAGAGACCTACATAAAAATGTTTGGAACCGTTAAAAAATATTTTCTCGATAGCTCAACGTTTGTGAATAGAGGTGGATAGAAAACAGCGCTGTACAGCTCCCGAATTATCCCTCCATGTCAATAACCAACAGCAGCATTCGACTTTTCGCGCCGAGCGTCTGCTATTTGGCGCCAAAACATAACCATTCATGAGATCGTAGAAAAGTCTGTTTATATAATGCAAACATCTACCGTTAGATGTAGCTAATTGTCTGAGGAGGATTAAATCATTTTCACATTGATTGTGGATTAAATTTTATGACTGGAGGATAAACGCAAATTAGAGACATGACTTGACCATATTTTCACACCTTATCGACACGCACCGCAGGGTGGCAATTATATGACAGGGATTAACAATAGTGTCATACTTGAACCGTAATTAAAACACAGATGGTTTGTCTCTGAATTGACAGTGCCGCAATTATTGTGATTTACTTACTGGGCTAGTTTTACCGTCTTAAGGACTGTCCGTCAATTTAAAAAAAAAAAAAAAATGTTAAGTCAATTTTTCTTCACTTTTCAAATAAACTACAGTCCTTGTGTAAAACAGAATGCAATGAATTTATTCAATTCAACTCACTCACAAACCGTAACATGTTTGACCAAATCGCCAGGATTAAGGACAGCAATACCAATCAAGCAGGCCAATTATATGCCAATCAATGGCGATAATTACCTCAAAGCTAAAATCATGAGCGTGATGGATTCAATTATAGACCGTTATTCAAGGACAGCAACTCAGTTTGGGACTGAATAACGTGACCGTTGACCGTATTGCACAGTGGACCGCTATTCCCAGTTAATTTATTAGGGAATTTCGATGGGAGGGGTTGAAAATGACCGTTGTAATAAGGGGACCGTTATTCGGAGGTGACCGTAAGCACAGGTTCGACTGTACATGCCAAATATAAAGGCTCGAAAGTTTTGTCTGATGTAAAGTAGGTAACGGATCTAACTGTTTTGTGTGGGTGGCAATCTCTTGTCACAAGGAACCTGCATGTCAGATATGAAGGCTCTATCTGAGATAGTTCGAAAGTAGTGACCAATTTAAAGTAGGTCAGATATCCAGGTCACCGGTCAAAAAAATAAAAAAAAATAAAAAAAATTTTTTTTTTTTTTTTTGTATGAGTGGAGACCCTGCCGCAAGGAACCAGGGGTACAGGAGATGAGAAACAGATACAAAATACATTCAAGTCCAAAACTCGCGCCCCAAAACTGCGACCCTGACCCTGAGTCAGCATGCCCCACATACGTGCTCAGCACATCAGCAAACTGAGGGGGACATTTGACCAAAGCTCACTGAAAATCCTTTGAAGGGTAATTGAGATATGGAACGGACACAAAATTCAAAGTTTCATGCTCATGACACTCCTATGCAGGGCTCGAGAAAATGCCGGTTTCCCGGTTTTGGACCGAATTTGGCCTCCATAAACCGATTTTGACTTCAGAAGAAGATCAAAAAATCGGTCCGTAACTCTATAACATTTTAAAAAAATCGGTTCGAAAATTTTCGCTAAATCATTATTTTGTAAAAACAAGCTGACCGTTTGCCACTGATAATCCAAGCATGTATTCAAAACGCCTGCAGCACAAGGTGTTAGACCGGTTCATTATCTAACTAGGTGAAAATTGGACAAGTCCACGTCGGGTTCTTTGATCTTATCGCAGCGCAATTTGACCTGTGTGTCAAAATTATTAATCCGTGAAAACTGGCCTGATGCGTTATCGGCAAGCTGGCAAGGTGAGAAAATAAGATCATTAAATGCAGGACATACGCTAGTTTGTTTAGACAAGTCATTAATTTATGGCTTACTATAGAACCGGTATTTGAATATTTTTTTTTTTTCACAGGGCGCAATTTTCAATACACGACTGTCATGTCTGACATTGGGTGTTATGCCTTCGAGGGAAAATGCCTTATTTCACCCATTCTAAACGATATTTTTATTTAAGAATACGCTCCATTGAAACCAATAACATAAACCACGTCATTTGCAGACAAAGCGATTTGTTTCAGGCTTGTGTAATCGTGAAATATGTATTTATATTCTTTTAAACACGGTTCGGCCATGTAAGATTTTCAATGACTCTCGTTCGGCCATGTTTTGTTTCGAGAGTAAAGAAATGTTTTTCGATTTTTTAACCCGTTCAAAACGATTTTTTTTAGAAATTCGCTCTATTAAAATCAATCACTTAAAACAGGTGTGTGTCCTTGACTGCATTAATGTGTATTGTGTAAACGGAAACCGTATGACGTCATTTTCCGACCACGTTGCTGCACGTTGTCGCCATTTGTAAACAAAGCAATTTGGGCAAAATAAAATGCGTGAAATAAGATGAAATCTGGCGTAGAAAATGAATATAGATAGAATCTGAACGATGTGAGCAATAATTGCTGTTTATAATCGAGATACTGGTGCTCATATCCGTTGACAAGTGTAAGAGCAACATTGGTATGTCATTCGTTATGCTAATAACACATTTAAAATAGAAATTGCCAATTGAGTTTACGGAAATTACCGAAACGGATCGGCAATTTCCGTATTTTTTGGCGAAATCTGGCTGGACCGATTTGGATTCTTCAGTTTCTCGAGCCCTGCTCCTATGCGACCCTGACCCAGCGCCGACACGATTCACCCATGAACCCCGCACACAAGCTCACGGAAGGGGGCAACTGACAAAAGTTCCATGAAAATCCTTTGAGGGGGTAAAGGAGATATGGAACACACACAAAATTCAAACTTTTAAACTCGTGACCCTAAAATGTGACCCCGACCTTCGAGTCGACATGGTTCATTCAAGGGCTCCGCATCCCAACTCCACTGAGGGGGATAATTTACCAAAGTTTCATGAGAATCCTTGCAGCGGTAAAGGAGATATTGAACGGACACAAAAATTCAAAGTTTCAAACTCTTGACCTTCCAATGTGGCCTTGACCTTGAGTCAGCATGTTTCATTTATGGGTTCTGCACATCAGTACAACGAAAAGAATACTCGACCAAAGCTCAATGAAAATCACTCCAAGGACAAAGGAGACATGGAACTGACAAGAATCTCCAAGTTCCAAACCCGCGACCCTCAACCGCAACCCCAACCTTCGGTTGGCTTGGTTCATTCAAGGGTTCTGCACATTAGTTCACTAAGACAAATAATTGACCAAAGTTTAATGGAAATCTGTCAAAAAGTTCAGGAGATATGGAGTGTTAAAAAAAAGTGTTATGGATGGACAGACGGATGGACAGACAAACAGACGAAGGCCATTTCTATAATCCCTGCTCTGTTTCGCAGCGGAGGATTAACAATATGTCCTCAGTATTGCTACTGGGGAGAAGTCTTGGGTAATTATCGTAAATTTTAGGAATTTACACTTAATTCCTTCGGTCATGTGCTTTTTGCTTATTTAGATCACTGCATGTGTCCCATACCCACACTAACCCACAGTTACCCTGTATTATTTCTATGCCTCAGTTTTGACTTAACATTACTGTTATATTACATAACAAACATCCATCAGCCCATGTGTGACTATAATGTCCATTGATATGAATAAGATATACAATAATGCTACCAAGCTTAGTAGGTAAGCTACTCACCTCATAAACCAGGGGTCCTGGGTTTGATTGCTGGTTTCGTATGACGTCATTTGTTGGTGGGACATAAAACTCAAAATCACACAGTCTGCTGTCCTATCAAATGCGTCCTTCTAAAAATAGAATATGACTGGCCTCCATGGCCTAGTGGATAAGCGCTGACTCTTATTCATTAGGTTTCTCACCACTGTGGGTTTGAGCCCGACTCGGGTTATATTTGAGATACCAAGTTCTGCAACGGAAGGTCAGGTGGTTTTTCTCCAGGTATTCCCTTTTTGCCCATCTCTGATTAACAATCAGCTATGAGTGAAATAATATTGAAAGGGCCATTAAACCACCACCCCTCCCCCCAACCCTACCCTAAAAAAAATAGAATGTGTCCTTATATCCTAATTTGCTCAAACCAAATTTTTTTCTATAATGAGAGTGGAGGGGTAGAGGCAACTCTTGTCAAAAAACATTTTGTCCCCCTTGTGAATAGGGGTCTGCTCTTAACCTTTATCCTGCTGAACAAGATAACCCTTACCTTTGCAAACAGTGTAGATCTAGATCAGACACTGTATGTCAATTACTTTACAAATTTGAATGAAACATTTTATCAAGTATTTTGATTGGTTGATAGTCAGAAATGGATTGGGCAGAATTAGATTATTCGGCAGGATAAGAGTAAAAGGAAAGAATTTGCTCCTTATCCTGGAATTTACAGAAACTAGAGCACCCCCGCCCATTTAGGGTTGTAGAAATGGATCGGGCTGCATGGTGCTTCCCCGCAGAGCTGTACCAACCGAACTTGACCCAGTTCTGCTAAAAGGCTTAGGTCTAAGCCTGCCCAGGAAAAATGTGCAAGTCGGACCCTCCTTAAACCCTATTAGTTTCTTTGGGCGATAGAGCTTGTGATGTCATTTCATCCCAGTGTCGGGTAAAAGTCCCACTAAATCAGAAGCAACTTCTCCTAAATGACCTAAACAGTGTTGTTGGGGATGTAAATCCTCAACTAAAAAAAAAACAAAATACAGAAACTAGATGTATTGTACTGTACAAACAGAGAACACAGACAGGCTGGATGTGCAGGCTGATCTGCTCTTTTGTTGTTCCCAAACTGTAAAAAACATGTTATAGAGGATCTTACATGAGTGCTCATGTATTTTTGAATTTATTAAACAAGTTTAGGAAAAGGGATAAAATGCGAGGCTTTGCCAAGCATTTTATCCCTTTTCCTCAACGAGTTTGATAAATTCAATAATACATGAGCACGAATGCAAGATTCTATTTATCATATAACATTAATAGAGGATCTTACATGAGTGTTCATGTTTTCTTGAATGTATTAAACGAGTTGAGGAAAAGGGATAAAATGCGAGGCTCTGCCGAGCATTTTATTCCTTTTCCTCAACGAGTTTAATAAATTCATAATACATGAACACGAATGCAAGATTTTTATATCATATGACATTTAAACCGCATTTTTTCACGATTGTTTTACAAAAATGTCAATACTCTGCCATTAGTAAATGCGATGTCATTAATGACGCCATATATGTAACGTTACAGGGGGTATCTTTCTAATTTGCATATTTAATCCACTAGTGAATTATCAAATTTATTACATGACGTTATTACACTATCAGACGAGATGTCATTGATAAAAAAATGCATCTTATTCACGATAATTTACAAAAATGTCAATATTCCGCCGTTAGTAAACGCAACGTCGTTAAGGACACCGTACATGTAATGTTACCGGACATATCTAGCTACTTTGCATATTTAATCCACCAGTGAATTATCAAAAATATTACATGGCATTACACTCTCAGACACCACGTCATATGATAAATATATTTAGAGCATGTGTGAAACAATGTATGACAGATTATGTCAAATGTTTTGAGACAGTGTAACGAGTTCAGCGTCATACTGTAGGAGATATTATTATGTACCATACTGATCCTCAGTATTAGGACAGATAGACTTAAAGCAAACAGTGCAGACCCCGAAGGAGCAGTCTGATCAGGGTCTACACTGTTTGCCATTCTGTTGATCCTTTTGGACCACTTGCATGATCGTGAAATAAATTTGTTAAAACTTTTGGAAAATTATAGCAAGTCCTCAAGGTATCATGAGTTTTTAGGATTTTACGGTAACACAATTCACTGACAGATATAGCTAAAAATTCAGACATCTTTAGGACTTGCTGTAATTCTCCTAAAATTTCAACAAATTTGTTTAAAAATCCTGCAAGTTGTCCAAAAAGTGCAGGTGGAATGGTAAACACTGAAGATCCTGATCAGACTGCTCCTTCTGATCTGAGTCTGCACTGTTAGCAGTGGTGAGTAGTGTAGACCCTGATCAGGAGTAGTCTGATCTGGGTCTGCACTGTTTGCTTAGACGTGTCTGTCTCAATACTTAGGACATTATGGTTATCCCTACAAGGAGGTGATGTAATATGAGTACAGTCGAAATTCAATGGCTCGAACACCTTTGGGACCTCGAAAATCTGTTCGAGACAGAGGTAGTTCGAGCCACTGAGGTTACTGTCAGTAGGCATAACGAGATACTTTTAGACATCTTTTCGATGTTCTTTAATGAAAATGTATGCTGTGTGTACTCGTTAGAATCGCCTCATCGAGGCGATTCTAATGAGTTCACACAGCATACATTTGCAAGATAAAAGACTAAAATATCCTTAATTATCCCCCACTATTTCTTATGTAGAGGATTTCGCTAGGGGCTCAAGAATGGGTTCGACACATCCATGGTAAACGAGCCATCGGTGTTCGAGCCATCGAAGTTCTACTGAAGGTAGATATGTTCAGTCTGATCAGTGTCTTCATAGTATTCTGCAGTAATTTTTTATGTGAGTTTGTTTTTTATTAAGAAAGTGTACACCACAACCTCTTTATAACACTATAACACTTTTAATGGGATTGAAAGCAGAAACAATGATAGTTAAACAACTGTGTTATACCAAATTCTAACACAGCGCGCCTATATTGGCAATGGAAAATTACTGTGTTTTATTCTGCAACAAATCACGACAAGGAAGAGCGTGACGAGTGACGTCATTAAAAACTGCAATTTTATGGCGTTACTAGTCGATTTCCTTGACATTAGACGGTGTAACGTCATTTTTTTGCATCAAAAACGTTAGAAAAGGATATAAATGCATGTGTTTCAGTCGATAGTTTTAGCGGTTTTTCTTCCAACAATGGCGAAAAGTTGAGAGATTTTGAAGGAAACAACAGCATTATTGCCGATTTTCAGCGTGTTAGAATCGAAATAGATCAGCTCTAGCCAGTGATTTGTTGGGTAATAAATCACAGTTTGTCGGTCAGTTGTAAGTGGACAAATCACGCCCGCTATGCGCTCGTGATTTGTCTACTTTACAACTGACCTCCAAACTGTGATTTATTACTCAACAAATCACAGTTAGAGCTGATCTATTTCTGAAACAAAATTGTATAGATTATTTAGAAAAATGACAATTTGTATAATCTTTACATTTTCGGGATCCATCTGGACTAAAACCTTGTTGGTCCCCCACCCAAAGGGGCTTGAAGAAATAGATGGGCTGCAAGATGCTTCCACGCAAAGCTGAAACTGACCGCACACGAGTACTGGTAAACCGCTTAGAGGATCTAAGCCTGCCCTGGCAAAGCGGTGCGAGTCGAACCGTCCATGCTTATAACCCTATTGGTTTCATTGGGCGACAGGGCTTGAGATGTCATTTCATCTCACTGTTGGGTAAAATTCCCACAAACTTGGAAGCAATGTCTCTAAAATGGCCTTTATAGTGTTGACGGGGACGTTAAACCTCAAATCAAGCAAACAAAAAAAATAAAACCCTGTTATAATGAACAAAGTTATAACAAGATGGTTGTGTACCTTGATAGACTGGTTTTACTACACATGATTTTTCCACGCTTGAATATCCTTTGTTTTCTCAGGTTGTTGGTGAACCAGTTGTGTGCCATAGCTTGCGAGGATTCGACCAATGTTGAAGAAACACCAGTACTGCCATTCAAGAACGCTGATGATTTCTCGCGCAAACCTAACACCATGACAAAGGACTACATAAGAAGCTCTCAATAAATGAAAAAAAAATCTGTTGTCAGTATTTACCCTTACCCTGCATTTCACGACAACAATACCTTTGAAAACAGTGTAGATCCAGATCAGATGGCTTCTGAAGAAGCCATCTGATCAGGATCTACACTGTTTGCAGTTAAGATTTAGATCAGATGTCATCTGATCAGGATCTACACTGTTTGTCCTGCAGTTTGTCAATTGAATGAATATATCAAGTTATCTGATTGGCTGATAGCTGGTAATGGGTGTGGCTTAATTAATATATTCAGCAGGATAACAATTAAGGGAATTTTATTATTTATGGCAGCCAGTGATGTTAAAAAAAAAAAACTTTTTCATTACTATAACACATCCATGTGACAGTGCTTTCTTTAATATTTTCAAAACATTTATGTTTCTGATAAAGTGTGTGATATTTTTCTTATTTGTACTCAAAATATAGGTTGTGGGTGATCATTAGAACTCCCTCATTGAAGCAGTTCTAACGAGTACCCACAAGGTATTCTTTGGAACAGAAATAAGAAAATAATGTGAACCTCTTTAAACTGCAGATGTCCGTTTTAAGTGGGGTTTAGAGGGGAGTTCATGTCACAGACTTGTTAACATGACGTTCACACATTTTAATCATGGTGTGATATAGGAATCCGGTTTTCCATCTGTCCATTCATTGACATCCTTCATGTCCATTTGTCAGTCTTTCAAAATGTGATTGTTCTATTTTGATAATGCAATTCACAGTCCAGGAAGAGGTATTGGAGTATCCCTAACATTGGCACTGGAATTGCAACCACAGTTTTACATTAAAGCTTGTGTCTTTTAAACCATATGGATTTGGTTTATATTTGGTATGCCTTTGATAGATATGTCAACAGTTCATTCGGCCACAGCCACTCCTATGCCTATGACCTCAAGGACTCTTTTCTAGGAGAGGTATTCTTTCTGATGACTGCTGTTGTTGTCGCATGGTGTGATGTACAAGTCCAGTTTTCCATCCAAAACTTATGACGTCGTTAGTTAACATATCCTTAAAATTTTTATCATTTAATATGACAAGTATGCTAATATTTTTGCTGAAAAAAAAATGTGAGCAGCTTTTCAAATGCAAAAGCTGCTAACATTTTTTCAGCAGAAGTACCAAAATTTTAGACATTGTACAACAGTTAATAGTATTACCAAGAACAAGCTTGTTAAGCTAACGATGCTTTGAACAGCTGGCTCCAGTTTTCTGTCTGCTTGTCAATCTGTCAATATTTATTTCAACCCTAGCAAGAATCCAAATGTACACGCCCACACAGGTGCGACTCGGCCTTGGGCAGAATTCCTATTGTCATTGTACTGGTTTTGTCAAATTATATTGATGAGTATACACCTATTATGATGATAGTTGTCTTTATTTATCTAGCCAAGTAAACAATTTTATGAGACTGGCGATTTCTATTACCATAATTTCAAACCCAACTGACTGCATATATTTATCTTCGCATTTTCCGAAGCGGTCGATATTGTTATTCAACTCATAGAGGTAGGTAAATTAGTTGCCATTCACGAGATACCGAAAATTCACGAGAAGTTTACGAAACCCGACCAATAAGGCGATAGCACCGTCTAATTTATTCTATGCGTGGCGCTGAGTCTCGTGTCAAATTGCACCAGCTATATCTGTCAGTGAATTGTGTCAACGTAAAAATTCTCAAAGTTCAGACACCTTGAGGACTTGCTATAATTTTCCTAAAGTTTTAACAAATTTATTTCATGATCATGCAAGGGGTCAAAAAGGAGCAACAGAATGGCAAACAATGTAGACCCAGATCAGACTGCTCCTTCAGGAGCAGTCTGATCTGGGTCTGCATGGTTTGCTTAGGCCAAACTGTCTCATTACTAAGGATCATTACAGTTCATGATAATAATTGGTTTCTAACAGCATGACGCTGAACTCAATAAACTGTCTCGAACATTTGACATTATCTGTCATACTTTGCTTCACACATGCTCTAAATATATATTGTCTGTTATTGTTCATCATGAAAAACGCCTGCATAAATTTGACCCCCTGAAACCCCACTTTTTGGACGAGTTTTTCAAGGAAAAATTCCATCCTTTAGAATAGCAATGTCCGCATCCGTTTACCTTTTGGTTGACTCTGAAAAACCTGTCCATAATG
This sequence comes from Lucinisca nassula, assembly GCA_963580285.1. NCBI lineage: Eukaryota > Metazoa > Mollusca > Bivalvia > Lucinida > Lucinidae > Lucinisca > Lucinisca nassula. The sequence continues at coordinate 52,771,185 of OY757020.1, forward strand.
CCATTTGGCGTTTTTCTTGTTCTTATTTCTGCTCGAAAAATAGATTGTGGGTACTCGTTAGAACCGCCTTTATCGATGGCAAGTTTTGCAACGGAAGGTCACATTGTTTTCCAGGTACTCCAGTTTTCGCCCACCTCTGGTTACGATGGGCTCAGTATGAGTGAAATAATCTTGAAAGGGCAGAAAAACCAAAACCATAAGATGGCAAGTTCTGCAATGGAAGGGCTGGGGTGTTTTCAGCAAGTTTTTTGTGCACCTCTGATTAAAGATTGGCTGAAAATAAATGAAAATATTCTTGAAAGGGCTGTTAAATGCACAATAGTAGACATGGTACAGTGAAATTTGGCTATTAAGACCACCTAAAATTAAGACCAATTCTGCCTTGAAAACCTTATTTAGTAGTAATTATTTCTTTGCATGTTAGGCATACAGTGGCCTTTGGTAAGACACAACCATTGGGATTGTTCCAAATTGGTCTTAAAGACCACTTTTGATTAGTCCCAATGGTGGTCTTTAAAGAGTAATTTCACTGTATTTATGCAGGAAAATATAATGAGCTAAAAAACAATGGAACAGTTGAGACAACAGTTTAATATTAACAAGAACACATGAGTGATGAATGTACAAAATGAACAAGCCACCATGAGAACAGAACACATAACATGATGTGAAATATAATGATCAGCACCATGAGAGAACAAGCCCTCACAGTTTTAGGACAGTAATAGGATGCGGACCAGCCTGAGCCTCTGTATATCCAGATACCAGCCACCAGAGTCCTAGAACAGCAATAGGCCTTGGATCAGTCTGCGCCTCTGTATATCCAGATACCCCACAACCCTCTTTATAACATAGCAACAGATAAGATTGATATTTTCTGCAAATTAAAGGATAGTTTTTGTCAATTCTCCATTAAAACCAATGTTGTGGGTATTCATTAGAACCGCCTTGCAGAGGCGGTTCTAATGAGTACCCACAATATAGGTTAATATGGAGAAATAAGGAATCACTAATGAACAAAATTATCACAAAATACCTACCTTATCTGTTGCTATGTTAGGTTTCAAGTCCCCGTCAATACTATTTAGGTCATTTTGACGACATTGCTTCCGATATTGAAGACAAGTTTTATTATGATGATGCTCATATAATACAAAACATAACATTGAGAAAATAGAGATAAACATGAGACTTTTATCCTTAATATAATACAAACTTGCAAATGAATGCAATATTCAACCAGTATCAATTAAACTGCCTTACAATATTGACATTCAACTTTCTGTCCAAGAATGTAACATTCTTCCAGCTAAATGAGAATGTAACATTCTACCAGCTAAATGAGAATGTAACACTCTACCAGCTAAATGAGAATGTAACATTCTAACTGCTGAGACTAACATTCAACTGGCTGACAGAATGGAGCATTCAACCAGCAGTTTAAGAATGTAACATGCAACCAACTAAATGAGAATGTAACATTCCTCCATTTAAATAATGTATCATTCTACCAGAAGAAACTCTAACATTCAAGTCGCTGACTGAGGGAGAATGGAACATTCTACCAGCATACTGAAAATGAAGCACACAACAGCTGAGAATGTAACATTCAACCAGCAGACTTAGAATATCATTCAACTAGTAGACAGAGAATGCAACAGACTGACAATGTAACATTCAACCATCTGACTGGGAATGTAACATTCAAGCAATGGCTGAGAACATTCAGCCAGCTGACTCTAGAATGTAACATTTGACCAACAGATTGAGAATATCACATTTTAAGCATCAGCTGACTGCAACCAGCTTACTGTGAAATTATATTTAACAAGCTGACTGAGAATGTAACATTCAAGTAGGAGCAGATTCAAAATGTAACGTTCAACCAACTGACTGAGAATATAACAATCAACCTGCTGACTGATAAAGTAACATTCAACCAGCTGACTGAGAATATAGCAATCGACCTGCTGACTGATAATGTAACAATCCACTAGCTGACTGAGAATATAGCAATCAACCTGCTGACTGATAATGTAACATTCAACCAGCTGACTGAGAATATAATCAACCTGCTGACAGATAATTTAATGTTCAACCAGCTGACTGATAATATAACAGTCAACCTGCTGACTGATATTGTAACATTCAACCAGCTGACTGAGAATATAATCAACCAGTTGACTGAGAAAGTAATGATCAACCAGTTGACTGAGCATAGCAACAGATATAAGTATTTAGTGATAATTGGAGGATAATTTTTTCCAGTTCCCGATAGAAACCTTTGTTATGGGTATTCATTAGAACTGCCTCATTGAGGCAGTTCAAATGAGTACCCACAACATATACTGGCCCCGATAGCTCAGTTGGTAGAGTGTCCGCTCCGGGAAATGGGAGGTCACGAGGTTCGATCCCGGGCCATGACATACCAAAGTCGTTAAAAATGGTACTACCTGCTCCTCGCTTGGCACTCAGATTTACGGGGTAGAGCTAGGACTGGTCGACCCAGTATCAGGATAATGTGACTGGGTGTGGTATCATGTAATGTGTCTGGGACATGATACTCCAGTGAGGCAGCACTATAAAAGTGAGCATTGAGCTCCCTGTCGCAACCAGACACCTTCGTGATATGACTGAAAAATTGTTGAAAGCGATGTTAACCCGAATTCTCACACACACACACACACAGTACCCACAACGTAAGTTTAAAGGGAGAAATAAGGAAAACTATCCTACAATCATCACAAAATACCTTATCTGTTGCTTTGCTGAGAATTTCCATTCAACAAGTGGACTTTGTTTTATACAAGCAAATAAATTATGAAACCATCATGAAAACACGCCTATATAATTCTGACCCCCCTTGAACCCCACTTTTATATAGTAAAACTGGGGTTCGCAGGTGGTATACCTTATTTTTCTTATTTCTGCTCTAAAATATAGATTGTGGGTACTTGTTAGAACCGCCTCGATGAGGCGGTTCTAACGAGGGCCCACAATCTATATTTTGAACAGAAATGAGAAAAATATCACAATTTTTCATCATAAAACTTTCATACTTTCGGCGATAGCGGTGGCAATGTATTTGTATAGGCGTGTTTGCGTAATGCATGAAAAAAAAAATAATAAGATGAAAATGATTTCAATTAAAAAATTATAATACAGTCAACTCTCTTTATACCTGCATCAAATATAATGACAAAACTCAATATAACATCAATTTCAATGGAAAAAATTCCTTAGCTCATTGTCAAGATGAGACAAATTAAACAGTAGATATTTAAGAATATTATACTCAATACTCCTTGGAATTGCCAGGCTGAGGCGATTCTAAGAAATTGTTTGTTTGATTTGAGGTTTAACGTCCCCGTCAACACTGTAAAGGTCATTTTGGAGACGTTGCTTCCAATTTTGTGGGACTTTTACCCGACATTGAGATGAAATGACATCTCAAGCCCTGTCACCCAATGAAACCAATAGGGTTTATTAGCATGGACGGTCCGCCTCGCACCGCGGTTCCTGGACAGGCTTAGATCCTCTAAGCGGTTTACCAGTACTAGTGTGCGGGCCGGACTCAGCTCTGCGTGGAAGCATCATGCAGCCCATATATTTCTTCAAACCCCTATGGGCGGGGGCTCGATTCTAAGAAATATATTACGCAAACACGCCTATACAAATACATTGCCACCTTTATCGCCGAAAAAATGAAAATTTTATGATGAAAAGTTGTGATATTTTTCTTATTTCTACTCAAAATATAGATAGTGGGCACTCACAAAATATAGATTGTGTGTACCCACAATCTATATTTTAGAGCAGAAATAAGAAAAATAAGGTATACCCCCGGAAACCCCAGTTTTACTAATTAAAAGTGGGGTTCAAGGGGGTCAAAGTTATATAGGCGTGTTTTCGTGATGTTATTCACAGAATTATTGTAATACATATACATCTTATTGGGAATCTTAATCATGGCAAAGTGTTCACTATGGCCAAATGTTAGGGAAAAAGTACTGCTGATATAACGAGGGTTCTCTGTAATACAGGTTTTGATTTTATGGCATTAAATTTGATCTTTGGCTATATGGCATATTAAGCATTAAGAAAGTACTCCTATTTAAATATATTGAAAATTTAACCATAAAAAAAAAAAAAAATTATGATAAAAAAATTCAAAATTCTAATATTTTTAATATTTCTCCACAAAACACAGATTGTGGGTACTCGTAAGAACTGCCTCAGTGAGGCGGTTCTAACGAGTACCCATATGTTTCTGAGCAGAAATAAGAAAAATAATGTATAGTCTACCCCTGTAAACCCCAGTTTTACTTTAAGGGGGTCAAAATTATATAGGTTTCCTTTTTTTTTTGATGGGGGATAACTAAGTTCCAAATTCTTGTTTGCATCATGAAAACATGCCTATATAATTTTGACCCCCTTGAACCCCACTTTAATACAGTAAAACTGGGGTTTCTGGGGGTAGACCTTATTTTTCTTATTTCTGCTGTAAAATATAGATTGTGGGTACTCGTTAGAACCACCTCTATGAGGCGGTTCTAACGAATGCCCACAATCTATATTTGGAGCAGAAATAAGAAAAATATCACAATTTTTCATCATAAAATTTTCATTTTTTCGGCGATAAAGGTGGCAATGTATTTGCATAGGCGTGTTTGCGTAATGGGGGAGGTTAATATTCAGTTAAATGGTCATACATTCCATTCTACCTCTCACATTGACCATTCCCCGTACTAATGCACTTACTTGTTTCAGTTTTGGTTAGAAATATATATTTGAAAATGACTGAATTGTTGTAAACATTACAAGCCCTGATCAGACACTGCAGTTTACTTTGTCTGATCTGAGCCTGCACTGTTTGTCAGTAGCCATTTTGTCTGGTAAGTTTCATGAAATTTCATGAAGGAGTGTTACATCTTGTAACTGTGACAGGTCACACAGTCCATTCAAATAATTTTGTGGTTGATGGTTTATCGATTGATCCAAAGTTACAAAGCGCAAGTAACTCTTCAGTGCTAAAGTCCATGTGACTATCACTGATTTGTAGAAAATCTACATAAAATAGCAGTGATAATTTATCTGCAGTAAGGTTATCATGTTGCGTGATAGGTTTATCTAGAGAATCTTTACTGGAATCATGGGTTGGGTTTGACAAACCATGATGAAAACACGCCAATACAAATACATTGTAAACTTTACCTCCGAAAAATCAATTTTTATATGAAAAATCGTGAATTTTTCTTTTTTTCTGCTCAAAATATAGATTGTGGGTACTCGTTAGAACCGCCTCATCGAGGCGGTTCTAACGAGTAGCCACAATCTATAAATTTGAGCAGAAATAAGAAAAATAAGGTTTACCCCTGTAAACCCATGTTTTACTATTTAAAAGTGGGGTTCAGGGGGGTCAAAATTAAATAGGCGTGTTTTCGTGATGCAGTGTAGATCCAGATCAGATGCTGCTTAATGCAGCATTTGATCAGAGTCTACTCTGTTTCTTTACAGTACAGAAATTTAAGGGTGAGATGACGCAGAAAGCAGGGTCTACATCGTTTTCTTACACTAAAGAAAAGTACCGTAAGAGTTAAAGGATATGTTAACAGTGTAAGTCAACATTCAGGATCTTTTTTGCAACACACTCGGAGACAATCGAACCACCAGTACTCTCAGTGCTTTGATTTGTTTTGAACTCTTGCATGGAGGATTCATTTCTTAAATCAAACTTAGTCATGCTTCATAATCTCATATGAACTAAAAACAAAAGTTTTTTGGACCGTGTGATCGGCGGTAACAAGAAATTATCACACTCCTACACAAAATTTCATGGAAAATTTGCTATACTTTTGAACAAGTTTAACATGGCAAATGACCCCTTTTAGGGGATTCACTGTATGAATAAAGAGCACACATTGTTAACGGCATATTACAATAATTAACACACCCATGTGACAAAGCGTATTCTTTCAAAACTCAAAAATGGCTACTTTCCCAATGAAAATTTGCAATAAACATAGGTTGTAGGTGCTCGTTAGAACTGCCTCAGTGAGTACCCACAACCTATGTCTTAGAGCAGAAATAAGCAAAATAATGTATACCCCCTGTAAACCCCAGTTTTCTCTATATATGGATTTAGAGGGATGATCATTATGGACACTTGTTAACACCAATATATCATCATGTAAACTAGTCCATATAATGAACACCCCTCTAAACCCATCTTTATGTAGAGAAAACTGGGGTTTACATGGGTATTCATTATTTTTCTTATTTCTTCTCCAAGACATAGGTTTTGGGAACTCGTTAGAACCACCTCACCCACAATCTATTTTTGAAGTATAAATACAAAAATATCAAGACATTTCATCAGAAAGTTACCTTAAAAATCCTAAAAATTCGGACATCTTGAGGATTTGCTGTAATTCCCCTTAAATTTTAACAAAGTTGTTTCACGATCCAGCAAGGAGTCCAAAAAGTGCCAATGGAATCGCAAACAGTGTAGACACTGATCAGACTGCTCCTTCAGGAGCAGTCTAATCTGGGTCTGGACTTTGCTTAGACCTGTCTGTCCAAAAACTTAGGATAAATGTGGTAAACATTTCCGAGATATGAATGAATGTCCTATGTCACACGGGTGAGTTTTCGTAATGTGGACAAAATTCAACAATTTTAATGGCACCCACAAGCTTTGACCACCATATGCTTGTATCTTTTCAAAATCACATTTGATTTGTCATCAAAATAGAGAACTTGGGCGGCAGACAGTTTTGTTGGTGCACAACAGGGGTTTGGAACGTCGTAAGGTTTTGTAAGAGAAACGAGATTCTGTATAATAGCGTGGTTTGTGGCGTTCATGTGAGAACCTAGTGGGAATGAACACTTTCCTCCACAGTAGAACGCTCTGTAGCCTTCAGGGGCAATAATCCAGTCCTGAAATGATCATGAGAAGACAGTTTAATACACCACAACCACGTTATAGCATGGTTCATTATAACACGGTTTGGATATAACACGGGTTCGAGATGGATCCCAAAAATGTGTAGATTATATAGAAAAATGAGCATAAATGGTCATTTTTCTATATAATCTACACATTTTTGTTTGGATATAACAAGGTTGTTAAACAAACACAGTTTCTGCTTTAAACCCAATTAATAGTGTTATAAAGAGGTTGTGGTGTAGAAGCAGATAAGATAAGTAGAGCGGGGCGCAAAACAATAAAATTCCGCCATTAAATTCAAGGCTTCCAAAGGATAACCCTTTCTAGATCATATTTTACGTCACTACAGCTGGTGTCTGGGAATGTGTGGCGCCCGTAAAAAGTATCCCTGCCCTGCACCATAGTGTAGTTTATATTTTCTTGTCCTTTGCAATCATTGGTTCCATTGTGGAATTTTAAAGTATTTGAGGGTCACTGATGAGGCCTAACTGGCCGAAACTAGCAAGTGTAGCTCAGAAAACATATAAACTCCATATTTTCCAGTTCTGTGGTGTATTCCTTGCTTCCAAAGGATAACCCTTTCCAGAACTTATTTTGCTTTAAAAGCAGTTTTAAAAAGTTTCACCTGTCCTTTCATTATATTTCCTTCACCTAGTGTACTCTAGAAAGTGATCTCATTTTGGACTGTTCAAAAGTGGTCTTAAAGTCCAGTTTTACTGGATATGTCAAATTCGCTGAGTCCACAAGAAGATTCGCTTTTCGCATCCATTTGGTTTAAACAATATTTATTCATTTTCAGTCGGTAGGAAAGTTAAGCAGTACATGTACAAATTTGAAAACAAGGGAAGCACATTAAAATACATAAATCACCTCATGTTTCTGTAAGGGGACCACATTACGATAATACAGCCGTGAAACATAGTGCATTATTATACATCTCCAAAATTTTCTGATGAAAATCCTTATTATTTTTCTTATTTATTCTGCAAACATAAGTTGTGGGTTCATTGAGGCGGTTCTAACGAGTACCCACAGCCTATGTCTTGGGGCAGAAATAAGGAAAATCATGTTTACCCCTTACACCCCAGTTTTCTCTATAAAAGTGGGGTTTAGTGGGGTACTCATTTCACAGACTTGTTCACGAGATGAAATGGCCATATGCACCATAGTTTTTGTTTGTGTTGCAGTTGAATTCACATAATCAAGTGGCTTGTTTTAAATTTTTATAAACAAAATATTTCAAAGGCAGGTGCAAACGAAAGCTCTGCTCTCCCACTCTTATTATCGACCCCTATAAATCCTGTCAAAGTGGCCACCTCTACTAAGTAAGCTTGTTTAAGTATACACGTCAGTGAAAAAATGGCATGCTGAGTGCTCAAATCACAACCTGACCGATAGACTGTTTAATTGCTAGACTGTTTAATTGCTGGACTGTTTTGCTTAATTGCTAGACGGTTTAATTGCTAGACGGTTTAATTGGGGCCTCGGTTTTCAACACCTTCCTCGGGGACCTAGTGAATGTTAATGCATGAAAAAACATGTTTGATTTCTATATTAATAAAGCCCTTAGAGTTCTTTTAAATTGAACTTGAACATTGGGGTGAACGCCAGGGTGGTTGCAATATGTCACATAAAATGTAGGGCAAGGTCAAATATGGATGCTTGTATTAAAATTGACATCCCTAGATACAAGTTTGTACCAAGTATCATTAATGAAGCTCTTATAGTTCTCGAGAAATTAGCTTGACGATTAGGGTGAAGGCTAGGATGGTCACAATATTTTACAAAGTCAGTGAACCACGAAATGTAGGTCAAGGTCCAATATGGATGCTTGCATTTAAGTTGCCATCCAAAGATACAAGTTTGTACCAAGTGTCATTAATGGTTCTCTCTCTTGAGAAATTAACTTAACCATTACGGTGAACGCTAGGGTGGTTGTAAATGTTGACGTCTTAACAAATGGATGAACAGACCACTTTGCCTTGGCAGGCTTAAACAGCCATCCCAGCAAGCAAACGTCGCTAAGGCAACATCAAATATACGTCGACGTTGCACCAACGTTGATGTGACGTTGCATAAACGTTATGACGTTGTGCCGACGTTAATGTGACGTCATCATTACGTCATTAGACGTGATGTAATGTCTGGCAGATCAAGCTGCTGCAGTAATATGTGTATATATCTCACCTTCCACCCTAGACTTCTGAAGCTGACGTAGAGGTCATGTCGCTGACATGCTTGTGTCCTGTAATCGTTCATTGCTGTAACAAACAGGATAGTTTATGAACACAAGATGTCCATGATGGACCTAATTCGCTCACCTGAGTTAGGATGTACTAACATTGTTGTTTACAGGTATTTCTATATTTAGCTCTGATAACCATTTTGTACAGAGGCGCCGAATCACTTAAGCACTTTGGTAGAGGAGTCACCCAAGGAACATTTCTCTCAAGTAGTTTTGAAACTGAGCTTTTTCTATATTTATATTTAGTTCTGACAACCATTTTGTACAGACGAGCAAAATCACTTAAGCACTTTTGGTAGAGGGGTCACCCAAGGAAATTTCTGTCAAGTAATTTTGAAACTGAGCCATTGGCCTAGGAGATGTTCTTTGAAGATTTATCTATCTTTACCTCTGCAGTCATTTGTCACTTTGGGAGGTAAATCATCGGTTTTTATGGTCACAAACTCCGTTTTCCGACAAATTTTCCAAATTTCCGACACTTTGTTTGATTTGAGGTTTAACGTCGCCATCAACACTGCAAAGGTCATTTTGGAGACATTGCTTCCAATTTTGTAGGACTTTTACCTGACACTGAGATGAAATGACATCTCAAGCCCTGTCGCCCAATGAAACCAATAGGGTTTATAAGCATGGACGGGCCGACTCGCACCGCTTTGCCTGAGCAGGCTTAGATCCTCTAAGCTGTTTACCAGTACTCGTGTGCGGGTCGGTTTCAGCTCTGCGTGGAAGCATCATGCAGCCAATACAGTAAAACCGCCGATTTGCCTCCTCTAATTACAATTTTGAATAGCCTAATTCTGCGAAGCATATACAGTGAAACTTCGATAACTCAAACACGGATAGTTCGTCAACCTCGGCTAATTCGAATTCGTTCTGGAGTCCCTTGAGATTACTTTCCGTAGCTCTAGCTATTCATATATGTAGTTTATTTTAGTTTTTTTTTTCTGGTTTTATTATTGACAAGGTATGCTGTGTGTACTCATTAGAATCGCCTCATTGAGGCGATTCTAATGAGTACACACAGCAAACCTTTATTTTTCAGAATAACGAAAATATGTTCTTAAGTGCAGTGAACTTGAGACCACATAAAGTTAAGATTAAATCTGCTTTTAAAAACTCATTTGGAAGATTTCAGTTATCCTAAACTTGTTGGGACTGTTCTAAAGTCGGCCCCCGCCCATAGGGGCTTGAAGAAATATATGGGCTGTATGATGTTTCCACGCAGAGCTGAATCCGGCCCGCACACTAGTACTGGTAAACCGCTTAGAGGATCTAAGCCTGTCCAGGAACTGCGGTGCGAGGCGGACCGTCCATGCTAATAAACCCTATTGGTTTCATTGGGCGACAGGGCTTGAGATGTCATTTCATCTCAGTGTTGGGTAAAAGTCCCACAAAATTGGAAGCAACGTCTCCAAAATGACCTTCACAGTGTTGACGGGGACGTTAAACCTCAAATCAAACAAACAAACAAACTGTTTTAAAGTGGTCTTAATATAGGACTTTTACTGTAATCGCCATGATGCTCATGGCCTGGCACTGAGATTTACCCTCGGTTTCTCGAACTACCGTATCTCGAACAAATTTTCATGTTCCCAAGGGTATTGGAGCTTTTGAAGTTCGACAGAACTTGTTCAAATGTGGGTGTGATTATCATCACAATAACGAGTGTATGTAATAAATACTATTGTAAATCCCACTGCCCACCGGGGCTTCAAGAAATAGATGGGCTGACAAGCATGTCCAGGCAAAGCGGTGCGAGTCGGACCGTCCATGCTTATAAACCCTATTGGTTTCATTGGGTGACAGGGCTTGAGATGTCATTTCATATCAATGTTGGGTAAAAATCCCACAAAATTGGAAGCAACGTTTCCAACATGACCTATACAGTGTTAATGGGGACGTTAAACCTCAAATCAATCAAGACAAACAAACAAATGAAACAAAATCTCACTTCATAGAGATTTGAAGTCCACAGGGCAACTTCGATGGCTCGAACACCGATGGCTCGTTTACCATCGCTGAATCGAACCAGTTCTTGAGTCCCTAGGGAAATGCTCAGCATAACAAATAGTGGGGGATAATTTAGAAGAGTTTCTTCTTTTATATTACAAATGTATGCTGTGTTTACTCATTTTAGAATACCGAAAAGATGTCCAAAGGTATCTCGTTATGCCTATTGGCAGTAACCCTCAGTGGCTCGAACTAACCCTGTCTCGAACAGATTTTCGAGGTCCCAAAGGTGTTCGAGCCATCGAAGTTCGACTGTAATTGGTTCCAGCATTTCAGTTAGTTCATGCCGTCGAGTCCGACTCATCCCATGTGCAGGTTAAAGTGGTTACTTCTTGCAAAATAGAGTGTATGAAATGTATACCTGACAGTAGTGGTCAAATGTGACCGATCACAGAATCAAAGAAAGCATAACGATAACACATCTGTGTTATATAGTGCATTTTTTCATACATAAAAAAGGTTGTTGTTTTTTTTTCTATGTGTATGAACTGGCTTGGAGTTTGGGGTATGGAGCTTGGAATTCGATTTATTCCGTAGTAGAAATGTAAAATATTACTGAGTGTTGGGAAAAATCGATATTCCAAGCCGCGAATCCCAATCCAAGTTCACACACTCTTTTTTTCTGGTGATATTTTGTGAAATTTTTCTTATTTATACTCAGAACATAGGTTTTGGGTGCTCGTTAGAACCGCCTCATCGATACGGTTCTAACGAGTACCCACAACCTATGTCTTGAAGCAAAATAAGGAAGATAATGTTTTCCCCCGTAAAACCCCAGTTTTCTCTATATAAAGTGGGGTTTGGCGGGGGGTCTTTATTTCACGGACTTGTTCACGGGATGCGGAGTGTATGAAATGTATACCTGCCAGTAGTGGTCAAATGTGACCGATCACAGTAAGAAAGAAAAAGAAAGAAAGAAAACATTACGGTAAAACATCTGTGTGATATAGTGCATTTTTTCATACCTCGAAAAAAGTTTTTTTTCTGATGAAAATTTGTGATATTTTTCTTATTTATACTCAAAACAAAGGTTTTGGGTGCTCGTTAGAACCGCCTCATTGAGGCGGTTCTAACGAGTACCCACAAGTTAAGTCTTGGAGCAGAAATAACGAAAATAATGTTTACCCCCGTAAACACCAGTTTTCTCTATATAGTTGGGTTTAGGGGGGTCTGTATTTCACGGACTTGTTCTTGGGATGCGGAATGTATGAAATGTATACCTGTCAGTAGTCGGCAAATGTATAGGTCTAAAGGGGCTCTTACACTGTCACGATTTTGGCCACGACTCACCATGATTTTTTAAATCGTGGTAAATCGTGAACAACGTCGTAGAGAAGTCGGCAGAGATCTCGAGGAATCGTGGTTGATAGTGATAGTTCGGGAGTGACCACGACTGTTTTGGACATGTTCAAAACATTCGTGACGAGTCGGCATCATTTTTCAAATCGTAGAGCGGTCGTAGAGAAATCGTAGCTCAGTCGTGAGCCGTCGTCCTGGTAATCGTGACCAATCGTGAATAATCGTGACTGAATTCTACCACGATTGTGCTACGACGAGACAAGACCATCTACGATGCCTCTACGATTCCGTTGCGACTGACGTACGATCTACTACGATATCATGACGACTGCTCACGACAATGCAAGATTCACCAGGAATGCACTACGATTGATGACGACGCTAGCACGATTTATCCCGACGCTACGTCGAACGCACTACTTTCTCCACGTAACTTTGTACATATAATTACCCAAGCAACTATGGTCAACTGTCACCTGTCCCTCCTGTTCCTCTGCACCTCCAGTTGTTCAGCCATTGCAATGTCATTTTCTATCGTGTCTTGTTCGAGCTGAACTAAATTTTGAAGATACAGGAGCCTTTGACCTGGCTGCAAAACCATTTTCGTCAGATGCTCTCTACAGAAATGGTTGAAACTGAATGACACTGTGCATTTGATGAACACTTTTATATACGCAGATCGTTATAAATCCTGACGAATCGGGAGAAGTCTTTTTTAATCGTGAGTAAATCGTATCGAATCCTCCATGATCGTGCTGAGTCTTTGATCATCGTGCCTTGGTCGTAGAGCAGTCTTGCAGGGATCGTGAGAAATCGTGTATGATCGCATGATATCTTGAAGCAATCGTGGTGCAGTCGTAGAAGAATCCTAGAGGATCGTAAGACATCGTGGTCGATCGTAGAGGATCGTTGTAAATCGACTCCATTATCGTACAGCAATCGTAATTGTTCGTAGAAGTGTCGTAGCAATGTCGCGAGTATTCGTAGGGTAGTGAAATCGGAACCGAGTATGCCCCGATTTGCCACGATTTTCATGGTCCCAATTGGTCGTGGACAGTCGTGGACAATCGTGGTCAAAGTCGTGACAGTGTAAGAGCCCCTTAACCGATCAAAGAAAGAAAGAAAGAAGTTGCCTAATGAAATAAAAGTAAATCAGTACTCACAGTAACTGTCCCCACCCCAGTAGTAATAGTTGTCCTTGTTTGTGCCCTTGTTTGAACCAGTGTCTCGCCGTATTCTTCTTGCAGTGTGCGTGTTGCTCACGTGCAGATTCTGTGCACGCCGGAAAAAGCCGACCATAAATGCCTGTTTATCCTCTGGCCCTTTCCTGCCAACAATACCAATCTTGCCAGGTTCTAAATTTCTTCCTGAAAAAAAAAATCACCATGATAAGTCCAAGTAACGGATGTCCCTCTATATCCCACTTTAAATACCACAACCTCATTATAAAACGGCTGGTTATAACACGGTTTTGGATATAACACGGTTTTGTTTTTGTTTGTTTGATTTGAAGTTTAACGTCCCCGTCAACACCGTAAAGGTCATTTTGGAGACGTTGCTTCCAATTTTGTGGGATTTTTGCCCGACACTGAGATGCAATGACATCTCAAGCCCCGCCGCCCATTGAAACCAATAGGGTTTATAAGCATGGGCGGTCCGACTCTCGCATCTCTTTGCCTGGGCAGGCTTAGATCCTCTAAGCGGTCGGATTACCAGTACTCGTGTGCGGGTCGGTTTCAGCTCTGCGTGGAAGCATCATGCAGCCCATCTATTTCTTCAAGCCCCGTTGGGCCGCATCAGGGCCTGAAGAAATAGAACGGCTGCATGTAGCTTCCACACAGAGCTGCAACTGACCAGACAGGAGTACTGGTAAACCAATTAGAAGGACTAAGCCTGCCCAGACAATGAGCTGCGAGTAAGACCATTGCATATAAGCCTTTTTGGTTTCATTGGGCAGCAGGGCTTGAGAAGTCATTTCATGTTAATGTCGGGTAAAAGTCCCACAAAATTGGAAGCAGCGCCTCCAAAATGACCTATATAGTGTTGACGGGGACGTTAAACCACAATTCAAACAATATCTCATGATTTTGCACTATAAGCAGGGCAAGGCTTTAATTTGTGAAATTTTCAGCCATTATCCATGATCGCCTGTTTCTCTTTGCAAATCGAACTAAAATTCAAAATCTTTTGAGAATAACACAAATGGTATCTAATGAAATGAAACTTGTGTCAAAGTTTAGAAATCTTGGGCTTAGTGTATTTTTACGATGTTAAATCTTGGCTTTTTGATGAGTTTATCTGCATACCCTTGGATGTTCAAAACAATAGCCAACACTCGAGAGTTTAAGAAAACAAATAACATTTTGGCTTTTGCATGGAAAAATGAGCCCTCTAACCAAAGCGTGGTAACAGTACCAATTTTATGTATAGGAACAATTTGCTAATATTGGGGTTTAAGGACACGTCAACTTACGTGAGTCCACAGAGAAATGGAGAAGTATAGTTGAGATGAAAGAGTACAGTGGTTAAATAGGTTAAGAAACAATATTCTTGCACACCAGCCAAGAAAATCCGTGATTTTACCCTGGAATAGAAATTTATGTTCTGACCCTGGTGTTCCGACCCAGGCAACCAACATAAGTGCGCTTCAATTCTATTCAACTACCGAAACCACTTCCGCGATACTTTAATTTTCTAAACAATATACATGTGCGAGTTGTCAAAACTAACCGACAAAAAAAAAAAAAAATCCGCCGAAGGCTATGTCGCGCCTGTGGGGCGCAAAGTCAGCGAACCATGACATCTAGGCCAAGGTCAAACATAGATACTTTCATAAAAGTTGCCATTCTTAAATGCAAACTTGTACAAAGTATCATTAATTAAGCTGTAATAATTTTTGAGAAATTTTTGTTCTGCCTGTGGGGGCACAAAGTCATCGAACCATGATATGTAGGTCAAGGTCAAACATAGATGCTTGCACAAAAGATTCCATTCTCAAATGCAAGCTTGTACTAAGAATCATTAATGCAGCTCTAATAATTCTTGAGAAATGAACTTAACCATTAGGGTGAACGCTAGGGTGGTTGCAATATTTTACAAAGTCAGTGAACCATAAAATGTAGGTCAAGGTCAAATATGGATGCTTGCATTTAAGTTTCCATCCCGAGATACAAGTTTGTACCAAGTATCATTAATGAAGCTCTTATAGTTCTTGAGAAATAAACTTAAACATTAGGGTGAACGCTAGGGTGGTCGCAAATGTTGACGCCTTGACGAACGGACGGAAAACCGGGCGCCTATATCGCGCCATGCTAATAGCAGGCGCGACAAAAAAGAAATAAAAAAAGCAATAAGAATGATAATTATTTGACTCATTTATTGTTACAGGACACTGAATACAGGACTTTTGTGTGAAATCTTAAAAAAGAAGAAAAGAGATGCTGTATGTAGTTCTGCTATTTGCTACAAAATAAAAAGGAAATGTTTGGGAGGTGTTGTGCAAGAAAAAGAATCCAATATGGGGTTCTGTTGTAGATGGCATTTCCAACCCTCGGGATGACCGTGCTGAGCGGAACCTCGGCGTACTAGCAGCCCCTTTTGCTGACGCTCACATTATCAGGGGTAGTCATTTAAGAAATGAATTTTACTATTTCTGCTGTTCATGGAAGTATGTTTGTTTGTTTGTTTGTTTGATTTGAGGTTTAACGTCCCCGTCAACACTGTAAAGGTCATTTTGGAGACGTTGCTTCCAATTTTGTGGGACTTTTACCCGGCATTGAGATTGAATGACATCTCAAACCCTGTAGGGTTTATTAGCATGGACGGTCCGCCTCGCACCGCGGTTCCTGGACAGGTTTAGATCCTCTAAGCGGTTTACCAGTACTAGTGTGCGGGCCGGATTCAGCTCTGCGTGAAAGCATCATGCAGCCCATATATTTCTTCAAGCCCCTATGGGCGGGGGCGATCATGGAAGTATGAACGCAGTGGGTCGCGTGCAAAGTAAATGAACCCTGGAGGGGTTCATGTAAACTTTGCTAGCGACTCGTCGTTCATACTTTCATGAACAGCATGAAAGTTTATTTTTTATATTTACATTCTTTGCCCCTCATCACTGGGCAAGATAATGCGTATGGGGCAAACTTTTAAAGCTGCTTTTACACGCTGTTTTCCTACAAAGAGCGGAACAGCGTTAACATCATCAACGCCCGAAGAGATCTATGGTTTAGACCGACGTCACTTGACGTCACTGAAAATCATGTGACTCGATGCGTTCATAGAAGTATGAACTACATTGTTTTCTATAGGTTTACATTAGACTTTACACTGGAAATGTAAATATTGGAAGATGAACAAAGGCGGGTAAGTATTTGCTAATGGATACTTTGTTTACTGCAAAACTTATGTTATTTGTTTCAAATATGTGACGCTAACCCTTAAGACGCCGAGAAAAACTACATGTGAAAATGTCGTCTGCTTATGTCGTCTGCTGATTTTTAGCAAACTTTTTAATAATATTTTTGCATACAGGTAAACTTTGGGCCCAAATCAGACTGCTCCCTCAGTGTGATCTGGGTCCACACACTTTGCCAAAAAATACGTTTACGGTAACCGGCAGACGACAAAGCAGACGACAATTATCGTGATTGGCATGTTAATGGGGTAAATAAAGCTTTTTTTTTATCTTTATCAATTATGCATTCTGGTCCGGCTCTACAAGTAACCCTGAGGCTCGAACTACCGCTGACTCGTAACTTTCATGGTCCGAAGGGTGTTTGAGTCATCGAAGTCCGTATGTTCACAAAAGCTGTACATCACGCGAACAAGTCCGTGAAATGAACCCCCCCCCCCCCAACCCCACTTTATATAGAGAAAACTGGGGTTTACTGGGGCAAACATCATTTTTCTTATTTCTGCTCCAAGACATAGGTTATGGGTACTCGTTAGAACCGCCTCAATGAGGCGGTTCTAACGAGCACCCACAACCTATGTAAAGTGTAGAAATAAGAAAACTACCATAATTTTTTATCAGAAAAGTAGCCATTTTGAAGGTGTGAAAAAATGCACTGTGTCGCACGGGTGTAAAATCGTAATGGGCCTACCTTTCTGTACATGAGTAACTCTCATATAAAGACCAAGATTGGTGTATGGTCGACTGGTCCACAATCTGACAGCATTAGCGATACTGAGGTTAACCCAACCCTCGTAGTTCCAGGACACAGTCTGGTTGGCTTCCGGCTCCAATGTCTTGTCCCTAATGAAAGAAAGAAAAAGATTGAACGTCTTTGAGGCGCACGCTTTTCATTTATTGCCCTAGTGCTGAATTCTGACTTCTTTCAATGCATCCACTTGTACTTTTGAGTTGTGATGTCAGTTTTTGTTTGTTTGATTTTGGGTGTTAACGTCCCCGTAAACACTGCATAGGTCATTTTGGAGGGTTTATATGCATGTACAGTCCGACATACACCACTTTGCCTGGGCAGGCTCAACACTTTTATTCATTCAGGATGTTAGATGATAGCTATTACATGCACATGAAGTAATCCAGAACGGGCCTCCGTGGCCTAATGGATAAGAGCGCTGACTCTTAGTCATTAGGTCTCTCACCGCCGTGGGTTCGAGCCTCGCTCGGGTCACGTGTGAGACGCCAAGTTCTGCAATGGCAGGTCAGGTGGTTTTTCTCCGGGTACTCCGGTTTTCGCCCACCTATGATTAACGAACGGCTCGATATGAGTGAAATAATCTTGAAAGGGCCGTAAAACCCAAACCAAAAAAAAAAAAAAAAAGTAATCCAGCCTAACCTGGTAGAAATATGGCTTAAACCTTTCACCGGTCCTCTAGGCAAACTATAGCAAGAATGACTAGAAATCCGGTTCCGGACCTCTAGCCGCGGATGCTGGAGCTCCGTATTGGAAGCTAGAGGCCAGGATCCAGATCTTGGACCGGACCACTAGCCTAACGTAAAAAAATACCATTCTGTTCATAAAATACCCCCACCTGACAAAGATACTGTCAAGATTATCATGCTGACAAATTTGATGATGATTGGACAAAAAATGCATTACGAAAACACGCCTATATAATTCTGACCCCCTTGAATCCCGCTTTTATATAGTAAAACTGGGGTTTTCAGTGGCATACCTTATTTTTCTTATTTCTGTTCAAAAATGTAGACTGTGGGTACTCGTTAGAACCGCCTCGATGAGGCGGTTCTAACGTGTACCCACAATCTATATTTTGAGCAGAAATAAGAAAAACATCACAATTTTTTCATCTTAAAATTTTCGTTTTTTTCTGCGGTAAAATTTACAATGTATTTTTGAAGGCGTGTTTTCGTGATGAAATAACAATTTTTAGATGAAAAATTGTTACATTTTTCTTATTTCTGCTCAAAATATAGATTGCGGATACTCGTTAGAACCGCCTCGATCAGACGGTTCTAACAAGTACTCATAATCTCTGTTATAGAACAGAAATCAGAAAAAAGGTGTACCCCTGTAAACCGCTGTTTTATTAAATAAAAATGGGGTTAAAACGGGTCACAATTATATAGGCGTGTTTTCGTTATGGGCCTAAAGAGTGTTCATAAGGTATTTCTATGATCTGAACCACTGACCTTCGTTTGGACCCAACATGACCCATATCCGAACTTGAACAAAATGTTGTCAAGTTGATTATTCTTCGAAACATAGAAGTGAAAGCAATGATCAGGAATCGAAACAATTAACCCACAGCTCCCATCAGAGACTCCAAGGGGAAAGAAACGCAAACATGAAATACTAGACCCTAATGGAAACATCAATAGCGGAAAGCCAAAACGACAGTTACTTTCCCACGAAATGGCCTATTGGCTATCCAAAATTAAAAGATACAATACACACATTGGAAGACGAAAAACAGTCGAAGTTCAATGGCTCGAACCCCTTTGGGACCTCGAAAATCTGTTCGAGACAGGGGTAGTTCGAGCCACTGAGGTTACTGTCAGGAGGCATAACGAGATACTTTTTGACATCTTTCCTTGTACTATAATGAATATGTATGCTTTTCGTACTCATTGGAATAGCCTTATCGAGGCGATTCTAATGAGTACACACAGCCCGCATTTGCAAGATAAAAGACTAAAATCTTCTTAATTATCCCCCATTATTTCTTATGTAGAGGATTTTGCTAGGGACTCAAGAATGTGTTCGACTCATCCATGATAAACGAGTCATCGGTGTTCGAGCCATCGAAGTTCTACTGTATAACAAAATTAAACCGCGACAGAAGAACCGCCTGGAAATTATTTCACTGGGGGTTGGGGGTGGGTTAAATCTATTTTACGCGGGCGCAATACGCCGCGATACATGAAGGCTTCCATACTCATCAGTGCAACATCTCCGATAACACAAAAGTTAAACAACCACAGAGATGAAACAATGGTGAGGACTCGACAGCAAAAATAACTGAAATACTGGAGCAAGAGAAAACTAACAGTTAGACCCCGATGGGCCCGACCAGAGACAGAGCATCAGGCACCAACTGACATTCTATAAAATTAAATTTTGATTCTAAATAAGCCCTTACGCTGAATCTGAGGCCTGATGCACCGGCGTACAATTAAACAATGGTAGCAAAATTATCAACCGTGATTTGGTTAACTACCGTGCATGTAGGCCGTTGTATAACATTTATGTTGTACCCAATATTTGTATATCGAAAAATGATTTTACGAAATTGGGTACTGAAGTCATTGCAAATATATATTTTGCTGATATACTGACCCACATTTTTGACCTTCGGGCCCCAAATTTGACTGAGATATTGTCAATAGGGCTGGCTAATCGGATCTGAAAAGATAATCGATTATCATTCCTGTCATTGCGATCCATAATCGATTAGTAATCACTGAATATTTGGTAATAATTTTTACCTGTGTGGCTTTCTGTCTGTGCATGACTCCTACCATATACTGTACTTTGCCATATGTATTTGAAAAGACAGACCTGAACAAACAGTGTAGACCCAGATGAGACGCCGCAGAACGCGGCGTCTCATCTAGGTCTACACTGTTTGCCACTCATATAGCTATTTTAAACACAACTTTGGGTAGTAAATTGTACTTATCAAATAATCGATTGCAAGAAAATCAGTAATGATATTCATTTTTGTGGAATTTATCGATTGAATAATCGATTATCCGATTAATCGTACCAGCCTTAATTGTCAAGCCGATCAATCTGAGCAGTTTCGATGAAGACTGGACCAAAACGGTGGCCTTAGAGTGTTCACAAGGTTTTTCTTAGACTGATATCAGTCCTAGATGTTAATGGTTTTGTCCATGCTTGCCACATTTTATCTTATGCCATCATGCCAGGCTAGATTTTATTTTATGCTGTCTAACATCATGTTGAAATAGGGCTAGAGAGAGAGAGAGAGAGAGAGAGAGAGAGAGAGAGAGAGAGAGAGAGAGAGAGAGAGAGAGAGAGACAGAGAGAGACCAGAGAGAGAGAGAGAGAGAGAGAGAGAGAGAGAGAGAGAGAGAGAGAGAGAGAGAGAGAGAGAGAGAGAGAGAGAGAGAGACAGAGAGAGAGAGAAGGAGAGATTTAATTAGCAAGGGGAACTAGGGAAGGATTATATTTTTATTTATCTAAGGATTACTTAATAAAAAGTCTCATTTCTACAGACTTTATAAGTCTAGGTTTTTCTATGTTTTGACCTACTTTTTCATCCGACATAACCCATATTCGTATCTGACCGATATATTGTCAAGAATATCATTCTCAGCAAGTTTGGTGATGATTGCACCAAAACTGGCCTCTAAGTTTGCACAAGTTTTTTTCTGTGATTTGGCCTTCTGACCTACCTTTAAACCCGACATGACCCATATTCGAACTTAACCGAGATATTGTCAACATGATTATTCTGAGCAATTTTGATAATGATTGGACAAACGCTGTGGCCTCTATAGAGTGTTCACAATGATTTTCTGCGATTTGACCTTCCGCTCTACTTTTTGGCCCGACATGACCCATTTTCGAACATGACTGAGATATTGTCAAGATGATCTGAGCAAGTTTGATGATGATTTGACTAAAAATGTGGCCTCCAGAGTGTTCACAAGTTTTCTCTATGATTTGACGTACTGACCTAATTTTCGACCCGACCTGACCCGTATTCGAACATGACTGAGATATTGTCAATAGCCTATAGAGTGTTCACAAGATGTTTTCTATTATTTGACCTACTGACCTACTTTTTGACACGACTAGACCCATATTTATGACAGTCCAACCTGATCGAAATATTGTTAAGATGGTCATTCTAAGCATGTTTGATGTTGACTGGAACAAAACTGTGGCCTTTAGTGTTCACAAGGTGTTTCTATAGTTTGACCTGCTTTTTGCCCCGCCATGACCCAAATTCAAACTCAAAATGATCATTCGGAGCAAGTTTGATAAGAAAAAAAAAACATAAAACATACTCGGGATCCTGCCCCTGAGCGATTCGGAATAATTCTACCAAGCACTCGGAACCCCTCGTTCTTTTCTGTCGTTCTTTATACAGGCGAAATTCCGCAGCAATAACATCTTCCCTTGCTGAAACGTCGCTTGTGTCAAAATAAAATGTGCTGTCTTTATCGTGACGTAGGTGAGGCACTTTGTTGGCTGAAAATAGACAAGAAATGAAGAATACAGTAAAATACAAATACAGTAAAATTACAATAAGAGACCACCTTTGGATCTGTTCAAAAGTACGGCCCGCCCATAGGGGCTTGAAGAAATATATGGGCTGCATGATGCTTCCACGCAGAGCTGAATCCGGCCTGCACACTAGTACTGGTAAACCGCTTGGAGGATCTAAGCCAGTCCAGGAACCGCGGTGCGAGGCGGACCGTCCATGTGAATAAACCTATTGGTTTCATTGGGCGACAGGGCTTGAGATGTCATTTCATCTCAATGTCGGGTAAAAGTCCCACGAAATTGGAAGCAACGTCTCCAAAATGACCTTTACAGTATTGACGGGGACGTTAAACATCAAATCAAACAAACAAACAAACTGTTCAAAAGTAGTCTTAAACCAATATATAGACCACCTTTGGGACTGTTCAAAAGTAGTCTTTAAGACTACTTTTGAAAAGTCCCAAAGGTGGTCTCTTATTGGGAGACATTGGGTGTGAAAAACACAAAGACAGAATAAAGGAAACGTTCTCAATAAGCTTTTAAAGGTGCATTATTGAGCTATCCGGAAAAAATGCTTCCAAAAAATAAAATACATATAGCCGGTATTTTTCTTTAAAACAATACAAATGAATGCATTTTATGCAAAAATGCGAACAATTATGATGACAGGTAAACGAGTTTGAGAGGGATTCCCTAACTAGGTTTCGAACACTAGTTAGATCTATTTTTAGTTCGTGACAAAAATAGAATCCCCGTATATGACATTATGCGACGTTCATTTTTGGCCTTGTTTGCTTAGGCCATGCCTGAATCGGAAAAATATGACGCTGAATACCATGCCATAAGTAACGACAGTCAGAGACGATACTGTCGCCATGTAAGTGTAAAGTGACAGATTTATTTTTAGAACAGAAATTCCGAACACATGTTCAGAGCGAAGGGTAAACACGAATGAAAACGACCATTTTCACAAAGTTCTGAAGCTGTATTTGGCTCCAAAAGTGTACACATGACAAAAGAGTATGAATTGAAGATAAAAACCAGAAAAAAAATTGAGACCCGGTAGCTCAATAATGCACCTTTAACAGCAAATTTAGTCTTCATTTTAGTTGGTCTTAATAGCGGAATTTTACTGTACATTGTAGATTTTACATCCGCTAAAAACGAGAGTTATGGTCTGGTCGCTTAATGTTTGTGTTTCTTTCCCTTTGGTGTCTTTGATGGGTGGAGTAAGCTAATTGTATCGATTCCTGATCTTTGTTTTACTTCTACTTTACTTAAGATGAAAATTTTTGTATTTTTTTTTTATATATTTATACTCACAACATAGGTTGTGGGTGCTCGTTAAAACCGCCTCAACGAGGCGGTTTTAACGAGTACTCACACCTTATGCCTTAGAGCAGAAAATAAAATAATGAGTGGATGAGTGTTTGAGTTTTACTCCCACCAACAGCTAAAGCCATACGGAGACGGGACCTCGGTTTAAAGACTCATTCGAAAGTCTGGAGAAGTCCGGGATCGATCCTGCGACCCCTGGTTTACAAGGCGAGTAGCGTAACCACTGCACCACGGAGGCTTCTTAAATAAAATAATGTATTCCCCTGTAAACCCCAGTTTTTTGTTTCTATTTAAAAGTGGGGGGTCAAGGGGATCAAAATCATGACGTGTTTTCGTGATGTTGACAGCACTGGTGGGTGGCTTGTCTCTGAGTGTGGGCTGGAAAAAAATGTTCTGAAGGAGGACTTAGACTGTTTCATTCAAACCTTAAATACCTTTATTGTGAGCAAGCAGTGTAGACCCTGATCAGACGCTGCACTGCTTGCCAATGTCCCAGTACCCGAGCCCAGTCCAGATTTTACTTTTTACATGGAGAAGACAAGAGCTGCTATAAATAACCGGTGGCTGAAAGTGAAAGTTACGTGGACAGTAGCTGTAGTTACTAACTTTCGGTCGATTGATGAACAATCGACCCACAAAGGGCAAGAATCCTCATTGTGCCGTTATAGGCTAAATTAATTGCTCCAGAAACATTTTCAATATGAAGGACGCCAGATTGGGATTTTGATATTTTACAAACACTGAATGTCCTTGGTGTCTGATCAGGACTTACACTGATTCTCAATGAGCGTGTGTGTGTGTGTGTGCGTGCGTGTGTGGGTGTGGGTATGTGTTTTGTTGTAGTTTTTAGACCAGTACGATAAAATCAAAGCATTGAGAGTACTGGCTGTAGGCTTGTAAAATAGTTCTGGACTGAGATTTAAACTGTTTAGTTTAACCCATTGTATGCCAGTGGACTCTTCCATTCCTGTATGTTGGACAAGTCCATTTGTCATATAAGGGGCGCCAGGCCTATTTTTTTCCTTTGTATTCTATTTTGACCAAAAATTCTGTTAGAAAATAATGCAGGCCCTGATCAGATGCCGAGGTTCAGCGGCGTCTGATCTGGGCCTGCATGCACTGTTCGCCAGGGTACTCCTTTAGGGGTTTCGCGCATGCAATGGGTTACGCTTTAATTTCACTTTTCTAAGCAAATAGAGTAAACCCTGGCCCCGAGGTTATAAAACTTTTTTCATGCTCAACTCAGCTGAGCATGAAACTTGTGGTGCTCATAAAAATTAAAATACTAAGAAGTTGAGCGATTTTTCTTTCTTAGATAGCAGAGAATGTAATTTGTCCTGCTCACAAATTTTAAAATGCCAACAATTGTTGGCATTTTAAAATTTGTGAACAGGACAAATTTCATACTGAAGTGCGTTGAGCAGGCAAACAAGTTTTATAACCTCGGGGCCAGATCAGACGCCGCGTTCTGCGGCGTCTGGTTGGGTGTACACTGTTTGCCAAACCCGATCCATGCGGTTCCAGTCCAGATTATATAAATATCCCTCTTACGTAACACTCTGACCTCACAGAGGCTATTTGCTATCAATAACCGTCATTCCGACAAATCAGTGATAGTCACGTGGACTTTAGCACCCAAAAGCTTCTATGCTCAGTAACTTTTGGTCAAATGCCAAACAGTCTATCCAAAAAGGCATGAGTAATACTGCTGTCATTAATTGCACAAAAATGATATTATTTTTTGCCTTCAAACATAGATCCTTGGTGTGACTTAGAACCGCTTCGAGTCTATGTTTGGAGCATACGGTGATAACTCGGTCTTAAATGGCTATTACGAATTAGCTCTGATTTTCCCATAGCTCCAAATATCCAAATTTTCAATATATTTGAATAGGCATGTTTTCGTATCACTACGAAAACATGCCTACTCAAATATTTTGAAAATTTTTCAAAAGTAAATAAATAAATATACATGTTTAAATAAATGAATAAAACAAATGAATATTTTCAGGTAAAACATTGTGATATTTTTCCCATTTCTGCCAAAAAAAAAAAAAGATCGTTAGTACCCCAAATCTATTATTTTGAGCAGAAATAAGAAAAATGGTGTATATCCCTGTAAACCCCAGTTTTACTGTATAAAACTCATTAGAATGTCTTCGCTGAGTCAATTCTATTGAGTACACACTGAATTCCTTTATTTTTATAGAGAAGCGAAAACATGCCATGTAATTTTGAACCCGCCCCCACCTAAACCCAACTTGTATATAGTGTAACTGGGGTTAACGGGGATATGCTCATTTTTTTTTTTCTAATTTAACGCATAACCACAATCTATGTTTTGTGCAAATGTTGGAAATGTCAAAATTTTTATCTGAAATTTTCACCTTTTGGCGGTAAAAGCTTCACTGTATTTCATCAGGAAAACACGCCTATATAATTTTGACCCCCTCCAACCCCACTTTTATATAGAAAAACTGGGGTTACAGGGGTAAACATTATTTTTCTTATTTCTGCTCTTAAATATAGATTGTGGGTACCCGTTAGAACCGCCTCAATGAGGCGGTTCTAATGAGTACCCAAAATCTATATTTTGAGCATAAATAAGAAAAATATCACAAATTTCCATCTTAAAATTCTCATTTTTTCGGTGATAAAGGTTCCAATGTATTGGTATAGGCATGTTTTCGTAATGTGAAGTCTCATGTTTTTTCGTAATTCCCCGTGACGTTCCTGTATCATTACGATAACACACCCGTGTGACATAATGCATTGTTTCACATCTCCTAAATGGCTACTTTTCTGATGAAAATTCATGATATTTTTCTTATAAATACTGCAAACATAGGTTGTGGGTGCTCGTTAGAACCGGCTCATTGAGGCGGTTCTAACGAGTACCCACAACCTATGTCTTGAAGCAACAATAAGAAAAATAATGTATACCCCCTTAAACCCCAGTTTTCTCTATATAAAGTGGGGTTTGGGGCTGTTCATTTCATGGGCCTGTTCACGTGATGAGCTTTTTGAGTGCCGGGGCTTCTATCGCTTGGTTTGAGTTGGGCAAGGGCCTGTTGGACGGATAGAGGGAGGGGGGCTATTTATCAGTTTTTTCTTTCTATTATTATTATTCTAATCTATCCTCTATTTTCTTATTTCTAAAGCACCATCTCTTTGCAGACGCGGCTTGAGATGGACGGATACTTGATGCCGCATTATGTGATGCCTAATTTGATTAAATTTCATTGCTGAATTTTGAAAATATTTGAAGATCACTGATGTGGAATGCAAAGGACTGCAAGTTGGATCGTCTAATGCATATAAACCCTATTGGTTTCATTGGGTGGCAGGGCTTGATATGTCATTTCATCTCAATGCCGGGTAAAAGCCCCACAGAATTGGAAACAACGTCTCCAAAATGACCTAAACCGCGGCAGTGTTGACGAGGACGTTAAATCTCAAATTAAACAAACTTGTGCAGTCCATAATATTTAGCTTTGTAGCATATTCAATTTAAAGAACATATTTGACTTCCAAAATTCTCATGTTACAAAGCCGCTACAAACTGCATTTTCCGCCTGGTTCTAAAACGTATGGCTGTTCGATGCCATTTTGATATACAGTAAAATACCGCTGTTAAGACCACCTTAAATTAAGACTTATTCCGTTTTAGAAAGCTTATTTAGGAGGCTGCAGTTATTTTTTCTTTATGTTTTCTGCATACTGTTTCCTCTGGTCAGAGTCCACCTTTTGGACTGTTCAAAAGTGGTCTTAAAGACCACTTTTGAACAGTCCCAAAGGTGGTCTTAATATTGGAATTTACTGTATCTGCTGCAAACATAGATTGCTGATGCTTATTTGAAACATCTCATTTTGCGTATTCTTCTTTTGTTTTCTTCTTTTTCTTCTCCTTCTTCTTCTTCTTCTTCTTCTTCTTCTTCTGTAATATGTACGCATCTACGTTTCTTGCGCAACAGATGCTATGCTATGCCTTTAACACGAGAGCCAAAAATAAATTTTTGAATGGATTCTATTCTTTACCTCTAAACCCCATGTGTAGCCTCTCTTGTTTGTTTAACAACTGTAAACACATAAACGCTATTAAGTGGCTGTCTGTCTGTGTATAACGATCTTACTAATTTACCTGTATTTAACCCATTTGGTACCGAATGGAATCTTCCACCTTACATATTGGAGGAGCCCATTTCAAATTTCAGGGGGTACCACTAACCAGCATGAGCTGATTCAAGAAATTTAACAATCAAGTTGAGCGTTTGGTTTGTTATGTATGTTGCCAACTCTGGAGACATTGTTTCCAGTTTTTTTTGTGGGACTTTATGAAACAAAATTTCAAGCCCTGCCACCCAATGAAACCAATAGGGTTTATATGCAGGTCCGCCTCGCACCTCCTTGCCTGGGCAGGATTAGATCTTCTTAGCGGTTTACCAGTACTCATGTGCTCTGCGTGGAGGCCTCTTGCAGCCCAGTCTATTTGTCCAAGCCCCGATTGGCGGGGGGGGGGGGGGGGGACTGAGCGTCTGATCTGGACCTGCACTGTTTATCATTGACCCGTTTACGATGTTCCCGTATAAAACGGGCCTCGATAGAAAGTTTCAGTATGATAATATCATACTGAAACTTTCTATCGAGGCTCGTTTAAATTTACACGTGTGGCCAGCCATCATGAAAACAAGTCCGTGTAATGAACACCCCTCTGTACCCAACTTTATTTTGAGAAAACTGGGGTTTACTTGGGTATACATTATTTTTCTTTATTATTCTCCAACACATATGTGTTGGGCGCTCGTTAGAACTGCCTCGTTGAGGCGGTTCTAACGAACACCCAAAACATATGCGATGCGTTTTGTCTTTAACGTCCACGTCGACAAAAGTTAGGTCATTTGGAGAAAATGCTTCCATGCAATTTTGTGGGACTTTAACCCGACATTGAGATGAAATGACATCTCAAGCCCCGCTGTCCAATGAAACCAACAGGTTTTATACTCGCACCACTTTGCCTGGGCAGGCTTAGACATTCTAAACTGTTTACCAGTACTCCCGTGCGGTCGGTTTCCGCTCTGTGTGTAAGCGCCATGCAGCCTAATGTACCTGTATTTCTCCAAGCCCCGATGGGCGCGGGCGCCCGTATGTTGTGAGTATAAATATGAAACATATCTCTTATTTTCAACAGTTAGTAGTTATGGAGATATGAAAGTATGACGCTGCTTCATGTAAGGAAGCCATGTACCCGGATACATTCCGTACAGTGGTTAAGGATAATATACCGTGACGGACGGACGGACGCGTTCACAATATTCACTGGAGCGTAAAACGTCAAAGAAGCGGACAAATGATTATTATTAGAAGTAATATAATTATACGCTAAAACGTGGGGATAATATTTTTCGCCGGAGGGTAAAACGTCAAACAGACAAATGATTATCATTAGTAATAGTATAATAATAATAATAATAATAATAATAATAAAAATAATGGTTATTATCCCCACGCTTTTAGACCAGAAATTCAACTTCGGTGAAGTTGATGTCGCATCTGCTCCCCACCTGTCCAACACAAAAAAATAAAAGTTTATTTAAGGCAGAAGAGATGAACATAGGGCTTTGAGAAGAATCCATAGCCTATATATGTGAGGTAAAAAACTGACAAATTTGACAATGTGATAAAATGGACTAAAATGATCCAAGAATTATATCCAAAACATATGAACATCATCATATCATGGAGAAAACACAAGCTATGTTTCAAAATGATTGGTATAAAACTGTAAGAGGAGTTGCGATGACGAGGTACCTATCATATATCAACTGAAGGTTAAAAATGACTAAGTTCACAATGTGGAAAAAGTGACAAAAACTGATCCGAAGATTAAGTCCAAACCACATGCAGGGCCTCATGCCATGGAAAAAACACATGCAAAGTTTCAAAATGAATAGTATAAAACTGTAAGAGGAGTTGCGGTGAAAAAGAGGTACCTCCTGTATATCAATTGAAGCTTAAAAATGACTAAGTTCACAATGCGCAAAAAGCGAAAAAAAAATATTCTGAGAATTATGTCGAAATCACATGCACATCCTCATACCATGGCAAAAGCACATGCAAAGTTTCAAAATGATAGGTATAAAACTGTAAGAGGAGTTGCGATGACAAGAGGTACCTACCATATATCAATGGAAGGTTAAAAATGACTAAGTTCACAATGTGGAAAAAGTGATAAAAATTGATCCGAAGTTTAAGTCCAAACCACATGCACATCCTCATACCATAATAAAAACACACACAGAGTTTCAAAATGATCAATATAAAACTGTAAGAGGAGTTGCGATGACAAGAGGAACCTATTGTATATCAACTAAAGGATAAAAATGGCTAAGTTTATTATGTGCAAAAAGTGAAAAAAAAAATCTGAGAATTATGTCGAAAGCACATGCACATCCTCAAACCATGGCGAAAGCACACGCAAAGTTTCAAAATGATTGGTATAAAACTGTAAGAGGAGTTGCGATGACAAGAGGTACCTACCATATATCAATGGAAGGTTAAAAATGACTAAGTTCACAATGTGGAAAAAGTGACAAAAATTGATCGGACGATAAAGTCCAAACCACATGCGCATCCTCATACCATGGCAAAAACACACACAAAGTTTCAAAATAATCGATATGAAACTGTAGGAGGAGTTGCGATGACAAGACACCCAGTGTAAAATGTTGACGGACAACCGGACGGACGGACGGACGAACGAACGAACGGACGGACGAACGGAAATCTGCACGCCTATGTCTTCCTGCTAAAGCAGGTGCGACAAAAAGCGTCCGGAGATATTGTGAACGCCTCCGTCCGCCCATAACCCTACCTCCTCCTTAACCACTGGCCGGAATGCAACCAAATTTGGTATAAAGCTTCCTTACATGACAACATGCGAGAGCAACGTTAAATTTGGGTGCGCCCAGACCATGACCCATCCCCTCCACTTTTAAAAAAGCCCAATATCTGAACAACTGTTCAGATCCCCACCCTAAGCAATATATATTCTTGTTCCTTATATTCAGGCACTTTCAGTAACACCCAACTAGGGTGATCCCCGGGTTGCACTGGGGTCATGCCCCACCCCTCCATTTCATAAAAGGACATATATTTCAGAAATCATTCAGATCCCCACCCATAAACCATAAATACACGTGTTCCTTATGACAAGACGCATTCAGTGATACCGACCCCGGATGCGTAGGGTCCATGTCCCACCCCCTCAACCTCATAAAAGGCCTGATATATGAGAAACTGTTCAGTTCCCCAACCCGAAACCATATATATTCATTATCCCCATGCTTTTAAAAAGTTTTTGAGGATATTGTGAATGCATCAATCCATCTGTTTGTCTGTCCACTCATCTATCACACTAACAAATTTGGTACATGGTTTCCTCATTACGCAAACACGCATATACAAATACATTGCCACCTTTATCACCGAAAAAATGAAAATTTTATGATGAAAAATTGTGATATTTTTTCTTATTTCTGCTCCAAATACAGATTGTGGGCACTCTTTAGAACCGCCTCATCGAGGCGGTTCTAACGAGTACCCACAATCTATATTTTAGAGCAGAAATAAGAAAAATAAGGTATACCCCCGAAAACCCCAGTTTTACTGTATAAAAGTGGGGTTCAAGGGGTCTCAATTATATAGGCGTGTTTTCGTGATGTTACTTGATGAGGGTGTGCGATAACTGCGTTATATTTGGCTCTGCAAGAACAGTGGGGGATTTGCGATGGCGCGCTCTACAATTATTATTATTTTTATTATTATTATTATACAAACTGGTTGATATAAAGGCGTTGAAGAAATAGATGGGCTGCATGATGGTTCCATGGGGAGCTGAAACCGACCGCACACGA
Organism: Lucinisca nassula; assembly: GCA_963580285.1. Taxonomy (NCBI): domain Eukaryota; kingdom Metazoa; phylum Mollusca; class Bivalvia; order Lucinida; family Lucinidae; genus Lucinisca; species Lucinisca nassula. The sequence goes on from OY757020.1 coordinate 52,802,598, forward strand.
GTACTGGTAAACTGCTTAGAGGATCTAAGCATGCCCAGGCATATCGGTGCGAGTCGGACCGTTCATGCTTAAAAACCCTATTGGTTTCATTGGGCGATAGGGCTTGAGATGTCATTTCATCTCAGTGTTTGGTAAAAGTCCCACAAATTGGAAGCAACGTCTCCAAAATGACCTATGCAGTGTTGACGGGGACGCCAAACCTCAAATCAAAACGTTGTACCTTTATGTTAGACTTGCCCAAGTCTGTTAATTAGGTGTCCATTGTAAAAATAATTGTTTACAAAAATAAAAAATAAATACATTGTAAATGAAATAGCAATACCGTCTTTTATGAATATTGTGAAATTAACAGACTTGTAAACATTGAAAGAACTCATTCACCTTTCCTGTAGATGATTGTCAGATATGGGTGAGAAGTTTATTTAGATAACTTTTCACTGACAGGCTCCAGAGCTTGTTACCATGATTTATTTACATTTAGTGGGGGAAAACCACATGAAGGCAAAGGGTTTAAAAAAAAAAAAAGTTTCAATTTTAATCTGCTATATTAGAAGGCTCCAACAATGACGTTAATCAGATTTTTTCTTATTTCTGCTCAAAACATAGATTGTAGGAACTCGTTACAACCGATTCAATGAGGCAGTTCTAATAAGTCCCCACAATCTATGTGTAACCGCCTCAATGAGGCGATTCTAATGGACATACGACACTAGTATTCACAATTACCATGATCATCCCCTAAACATGTCCATACAATGAAAACCCTTGTTAACCCCACTTTATATAGAGTAAAGCAGGGTTTACCAAATTACCAGGCTACTCATTTTGTAATTTCTGCTCTAAAACATAGATTTTTGGTAACCCTCGTATCGTTTTTCTTTATTTCTGCTTCAAACATAGATTCCGGTTGCTTGTTAGAGGCGGTTCTAAAGAGTGCCCATAATCTATACTACTGAGCAGAAATAAGAACATTATGCAACCCTTGTAAACGCCACTTTTCTCAATGGTTTCTCCTGTTAAGATAATGTTGAAAAGATTCTGCAATTACACATCTTATTAACTAAGTAATTATGCCAGGATAATGATATTATGCTGCCTGCTTGCTTTTTTTCTATAAAAACCAGTGCAAAAACAATTACAGTCCAACCTGTGTTAAGCAAGCACCTCAGGAATGATCAAAATGTGCTTGCTTAAGACAGGTGCTTGCTTAATACAGGGTGATATTAAATTAATGCATTCGCCTTTTTGGGATTTGAATGATTGCTTGCTTGCTTAATAGAGGTGGCCACTATGACCGGTTTGACTGTATAATGACACCTCAATGGCTCGAACACCAATAGCTCGTTTTCTATGACTGTTTTCGAACTCGCTCTTGAGTACCTGAGAAATTCTTCACACATACATGTATCCATATGACAAATATTTAGGGATAGTTATGGGTATTTGGCGTATTTTATCTGAAAAAATTATATTGTGTGTACTCACGAGTTGATTCTAATGAGCACACACAAAATATATTAATCAAATAAAGGACTGAAAGTAATGCCGAAATTATCCTCAGTAAATTCAACCCTCGATGGCAGGAACTACCACTGTCTCGAACAAAGGAAGCAACATCCCCAAAATGACCTATACAGTGTTGACAGGGGCATTAAACCTCAAATCAAACAAAACAAAACAAAAATCTCCAAAATACTAGAATTTTCCTCTCTTTCACTGACAGACGCAGGTGAGTGTTATTTATTAAGTAAACAGTGACTGCAGAGTTTAATGCTCTTATCAACAAGTGGGAGATAGTGTATCATGCCAGCTTTGTGCTGGTCGGAACTTTTGCAGAGTATACAAGTCCCTACATTCACAGATGAAGACTAAAGAGACTTTTACATATTTTTTGTTTAAAGGGGCTTTCATTTAAAAATAAAAAATGTAAATGTAGGGACTTGGGCAAGTCTACCTTTATGTATTCATCCACGTGTCTATATCTGCATTTTAGACATCTGGAGAAATTTATAAACAGTGTTTCATTGAGTTCTTTTTCACATATTGCGAGGATAGGCGTTTGTTGACAAGAAGTTTATATTTCGTATAAACATTTTCTTCCAGAAGTTAATCTTTTGATATTATTGTTACCTTTAGCTGACAGATGGTTCCCTTCTTGTATATTAATAGTGGGCCTTGGATATATTCGGCATTCCTTCATTTTGGGTCGACTGTTTATCAATCGACCCTAAGTTACCAAGTACAGAAGCTCGTTTGTGCTGTTGTGCACGTGACTATCACAGATTTGTAGAAAATCCAGGTAAGGGTTATTTATAGAAGATGGCTGCACTATTCTTATCGCTGTGACGCCAGAGTTGCTTAAGTGCGTTATCTATAGACTTTGGATCGGAATCTTAAATTTGTGTTGTATTAGGCAAATAGTGTAGACCCAGATCAGACGCCGCGTTCAGCGGCGTCTGATTAGGGTCAACACTGTTTGCTTTAAATAGACTGGGCTGCGCGGTGCTTCCGCGCAGAACAGAAACCGATCGAACTCGAGTACTGGTAAATAGCTTAGGTCTAAGCCAGTCCAGGAAAAGTGATGCTAGTCGGACCGCTCCTTAAACCCTAGCGGTTTCTATTGGCGGTAGGGCTTGAGATGTCATTTCATCTCAATGTCGGGTAAAAGGCCCACAAAATCGGAAGCAACATCTCCAAAATGACCTTAATAGTGTTGACGGAGACGTTAAACCTCAGCTCACACAAACAAACAAACAAATGAAGGATTGTCCCCTGATCACACTCGTCTTCCCAATCAACCCAAAGATAGTCGACCGACCAGTACTGACAGTACCTTGATAGAGATATGAAAGAATGTACTCTGGCATCTTCACATACATTTGTACTTCAGGGAACAAACTATTGCCCAAAATAATGGGAACGTAGTTCAAGGTATCCCTTCTTTTTGGCCCAAAATAATGGTGACCTCCGCCCATCGGGGCTTGGGGGAAATAGACAAGGCTGCGTGATGCTTCCGTGCAGAGCTAAACCGACCGCACACGAGTAATGGTAAATCGCTTAGAAGGTGTAAAGGTGCCTGCGAAAAGTGGTGCCAGTCGGACCGTCCCTGGGTCGGACAAAACCCTGTTGATTTGTTTGGACAGTAGGGCTTGAGAAATCATTTCATCTCAATACCAGGTAAAATCCCATAAAATTGGAAGCTACGTCTCCAAATGACCTAAATTGTGTTGACAGGGAAGTTAAACCTTTATTCAAACAAACAAAATCAAAATGATGGATTTTTATAGAACAAAAAAAAAAGATATTTACCTATACTCCTGCTGCAGATATACATAGATTATATCACCCCATTAACCCTTATCTTGCTGTTCACGACAACCCCTATCTTTGCAAACAGTGTAGATCCAGATCAGATGACTTCTGAAAAAGCCATCTGATCAGGATCTACACTGTTTGGCATTCAGTTTATGAATTTGTAGCAATAAATTACATCAAGTAATTTGATTCGTTGACAGACAGAAATGGGTGTGGCTTAAATGAATATTCAGCAAGATGAGGGTTAAGGCGGCTCTCACGTGCACCTTTTATCTATATTTTTGAGCACAAATGCGAAAAAATGTATAGCCTGGTAAAACCCACTGTTCCTTAAATAAAGTGCGTTTTTCAAGGGTGTTCGTTGCATGGATGTACAGGTGGGTCTTCTCCAAGTTTTATTTACAACGTGCTTAGTTCAAAATCAACCATTACGAGATCACGCCTATACAAATATATTGTAAACTTTTTTACTGCTAAAAAACGAAACTTAAAAGATGAAAAATTGCGATATTTTTCTTATTTCTGCTCAAAATATAGATTGTGGGTACACGTTAGAACCGCCTCATCGAGGCGGTTCCAACATGTACCCACAATCTATATTTTAGAGCAGAAATAAGAAAAATAAGGTTTACCCCTGTAAACCCCAGTTTTACTATATAAAAGTAGGGTTCAAGAGAGTCAGAATTATATAGGCATGTTTTCATGATGGGTAATTTATCAAATTATTATTTCCGGAAAAAACATAAAACAGATCACGCCACAAATTGTATAAGTGTGTTTTTCGAATTTTCTTAATTTCCATATCAGTGGACTCTCCCATTGCTATATGTTGGAAAAGTCCATTTGTCATTTAAGGGGGTCAGGCCTATCTTTTCGTTTTATTCCATTTTAACGTAAAATACTGTTAGCAAACAGTGCAGAGCCTGACCAGACGTCTGATCTGGGCCGTCACTGTTTGCCTGTGTCATTTATACGTGATACCAGGCAAGATTGGGTAACTTGTTTGATGTCCCCGTCAACACTGTAAGGGTCATTTTGGAGACGTTGCTTTCAGTTTTGTGGGACTTTTACTCGACACAGAGATGAAATGACAGCCCAATGATTAAGCATGGACGGGCCGACTCGCACCGCTTTGCCTGGGCAGGCTCAGATCCTCCAAGCGGTTTACCAGTACTCGTGTTTGGGTCGGTTTCAGCTCTGCTTGGAAGCATCATGCAGCCTATCTATTTCCTCAAGCCTCGATGGGCGGGGCCGATGTTTGACTTGAGGTTCAATGTCCCGGTCAACACTATTTAGGTCATTCTGGGGACGCTGTTTCCAATTTTGTGTTATATTGAGTCGGAGAATTTTTCATGGTCACGGTTGACCAGTACAAAAGACCTTCTCGAATCAGCGGAAAGGGGGCGGATGACCGTAGAAATGGATTCACGGTCGATCTCCATGGAAAAATATTATGTAGTGTCGGCAGGTATCGAACAAGGAACCTCCTGACATACGCCATTTGACGTTTCACCAGTAACGATTAAGGTACGATGTCTGATCTGGGTCTACCCTGCTTGCCAGTGTCCCATTTTTGGGACCTTATACACGTTTTTATTTAAATGTTGTCAAGTTTTACAATATTTTGTAAACAGTAGTGACCCTGATCAGAGCCGCGTCATGCGACGCCTGACCGGGGTCGGTCTACACTGTCAGTGCCTCACTTTTGGGAAGATGTACAGAATGGTATTACTTGTTGCGAGTTTCACAAAAATAACTCAAAGCAAACAGTATTCACCATATTTGCATTATTTGCTGGTTCCCAGCTTGATCATTGTCAATATTGGAAAAAAAGGTAACCAGACCCCCCTGACCTTGAAAGGTCAGGGAGGTCTGGTTACTTGTTTTTCCAACACTTATAATCTTCAGACTAGGAACCAACAGATAATGCAAACTAGAGCGCGCAGTCGATGGCAAGCCATCGCAAATCCCCACGTTTTCTCCACAGTAGGTCAAAATTTGACCTTTTGACCCCTCCCCAGGGCCCCTGGGGGCGGGGACAAAAAAAAATGTGCTCTTCCGCAAGCCATTCTGTAAGCAACTCGCATACCAAATTTGGTTGAATTCCGGCTAACGGTTTAGGAGGAGATAGCCGGACAGACAGACGGACAGACGGACGGAGGCGATTGCAATATCCCCACTTTTTTTGAAAAACGTGGGGATAAAAAGGTGAATAGACCCTGATCGGACGCGTCTGATTGTGACTTTACTGTTTCAAGCCATATTTGAGACGTTCTGCATATTAAACACCAAACTGCGGCTTCATCCAAACAGTACAGACACCGATGCCGCCTTGTATAAGTTTTTTTTCTCTTGGTACAAATGAAAGTTTCAAGCAAACATTATATACCCTTATCGGACACCAATTTATGCGGCGTCTTATCTGGATCTGTACTGTTTGCCAGTGTTCCATGTTTCAAGGGGACGCTGTGATCTGTTAGTTACCAAAAAAGTCAAAGCCCTGCTTAAGCAAGCAAATAATATAGACTATGATCAGACGCCGCGTTCTGTGGCGTCTTATCTGGGTCTATACTGCTGGCCAGTGAGCAGTACATATGCTTAAGCAAGCAAATAATATAGACCCTGATCAGACGCCGCGTTCTGTGGCGTCTTATCTGGATCTATATTGTTTGTCAGTCAGCAGTGCATTCAGACGGCGTCCGATCAGGTTCATTACTGTTTGCGTGGATTCTCTTGTACAAGTAACAAATAAAAGCATATGTACAGCTCACTGGCCAGCAGTATAGACCAGAACGCGGCGCGATTTACGGCGTCTGATCAGGTTCTACACCATTTGCAAGTGTACTTTGTTTGCGACGTTGTGTATGTGTGTTTAGAGTTTTACGTCCTGCCAACAGCTAAGGTCACACGGAGACAAGTCCTCGGTTTAAAGACTCGTCCGAATGCCCGGAATCTAACCCACGACCCCTGGTTTATGAAGTGAGTAGCTCAACCTCTGCACCACAGAGCCTTCACTATGCCTGTGAGTTGAAACCTGATACTTACCATGGTTGACAAAACTCATTATTACGTCAGTTCCATTCACATACTGAACTTCAGCACCAAACGTCAAATTGACGTTAGTATGAAAAACGTCATCATCCGATATTCCAAATCCTTCGTCACTTTGAAGCGTGTTATATAGATTTATCATGAACTTCGGGGCGGAACTTTCAAATCCATGTTCAACTGGGTTGGGTCTTTGGTGGAGCCCCAACAGGGTCAATATTTCTTGTTGAACCTCATCACGTTTGGGGCCAGGGGTATGCCCTATCACGACAGTCTGACCTAGGTTATTATCTCCGTAAAACTCCGACCCCAAACAATTTTCAAACTCTAAAAGGGTAATCAGTATGGCACAAATAGACGTCCGAAACACCACCATTGTTTCTGGTATCTGTCTGTCCCACGACAAATTAATTGACGTTTGATCGATGTCACAGATGATCGTTAAATCCCAATATTGAAAGGTCAAATCCCTACATAATTGTTAGTCAAGTAAAACTGAGGATGAATCACATTGTGACTTCCTAAATTGTAAGAAAATTGCTACAAAAGAAGCTTACACAATAAATCGCAATACGGCTGATTTTCTTTTCACCGCGAAGTGAATAAAACTCTCCGGAAAAATTTTGAACAATTACAAATCCACCTGTTTTATGTGAAAAATGGTTATTGAAAGACAACTGCACTACACATAATGGGATAAGCGTATACACCAAAATTCCACAACATAAAAGCAATCACTGAGTACAATTTACACCGTGGTGCGTCAAAGCAGATATTAACTTACACCAGGGAAGAACAGGACTTGCCGTTGCATCAGTACTTGTTTATGAACGAGATTTCCAGTTAGATGTTATAAAGTCGAAAAGATGAGATCCAGATCAGTGAGGTGTTTTGCAAGATTTTTAGGCATATGCTGTTTGTGCATTGGATAACACCAGGTTTTTCCATGATCGGTGTAATTTGCGATGAGAGGTGCGCGGAGGGTTTTTTACCTGCGCGATTTACCTGTATTATTTTCTTCGGATATTTTCGGTTATTTCCGATTAACCGATCATTGAATTTCACTGAGAACGCCATTTTCCGACAACAACACGAACACATACGAATGTAGCCGATCTGTCAAATAGTTAGTAATAGTTTGTAGACGCTTAATTATCAATGTATTTATTACAATTAACTTTAAAGCGTGCATCACAAATAGCAGCCGATGTTTTCCTTATCACGAAAACACACCTATATAATCTTGAGCGTATACACCATAATGCATGCTTTGCAGATCATGTGAATATACTGTTTGCAGACTAGTCAAATAAACCCTCAAAAAATTAAAAGTGCACATTAAAATCCTACCAAAAACACGCCTATTCAAATCTATTATAAATTTTGCCGACGAAAACCGCAAGTTTTAAGACGAAAAAATGTGATACTTTTGTTATTACTGCTCAAAATATAGATTGTGGATACACATTAGAACCGCCCCCATCGAGGAGGTTCTAACGAGTACCCACAATCTATATTTAAGAACAGAAATAAGAAAAATGACGTTTACCCATGTAAACCCCAATTTTACTGTATAAAAGTGGGGTTAAAGGGAGTCAAAATTATATAGTCGTGTTTTCGTGATGGAATCACCGTAACTTTGAAAAAAAAAAAAAAAAAAAAAACACACAAAAAAAACCCACCAAAAACAAAAACGCTGACAGCACTGGTGGCTCGGGTTGTCGAATGTAGGCTGAAAAATGGACTGTTTCGTTTAACCCTTAAATTCCTGTACTGTCTGGGTCTACACTGTTTGCCAAACACATAATTCCAGTCCAGACTATATAGATAAGTCTCTGACACAACACCAGCCGCACATCAATGAGAATAGCGCGGCTTTTTTTCTATAAGGAACTGTTACTTGAATTTCAGACAAATCAGTGATAATCACGTGGACATCAGCACAACAGAGCTTCTGCGCTTAGTAACTTTGGCTCGATTGACAAACAATCGACCTTATAAATGTGGACTGTCACATGTATGCGCATTTGGTTGGCGCATTAGTTTTACAGGATGGGGTTGGTTATTTTGTTTGCTTGATTTGAGGTTTAACGTCCCCGTCAACACATGGGGTTGGTTAAACAAGCATGTGAGATACCGGGATGAGATAGAACATTCTTCCATGGCTAAAAAGACGGAATAATTTGCGACATTTGTTATGTTGCTTCTATAAACATAGAATGTGGGTGCGCGTTAGAACCGTCTCATTGAGGCGGTTCTTACGTGCACACACATTCTATGTCAGGAAAATAATGCATACCCTTGTTGGTTTAAACAGTATTTATTTAAAAAATTTGCGCCGGCCCGCGCCCATCGGGGCTTGAAGAAATAGATGGGCTGCATGATGCTTCCACACAGAGCTGAATCCGACCCGCACACGAGTACTGGTAAACCGCTTAGAGGATCTAAGCCTGCCCAGGCAAAGAGGTGCGAGTTGGACCCGTCCATGCTTATAAACCCTATTGGTTTCATTGGGCGACATGGCTTGAGACGTCATTTCATCTCAATGTCGGGTAAAAGTCATACAATATTGGTAGCGATGTCTCCAAAGTGACCTATACATTGTTGACGGGGACTTTAAACCTCAAGTTGAACAAACAAACAAACTTTGTACAATGATGATAGAAAGACAATGTGACATGATGCAAATACTACCCAGAAAATGTGTTTGTAAAAGACCAAACCCCAACTATATTCTTCCCCTAAAACACGCACTGACCGTAATATCACCAAAAATTGTCGAGCTCAAAAATAGAAAAAGTGAAAAATCAAAGCACTGAGAGCACTGGTGGGTCGATTGTCTCTTAGTGTCTGAGTGTAGGCTTGGAAATTAGCATTGAACTGAGACTTACATGTAAACTATTTCATTTAACCCTTAAATTTCAGTATTTTAAGCAAACGGTGTAGACCCTGATCAGGTGTCACGTAACACGGCGTCTGATCTTGGTCTACATTGATTGCCAGTGCCCTGTCAAACAGTGCTCTGATGTCACAGAGAGAAGACTAGCGCTGCTACAAATAACCGATACTTGGATTTTGTATATGGGCAGCGATAGTCACGTGGATAATAAAAATAACAGTACTACTACTACTACTACTAATAATAATAATAACAATAATGATAATAATAATCGACTTTATTTATAGAGGGTAGCACATTTATTAAACTAGTACTAATCTTCCATGTGGCCCTCTTTTCTTCCTCTTCCTGGGTAGAAACCAGTACTAAGCAATGTAGATAAAGCCTCTTGCTTTAGCGCGTGCGTGGATCGAACCGGCTACCTCTCGATTTCAAATCCGATGCTTCTCCACTGCACCAGAGCGCTCCACAATAAAAGCAGGCGGGACGCTTCTGTAGTTAGTAACTTCGGGTCGATCGATAAGCAATCAACCAAAACATTAAATTGACAATGCCAAAATCACATGTACACCTACAGACCATTGCCAAAGATTTTGCAAAGTTTCAAACTGATCGGTATAGATGAGGAATTGCATACACACCATCTGCCTTAAGAGAACGACACCACAGCACACTAGAAAACAATGCCTCTCCTTCAGGAACATATATAGATATGTGAGACAGAAATAAACAAATGCTATCCTTTATAAATTTTATTATTTATTTTCGCTAGACACTAAAAGGTTACCCTTCCTAAAAGGACCGTAAGAGAACATCTTACCAAATATGACCCTGCTGGCTATAGCTGAAGCCGCTCACGCCTATGTGAAGAAACACCACGTTGGGCGCTCAGCCATCCTAATTTCCCACAACTCACCCATCATATTCCTCCACGCTCAGTCTCCCACTGCCTAAAATCCGCATCTCTCCCGAAACATAAAAACAACCCCACATATTGCCCTTGTCGCCTAACATCAAAATCACCAAAAGCAATTGACTACACACAAGAGCACATTAGACCTACTTGCTACACATTAATTACACAAGGGCAATTCCCACAACAATTAGGGCATGTTTTAACGTGGTCCTGAATCGGTGCCCGCCTAGACTAGCTACTAGTCTGATAATAAAAGTCTGATCATTTTTTTTTTGGTATTTTTATTGGTTTAAAAATTTATCACCTTCTTAGTAATGGCAAGTCTATTAGGTAGAGTCTCAAATCTTAGAAATTGAGCCAGAGAGACTAGACTAGCTAAATTTTTATACGCTGTTCATTTAAGCGCAAAATATAGTTTTAATTCCATATTATTCATTTTAACGCCTAGAGGCTAGGCTAGCCCCGCCCATCGGGGCTTGAAGAAATAGATGGCCTGCATGATGCGTCCACGCAGAGCTGAAACCGACCGCACACAATTACTGGTAAACCGCGTTGAGGATCTAAGCCTGCCCAGGCAAAGCTGTGCGAGTCGGCCCGTCCATGCTTATCAACCCTATTGGTTTCATTGGGCGACAGGGCTTGAGATGTCATTTCATTTCAGTGTCGGGTTAAAGTCCCACAAAATTGGATGCAACGTCTCCAAAATGACAAACACATTGTTGATGGGGACGTTAAACCACAAATCAAACAAACGAGGCCCTGAAGGAAGGCACCAACATACAGCCACCCATACACAGCACAAACAGGTAGATGTAGAGGTAATTGTAATATAGAGACAGTAGAGAGGATAGGATAGGAAAAACTGGAGACAGAAGAAGAAAAGTTTTTCAAAAACAAAAAGCGATTCAAACAATCAAAATGTAAATATGAACCATAAGAAACAAGGTCGCATAGGAGCGCTCGACTGCACACGTGCGCAGGCGGGCGCTGGTATGCGAACAAAAACCATTGCAACTATTTGTACTAAATACATTACTAACTAGGTCGACACTCGCTATCTCGAGCCCCAAATGACTAGGTAGAAATATGAGCGCATGCACGCACCCGAATGCGCGCACACACACAAGCGTGTGTGCGGGCGGGCGGGGCGGTAGGCACCCACAACATGCAGAGTGCTAAGCCTGATAACTGAAGTTAACGCAACAGACCAAAGAATCTCAAGCAAACAACAACTCGAGACGGAGGACCCGGGATGGCGGGGGCCGACTTTTCATGTTCCAACTGTTATTTGTTGTATGCACATAATAAACACACACACACACAAAAACAAAACCACTTTTTTGCAGGAACAAAAACTGCACCCCCCTCCAGCAACTGTGAGCGGGTGGGCTAACCCCAAAATTGACAATACCATCTTAAAGCAACAGAAAAACAAACACGACTGCAGGTCGGAGGCGGGGTGAGCGCTTCCGTCCGCATATATTCCTAAAGAGTAGACCACTCAATAAGCTGGGGAAACAGACCAAATAATGTATAAATGTACATACGTTTAAAAAATATACAAAAATCAAATCATGAAAAAAAAAATTGAAACAAAAAGCGTAGACAACATCAATAGACAGGGTACTGGCGTGACGGTGCAAGTAGGGCTGATCAAATTACACAGCAGCTACAAGTAAGAAATGGTTGAACTCTACAACTCACCCATTCCCTAAATCTCCTATTTCCAGCGGGCACATGGCGCAATTGCGACGTCGCGTCGACGCGACGTTTATGCGACGTCATGTTTGCGTCGGTGCGACATCGTGGCGTTGCGCCGGCGTTGATTTGGAGTTGCCATAGCGACGTGTGCCTGCTGGGTAACTATCACCCTTATACCTCTCAACCCACAGCACGCTATTCTCAACTCTCCCGCACTTTCTATTTCCACATTTTTTCATCACACCCTTCCCCTCCTCATCGCACCCCCATGCATGTGTAATTAACAGCAGTGTGTCCACATGCAAGCATGCGAATATGCATGCAAACATGTGCATACGCGTGTGCCCAAGGTATAAAGTGTATGTATGAGATCGGATGCATGGAAGTGGAAGGGTATGTATGATAAAGTATGTGTATGAAATGAAAGCGTATGTTTGCACTGCTAACAACATCTAACAACAAAACAAAAGTACCCGTGTATAGCAATCTTTTGAAACGTCTTCCAAATTGCAATGAAACTTTCAAACAAAAATAACTGCTAAACGATCCCCTTAATAATAAGTTCAAACTCGGAGCCTAACCCGTCACACAAAACAATCCCTACCACTTTGCGGTAAACCGCACACACTCAAGGCACAGGACCTTTAAAACTTAAACGCAGTGCAAATACGGAGCCAAACCTTTAGAATGGAGTTCCAAATTACTACAACTTAACTATATTGCACCAAATCAAAGGCTCGCATTGGAACTGTGCAACATACCCATATCTCTCGATAGAGAAAGGACGCCTGGCCCAGAATCCCCAACAATAAAGGTGCCCTTTAGCGACAGGACACATGTACCCCTGAAGCTAACGGGAAGGCAAAATATAAGCCCCAACGAGACCGGGGAAGGTCACGGCACCGTTTCACACACCCATCAGGACGGAGCGCGGCGAATGGCTACAGGGCAAGGGGATGCCCGTTGGCTCGGAGACACCTGGGACGTGTGGCGGCAATCTCCACCTACAGGACCCTTTCCTACTCTGACACGGATCGCCATGTTACCAAGCAAAAAATTATAACGTCGAGTAGAAGACGATATCGACTGACTGCGGCAGGACTTACGATAGACATGGACGGACGGGGCTGGAGTCGAGCGAAGGTCTCCCTATCCGGCAACAGCATTGGAAGCAGTCTCCAAAATGACGTAAATTTCGTTGACAGGGACCTTTGACCTCAATTCAAACAAAAACATGTAAATATCTAAGCTCTGGGCTCTGTGGTTTCAGAGAAGAAGATTTTTGAAGCTTTTTGTTCCATTATGAGTCTATGGGAGCAAAGGGGCCCCGGCGCGTGGCCCATTTGGAACCCAGGGGCATGATTAGCAGGAATTATGTAGGTGACCAATTGCCGTTGCTACATGCTAAATATCTAAACTCTGGGCCCTGTGGTTTCAGAGAAGAAGATTTTTGAAGCTTTTTTTTCCATTATGAGTCTATGGGAGCTAAGGGACCCCAGGGCGTGGCCCATTTGGACCCTTGGGGCATGATTGGCAGGATTTATGTAGGTCACCACTTGCCGTTGCTACATGCCAAATACCTCAGCTCTGGGCCCTGTGGTTTCAGAGAAGAAGATTTTTGAAGCTTTTTTCCATTATGAGTCTATAGGAGCTAAAGGACCCCGGGGCGTGGCCCGTTTGGACCCCAGGGGCATGATTGGCAGGAATTATGTAGGTGACCACTTGCCGTTGCTACATTCTAAATATTTAAGCTCTGGGCCCAGTGGTTTCCGAGAAGAAGATTTTTGAAGCTTTTTGTTCCATTATGAGTCTATGGGAGCGAAGGGGCCCCGGGGCGTCGCCCATTTAAAACCCAGGGGCATGATTGGCAGGATTTATGTAGGTGACCACTGGCCGTTGCTACATGCTAAATATCTAAGCTCTGGGCCCTGTGGTTTCAGAGAAGAAGATTTTTGAACATTTTTTCCATTATGAGTCTATTGGAGCAAAGGGGCCCCGGGGTGTGGCCAATTTGGACCAAGGGGCATGATTGGCAGGAATTATGTAGGTGACCACTTGCCGATGTTACATGCCAAATATCTCGGCTCTGGGCCCTGTGATTTCAGAGAAGAAGATTTTTGAAGTTTTTTTTCCATTATGAGTCTATAGGAGCTAAAGGGCCCCGGGAAGTGGCCCATTTGGACCCCAGGGGCATGATTGGCAGGAATTATGTAGGCGACCACTTGCCGTTGCTACATGCTAAATATCTAAGCTCTGGGCCCTGTGGTTTCCGAGAAGAAGATTTTTGAAGCTTTTTTTTCCATTATGAGTCTATGGGAGCGAAGGAGCCCCGGGGCGCGGCCAATTTGGACCCCAAGGGCATGATTGGCAGGAATTATGTAGGTGACCACTGGCCTTTAATACATGCTAAATATCTAAGCTCTGGGCCCTGTGGTTTCAGAGAAGAAGATATTTTATTTTTTTCCCATTGTAAGTCTATGGGAGCTATATGTTGCCATGGCAACCAGAATTCCAATCTGATCAGCCCAAAAACCTTATGCAGCCTTTCCCCCTACCTGATGATGCTTCTCATGAAATTTGATCAAGATTGACCATGGGGTATTAGAGATATACTTATTTGAAATTGTTTACGGACGCCCGGACGGACGCACGACGGACGACGGACAAAAAGTGATCACAAAAGCTCTGCTTGTCACTACGTGACAGGTGAGCTAAAAAGGATCGGCCATAACTTCAAAAGTATTTTCCTTACTCATATGAAACTCCACACACACACATACTTACCTTCACAAGACCTACAGTCTGACAAACCTGGCCAAACCTATATTGCTTTTGTCAGTGTGTTTGTCATGCATTAACCTAAAACCTTCGCCATCATAACTTCAAAAGGTTTTGACATACTTCTCACAAGACCTGCATCCCCCAGGTATTAGACTTCCTGCCTTGCCGTGGCCCTGGGGGCTCAATTCCCACTGGGCACATTGCCGCTGTGGTCTTTGTGCCCACTGGGAAGAGCTAAAGGAAGTACCACCCGTTTGCCGTGGGTGGCGTCCTGTAAGCCGGAAGAAGGGATCCTGGAGGTTGAGGGTTACCTGAGGTGGCGGTGCTTCAGGTGCCCAACACGCCTCTTTGGCCTGGCTTTTCGGTGTAGACGGGTGGCCGTGCGGTCCGGCACGGTCAATCGGCTGGTCGCGCCGAGCCCTAGAGATACCGCTTTGCTTTCTCTTCAACTCTTTTTGTATCTTTCCTGATACCAACCATATGCCCATTTACCTTACCCTTTTCTATCTTTTTATCTCTAGAAGGCGGTGGCCAAACGGACCAATCGTGTAGGCATTTTGTTTATGCGAGTATATCTCACGTGTATCTCTAACACCTGCGAGTCGGATAACCACTCCATTTTGGTGTTCCCTTGTAGGGCTCCAAGGAGGGCGGAGAGCACTTGGGACGAAACTAGGATATTCTCCTCATGTCGAATAATAAAAAAACTAACCGCAACACGAAAAAACGTCAACGGAACGAAGAGTCAGATGACTCGAGTGATATGATTCAACAGTCTGTTGTTCCAAAGCCTTCTAATGCTCCGCGTTTTCTGGTAATTACATCATTGGACGATTCACGCAGTGTGTCAAGCTTGTCTCCTTTTGTGATCGAGAAAAGCATACAATCCATAGCTGGACATCCAAAGAGTATTAAAAAGCTCAGATCCGGTGATCTCCTCTTGGAAATCGAGAAAGAACAACATGTTAAAAACCTGCTCAGCACCAAAAAGTTATTTGATCTTAATGTCAAGATCTCGTTACACAACACACTTAATTCGTCTAAGGGTGTCATTCGCAGCCCGGAACTACGTCCATGCAGCGAACAAGAGATTCTTGACAATCTCAGAGATCAAGGCGTTATTGGTGTTCGTAACATCCAAGTTCGTAGAAGTGGTGTGCTTAAATCGACAAGCACCTATGTTTTGACATTTAACACACCAGTTCTACCACAGAAAATCAAAGTAGCATATCTTTCTGTCAACGTAGAGGTATACATTCCGAACCCTCTCAGATGTTACAACTGTCAGGTTTTTGGCCACCACGAAAGCAAATGTCAGAAAAAATCCCTCTGTGCCAATTGTGGTGAAGACAAACTTGTCGATAACCATCAACAATGTAAGAATGAGGCCAAATGCGTCAATTGTGGTGAACAACATGCTGCTTTTTCTCGAGACTGTCCAGCTTGGAAAAAAGAAAAAGAAATACTCACAGTTAAGTACCAACAATCGTTATCTTTCCCAGAAGCTCGGAAAATTGTTGAAGAGCGACATACAACATCAAACACCAGTTACGCCAGCATCACAAAGGGTGCTGATGTAAAATGTACCAGCTCCGGAACACAGACTGTTGAATCTTGTATAGCTGAACTGAAAAAATCTGATGCATGGAGTAAACCTACTCCAGCACCGCAAAGTTCAACCAATTTATCAGATGGCGCAATCCAGGTTTCTTCGGATCGGTCGACAGCGACCGTACCGAAGCCAGCGCCGCATGCAAAAGAGAAACTCGACTCGAGTAGAACTAATAAGGGATCGGAAGATCCGAAAAAAACAATTGTCTCAAAAACAAACAGACAACGAAAAATGGAAAGAGACAATATAAAATTCCAGAATAGATTCGGATCTTTGAGTGACAGTGATATGGAGTTTGAAACTCCATCATCACCAAATGGCAAGAACAGATCGAGGTCAGCAACACCACGAGCTGGTGGTAGCAGATCTATATCACCAATTGCACCTCCATAATAGTTTCTAGTCTTAATCTCTTCATAAAATGGATTTAAAACACAAAATAATACAATGGAATTGTCGAGGTCTTAAATCAAATTATAATGAACTCTTATTACTTATTTCGATATTAAACCCATCGGTTTTTTGTTTGCAAGAAACTTTTTTAAAAACTGATGACAATATTGATGTCAGGGGTTTCAATATATATAATTATATCTATTCTGATGGTAACAAACCATCTGGTGGCAGTTCAATTTTTGTTAAATCATGTTTACCACAAAGAGAGATCAAATTAAAAACAGACCTACAAGCTATAGCAGTATCGGTTTCTTTGGATAAAGAAACTACAATTTGCTCTCTATATATCCCACCCTCATTTTCTTTAAAGCCGGAACATCTTGACTCATTGCTGAGTCAACTTCCATCGCCATATCTTTTAGTTGGCGACTTCAATGGTCACAATATTCTATGGGGCTGTGAAGATATCAATAACAGAGGAGCACTTGTCGAAGATTTTATTGCAAAGAGCGATCTTTGCTTGATGAATGATAAATCTTATACTTACCTTCACCCTGCGACAGGTCATTTGTCTTCTTTAGATCTCTCTTTGTGTCACCCATCTCTCTTCTTGGACTATGACTGGTCTGTTCATGATGATCAGTGCGGAAGTGATCACTTCCCTGTTATAATTGAGAGTGTAAACGAACCAGATGAGGACTGTAACCAGAAATGGAAAATGAATAAAGCCGACTGGGAATTATTCCATAATTTATGTAAAGAAGAGTTATCAATTGATCATTTCAATGAATCATCCGACATTGTTTCTGATTTCACAGATACACTTATTAACATATCAGAACAATGCATTCCAAAGACCTCCACAAATACTAAGAAAAGCAAGCCTTGGTTTAATAATGACTGTAAAGAAGCTATTAAAAAGCGTAAACAGGCTCTAAATAAGTTCTGCAAAAATCCCACTTCAGAAAAGCTCAACGACGTAAAAGTTTTTAGAGCTAAAGCTCGGCGAACAATCCGAGCTTCCAAACGAAAGTCATGGAGAGAATATGTCTCCAAATTGAACTATAAAACCCCCATTAAAAAGGTTTGGGATATGGTACGAAAAATTTCAGGAAAAACAAAGTCTTCTAGTTTTACACATTTAAATACTGAATTTGACACAATAGCTTCAACAAAAAAAGATATTTCAGATACTCTTGGGCACACATTCTTGAGAAATTCATCATCGCGTAATTATTCTGACACTTTTAGAAATTTCAAAAAGGACCAAGAGAAAAGAAATCTAAACTTTAAATCACTTAATCACGAAGAATACAACAAACCTTTTAACTTATCCGAACTCGTTGAAGCCATTGAAAAATCACATGATACGGCAACCGGCCCCGATGAAATTCATTATCAGATGCTTAAGCATCTGCCAAAAAGTTCTCTTACAACACTTTTAGATATCTTTAATAATATTTGGGAAACGGGGGTCTGTCCTGAGAGCTGGCGTGTAGCTACAGTTGTACCAATTCCGAAACCAGGGAAAGATCATGCAGAACCTACAAATTATCGTCCGATAGCTTTGACAAGTTGTTTGTGTAAAACATTGGAGAGAATGATAAACAAGAGATTAGTCTGGTACTTACAGTCCAACAACCTCATTTCAGAATACCAATCGGGCTTTCGTTCGGAACGTAGTACCAATGACAATTTAATAAGACTAGAAACATTTATACGAGATGCTTTTATTAACAAAGAACACGTAGTAGCTGTCTTTTTCGACTTGGAGAAAGCATATGATACAACATGGCGTTATGGAATATTGAAAGATCTACATAACATTGGCTTAAGAGGAAAACTTCCCAGTTTTATTGAAAGCTTTTTGGGGGAGCGCATGTTTCAGATGCGTGTGGGGTCTACCGTGTCAGATTTCTATGATCAAGAACAGGGTGTCCCACAGGGTAGTATTCTTTCAACTACGCTATTTAACATCAAAATAAACAATATTGTACAATGTTTGGACGACAAAACTGATTGTTCATTGTATGTTGATGATTTTTGTATATGTTACCGTTCAAAAAATATGAAAACAATTGAACGAAAGTTACAACAAAATTTAAAAAGAATAGAAGAATGGACTGATAAAAATGGTTTCAAGTTCTCCAAGTCGAAAACGCAGTGTGTTCATTTTTGTAAACTACGGAAGAAACACGAACATCCTTCCCTGTTTTTATACGGATCACAAATTCCTGTTGTTGAAGAAGCCAAATTTCTTGGGGTCATATTTGATCAAAAGTTATCTTTTATTCCCCATATTAAATATCTTAAAGCGAAATGCTTAAAAGCTTTGAATCTTTTGAAAGTTTTAGCTCATACAAGTTGGGGAGCAGATCGGTATACTTTATTACATCTTTACCGGTCTTTAATAAGATCTAAATTAGATTATGGGTCTGTTGTTTATGGTTCTGCCAGAAAGTCCTATTTAAAATCCTTGGATACTATCCATCACCAAGGCCTTCGTCTGGCCATGGGAGCCTTCCGTACTTCTCCCGTATTAAGCCTTTATGTGGAAGCAGGTGAACCATCTTTAACCTCGCGCAGAGAGAAACTTTCTCTTCAGTATGCTATTAGACTTGCTGCAAATCCATCTAACCCGGCATCCAAAATTTCATTTCGACCTCAATTTGTAGATAGGTATGAAACTAAACCCACAGCAATTAAACCTTTTGGATTACGTATTTTACCACTGCTAGAAAATTCAGGTATCGACCTTAAAAATATTCAAAAACATGAAACCGCCGAAGTTCCATCTTGGTGTATTAAACAACCTTCTATTCTGTTCGACTTACATGATGGCAAAAAATCCGAATCAAATCCGATACTTCTCAAGCAAAACTTTCAGGTACTGCAATCACGTTACTATGATTACCAGCAAGTCTATACTGATGGTTCCAAAGAAGGATATAAAGTTGGTTGTGCGTATGTTTCTAAAGATACGCACAAAACCATGCGCCTTCCAGATGGTTCATCTATTTTTACAGCTGAAGCCAAAGCAATAGACCTAGCTTTAGATTTTATCATTTCTTCAACAATTCAAAAAGCAATTATATTTTCTGATTCACTTTCTGTGCTTAAGGCTTTAGACCATTCATCATCTAAAAATCCTCAAATTCAAAAATTGATCGAAAAACATCATGAAATTTCTAAAACACACCAAATCTTGTTTTGTTGGCTTCCGAGCCATATTGGCATTGTCGGCAATGAATATGCTGACAAGAAAGCAAAGGAATCGCTCAATCTTGATCCATCTGTTTTTAAAATTCCTTTTAATAATTTTAAACCATTTATCAATAGATACATCTTGTCGGAATGGCAAGGCGAATGGGACCGTGCAATAAATAACAAACTCCATGCCATTAAACCTGTCGTTAGTACAAAATGCTCTCCTCCACAGTTTTCCAGAAAAGAGGACGTAGTATTAACACGACTGCGCATCGGCCATACTAGAGTTACTCATTCTTATATTTTTAATGGTGATGATCAGCCTTCTTGTGTAGGTTGTGATCAGCCATTCACTGTGAAACATATCTTAATTGACTGTGTTGACTTTTCACCCTCACGTATTTTATATTTCAAAGCTGACACTTTGCAACAACTGTTTCGAGATGTACCTGTTGATAACATTATTTTATTCTTAAAAGAAATTGGTCTTTTTCATAAGATTTAACTGTTTCAGATTTTTATACATTATCATTCTGACTTGTTACTTTTAATATCATCATAATTATTCATGCCGTTTAACCATTAACCGAATGACGCTTATGACCCACCAAGAGGGTTGACGCGTCGTTAAACACGAAATCATCATCATCAACAAGACCTGCATTCTGACAAAAAGCCACAACTATATTGCTTTTGTCTGTGTGTTTGTCATGCGTAAAAGTATTTGCATACTCGCACGAAATCTAACACACATACCTACCATCACAAAACCTATGACAAACACTGACAAAATATGTTGACAGTAACATCTCAATTACATGTAAATGGTAACACTATGTATCATTATCATTCAGAATGTCAATCATGGCTCTACAGAAACTCCTTTATATATTTGAAAATGAAGATCAACAGCACCTAGTTTTTGTGGATGACTTCTGCAAATAATTAAAGGAACAGTCTATAGGAACTTCACGTTCCCATATTATACGTTTACTTAAGAATATTATTGATGGCAAAGAAGCAGTAACTGTTACGGAAATTCTAAGGTATTGTTTTAACTATCAAAAAGTCAATACAGCATGCAAGAAAGTTGTCGATCTGGTTTTAAAAGAAGTGTTGTATGGCAAAGATAAAGACGGAATTGCCAATGAGTATATTAGATCAACATTGGAACTTAATCAGAAATAAATAATTGGTTTAGACTCATATTCTAGACAGGTTTTTAATTATTTGGACCCAATTTTGATTTATATCAGTCTTTGAATCGACTGCCTATTCGAAATTCGCAAAATTGCAGTATGTTTCCTCTGGCTTTCTTTGCCGGATCATTACAGGGTCACTGATGAGGCTTTATTAGCCGAAACTACGTAGTATGACCCATCTTCTTTCTTATGAATGTTTTCATTGCTCTTAAAGGATCTCATTTTAGATTTTTATTTACAGGCTTATATCAAAAAGTGGACTTGGCAGTGCATGCTTAACTTCAGAACAGGCAGTGCTTGACAATACAGCTGTAAGTACACTGGTTCCAGAGCACGAAGGCAGCTTCTCTGAAGGGGAATGGAGAACCATTAAACTTTTTGAACACCATTTTTCAAAGGAGATAAATGAGTTTTTAGCCTACGAAGAAATGTTAAGACTGAAGTGGAAAAAGCTCGAAATGCTTTCATCTTTCTTGTCATGCACCAACGTGACAAAAGAGATGTTAGGCATCGATTACTACGCTACGAGGCAGCAAAACAGTTTCAAGAAGTACAAATAAATGGCTCTAAAATACATATATGACCCGTCACGCGAAAAGGGACCTTCTGGGAAGTTACGTCATTTAGCGTAAATGACGTTCGAACATAATGTTCACGTTAACGTCATTTGCTGATAATTTGATTACGCTGTCTTAATTGGACTCACAATCCTCCTTAAATATGGTGAAATGGCGTTTTTCAAGTCTGATTCTTCACTGTTCCTATTCGAGTTTCGTCCCTTGTTTGAGCAGTAAACGTCACAGTTTTCTGAACCATTACGCAGCACAGGCACTTGGCCCGTTGATTTGTCCGAAAAAAAAAAATGTCAGATTTTTTTCATACTGATATAGAAAGCTAGACAAGGTTCTCAACAAACCAGTGCCATTTTCTCGTTACATATAAAATGACAATTGGCAAAGGCATATTTCTTGACAAAGGAAGGTACATTTTGTATGAACTTCAACCTAAGACATGCAGAATTTCATCAAAATAATGCAGAACTCCTGGTTCAAGCCCCATCGTAGTCTAAACGTCAAATTACCCCGGATAAACCTTAGTAGGACAACTAACTGTCACGCCCACTCAATGGTTTTTCACTGTTTCCCTGCAATTTCCTGCGGAAATTCGATAATGTCAGCACAAAAGCCAACATTTTTATAAATATCAATGAAGATGCTCTCACCTTATGCAAACGTTTTCTCCAGATAACCGTTATTACCAGCAATTTTCACCTTTTTTCATGCGAGCAGGCATTTCTCTTTGGAATATTGTTTTCATTCTGTATCTTGAAGATGAAGTAATCTGCGAGCTGATTGGTCGAAATTTGGGAACTCCAGCGATTTCGACCAATCAGCGCTCGGATTACATCAGCTTCAAGATATAGAATGAAAACAACATTGCAACAAGAAATGCATGCTAACACACAACAAGACCTGTCGCCGGACAGGATAGCTCACCGGAAGTCGCGCTTAGACTAGTCGTGCAAAGTCAAATTTTCAGACTCATAATAGAAACAAAGTCACTAGGAAAGAAACCAGTGCTATATCAATATTTGGGGCTCACGTATGATTCAAGTTTGACTCATTATTATCACTTTTAATTCCATTTAACCCTTAGACATGAATCAACGAATCAAAACTTGCCAAATATAAAGGCTCTATTTCAAATGGTCAAGAAGTTATCAAAAAAGATCACAGGACCAGGATCAAGGTTACAGGTCAAAATTTTATAAAAGAATGGGAAGGCAATGTGACATGGAACCTACATATCAAGTAAGAAAGCTAGTGTTAAGGCAATGTCACAAGGAACCTACATGGCAAATATTAAGGCTCTACCTCAAATGATTAGAAAATAATGATAAGTAGGTCAAAAGGTCAAAGGTCGAGGTCACAGGTAAAAACAATTTGTATAAGTGGTAAGGCAATGACACTAGGAACATTCATGCCAAATATGAATGCTCTATCTCCAATGGTAAGAAAATTATGATAAAGTAGGTTAAATGTCAAGGTCACAGGTATTTTTTTGTATGAGTGGTAAGGCAATGTCACAAGGAAGCTACATGCTAAATATGAAGTCTTTATCTTTAATAGTTAAAATATTAGGTAAAAGTATATCAAAAGTCCAGGGTCAAGGTCACTGGTCAAAATTGTTTGTATGAGTGGAAAGGGAATGTCACAAGAAACATACATGCCAAATATGAAGGCTCTATCTCAAATGGTGAGAAATTTATAATAAAGTAGGTCACAGGTCAAGGTCAGAGGTGAACATTTTTGTATGAGTGTTAAGGCAATGCCACAAGGAACCTACATGCCAAATATGAAGGCTGTATCTCAAATGGTTACAAAGTTATGATAAAGTAGGTCAAAAGTCAAGGTCACAGGTATTTTTTGTATGAGTGGGAAGGCAATGTCACAAGGAACCTACATGCCAAATATGAAGTGTCTATCATGAGCAATGAAGAATCCGATCAAAGCAGTCTGATCTAGTCTGCATTGTCATCTATCTATCCGCTAAGTTCTGCAACGGAAGGTTAGGTGTTTCTTCTCCGGGTCCTCCGGTTTTTCACCCAACTATGATTAACAATTGGCTCGATGTGAGTGAAATAATATTGAAAGGGCCGTAAAACCCAAATAAAAAAAAATCTATCTATCTATCATACCTTAGTTATTTATTAGTTACCATAGTTTTCATATATTTGTATGTCCAAAACCAAAAATTAAGGAACATTTTCATGGCATATATTTTTTTTCCAATATAAATTTAGAAAGTAGGTGGTAAGAAAATATTTTCTAAATACTACAGAAAAAATCATGTTGAATTCTGATTGCTAATAGTGAGTTGTCTTTATCAGATTAAATATGGCTGTATCAAGAAAAAACTATCTTATGCCATATTTAAATTTTAGCTGGGTAATTATCCTAAGTATTCAGAGGGGGGTGTTTAACGGCCCTTTCAAGGTTATTTCACTGATATCGAGCCGATTGTTAATCATAAGTGGGCGAAAACTGGATTACCCGGAGAAAAATCACCTGACCTTCCATTGCAGAACTTGGCGTCTCACACGTGACCCGAGCGAGGCTCGAACCCAGGGTGGTGAGAGACCTAATGACTTAGAGTCAGCGCTCTTATCCATTAGGCCACGGAGGCCCGTTCCTAAGTATTCAGAGACCAATTTACTGTTGTGTATACAGGTTTGCAGAAGGGTTAACCTATTTTAAGTTTGTGTTTAGAAGAAAGTGGCCTGTTTAAATGTGCAGCCTGATCTGTGAACGGATGAGCCTGACATAGCTCTGGCTCAGTTGGATGCACATCTAATTGGTGTTCAGCAGGATGCGGGGTTGATGATGATGATTTCGTGTTTAACGACGCGTCAACCCTCCTGGTGGGTCATAAGCGTCAGTCGGTTAACGGTTAAACGGCATGAATAATTATGATGATATTAAAAGTAACAAGTCAGAATGATAATGTATAAAAATCTGAAACAGTTAAATCTTATGAAAAAGACCAATTTCTTTTAAGAATAAAATAATGTTATCAATAGGTACATCTCGAAACAGTTGTTGCAAAGTGTCAGCTTTGAAATATAAAATACGTGAGGGTGAAAAGTCAACACAGTCAATTAAGATATGTTTCACAGTGAATGGCTGATCACAACCTACACAAGAAGGCTGATCATCACCATTAAAAATATAAGAATGAGTAACTCTAGTATGGCCGATGCGCAGTCGTGTTAATACTACGTCCTCTTTTCTGGAAAACTGTGGAGGAGAGCATTTTGTACTAACAACAGGTTTAATGGCATGGAGTTTGTTATTTATTGCACGGTCCCATTCGCCTTGCCATTCCGACAAGATGTATCTATTGATAAATGGTTTAAAATTATTAAAAGGAATTTTAAAAACAGATGGATCAAGATTGAGCGATTCCTTTGCTTTCTTGTCAGCATATTCATTGCCGACAATGCCAATATGGCTCGGAAGCCAACAAAACAAGATTTGGTGTGTTTTAGAAATTTCATGATGTTTTTCGATCAATTTTTGAATTTGAGGATTTTTAGATGATGAATGGTCTAAAGCCTTAAGCACAGAAAGTGAATCAGAAAATATAATTGCTTTTTGAATTGTTGAAGAACTGATAAAATCTAAAGCTAGGTCTATTGCTTTGGCTTCAGCTGTAAAAATAGATGAACCATCTGGAAGGCGCATGGTTTTGTGCGTATCTTTAGAAACATACGCACAACCAACTTTATCTCCTTCTTTGGAACCATCAGTATAGACTTGCTGGTAATCATCGTAACGTGATTGCAGTACCTGAAAGTTTTGTTTGAGAAGTATCGGATTTGATTCGGATTTTTTGCCATCATGTAAGTCGAACAGAATAGAAGGTTGTTTAATACACCAAGATGGAACTTCGGCGAATTCATGTTTTTGAATATTTTTAAGGTCGATACCTGAATTTTCCAGCAGTGGTAAAATACGTAATCCAAAAGGTTTAATTGCTGTGGGTTTAGTTTCATACCTATCTACAAATTGAGGTCGAAATGAAATTTTGGATGCCGGGTTAGATGGATTTGCAGCTAGTCTAATAGCATACTGAAGAGAAAGTTTCTCTCTGCGCGAGGTTAAAGATGGTTCACCTGCTTCTACATAAAGGCTTAATACGGGAGAAGTACGGAAGGCTCCCATGGCCAGACGAAGGCCTTGGTGATGGATAGTATCCAAGGATTTTAAATAGGACTTTCTGGCAGAAACATAAACAACAGACCCATAATCTAATTTAGATCTTATTAAAGACCGGTAAAGATGTAATAAAGTATACCGATCTGCTCCCCAACTTGTATGAGCTAAAACTTTCAAAAGATTCAAAGCTTTTAAGCATTTCGCTTTAAGATATTTAATATGGGGAATAAAAGATAACTTTTGATCAAATATGACCCCAAGAAATTTGGCTTCTTCAACAACAGGAATTTGTGATCCGTATAAAAACAGGGAAGGATGTTCGTGTTTCTTCCGTAGTTTACAAAAATGAACACACTGCGTTTTCGACTTGGAGAACTTGAAACCATTTTTATCAGTCCATTCTTCTATTCTTTTTAAATTTTGTTGTAACTTTCGTTCAATTGTTTTCATATTTTTTGAACGGTAACATATACAAAAATCATCAACATACAATGAACAATCAGTTTTGTCGTCCAAACATTGTACAATATTGTTTATTTTGATGTTAAATAGCGTAGTTGAAAGAATACTACCCTGTGGGACACCCTGTTCTTGATCATAGAAATCTGACACGGTAGACCCCACACGCACCTGAAACATGCGCTCCCCTAAAAAGCTTTCAATAAAACTGGGAAGTTTTCCTCTTAAGCCAATGTTATGTAGATCTTTCAATATTCCATAACGCCATGTTGTATCATATGCTTTCTCCAAGTCGAAAAAGACAGCTACTACGTGTTCTTTGTTAATAAAAGCATCTCGTATAAATGTTTCTAGTCTTATTAAATTGTCAATGGTACTACGTTCCGAACGAAAGCCCGATTGATATTCTGAAATGAGGTTGTTGGACTGTAAGTACCAGACTAATCTCTTGTTTATCATTCTCTCCAATGTTTTACACAAACAACTTGTCAAAGCTATCGGACGATAATTTGTAGGTTCTGCATGATCTTTCCCTGGTTTCGGAATTGGTACAACTGTAGCTACACGCCAGCTCTCAGGACAGACCCCCGTTTCCCAAATATTATTAAAGATATCTAAAAGTGTTGTAAGAGAACTTTTTGGCAGATGCTTAAGCATCTGATAATGAATTTCATCGGGGCCGGTTGCCGTATCATGTGATTTTTCAATGGCTTCAACGAGTTCGGATAAGTTAAAAGGTTTGTTGTATTATTCGTGATTAAGTGATTTAAAGTTTAGATTTCTTTTCTCTTGGTCCTTTTTGAAATTTCTAAAAGTGTCAGAATAATTACGCGATGATGAATTTCTCAAGAATGTGTGCCCAAGAGTATCTGAAATATCTTTTTTAGTTGAAGCTATTGTGTCAAATTCAGTATTTAAATGTGTAAAACTAGAAGACTTTGTTTTTCCTGAAATTTTTCGTACCATATCCCAAACCTTTTTAATGGGGGTTTTATAGTTCAATTTGGAGACATATTCTCTCCATGACTTTCGTTTGGAAGCTCGGATTGTTCGCCGAGCTTTAGCTCTAAAAACTTTTACGTCGTTGAGCTTTTCTGAAGTGGGATTTTTGCAGAACTTATTTAGAGCCTGTTTACGCTTTTTAATAGCTTCTTTACAGTCATTATTAAACCAAGGCTTGCTTTTCTTAGTATTTGTGGAGGTCTTTGGAATGCATTGTTCTGATATGTTAATAAGTGTATCTGTGAAATCAGAAACAATGTCGGATGATTCATTAAAATGATCAATTGATAACTCTTCTTCACATAAATTATGGAATAATTCCCAGTCGGCTTTATTCATTTTCCATTTCTGGTTACAGTCCTCATCTGGTTCGTTTACACTCTCAATTATAACAGGGAAGTGATCACTTCCGCACTGATCATCATGAACAGACCAGTCATAGTCCAAGAAGAGAGATGGGTGACACAAAGAGAGATCCAAAGAAGACAAATGACCTGTCGCTGGGTGAAGGTAAGTATAAGATTTATCATTCATTAAGCAAAGATCGCTCTTTGCAATAAAATCTTCAACAAGTGCTCCTCTGTTATTGATATCTTTACAGCCCCATAGAATATTGTGACCATTGAAGTCGCCAACTAAAAGATATGGCGATGGAAGTTGACTCAGCAATGAGTCAAGATGTTCGGGCTTTAACGAAAATGAGGGTGGAATATATAAAGAGCAAATTGTAGTTTCTTTATCCAGAGAAACCGATACTGCTACAGCTTGTAGGTCTGTTTTTAATTTGATCTCTCTTTGTGGTAAACATGATTTAACAAGAATTGAACTGCCACCAGATGGTTTGCTACCATCAGAATAGATATAGTTGTATGTATTGAAACCCCTGACATCAATGTTGTCATCAGTTTTTAAAAAAGTTTCTTGCAAACAAAAAACCGATGGGTTTAATGACGAAATAAGTAATAAGAGTTCATTATAATTTGGTTTAAGACCTCGACAATTCCATTGTATTATTTTGTGTTTTAAATCCATTTTATGAAGAGATTAAGACTAGAAACTATATTGGAGCTGCAATTGGTGATATAGATCTGCTACCACCAGCTCGTGGTGTTGCTGACCTCGATCTGTTATTGCCATTTGGTGATGATGGAGTTTCGGCGAACTCCATATCACTGTCACTCAAAGATCCGAATCTGTTCTGAAATCTAATATTGTCTCTTTCCATTTTACGTTGTCTGTCTGTCTGTTTTTGAGACAATTGATGTTTTTTGATCGGATCTTCCGATCCCTTATTAGTTCGACCTGAGTCGAGTTTCTCTTTTACGTGCGGCGCTGGCTTCGGTACGGTCGCTGTCGACCGATCCGAAGCAATCTGGATAGCGCCATTTGATAAGTTGGTTGAACTTTGCGGTGCTGGAGTGGGTTTACTCCATGCACCAGATTTTTTCAGTTCAGCTATGTATGATTCAGCAGTCTGTGTCACGGAGCTGGTACATTTTACACCAGTACCCTTTGTGATGCTGGCGAAACTGGTGGTTGGTGTTATATATCGCTCATCGACAATTTTTCGCGCTTCCGGGAATGTTATCCCCCTTTGGTATTTGACGGTTAGTATTTCTTTTTCTTTTTTTCCATGCCGGACAGTCTCGAGAGAAAACAGCATGTTTGCCATCACAATTTACGCATTTGGGTTCATTTTTGCAGTTGAGGTGATTATCAACATGCTTTTCTTCACCACAATTAGGACAGAGTTTTTTTCTCTGACATCTGCTTTCATGATGGCCAAAAGCCTGACAAGAGTAACATCTAAGAGGGTTTGGGATGTATACCTCTACGTTAATGGAAAGATATGCTACTTTGATTTTCTTGGGTAGAACTGGTGTATTAAAAGTCAACACATAAGTTGCTGTTGGTTTTAGTACACCATTTCTACGGACTTTGATGTTACGAACACCAACAACTCCCTGATCTTTCAAGTTATCGACGATCTCTTCATCTGTACAAGGGCGCAGTTCTGGACTGCGAATCACTCCCTTAGACGAATTTAACGTGTTGTGGAGAGAGACTTTAACCTGAAGATCAAAGAGTTTATTGGTGCTTAGCAGGCTTACAACTTGCTGTTTTTTCTCGACTTCCAAGAGAAGGTCACCTGATTTGAGCTTTTTGATACTCTTAGGGTGTCCGGCTATGGAGTTAATACATTTCTCAATTACGAAAGGAGAAAGGCTGGATACACTTCGTGTATCGTCAAGCGACGAGACAACCAAGAAGCGCGGAACATTGTCGAAATTTGGTTCAGCGGACTGCTGACTGGTTTGTTGACTTGACTGCTGACTGGCTTGTTGACTGTGTTTATCCGATTCGGATGAATCGTCTTGTTTTTTACGTTTAGGTGCGTTGTGTTTAGATGCGTTGCGGTTATTTTTTTTTCCATGAGGCATAAGGAAAAAATTCTAGTTTCGTCCCAAGTGCTCTCCGCCCTCCGTGGAGCCCTACAAGGGAACACCATAATGGAGTGGTTATCCAACTCGCAGGTGTTAGAGATACACGTGAGATATACTCGTATAAACAAAATGGCTACACGATTGATCCGTTTAGCCACCGCCTTCTAGAGATAAAAAGACAGAAAAGGGTAAGGTAAATGGGCATATGGTTGGTATCAGGAAAGATACAAAAAGAGTTGAAGAGAAAGCAAAGCGGTATCTCTAGGGCTCGGCGCGACCAGCCGATTGACCGTGCCGGACCGCACGGCCACCCGTCTACACCGAAAAGCCACCGCCTTCTAGAGATAAAAAGACAGAAAAGGGTAAGGTAAATGGGCATATGGTTGGTATCAGGAAAGATACAAAAAGAGTTGAAGAGAAAGCAAAGCGGTATCTCTAGGGCTCGGCGCGACCAGCCGATTGACCGTGCCGGACCGCACGGCCACCCGTCTACACCGAAAAGCCAGGCCAAAGAGGCGTGTTGGGCACCTGAAGCACTGCCACCTTAGGTAACCCTCAACCTCCAGGATCCCTTCTTCCGGCTTACAGGACGCCACCCACGGCAAACGGGTGGTACTTCCTTTAGCTCTTCCCAGTGGGCACAGAGACCACAGCGGCAATGTGCCCAGTGGGAATTGAGCCCCCAGGGCCACGGCAAGGCAGGAAGTCTAATACCTGGGGGCAGGATGCGGGGTCGATACCTGCACGGGTGGTTTGTCTGATTTGAAGTTTAATGTCCCCGTCAACACAATTAAGGTCATTTTGGAGAAGCTGCTTTCAATTTTGTTGGAATATTACCCGACATTGAGATGACATGACATCACAATGCCTACAGCCAAATCAAAAAATGGTTTGGTGTAGTGTTAGAGCATCGGATTAGTGATCGAGAGGGTGCGGGTTCGATCCTCATGCTGGCCAAAGTGGTGTGTCCTTGAGCAAGACAGTTCATCCACATTGTTTAAAAATAAATAAAATAAAATAAAGTACTGGTTATCACCCAGGAAGTCCTGCTCATAATTCTCAGATGTGAGCGAGAAGCAGTAATAGGAGAAAAAAGAAAAAAAAAACAGAAGGTTTATATGCATGTACTGGTCGACTCATAGCAGTTTTCCTGGGCTGGTTTAGACCTTTTAAAGAGATTACCAGTACTAATGTGTGATTGGTATCAGCTGTACGTGGAAGCATTGTGCAACCAAATCTATTTGTCCAAGCCCCAATAAGCGGGGGTGGGCAATATTCTGTCGTGGAGATTAATCATGAAATATTTTCTATGGTCGTTTGTGCTGATTCAAAAATAGCAGTTGTCAGTTTCTGGTTAAAGAATGTGCACTGTGCTGGTAAACTGTTTAAGTATAAGTCTGTGCAGGAAAAGTGTTGATAGGAGATAAACTGACAGACAGATGAATGGACAGACAGTTAGACAGACAGACAGATGGAGGTGATAACAATATCACACTTTTTCTTTGAAAAAAAAAATGTGGGGATAATTAAGACACATCCAATTATGAGTTTGAATTAATCAGATTTATTGATGTAATTTATTTCCACAAATTCATGAAATGAAAGTCAAAGTGTGTAGATTTTGATCAGAACCACCTGACATAGATTGTGAACAGCAAATGATAAGGATTTATGTGTCCTATTTTCAATGTTTTAAGCACACAGTGCTCTAAATAGGAAGAATACGGTATTTCTTGCGCTCATTTGCCTTTCTGCCAAGTATTAGGTATTTTAGTTAAACGAATTCAAAGAGTTTGCATGCCCATTTAGTGAGTGAACTTTTGGGTAATAGTATGTACATATATATATATAAATGCAGATTTGTTTATAGATGTATAATTTTATGTTACATGCGCTTGTGGTATTATCAAATAATAAATTTAAAAAAAAATTGGAATCTAAAGGAATAAGATTGTAAGTAGATTTTATTCTATTTAAAATTTTGATTAAAATGAAATTGGCATAAACTGTTTAACCCTTATTCTGCTGTTCACGACAAGTACTAAATTTGCAAACAGTGTAGATCCGGTTCAGAGCCATCTGATCAGGATCTACACTCTATGACATTCAGTTAATGAATTTCTATGAATAAATTAAATCAAGCAATATGATTGGTTTAAAATCAGAAATGGATGTGGTTTAACTGAATATTCAGCAGAATAAGGCTTAGTTTGCTTCCAAAATTGATGCAAATGATTAGATCTGATGTGCATTACCTAAGACAAAATGCTGGTGTCTGTACCTCAGTCAAAACTTACCTAAATAGTGTTGACTGGGCCTTTAAAATTGTATACAAACAAAAAAAAATTAACAATTGAGAAAGGGGTTGGCAGTAAATGGAAAGCAAATTTTTACATATGTTGATAACGAGCGTAATTCTCCTAATAAATGGTTGATTTTACCCAAAAATCAACTTTACCTGTATTTAATGATTATATATCTGTGTATAAAATTTTGAATTCAATCCGTCAATCCCTTCAAAAACTATCGCATGGAAACCAAGGTTTTGGGACGTACAGGATGTACATATGTACAGACAGTGATGATAATACATGCTATCCTATTCTTAAATGGCGGGGGCATAAAAACATGTTCAAGAACAGCTATCATTCCACATCATAGGAAATATTTAACCTTTATCCTGCTGTAGGCGACAAGCCCTATCTTTGCAATCAGTGTAGATCCAGATCAGATGGCTTTTGAAGAAGCCATCTGATCAGGATGTACGTTGTTTGACATTCACTTTATGAATATGTAGAAATAAACTGTATCAAATAATATGATTGGTTAAAATTCAGAAATGGGTGTGGCTTAATTGAATATTCAGCAGGTTAAAGGTTAAAGAGTCCATAATGTCATTGTCATAGGTGTCACTGCATTAAAATTTATATACCCAGTCCATTAAATGGTTTGGAAAATATGAGCTCTTAAAACCTTATTAAAATTTACTATGTCTGATACCAAGAATGTGATTTCGCCTTATTACTTACCCCGCTGAAAAGATTAATTTAGCTACTACCGGTATTACACTTATTCTGAATATGGAACTTTTGAATAACTTGATATTTTTTAATCCACAAATTGATCAGAGAAAAATTACCTGATCTAAATCTACACTGTAAAGGTAGTGGCCATTGTATTCAGCAGGATACTGATGCTAGAAAGGTTTATGAGGCCTAATTGGGCGAAACTAGCTAGTCTGGCCCAGAAAACATATACACTCCATAAATTTTGGTTCTATGGTGTATTCCTTGCTTCCAAAGGATATCCCTTTTATAGAACATATTATATTAGTCGACTAACAGTTACATGCCCTCTAATCACGTGAAATACATGACAGGTTTGTGAATGAATATAGAAATATACATAAAATGACGCAAGACCAGCTTTGTTCGGACCTTACAATGTCTTTAGCTCGTTAAAGTTTAGGTCCCAAACTGTGAAAAAGCTTTTTATGTTTTTGCTGGGGGGATTAGAGCAGTTTCTGCAAATGCATAGGCTGCTCACGTTTTTTTCAGCAAAAATTACCAACATTTTAGATATTTTCCTGGCTAGGATGGTTGGCGGTCTGAATACTGGTGGGCTGGTTGGGCTAGCGTTCCTTTGGACAAATGGCCCCTAAAGTGTACTTTTTGAAATTAATGTATTATATTCTAGTAATCATACCCTTCAAACTATGTTGAAAAAACTTAAATTTTGACCCCTGACCCCTTCCCCCAGGGCCCCAATCTGACCCCTGACCCCTTCCCCAGGGCCACAATCTGACCCGACCCCTCCCCCAGGGCCCCAATCTGACCCCAACATCAAAATATCGGTTCTATTGTATTCTCCTAATCATCGCCTTCGATTTGATATCCCACATTTGACCCCCACCCCCCCCCCACCCGACCCCGTGGGGCATGACCCAGGGTTCGCAGCCAAAATCCTGTTCAATATGTTTTAAATATTTCATTAATAATTACTTCTGCAAAGTTTTGTAGTAAAATCAATAAAATTGAATTTATATTTCAATTTTTTGATATTTGACCTTTTGATCCCTCTCTAAGGCCCCGAGGGCGGGGGCCAAAAATTAAATTTGCCGTTGCACGAGCTACCCATGTAAGCAAACTACACACCATATTTGGATTCGGATCAACAGTTTAGGAGGAGAGAGCGGGACAGACAAACAGACAGATGGACAGACATAGGCGATAACAATATCCCCACTTTTTCTTCGAAAAACGTGGGAATAACAAGAGAATAGTACAAAAAATACCATAAATATTTAAGTACGTAAATAAGCAAGAGGTATAGCATAAATAAGAAGAAAGTTTACCCAGCTACTTTTGGCTCAATACAAGCAAAGATCTCTGTTCATTCCGTGGTGGTAGCATAATAAAAGCAAATGAGAGGGGATGATTGGTAGAATATCAAAATTTAAATTTTGACAGTTTGATCAGATTGGGGCTCTGAGGAAGGATTTTTGGTATTTATTTTTTGTGGAAACTAGAAATGTGTCAACATGACAGACGCCGCCGCCCTGGGGTATCACCAAATAAAACTTCGGACCTATAGCTATTATCATACCAAATATGAACTTAGTCATATATTTTTCAAACCATACAATTTGATATGATGATATATATAGGTCAGAAGTTCTACCTGTGACAAATACCTTAACCAGAGTCTAACATGCTTAACATCACCGTGAACACTATTTATGTCATTTTGGAGATATTGCCTCCAATTTTGTGTGACTTTTACCCACCATGAGATATTTGTTTGATTTGAGGTTTAACGTCCCCATCAACACTTTATGTCATTTTGAAGACGTTGCTTCCAATTTTTGGAACTTTTACCCGACATTGAGATGACATGACATCTCAATCCCTGTCGCACTATTACTAGAACTCATGTTTGATGTAGAGCCCTCATATTTGACTTGAAGGTTCCTTATGACAAGATGACAAGAGTAATAATAATCAAACTTTAATAGTTCTTGAGTAATAAACTTGACTATTTGGGTGAACGCTACGTTGTCGTAAATTTTAATAAAGTGAATGAACAATGAAATGTAGGTTGAGGTCAAATATGGATGATTGCATTGAAGTTGCCATATCAAGATGCAAGTTTGTACCAAGTAACTTGAGAAATAAACTTGACCGTTTGGGTGAAGAGTAGCATGGTCATAAATGTTCACCTAGTCAATGAACCATGAAATGTAGGTCAAGGTCAAATATGGATGCTTGCATTGAAGCTGCCATACATGGATACATGTTTGTACCTAGTAACATTTATT
This sequence comes from Lucinisca nassula, assembly GCA_963580285.1. Taxonomy (NCBI): domain Eukaryota; kingdom Metazoa; phylum Mollusca; class Bivalvia; order Lucinida; family Lucinidae; genus Lucinisca; species Lucinisca nassula. The sequence goes on from OY757020.1 coordinate 52,837,615, forward strand.
AAGCTCTTATAAATAGTTCTTGAGATATAAACTTGACCATGGAAGGTCTCAAATGTTGACATATTGATGAACAGAATGGACGGACGAATGGAAAAATTGATACCTATATCGAGCAATATTAATAGCAGGCACAACAATATCATACCCTTTACATTTTGGTATTCTTTTTCAGAAACATGTCAGAAATTCAGAGTACGTTGAGTAAAATAAAAGTGGCACTAGATTAGTTAAATAAAGCTATTGATAATCTACATAAAGTAAGACATGAGGACACACAGCAGACAGCACATAAATATAGAGTGGTTGAGTGCTCTACTAAAAAGGTGATGAGCTTGTTAAATTATTTTGAGATGAAGGTAGCCCAAGAGCTATCAGGGAACATTAAATTGAAAATGGCCAAGATTTGTACGGCTACAAAAGAAATAAAAAAGCGTGTTCAAATATGGACTGTAAAGGAATGATTGAAGGATTTGAGATGCTTGAAAATCTGCAAGAAGATATAAAATCAGTTGTAGAGGAATTAAGCAGAAAACTTATGGAGTTGATGAAAATAAAAACAGAAACAAAAGATGCCAATACACAGACCCAGGTACAGTTGATTCATTATCTCCATGTCTGATATATCAAACTAATGCTAAAGTCAGTTGGTAGAGTGTCCGCTCCAGGGAACAAGAAGTCACGGGTTCGAACCCAGGCCGCGACATACCAAAGTCGTTAAAAATGGTACTAGCTGCTCCTCGCTTGGCACTCAGATTTACGGGGTAGAGCTAGGACTGGTCGACCCAGTGTCAGGATAATGTGACTGGGTGTGGTATCATGTAATGTGTCTGGGATATGATACTTCAGTGAGGCAGCACTATAAAAGTGAGCATTGAGCTCCCTGTCGCAACTAGACACCGTCGTGATATGACTGAAAAATTGTTGAAAGCTACGTTAAACCCTAATTCACACACACACTAATGCTAAAGTCAATTTACCTATCCAAACTTTTCCTTGACAGGCTTATAACTAAACTGCCCTTCTTGAATAAGCAGAAGTGAAAGAATGCCCATAGAAAAAATTTCCTGATCAATCTCAACAAAAGCAGGTATCAATGTTTGTTTGATTTGAGGTTTAACATCCTTGTCAACACTATTTTGGTCAGACTGTATGAAATTGAATAATGATAAAACTATGACTAAACTGCGTTCTATGGCATGGCATCACAAGTCAATACATTTGCAGGGACTAAGTACCAAAATCCCTTTCTCCTGGGCACCAGTCTGCTCCTATTGTGCAAATTTTACTTTTATTATATTCTACATATCATACTCTTCAATTTGATATGTCACATGACTGTATTCAACAAAACTTCTGCCGAAGGCTAGGTAGCGCCTGTCGGGGTGCAAAGTAACTGAATCATGAAATACGGGTTAAGGTCATATAAGGGTGCTTGCGTTGAAGTTGCAGTTCCTAGATGCAAGCTTGTACTAAAGATAATTAATAAAGCTCTAATAGATCTCAAGATATGGAGTCTTACATTATAGTGAAAATTAGGGTGTTCGCAATAATTTACAATATTAGTGAACCAGGAAATATAGGTGAAGGTCAGATGAATGCTTGCCAAGTATAACTAGAGCAAGTCGATGGTGAGCCATCGCATATCCCCACGCTGAAATATTGTCACATTAAAAGGACCCCAAATACTAGACATTGAGTGATAATTGAAAGGACCCATAATCCTACTTTTTGACCTCTGGTGAACCCAAGACATGTCCCCTGGGAAAAATCTATGCACCGCTGTATTCCACTCATCAATACCTTCAATTTGATATGCAACATGACTATGTTTGTGCAAAAAGTAATTTTGACTCCTAGGGCTCACCCCCCTGGCCTCACCCCAGGGCGTCAAGTCAGATTTCGGATTACGTTCTCCCAGTTCTCATTCATAGGGCTAATGAATGTGACATCAAGACACTAGCTCAAAAAGTCTAGGAGTAGTTACATGATAATAAAAAAATTGATGCAAAATCCTTTTTTGACCTCTGGTGACCCCCAGACATGTCCCGGGAGCAAAATTTTTGCATCAGCGTATTCTACTATTCATTACCTTTGATTTTATATGCAATATGACTGTTTCAAGAAAATGAATTTGTACCCCTCGGGTAAAGTTTGGCTGCACCCCCTGCCTGGGGGTCAGATCAAAATTTTTACTATATTGCTAAACTCCTCAGCCATAGAGCTACATTTGTATTACATGTGAAAGTTTCAAGATTCTAGATTATATGGTGTAGGAGATTTGGTGGGACATTACAGACGGACCGACGACAGATTGGGGGTAATACATTATCCCTGCTTTTTCTTCGAAAAGCGCGGGTATAATTAGTGGAGCTCTAATAGTTCTCAAGGAATGAACTCTTTCATAAGGGTGAAAGTTAGGGTGGTTGCAATAATTTACAAAGTCACTGAACCATGAAGTATAGGTCAAGGTTGCGGTAAGGTTCAAAAAGTGAAATATATAGAAATTTTCATGAAAATACAGGCTTTTTATAGATTTTAATTACAAAATAATGATGTTATAGGACGGACAGAAAATTGTAAGTTATTATAGCGTGAAGAAAATATGCATATATAATTTTGCCCTCCCCTTTAAACCTTACTTTTATATAGTAAAACTAGGGTTTACAGGGATAAACATTATTTTTCTTTTACCTGCTCTAATACACAGATTGTAGGCATGTGATAGAACTGCCTCAATGAGGTGGTTCTATTGAGTGCCTACAATGTTTTGAGCAGAAATAAGAAATATTAAAATTTTTTAATTTTAAAATTTCTTCAGTGTATTACATTATATTAGTAAACCACCATAATTTTCTTAGGAAGAATTGTATTCATTTTTTACAGAAAGATCCAGAATTTTCAGACACAGATGTCGAAGATTATGTTGTGAAGCCCGAGCCAGAGGCAAAAGATGATGAAACTGGAAAAGAAAAATGAAAAAAAAAACCACATTAAAAAGTGAGTTGATTTTATCGTATTAATTAAAGATTTCAAAATTAAAGGGGCATTTTTGAGCTATTGGTAAAAACTGCTTCCAAAAATAAAATACATATAGCTGGTATTTTTCTTTAAAGGTTGGTAATTGAGCTATCGGTAAAAATGATTCCAAAAATAAAATACATATAACCAGTATTTTTCTTTAAAACAATACAAATGAATGCATTTTATGCAAAAATGCAAACAATTATGATGACAGGTAAACGAGTTTGAAAGGGATTCCCTAACTAGGCTATGTACACCAGTTAGATCTATTTTTAGAATCCCCATATATGACGTTATGCGACGTTCATTTTTGGCCTGAACCGGAAAAAAATATAATGCTGAATACCATGCCATAAGTAACGATGCTCAGACGAAATTGTCGCCATGTATGTCTAAAGTGACAGATTTATTTTTAGAACAGGAATACCGAACACATGTTCAGAGTAAGGGTAAACACGAATGAAAACGACAATTTTCACAAAGTTCTGAAGCTTTATTTGGCTCCAGAAGTGTACACATGACAAAGGAGTATGAACTGAGGATAAGTCCAGAAAAAAAATTAAGACCCGGTAGCTCAATAACCCACCTTTAAAACAATACAAATGAATGCATTTTAAGGAAAAATGCAAAAAATTATGATGACCGGTAAACAAATTTGAAAGTGATTCCCTAACTAGGGCTTCAACACTAGTTAGATCTATTTTTTAGTTCGTGACAAAAATAGAATCCCCATATATGACATTATGTGACATTCATTTTTGGCATAGTTTGCTTAGGCCATGCCTGAATCGGAAAAAAATGAGTCTGAATACCATGCCATAAGTAACGACCCTGATATTGTCGCCATGTATGTGTAAAGTGAGAAGATTTATTTTTAGAACAGAAATTCCAAATATATGTTCAGAGTGAAGGGTAAACACGAATGAAAACGACCATTTTCACAAAGTTCTGAAGCTGTATTTGGCTCTAGAAGTGTACACATGACATAGGAGTATGAATATAGGATAAAACTAGAAATGTGTCAATACGACACGAATGCCCCCGCCAGGGGCCCCATGTCACCCCCCCACCAATAAACTAGAAAATTGTCCTATAGGTCCTTGGCATGGCTGGGGGTATTAACAACCTTACCTTTAAAAAGTAATATGATCCTTCCAAATAATTAAAAATTTCTAAGTCCATGACCTTGACCTTGAGATGATGGGTATGGTAGTGGGGGTATTGCCTAATAAAACGTTGGACCTATGTCTATCATCATACTAAATATGAAGTAAATCTACTGCATGGTTTGGAAAATATGAGCTTAAGTTCTACCTGGTACAAACACCTTAACCTGAGTCTTTAATATTAAAAATATCTAAGTCCTTGACCTTGAGGTGATGGGTATGAGTGGGAGTATTGCCTAATAAAACTTTGGACCTATATCTATCATCATACTAAACATGAACTAAATCCATTGCATGGTTTGGAAAATATGAGCTTAAGTTCTACCTGGTACAAACACCTTAACCTGAGTCTTTAACATTAAAAATATCTAAGTCCATGACCTTGACCTTGAGGTGATGGGTATGAGTGGGGGTATTGCCAAATAAAACTTTGGACCAATATCTATCATCATACTAAATATGAACTAGATCCATTGCATGGTTTGGAAAATATGAGCTTAAGTTCTACCTGGTACAAACACCTTAACCTGAGTCTAACAGGATTACGTACGTATGTACACACATTCGTACAGACGGACGTACGCACGTACACACGGACGCACGTATGGAAAACCATAAAAATTATATGCCCCGGCATCTACTGATGCGGGGGCATAAAAAAAAACAGATTTTTTTTTTGAGATCCGGTAACTCAATAATGCAAATGGACTTGTCCAATGTATAGCTACAGCTGGCTAATCAGAGCTAAAATCAGTCCTGTGATTGTGATCAATAATCGATTAGTAATCACTGATGACTTTTCATAATTTAATCAGTCAGGCTTTCCCTGTACTTTATGTATTTGCACATGCAGGCTTGAGCAAACAGTATTGACCCAGATGAGACACTGCAAAATGTGACATATCAAAAGAGTCTGTGCTGTTTGCCAGTTATGAAGCTATTTATCAAATCCTAACATTTTAAAAGTTTTCTTCAAGTTGTTTGATAAATTCAATAATGCAAGAACAATTACCATGTTTATATATTCCACAAGTACACAATGAGTTAATGTTAAACCATATATGCCTAGCGGGCCCCCTTTTTTGACAATAGCAAATAGTGCTGGCCTAGATCAGAAGCTGCAAAATGTGCAGTCTGATCTGGGTCTACACTGTTTAATGAAAGTTAAGATATTTTTCTTCAAAATTCACCACAAATGAGGAAAACTACCATCTCTATCATTAAAAATGGACCATTCCAAATGTATTAGATGGAAACTTCTACAGTGAGATTAATCATAAGTTGAATGTCTCTTTTTGTGTAAACTTTTGTTATCACAAGAAATGACAGCAAAAATTGTCATAAGTAAGAAATGGTGTTCATAATTTAGATGATGCTAGAATTTAACTGGATAGTTTTGTTGCCAAAGGTCATTTGTATTGAAGTTTAATAGCCCAGTCAACAGTATTTAGGTCATCTTTGAGTCTATCTATACTCTATACTTTTCCTAGGTAGGCTTATATGTAAGCGGTTAATCTGTTCAGTGTAGTCGCTTGCTAGAAACTGACAACTGCCCTTCTTGAATCAGCGGAAGGGAGAGAATGACTGTAGAAAAGATTGATCTCTTTAAGCATGTTGCATGCCTGGCAGGTATTGAACCAGTGTCCTTCTGACCATCAATTGGATGCTCATCCAAATGAGCTACAGAGGCCAGTTTTGCAACATGTCAATGTGTATTAAAACTTTGTAACTGGAATGCTGTCGGTGGCGCCCCATCGCAAATCCTCACAATTTCTCTGCAAGGACTCTATGTTCCAAAAACCCCTCCCCCAGGGCCTAAATGTCATTAGGGTAAAAATTTTATTTGTATTATTTTCTACTAATCATCTGTTAAAGCGTACATCACAATATGACCCTGTGCATTATAAAACCTGTAATAAGATATGATCATATCCTATTTTTTGACCTATGACCTTGGGGTCAAGGTCACACTGAAAGGGGCCCATTACACTCTTCATCCCAAGGACTTTCCAATGACAAAGTTTCAGAAGTGTAAATCTGATGGTTTAGAAGATATGACCAAGTCCTACTTTTTGACCTTTGACCTTGGGGTCATGTTGATGTCAAGCTCACATCAAATGAGACCACTACACTCTACATTCCAAGCTCTGCGTGGACGTATCGTTCAGCCCATCTATTTCTCCAAGCAAAAAGTAATAATTAATGAAATATATGAAACATATAGAAGTACACCGAATAGCATCAGGCGAAACAATTGGACCTTATGGTTGGGGGGGGGGGGGGGGTCATTTCTCAGAATACAGGCATGTGGCATATCAATTTGAAGAATATGATTATTAGGATACAATTCAAATAAAATTTTGATTTAATGGTCACACTGGGGTCCTTGGGGAAGGGGCAAAAAGGTCAAATTTAATTTTTTCAGAATATAGTAATGTGTCATACCAAATTGAAGGGTATGTTTAGTAGAATATAATACAAGTAAAAGTCCCTGTAAAATACCAAACTTTGCAGAAGTAATGCTTAAAGTAATATGTAAAACATATTGAACAGCATTTTTGGCTCTGACCCCAGGGTCATACCCAAGGGGTCTAACTTTGGGGGTCTGGGTGTCAAAATTAAAGTTTTTCGGAATATAGTCATGTAATATATCAAATTAAAGAGGATGATAAGTAGCCTAGGGTCAGATTGGGGCCCTAGGAGAGGTGTCAAAAGGTCAAAATTTAAGTTTTGCAGAATATAGTCATGTGGCATATCAAATTGAAAGCTATGATTATCCCCACGCTTTAGCGAAGGGGATATTAAAATCGCCTCCGTCCGTCTGTCCGTCTGTCTGTCCGTCCGTCTGTTATGCTATCTCCTCCTAAACTATTGGTCGGAATCCAACCAAATTTGGTGTGTAAGTTCCTTACATGAGCAGGGTGTGCAACGTCACATTTATTTTTGGCCCCCGCCCCAGTGGCCTTGGGGAGGGGTCAAAAGGTCAAATATCAATAAAGTTAAATTCCAAAGTCAATTTTATAGATTTTGATACCAAACTTTGCAGAAGTAATGATTAATGGAATATGTAAAACATATCGAACGGGATTTTGGCTCCGACCCCTGGGTCATGCCCAAGGGGTCGAACTTTGGGGGTTTGGGGGTCAAAATTGAACCTCAGAGTAGGGTGCAAGAGAAAGTCCATAAACAGCTGGTCCGAAAAGATTCAGAAGAAAGAGAGAAAGGAAATTCTAGAAAAAGAGAAAATCCCCAGAGCAGGGTCCAAGAAAAACTTCATAAACAGCAAGTCAGAAAAGACACTGAAGTAAGGGAGACAGTAAATGCTAGGAAAAGAGAAAATCCTCAGAGCAGGGTCAAAGAAAAACTTCATAAACAGCAAGTCAGAAAAGACACTGAAGAAAGGGAGACAGGTAATGCTAGGAAAAGAGAAAATCCCCAGAGCAGGGTCAAAGAAAAACTTCATAAACAGCAAGTCAGAAAAGACAATGAAAAAAGGGAGACTGGTAATGCTAGGAAAAGAGAAAATCCTCAGAGCAGGGTCCAAGAAAAACTTCATAAGCAGCAAGTCAGAAAAGACACTGAAAACAGGGAGACAGGTAATGCTAGGAAAAGAGAAAATCCTCAGAGCAGGGTTCAAGAAAAACTTCATAAACAGCAAGTCAGAAAAAACACTAAAGAAAGGGAGACTGGTAATGCTAGGAAAAGAGAAAATCCTCAGAGTAGGGTGCAAGAGAAAGTCCATAAACAGCTAGTCCGAAAAGATTCAGAAGAAAGAGAGAAAGGAAATTCTAGAAAAAGAGAAAATCCTCAGAGCAGGGTCAAAGAAAAACTTCATAAACAGCAAGTCAGAAAAGACACTGAAGAAAGGGAGACAGTAAATGCTAGGAAAAGAGAAAATCCTCAGAGCAGGGTCAAAGAAAAACTTCATAAACAGCAAGTCAGAAAAGACACTGAAGAAAGGGAGACAGGTAATGCTAGGAAAAGAGAAAATCCCCAGAGCAGGGTCAAAGAGAAACTTCATAAACAGCAAGTCAGAAAAGACAATGAACAAAGGGAGAAAGATAGTGCTAGGAAAAGAGCAAACCTTCAGAATAGGGTCCAAGAAAAACTTCATAAGCAGCAAGTCAGAAAAGATTCTGAAGAAAGGCAGGCTGAGAATATCCAGAAGAGGAAAAACAAAAACAGCAGATATTGGGAGAAAGAACATAAACAACTGATAAGACAAGACAACCAAAGAAGGAAAGCAGAAAATAAAATGAAACTTGAAAAGAAAAAACATGTACCATCAGATATGCTTATCAAAACATTTCATGATAGTGTTTCAAATGGTCCACTGTATATTTGCACATGCTGTAGTCAGATGTTTTACAGAGAAACAGTCAGACTAATTCCTAATTATTCCAACTTAGACAGAACTCTACAAGAAAAAGTATTTACTGGTATCAAAAGTGTTGATAATAAAGAGTGGATTTGCCTTACTTGCTATAAAGCTGCAAAAAATAGAAAAATTCCAAAATGTGCAACAGCAAATCTTTTAAAATTTCCATCCAAACCCCCTGAATTAGACTTGACAGATATGGAAGAAAGGCTTGTTGCACCTAGAATTCCGTTTATGAGGATTCATCAGCTGCCCAGAGGAGGACAGCTGAGTCTAAATGGAAATGTTGTGAATGTGCCAGCTGATGTCAATAAGACAGTATTACAACTGCCAAGGAATTTGGACCAACAAGAATGTATACCAATAAAGCTTAAAAGGAAACTTTCCTACAAACATCATGTAGATTTTAGAAACATCCGTCCCGGCAAAGTTATCGGTGCTGTCAACTGGTTAGTGAAAAACAGTTCATTATATCAGGAAGAAGGAGTAGTTTTAAATGAATCCTGGAAACCTTCTGAAGCTGACATGCAAACAGATGAAACAACTATAGAAAATGTTAATGAAGAAATAGCAGAAGCTGATCCTTGGGATGAAATAGATAATGATGATTTTCCAATTGGTAGCCAGGATACTGTACTAGTACCACAAGATGTAACTGATGAAGCCCATAGAGTCTATTCATTTGCACCTGCTGAAGGAAATAGTCCTATAAGTGTCTTTATGGACAAACATGCAGAGGAGCTTGCCTTTCCAACTTTGTTTTGTGGGCAATCAAGAGCAGAGAATATGGACAGACAAGTGAATATTAATTACAGTGATATTTGTAAATCTGAACTTCGTAGATCAGACAGAAGAATGGCAAGACACATTCCAAATATTTTCTTTAAGTATAAAAAGTTACAAACAAAACATATTTTAGACAAGGCCAACTTGTGCATTCGCAAAACAAAACATAATCAAGAGTTAACAGCATCATTTTTGAAATCAGATGAAAATGTACAGAAGTTGTGCCGCCTAGATGAAGGTTTCCGTGCTTTCAAAGACTTGAGGGGCTCACCACCATACTGGGAGCAAACCAAAAAGGATATATTTGCCATGATAAGATGTTTAGGCATTCCCACCTGGTTTATGTCCTTTTCATCGGCAGAAACTAGGTGGTTACATTTGTTGCAAATTCTCTCTAAGACAGTCTATGGGAAAGTCATTTCAGAAGTAGAAGCCTCTGAACTCAACTGGTTTGAGAAATCTGACCTTATAAAAAGTGATCCTGTGACATGTGCTCGTCATTTTGATCATCAAGTAAAAAGGCTTATAAATGATATATTGCATAATTGTAACAGTCCAATTGGGAAATTATTGGATTATTTTTACAAAGTGGAGTTCCAAATGAGAGGGTCACCTCATATTCACATGCTGGTATGGGTAGAATGTGCACCAGTACTGGAAGAGACTGAAGAGTCTGTAGCTGATGTGATATCCTTTGTGGATAAGAATGTGTCATGCAGTATGAATGAGATGGAAGAGCTGGTAACACTGCAGCAACATGCACATTCTGGGACATGCAAGAAAAGAAACAAGACAGAATGCAGATTTGGTTTCCCTTTACCCCCTATGCCAGAAACTTGCATCTTACAGCCGCTAGATGCTGACATACCAGAGGAAGAAAAGAAGACATACAAGAGTAACTATGAAAAGATAAAACAAGCTTTGGATGAAATGAAGAATGGAAAACAAGAGGGCCATGATGGCCCTGGATCGCTCACCTGATCCATAGTGTAACAAGTGGGCCCCAGGGAGGGCCATTATTGGCAGAAGGGCTTTAATGTGCATAATGTTGAGGGAGGTCTTAAAGGTGAAGCTTCATACCAAACAAGAGGGCCATGATGGCCCTGGATCACTCACCTGATCCATAGAGTAACACGTGGTCCCCTGAGAGGGCCATTATTGACCCTAGGGTTATAATGTGCATAATGTTGAGGGAGGTCTAAAAAGGTGAAGCTTCATACCAAATATCAACAAAGGCTATAATTTGAACAAACTTGGCAAAGGTCTACTAGATGAAGGTACACACCAAATATCAAAGACCTGAGCCTTGCTGTTTCAGAGAAGAAGATTTTCAAAGATTATCTCTATATAAGTCTATGTAAAACCAAAGGGCCCCAGGCGGGAGCATTTGTGGCCCTGAGGGCTATAATTTGTTCAATCTTGGCATAGGTCCACTAAATGAAGCTTCATACCAAATATCAAAGACCTAGACCTTGCAGTTTCAGAGAAGAAGATTTTTAAAGATTTTCCCTATAAAAGCCAATGTAAAACCAAAGGGCCCCGGGGCATTTTTGGAAAATCTTACTAGGGGTCCACTTGATGAAGCTTCATACCAAATATCAAAGACCTGGGCCTTGCAGTTTCAGAGAACAAGATTTTTAAAGATTTTCCCCATATAAGCCCATGTAAAAACAAAGGGCCCCAGGGCGGAGGCATTTTTGGCCCCCGGCACTATAATATGAACAATGTTGGTAGAGGACCACTAGATGCAGCTTCATACCAAATATCAAAGACCTGGGCCTTGTGGTTTCAGAGAAGAAGATTTTTAAAGATTTTCCCTATATAAGCCCATGTTAAACCAAAGGGCCCCGGGGTGGGGGCATTTGTGGTCCCAGCACAATAATTTGAACAATCTTGGCAGGGGTCCACTTGATGAAACTTCATACCAAATATCAAAGACCTGGGCTATAATTTGAACAATCTTGATAGAAGTCTACTAGATGAAATTTCACACCAAATATCAAAGACCTATGCCATGTGGTTTCATAGAAGAAGATTTTTTAAAGATTTTGCCTATATAAGCCTATGTAAAACCAAAGGGCCACGAGGCGGGGGCGTTTTTGGTCTCAGGGCTATAATTTGAACAATCTTGGTAGAGGTCTACTTGCTGAAGCTTCATACCAAATATCAGACTTAGGCTTTGTGGTTTCAGAGAAGAAGATTTTTCAAGATTTTCCCTATATAAGTCTATGTAAAACCAAAGGGCCCTGGAGCGGGAGCATTTTTGGCCCCAGGGCTATAATTTGAACAATCTTTGTAGAGGTCCACAAGATGAAGCTTCAAACCAAATATCAACGACCTGGGCCTTGCAGTTTCAGAGAAGAAGATTTTTTAAAGATTTTCCCGATATAAGCCTATGTAAAACCAAAGGGACCCGGGGCAGGGGCATTTTTTGCCCCAGCACTATAATTTGAACAATCTTGGTAGGTGTCCACTAGATGAAGCTTCATACCAAATAGCAAAGACCTGGGCCTTGCAGTTTCAGAGAAGAAGATTTTTAAAGATTTTCCCTATATAAGCCCATGTAAAACCAAAGGGCCCAGTGGCGGGGGCATTTTTGGACCTAGCACTATAATTTGAACAATCTTGGTAGGGGTCCACTAGATGAAGCTTCATACCAAATATCAAAGACCTGGGCCTTGTGGTTTCAGAGAAGAAGATTTTTTAAGTTTTCGGTGAAAAAAATCTATTTTTGGCTCCTGTGACCTAGATGTGCAACGGACCGGAACCATTTGAACAACTTTGAAAGGGGACCACCTAAGGATCATTCCTGTGAAGTTTGGTCAAAATCTGATCAGTGGTAAAGGAGGAGTTGTCGTTTGAAGAAATTGTTTACGCACGGATGACGGACAAAAAGTGATCCTAATAAAAAACACAAGAGGGCCATGATGGCCCTGGATCGCTCACCTGATCCATAGGGTATCAAGTGGGACCCTGGGAGAGCCATTATTGGCCCAGGCTATAATATGAAATCGGGTCAAAGGGCTAGGAGGAGATGTTGTTTAAAGGTATTTCTATTTTTAGCTCTGGTGGCCATTTTGTTCAGCGGAGCAGAACCATTTTAGCAATTTCGGTAGAGGGTCATCCAAGAAACATTTCAGTGAAATTATTTTGAAATCGGGCCAAAGGGCTAGGAGGAGATGTCATTTAAAGGTTTTTCTATTTTTAGCTCTGGCGGCCATTTTGTTCAGCAGAGCGGAACCATTTTAGCAATTTCGGTAAAGGGTCATCCAAGGAACATTTCAGTGAAATAATTTTGAAATCGGGCCAAAGGGCTAGGAGGAGATGTCGTTTAAAGGTTTTTCTATTTTTAGCTCTGGCGGCCATTTTTTTCAGCGGAGCGGAACCATTTTAGCAATTTTGGTAGAGGGTCATCCAAGGAACATTTCTGTGAAATTATTTTGAAATCGGGCCAAAGGGCTAGGAGGAGATGTCGTTTAAAGGTTTTTCTATTTTTAGCTCTTGTGGCCATTTTGTTCAGCGGAGCGGAACCATTTTAGCAATTTCGGTAGAGGGTCATCCAAGAAACATTTCAGTGAAATTATTTTGAAATCGGGCCAAAGGGCTAGGAGGAGATGTTGTTTAAAGGTTTTTCTATTTTTAGCTCTTGTGGCCATTTTGTTCAGCAGAGCGGAACCATTTTAGCAATTTTGGTAGAGGGTCATCCAAGACACATTTCAGTGAAATTATTTTGAAATCGGGCCAAAGGGCTAGGAGGAGATGTCTTTTAAAGGTTTTTCTATTTTTAGCTCTGGCGGCCATTTTTTCAACAGAGGGGAACCATTTTAGCAATGTTGGTAGAGGGTCATCCAAGGAACATTTCTGTGAAATTATTTTGAAATCGGGCCAAAGGGCTAGGAGGAGATGTTGTTTAAAGGTTTTTCTATTTTTAGCTCTGGCGGCCATTTTGTTCAGCGGAGCAGAACCATTTTAGCAATTTTGGTAAAGGGTCATCCAAGGAACATTTCAGTGAAATTATTTTTAAATCGGGCCAAAGGGCTAGGAGGAGATGTTGTTTAAAGGTTTTTCTATTTTTAGCTCTGGTGGCCATTTTTTTCAGCGAAGCAGAACCATTTTAGCAATTTTGGTAGAGGGTCATCCAAGGAAAATTTCTGTAAAATTATTTTGAAATCGGGACAAGGGGTAGGAGGAGATGTCGTTTAAAGGTTTTTCTATTTTTAGCTCTGGCGGCCATTTTGTTCAGCGGAGCGGAACCATTTTAGCAATTTCGGTAGAGGGTCATCCAAGAAACATTTCAGTGAAATTATTTTGAAATCGGGCCAAAGTGCTAGGAGGAGATGTCGTTTAAAGGTTTTTCTATTTTTAGCTCTGGCAGCCATTTTGTTCAGCGCAGCGGAACCATTTTAGCAATTTCTGTAGAGGGTCATCCAAGGAACATTTCAGTGAAATTATTTTGAAATCGGGCCAAAGGGCTAGGAGGAGATGTCGTTTAAAGGTTTTTCTATTTTTAGCTCTGGCGGCCATTTTTTCCAGCGGAGCAGAACCATTTTAGCAATTTTGGTAGAGGGTCATCCAAGGAACATTTCTGTGAAATTATTTTGAAATCGGGCCAAAGGGCTAGGAGGAGATGTCGTTTAAAGGTTTTTCTATTTTTAGCTCTGGCGGCCATTTTGTTCTGCGGAGCAGAACCATTTTAGCAATTTTGGTAGAGGGTCACCCAAGGAACATTTCTATGAAAGTATTTTGAAATCCATTCACTGGTTTAGGAGGAGATGTCATTTAAGTGAATTGTTGACGACGCACGACGCACGACGCACAGACGCACGACGCACGACGGACGCCGGACAAAGGGCGATCACAATAGCTCACCTTGAGCACTTCGTGCTCAGGTGAGCTAAAAATGGAATTTGAGGAATTCCTAAAAGATCTAAGTTTGTCAAAAGAGGCGTATATAAAATCTATAAGATCTACTTTAGCCTCTACTAAAGTGTTCTTGAAAAGGGAAACTCATGAAATTAGAATTAACAGCTACAATCGAGTATTACTTCAATGCTGGAGAGCGAATATGGATATTCAGTTTGTAATAGACCCTTATTCATGTGCTGTATATATTGTCACCTATATTGCCAAAGCTCAAAGAGGAATGAGTCTTTTGCTGATGAATTCAGCAAAAGAAGTCAGAGAAGGTAACTTAGATATACGAAGCCAAATTAGATCTATTGGCCAGAAATTTTTGACTCATGTAGAAGTATCAGCTCAGGAAGCAGTTTACTTTATCTTGCAGCTGCCAATGAAATGTGCCTCTAGGGATGTCATTTTTATCAACACATCTCCAGAGAAGGAACGGGTTATCATGTTGAAAAGTTTTAAAGTTATTCAGAGCTTGCCAGATGATTCAACTGATGTTGAAACAACTAGTATCATTAAACGGTATGCTAAAAGACCAAGAAAGTTGGAAAAGCTTTGTCTTGCAGATTTTAGTTCTTGGTACAAAGTTGTGTATAAAGACAAGTCAAACTATGACGACAAGAATACAGAAAAAGAATCTGTAGAAAATTCATATGTAGATGAGTACAAATGTGAAGATGGCACAATTTTGAAGAAGAGAACAAGACCCATAGTAATAAGGTATGTACGGTATCAACACAGCATGGACTCAGAAAACTATTTCAGAGAAGCACTATTGCTGTTTCACCCTTGGAGAAAAGAGGCTAATATTATAGGTACATGTGAAACATATGAAGAGAAATTTGAAATGGTGTTGAAATCAACCGAAATTAAACAGACTATGAGGGAATACAATCACAATTGGTCGGAACTTGATGAAGCAATGAGTGATGTTGAGAAAAGAAAAGAAGACAGTCTTGAAGATGAATGGGACAGGGTAGCTCCTACAGCACAACAAACAGAAAGAGAAGATGAGGAGGAGGGTGTATGTGATATTTACCCAGAATATGCCCCACCAAATACTACATTATCAGAGCACTCAGAAATTCCAGTAGCAGCAAGTGAAACAGGTCCAAATGAAGAAGTCCTTTCTCATTACATGCCAGATAATGAATATAGTGCATTGATTAGATCACTCAATACAGAACAACGTGAGTTTTTCCTATCTGTACTTCACAGTCTGAAAACCAGTGATGAGCCCCTGCATCTTTTCCTGACAGGTGGGGCTGGAGTAGGCAAGACAGTTGTTGTGAATGCTATATACCAGAGTATGTTAAGATTTTATAACAAGGACATAAACTCAAACCTGGATGAGGCAAAGATTCTTCTCGCTGCTCCAACAGGCACTGCTGCTTTTCTTATCAGAGGAAACACACTGCATACTCTATTGAAAATACCAGTGAGCCAAAAACTTCAGTACAAATCTCTGTCTAGTGAAAAGCTCAATACATTAAGTTGTAAATTTCTATCAGTAAAATTATTAATAATAGATGAAATATCCATGGTTGGCAACAGAATGCTAGCCTTTATTAACCACCGCCTTCAACAGGTAATGGGCTCATCAAAGTTATTTGGAGGCTTATCAATACTGGCAGTTGGAGATCTCTATCAGCTAAAACCAGTATTTGATGCATGGATTTTTGAAAATCTTCATCAGGATTATGGACCTTTAGCATCAAATCTATGGACAGAGAATTTTAGAGTGTTTCATTTAGTTCAGATTATGAGACAGAAAGACTCTGAAGAATTTGCAATTCTGCTTAATAGGCTGAGAGAAGGTAAGCATACAAAGGAAGACATTGGAGTTTTGAAATCCAGGCATATTAATAGAGATATTTTTAACCCAGAATATCCATTCAACGTTCCACACATCTTCCTATCAAACAAACTAGTTGACAGCCATAACAACATTGTTTATGAATCTTCTCCAAACAGCTCCAGAATTGTAGTTCATGCTTTAGATGTGATTCTTGGAGATGTAACAAAAACTGTGAAAGACAAAGTGAAGCAATCCATACCAAATGATGTCAGCAAAACAATGGGATTAAGTAAACTCTTCAAGTCTGCAATAGGACTTAGAAATGAAGTATCATGCAATATTGATGTTGAAGATGGTTTGACAAATAGTGCTGGGTGTATCATAACAGCTGTTGGACGAATTTCAGAAAATGGTAAAATTGGGCACCTTTGGGTACAATTTGAAGATGAAGCTATTGGAAAAAAATGTAGAAATAATAACAAACAGCTTTATAATGGTAACACTCAGAACTACTGGACACCAATATTTAAAGTGAAGAGACAATTTCCAGTGGGTAAATACAAGTCTGTTGTAGCAATGAGGGAACAATTTCCTCTTCGGCTTGCTGCAGCAAAGACATGTCATCGTTGCCAAGGTGCTACCATGGAGTCAGCTGTACTTGACTTTACAGGAAGATCACTCCCACATGGACATTATGTTGCATTAAGTAGAGTGAAAACTCTTGACAAGTTATATTTAAGAGAGTTAAATGAGAAGGGTATTAATACTGATCCTCTTGTTTAATATGAAATTGACAGATTAAACACCAGTATGAGAATGATTTCTCCTCTCACATGCTACACAAGTGTTAAGAGACCACAGCTAAAGTTACTATTCCAAAATGTGAGGTCACTGAAAAAACACATAGGTGACATGTTGCAAGATATTCAATACACAGGTTCAGACATAATTGCATGTTCGGAAACCAAACTGAAAACATCTAACGAAACGGAAAATTACAACATCCATGGTTTTAATCTATACAGATTTGACTGCCCTTTAAAAGCTTATGGAATAGCAGTTTATGTCAAGTGTGACATTGATATTTCATCTGTATACCACAAGGTATATCATACCTCTGCAGAATCAGTAATAGAGGCAGTTGTCCTTGACATTGTCACAGGACTACAAAATATATCTCATCTGAAGTTAGCAATTATGTACTCTTCACCAAAGGCAAAATGGCCAGAACTAAAAAAAGTAATTGAAGAAACAAAAACAAAATGCAATACACAAAAAGGAGAAACTGCTATTTTGACAGGAGACCTAAATGTGGACCTGCTGGATAAACCAACACACCGAATTTTACAATGTGTAGGCTGGAAGCAGTATGTCAGGGAGCCAACCACTGATACAAATAGTTTACTGGACCATATATACATCAGTGAAGAAACACATGTCATATCCACTGGTGCTCTTGAATGTCATTTTTCAGATCATAAACCTGCCTTTTTAGTGCTCTCCTGAGTGGTTAAAGTAGAAGTAAAACAAAGATCAGGAATCGATACAATTAACTTACTTCCCCCACCAAAGACTGATACACAGATGAAATATCAAAGTCACACTTGACCACAGGGAAAGAAACACAAACACGAAGTCTTTATCCTGACCTGTTAAAATCTGTCTTTGAACCATATGGCATTCAAAGTGTAACCCACTAAAGATATCATTTACAACACAGTAATAAGTTACATTAAAATCCATCAATAAATGTAGGTGCTAAAGGAAAAACATTTTTTTTTTCAAAAATAGCCACAGTGCTTAAGCGATAACAGAGTATTTCTATAAAAAGCCACAGTGTAAAAAATACCTACAGTGATGTTGATCATGAGCAGAATAATGTTAAAATAGATGCATTTCTTTGAAGTTTGTAAATAAATATCAGGGTTTTCATTAAGAACTTAACCTTTACCCTGCTGTTGGCGACAAGCCCTATATTTGCAAACAGTGTAGATCCAGATCAGATGGCTTCTGAAGAAGCCATCTGATCAGGATCTACAATTTGACATTCAGTTTATAAATATGTAGAAATGCATCAAGTAATCAGAAATGGGTGTGGCTTAATGGAATATTCAGCAGGTTAAAGGTTAAGAAACAGATCCAAGTGAATTTAGAACCAATCAGAGAATATAGATTTTTATTCACTATTAATAGTAATTTTGATAAAAACAACCGATTGAAATTCAATTACAACAGACTATTTCAGTCTACAATCGGTTATTAATGAGAACCCTGAATATAATTGTTTTATGCAGATTTGTATAAAATGTTATATTTTTTGCATTTGCAATGACTTTTGTTGTTGATTTAAAGAGAATTAATGCGAAAAAAGAAAAGTTTACACTAAAATAGTTTGTTCTTTATCGTATAAAATATAATTTTGGGACACAAATTCCCAGAATTTGCATACATGCCATTCATAAAGTTAGTGCAGATATACAAGCTGATCAGCCTACTATCTTATGTCAGTAAAAATATACATGAAAACCTGTAAGGTCATGTATATGTGCATAAAGAGATCTTTTAGAAATGAAAGGCAGGTTTATCTTTTGTATCTGCATGTGATTGGCATCATAGGAAAATGTCAATTACTACATCTGTTAATGATTTTGTTTGATTTGACATTTAGCATCCCCATCAACACTATTTGGTATTTTTGAGACATTGATTCCAATTTTGTGTGACTTTTACCCGACATTGAGATGAAATGACATCTCAATCCCTACCGCACAATAAAACCAATAGGGTTTATAAGCATGGACGGACAGACTCGCAGCAAAGATTTTGTTCGTTTGGAGGTTTAACATCCCTGTCAACACTATTTAGTTCATTTTAAAGGCATTGCTTCCAATGTATGAGTGATAATGCAATGTCACAAGGAACTTACATGCCAAATATGAAGTCTCTATTTCAAATGGTAACAATAAATAGCCATAGTGACCTAGACCTTGAGGCATGACCTTGAAAGTCTAACTGGCTGGAGGTATTATCATAAGCAACATTTGTGTGAAGTTATATTAAAATCAGTCAAAAAATGTAGGCGCCAGAGCGATAACAAAGTTTATCTAAAAATAGCCACAGTGCCCCTGACCTTGAGGCCATGAACTGCTCGAGATATTATCATAAGCAACATTTGTGTGAAGTTATACTAAAATTCCAATGAAAAATATAGGCTCTGGAGCGATAACGAAGTTTTTCTAAAAATAGCCACAGTGACCTTGACCTTGAGGCCATGACCTGCTCGAGATATTATCATGAGCAACATTTGTGTGAAGTTCTATTAAAATCTGTTGAAAATATAGGAATTTATATACCAAGTATGAAGGTACTACCTCAAATGGTTACGAAGTTATGATAAAGTAGGTCAAAGATAAAAATAAATTGTATGAGTCGAAAGGTGATATCACAAGGAACTTATAAGCCAAATATGAAGGCTCTATCTCAAATGGTTATGAAGTTATGACAAAGTAGGTCAAAGGTCAAGGTCACAGATATTTTTTTTGTATGAGTGCTAAGGCAATGTCACAAGGAACCTACATGCCAAATATGAAGTCTCTATCTCAAATAGTTAAAAAATTATGACAAAGTAGGTCAAAGGTCCAGGGTCAAGGTCACGAGTTATAATAAAGTAGGTCACAGGTATTTTTTTTGCATGAGCGGTTAGGCAATGTCACAAGGAACCTACATGCCAAATATGAAGTAGGTCAAAAGTCTATGGTCAAGGTCACAGGTCAAAATTTTTTGTATGAGTGAAAAGTGAATGTCACAAGGAACCTACATGCCAAATATGAAGGCTCTATCTCAAACCGTAAGAAATTTATAATAAAGAAGGTCAAAGGTCACAGGTCAAGGTCACAGGTCAAAATTTTTTGTATGAGTGTTAAGGCAATGTCACAATGAACCTACATGCCAAATATGAAGGCTCTATCTCAAATGGTTACAAAGTTATGATCAAGTAGGTCAAAGGTCAAGGTCATCGGTATTTTTTTGTATGAGTGCTAAGGCAATGTCACAAGTACCTACATGCCAAATATGAAGTCTCTATCTCAAATAGTTAAAAAATTATGACAAAGTAGGTCATAGGTCCAGGGTCAAGGTCACAGGTCAAAATTTTTTGTATGAGTGGAAAGGGAATGCCTAAAGGAACATACATGCCAAATATGAAGGCTCTATCTCAAATGGTTAAAAAGTTATGATAAGTAGGTCAAATGGTCAAGGGTCAAGGTGACAGGTCAATTTTTTTTGTGCGAGTGGGAAGACAATGTGACAAGGAACATACATGCCAAATATAAAGGCTATATTTCTAACGGTTCTAAAGTTATGATAAAACAAAAAAAATACCATAATTACCATAATAATTCAAAGTATGTGGCCTTGAACCCATGGTTACGGTCAAGGTTACAGGTCAAAATTGTTTGTATGTGTGGGAAGGCAATGTCACAAGGAACCCACATGCCAAATATGAAGGCTCTATCTCAAACGGCTCCATAGTTATGTTAAAACAAAGAAATTACCATAATTACCATAAAATTCAAAGTATGTGACCTTGACCCAAGGTTACGGTCATGAAAGCTGATGCTGCTGCTTAATAATTGAGATTAAGTATAAACTCAATCCATCAGAAGGTAAAGTAGTAATGAACTCCTAAAACCTTTAACACAAAAACTTGAAAATTAGAATTCTAAGTCTGTGACCTTGACCCCAAGGTCACGGATATGGCTACTGATATTGCAAATAAAAACTTTACACCAGTATCTATCATGATACCAAATATAAACTCAATCCATGTAGGCATAAAAAAGAAATGAGCTTCTAAAAAACTTTAACACAAAACTTTAACATTTGTGGACGCCGACGCCGACGCCGACACCGACGCCGACGCCGGGGGTAGTAGAATAGCTTACCTGACCTATCGGTCCGGTGAGCTAAAAAAGGCGAAAATTGTTGGTAATAATGGTTAACTGGCGAAAACTTTTGCATTAGGAGAGAGCATATTCATTGATATTCCTAGGTGTATTGGCTTTTGTGCTGATATTATAGGATTTCAACAGGAAATCGCAGGGAAACGGTGAAAAACCATGAAGTTGGTGTGACAGTTAGTTGTCCTACTAAAGTCTACCCGGGGTAATTTGACGTGTAGATCACAATGGGGCTTGATCCAGGTGTTCTGCATTATTTTGTTGAAATTCTGCATGCCATAGGTTGAACTTCATACAAAATATACCTTCCTGTGTCAAAAAATGTGCCTGTGCCAATTGTCTTTTAATGTGTACCGAGAAAATGGTGCTGGTTTGTTGTGAACCTTGTCTAGCTTTCTATACCAGTATGAAAAAAATCTGATTTTTTTTTTTTTTTTTTTTTACTCATGACATTTTTTTTCGGACAAATCAACGGGCCAAGTGCCTGTGTTACGCAGTCGATGGATGGACTGAATTTAACATCGTTTTCAGGTTACATGTCTGATCCGGACAACGATTTTTTTTTCATCTGGGTATAAAGGTCAACCAACCAGGCCCAGTAGGTATATTCAACTAGGGCGATACGGTGCCCATCGGGGCTTGGAGAAATAGAATGGGCTGTATGGTGCTTCCACGCAGAGCTGAAGCAGACTGGTAAACCGCTTAGAAGGACCAGGCAAAGTGATGTGAGTCAGACCGCCCAATGCATATAAGCATTTTGTTTTTCAATGGACAAGAGTGCTTGAGATGTCATTTCAGTGTCGGGTAAAAGTCCCATAAAACTGGAAGCAACGTCTCCAAAATCACATAGTGTTGACATGGCGTTAAACCTCATTTCAAACAAACAAAACAGGGCGATAAGGTCAACCAGTTCACAGACAGTGGATGTCGGTGACGTCTATGTCTTACGTCATAAGTTAATCAATATACAGGATTTATAAATAGCACAGTATAAGCCACTGAAACCAGCAGCACAAAATTTGGTTTGACTTAAGACATTGTTTGAGATATCAGTTTGAGATAACGAGAGACTATTGTATTTTAAAACTCCCCTAATAATGTCGTCTGTTTGAAATTTGCTCCAAACAATTACCCAAACAAGTTAAAAAACATCTTGATGAGGCTGGGATTACCGGCGAATGAGATCTAATTAATTCTGACAACTCATCCGAATCTCCACAGTGACAACTGACGGCAACCCCCCACCCCCCACCCCCCAAAAAAAGATCAATGTTGTTGTCCAGTGCCATTGTTAGAGAACAATGGAGGGTTTAAAATTCAGACACCGAGCAGTCGTTTACAATTGCCATACCGTGCGACATTTATCTATCTATATCTATACTGCATCATCCCCTCGCGGGGATTACCCCAAGGTCATACGGCGACAGGACCTCTGTTTTATGTGTCACAGGGGTGGAAAAAGAACATGACTCGACCGGGTCTCGAACCCAGGGCCTCTCGCATACTCTGCGAACACTCTACCGTCTGGGCTACCGAGCCACACGGTCGACCTGTTATACCCCCCCCCCACTAACTCCAGCCCCCCGCCTAATTAGATTCGTCTCGAATCTCTCCCTATGAGATTGAGATTCGTCCCGAATCTCTGAGTCATATCCAGTCCGGCTGCGAAACTTATGTTTCGTACTCTTTCATCCCTCAGACACGGTGCTGGACCACACTGGACACCAAATGTCACAGAGGTGGAAAAAGAACATGTCTCGATGGGACTCGAACCCAGGGCCTCTCGCATACCGTGCGAACACGCTATCGACTGAGCTACCAAGCCACACGGTCGACCTGTTGCATACGACTCATCCAAAAAATCTGGAGATGAGGTCCAAATCGGTGTAATGAAATAAAAAAAAAAACATAGCTATATTTAATAGTTCTATTTGTCATTTTATTTTCTTAACAAATACCACAGCTTATGCGAAAGCTAAAAAATGGAAGATTTTAGGGAAGTATTTCACGAAAATTTATAATTTAACGGCATCAGAACCTGTCGGTGTGGTTACGTTAGCAGATCAGCGGTTAGTGGCCTTTAATGTGAAAGCCTCCGGTTCGATTCCTGACAGCCATTACGAAAACACGCCTATGCAAATACAGTGTTACTTTCATCGACGAAAAAATGAAAATTTTTAGATGAAAAGTGTGATATTTTTCTTATTTCTGCTCAAAATATAGATTGTGTTACTCGTTAGAACCGCCTCATCGAGGCGGTTCTAACGAGTACCCACTATTTATATTTTAGAGCAGAAATAAGAAAAATAAGGTTTACCCCTGTAAAACCCAGTTTTTCTATATAAAAGTGGGGTTGGAGGGGGTCAAAATTATATGTTTTCGTGATGGGTAATAAAATTGCGGTGTCCGAACATGCTCCACTGACATCATTTGCGGGGATGAATGCACCAAAGTGCACTGTCCTTCCGATCGGGACGATAACTGGGGGCCCCATATGCAGGGAAAATCATCTGTGCAGGTGAAAGCATGTTAAAAATCCTACCGAAATAACATG
Organism: Lucinisca nassula; assembly: GCA_963580285.1. Lineage (NCBI taxonomy): Eukaryota > Metazoa > Mollusca > Bivalvia > Lucinida > Lucinidae > Lucinisca > Lucinisca nassula. The sequence goes on from OY757020.1 coordinate 52,861,184, forward strand.
AATACCGTGTACTCATGCACAAATGATTCAGTACCCAAAGCTCGTGCTAAAGAGGCAGGCGAGCGCTCGGCAGGCGTCCGCGTTGTTGAAAAGTCAGTGCAGTCCTATAAAGCTTTGTATCTTTATACAAATGTTTGAGACATGAAAGCGAGTTCTCATTACCATAACACATCCGTGTGACAAAGTACATTCTTTCAAATCTCAAAAAAGGTGATGGAAATATGTAAGGTCAAGGGTGCTGTTTGAACTGCCCCATAGAGGCGTTTTCTAACGAGTATCCAGAACCTATGTATTGGAGTAGAACTAAGGAAAATGAAAAATACTATAAACCTCTGCAACCCCACCCCAACCCCACCCTGTTTTTCATTGTGTATTTTCTTATATACATATTGTTTTGTTTTGTTTTACAACCATTTCAATATTTTTTTACTTATTTCAAGCCTATCATTAATCAGAAGTGGGCGAAAACCAATGTACCGAGAAAAAAATGACCTTCCTTTGCCGAACATGGCGTCTCACTTTTGACCCGCGCTTTAGGTCACTTTGCAGCGCTTTCAAGATCATGTCAGTCATTTCGAGCCGATCTCTAATGATTGGTGGGCGAAAAGCGGAGTACCCTGGGAAAAAACACCTGCCCTTCCGTTGCAGACCTTGGCGTCTCACATGTGACCCGAGCCAGCCTCGAACCCACAACGGTGAGAGGCCTTAGGTGACCTGAATTTTGACATACAACTGCCTAAGTGATAACACGATCACAAAAGCTTGCATTATATACGTTGCTCAGTCTTTGCTGATGCGCAGGCTGATCTGCGCATTTGTTCACACATGCAAATATCAGGTTTTCTTGTGCATTTAATGAGTAAAAACGTGTTTTTGAGCTTCCTGTCGATATCGTTAATATGTTTCTTTGTTTGATTTTTGGTTTAACGTCCACGTCAACACTATAGGTCATTTGGAGACGTTGCTTCCAGTGTTGTGGGACTTTTACCCGACATTGAGATGAAATGACATTTCAAGCCCTGTCGCATAATGAATCCAATTGAATTATAAGCATGTACGATCCGACTCGCACCGCTTTGCCTGGGTAGGCTTAGATCCTTTAAGCGGTTTGCCAGTACTCGTGTGCGGTCGGTCTCAGCTCTGCGTTGAAGCATCATGCAGCCCAACTAGATGGTCGGGGGCGAATCGTTAATTTGTCAGATTTCTCAAAGAAATGCTTAATAATTAAACATTATTAAGGAAATAAATGTTTGAGTGTTTTGATATGCCTTTCAGGTGTTTCCTTGCAATATTACCCGCGTCTTTACCTTCAACATTTTGTTGACGTAACCAATGGTATTCTGTAACGTTATAACGTTTAGGGTACCAATGTTTAAAATACTGTAAATCTGAAACCTTTAGGAGTATTTTATTCATGTTGGTGTCAAATTGTTTCCCAAATACCAATATATCTGAAATCAGTTATGACTCAATTTCGCCAAAAATTCCCAGAAGGTCCCTTTTCGCGTGACGGGTCACATATATGTAAAGTTGTGGATACCCACCTTTACGCATTAGTACAAGAGAATGTAACAGAAAGTTTTGGAAATGTCACTGTCATACAAGAAAGCATGGAGCAAAAAGTGAATTCAGTCGTTGCCATTGTTGAGGTGAAACTCAGTCAAGATACAGAAACATACAATAACCTGTCTCTGATGCTGATGCATGAGCTTGACAAACGTCACTCCCTAGTTCTAACAAAAGTTTTCTTTCTTCCAAATAATGTGATTGACACGTATAGAAACAAGGATGGTTGTGTGACTCGGTTTCACCTCTTTGATGATTTGAATATATGCAAAATCAATGATATTATTTTCAAATGGGAATGTAAAGATGACAGTGACAAGCAAGATTTGATGGACAAGTCACTAAGTGAGAATGAACCAGAGTGCACAGAATGTTTCAGCCAGTTATTGCCAAAGCCTTTCTTGAAGCGTGATTTCAACATAATACAAGAGTGGAATCTTGATGTGCCATTAGAAATTCAGATATTTTTTGAAGTGTTTATTAACAAGGACTCACTGAGAAGGATAGACTGTCAAACACAATTTTTACAACAAAAACTTGAGAAGTTGTACATTTCCTATGACAGCCTATTAAATACATTTAACAGGAACTTTATTGGCCTGTTTCAGTTGGTTAACACAGATGAACTCTTACAAGACTACAAAAATTTGAAAACAGTCTTCAGCCTAACATCTAATTCTGGTACAACAGCCTCGTTACAAAAGGCCGAGGCCGACTGGAAAGCAAGAGCTAAAAATGATATGTTATACTACAATGCATACATCAAACCCCATACTCTTACGTATGAAACAGAGGCTGGAATAGAATCAAAGGAAGTAAGTCTACGTCACTGTCATATAATATTGATGCTAGACAACCTAGTGCGAATAAAGTCTCCGAATAAAGTCTCTGAAAAATGCTAATCGAGGAGAAAATGAATCTGGTCAACTTGATACTCTACAATTGACTATCCAAGGACTTCCATTAGATGCAGCAGAAACAGCAAAAAGGCATGATCCTAACATTTGTGATGACACGATTTCCTGCCCATGTAAAAGTAGACATGCTTTAAAGAAGGAGGATATAAGAATGGTATTATTTGAACGATCACCAACAGAGAAGTCTACATACAACCAGTTCATCAATCTTTGTTCTTGGGGTTTCAAAGAAGTATGGCAGGGAATGACCGGTGAGTTAATGTTCTTATTGCATGTATTTTAGCTCACCCGAGCAAAGCTTCGGGTAAGCTATTGTTATCACCCTCCGGCCTTCGCCCATTGTCCGTCGTCAAGAAGTAGTTAACACTCTAGAGAGCATAGTTTTAACCCAATCTTAATGAAGCTTGCTCGGAATGTTTGCCTCTATGAAATCAAGGTCAAATTCTAAACTTGATTAACAGGTGTCGAAACCTAGGTCACCAAGTCAAATCAAAGGAAAACCTGGTTAACACTCTAGAGGTCACAGTTTTAACCCAATCTTAATGGAACTTGCTCAGAATGTTTGCCTCTGTGAAATCTAGGTCATAAACTGGGTAAGTTGGTGTAAAAGCCTAGGTCGCCAGGTCAAATCAAAGGAAAACCTTGTTGACACTCCGAGGACACAGTGTTGACCCGATTTTGATGAAAATTGCTTAGACTGTTTGTCTGTATGAAATCTAGGTCAAGGTCAATACTAAAACAATTTGGATCAAAAAATAGGTCACCAGGTGAAAATCAAATGAAATTTTGCTAACACGCACTATAGGCCTCATTTATGCCATCGTTATCAGTATCAGTATTGCTCTAGTTGTTTGTCTTGAAGATTTGTTGTTCGAAACTAGGTCACTTTGGGCTAAAATTAGGTCACTGGGCGTAATTAAAGTAAAACCTTGTCCAGAAGACAATTTAATAATAATAATAATAATCAACCTTATTTATAGAGGGTAACATATTTAGTAAACTCGTACTAAACATCCATGTGGCCCTCTTTATGAAGTTTTATGAAGTTTTCTATATGAATATTGCATTCCAAAAAAATTCTCAGACTATGGTAGTTGATGATTGCGCGGTTCTGGATGTCCATTGCTTACTGACGTCTGCACTTCATCTTTTTATTTTCCTAATTTTTGAGGTTGATGTTTATTTGAAATTGTTGCTCTAAAAACACGGGTCATGCACACGTAGTTTCGTAAATGTTTGTAATTGCACGACCCGCAGATAAAGCGACCGACTGAAGTCGGTTGATTTTTTAAAAGAGTGCCCTAAAATCACCGTGTCATTCTGTCAGTCCGTAACCCGTTTGAGAAAATTGGTGATAGTGACTTAACCGCTTGGAATATTTAAACAATTTTTGGCATACTGGTAGATTTCAATGAGATCTAACCAATGACCTTGCAAAATATCACATTCTATTTAGTATAGCCTCACCGAGGCGAAAGATGTGAAAATTTTCAAACGGCTTATCCTCGGAAACCTTTAGGCCAATTGAAGTCAAATTTCATATGGAGCCTCTATGGGATGGGGGAAACCACAATTTGCTCATGGGTCCAGGTCACATGACCAAAATGGCCGCCAAGCCATATATGGTCTGTCTGTCTGTCCGTCCGTAACACGTTTGTGAAAATTGGTGAAAGTGACTTAACCGCTTGGAATATTTAAACAATTTTTGGCATACTGATAGATATCAATGAGATCTAACCAATGAACTTGCGAATATTACATTCCATTTAGTATAGCCTCGCCAAGGCGAAAAATGTGAAAATTTTCGAACTGCTTCTCCTCGGAAACCGTTGGGCCGATCCAAGTCAAATTTCATATAGAGCCTCTATGGGATGGGGGAAACCAAAATTTGCTCATGGGGTCCAGGTCACATGACCAAAATGGCCGCTAAGCCATATATGGTAAAAACCCTTCAAAAATAGTCTTCTCCAGAACCACTGGGCTGATTTCCACGAAACCTGATAAATAGCATCTGGGACGTAGGCCCATCATAAATTGCTTAAATGGTGACCCTTGGTTGACCTTGACCTTCTTAATTGGTGACCCTTGGTTGACCTTGACCTTCTTTGTGCCTAGGTAAAACTTGGACACATATGCTTTTGTATTGGAAAAGTGAGAATGCATTTTATCCTGCAAACGATTCCGAATACAGTACTAAAGTATAAGATATATTCTGGCTCCTTACGGTAAGGCGCATTTATTGGGGGGGACCGTTTTAGGTCCAGGTCACATGACCAAAATGGCCGCCATACCCATATATGGTAACACTCATAAAGCTTAAAGCATCCGGTGGGTCGTGCACTTCAGCTGAAGCACTGGTTTTCTTATATGTTTGAATGAGATTACAAATATGTACAGAATGCTTGTATACATTAAAAATTCCACTTTCAGATGAAATAGCACAGCTCCTTGAGGATCAAGCACACGGGACTTTGATTACAGAAGACGACATGGAATCTGAGAGGCCATTAGAACTAGAATCGGATCAGGTACTGTACATGTACAAGTTCATTTTCATTCTATTAATCACTGGCTTTCAATTCAATAAATAACTAGATTTCTTTTCTGAGAAAACAGATGTTCCCCACCACATACCCCATTCATAACAAGCTTAATTTAACAGCACCGTGGTGGTCACAAAAACCAAATCAGTTATTCACCCTTACCAAATGTGATTGAAACCCACCCAGGAGTTCATGAGATATGCTGCACAGAACCAAAATATGGCCTAAACATGACCTATTTAGCACGGCTGTAACCTTGAAAATATGGTCAAGGTCACCAAAGCCCAAATCAGTTCTTAATCCTGTCCCAATGTTATATCCATGCAAATTTCATTAAAATCCACCCAGCAGTCACGAAAGTGTCATGCCGAAGCATACGCGTACCCCTACCAATATGCATGCACTGACGACGGTGGGATCTGCACCAAAAAGAATATGCCCCCTCCCCTTGGGTTGGGGGGATAATAAATTTTCAGTGATTCTTATCAACTTTGAAACGATTGAATTTTCAATCAAGTTTTTTTTGTGTTGTTTTATTTAATCCACTTTCAAGAGACGGAATATTGTTTACAGACTTTTGTTTGTTTGAATTGAGGTTTAATGTCCCTGCCAACACTATTTAGGCCATTTTGGAGATGAGTTTTCATTTTTGTGGGACCTCTACCCGACAATGAGATGAAATGACATTTCAAGACCAAATGAAAGCAAAAGGCTTACTTTACATTGGACGGTCTGACTCACATTATTTTGCCTGGACATACTTAGACCTTCTAAATGATTTACCAGTACTCACATGTGGTCGCTTCTAGCTCTGCGTGGAAGCACCATGCAGCCCAATCAATTTCTCCTAGCCACGATAGGCATCTTATATGACACCGTGGCATTATAAGATATGTATATCAAATGCATTTTTATAGAATAATACTTATACACAGCAGAAATATAAAAATATTTATTTTCAAATATTTACATTTCCATTTTCCATTTTAAAATAGAAATGGGGGCAATGATCAGGAATAGATACAATTAGCCCACAGCTCCCATCTGAGTCTAATGTAAAGCTTTAGAAACAATGTAGTTCATACCTCCATGAACACATTGAGTCACATGATTTTATGTGATGTAAGTCTAAACCATGGTTCTCTACAGGCGTTGGTGACATCAATGCTTTCCGCTCTTTGAAGAAAAAAACAGCGTGTAAATGTTTTTCAGCTTATAAGCATTTTTTCGCCTAGTGATAAGAGGCAAATAATGTAAATATAGAACATAACCTTAATTTTTCTGCTTTTCATGTAAGTATGAACGTCAGCGGGTCGCTAACAAAGTTTACATGAACCCCGTCGGAGTTCATTTGCTTTGCACGCTACCCACTGCGTTCATACTTTCATGAACGGCAGAAAATAAAATTCATTTCCTTAACACAATCTTTAGCGCAAGACAGAAACAATGTTATCTGATAACACAGCCTTGTATGATGGTTATTCGTGCCAACTAAATTTATTATGCAAAAATTTTATTTTGATAATTAATACAAATATGATTCATTCTTAAACTGGAAAATGAATTGCAGACTTCGTTTGAATATAAAATGGTCGGCATTTTGATATAAACAGGCTGATAAAAATGAACTTGATCACTTTTGCCGCCTTTGAGTCTACATCGTGAATACATTAAAAAATTGACCCTCTGCATGCCAAAATAAAATTATATTCTGGAAAAGGGGAATAAAACTGTCAAGGTTTCTTTCTCTAAGGATCGCTCATGGTAAAAAGGACAAAAAAAGTCTTTGCGGTATTCATAGGATATTTGTATGTGGAATTAAAGGAAATTTGATTTTTTTTTATTATTTTAATTGCAGAAATAAACACCAAAATTGGCATTAAGTGAGTTGCATAGCCACAAGTGAAAATACCACTTTGATGTCCATGAAAGAAATGCAATTTGATCTTACGCTGAAAACAACAACACCAATTTTTCTTGTTTCTTTTATTCAAAACAGGGACCTTAACTATGGCATCACGTTATGGGCTTCTGCCTCAGCAAAATTATAATAATAATAATAATAATAGTAATAATAATAATAGTAAAATAAAATAAATTTTCTGCTGTTAATGTACGACAGAAAACACTTCAACTGAAATTACTGAATTGTTTCCTTATAGTGTATCTTTTTATCACATTTTAAGTATTTTTTGGAAGTGTGATAAAAATGTATTAGGCTTTGGGAGATGAAAGCAGTATCTTGTAAGTGCTGATGCATTTTCATTTCAGCCTCATGAAATAACAGATGATGATGCTGACATGGACAATATTGAAATTAATTCTATACTAGCAGCTGTGGACACTGCCCATTTGGAAGAAGAAATATTTGATGAGAAGTTAAGCATTTCAAGAGATGGTCTTTCAGTTGAGACATTTATAGAAGATAATGTGCACATGGAAACCAGTGTAGAAACAAACATTCCAGAACTCGACGAATCTTTCCTTAATTTATCAATAGTTGAAGAAACAGAAAGCACTGGCAAAGACATAGTTAGTTCATTTGGCTTTTCTAAATGTAAAGTACCACCGCTTTTGTGCCGTCATCCACCTCCTGCTAGAGGAAAAGATAGTGACCTCTCAAATATCAAAGAAATTCTTGATGATGTTTTGGTTAAACTTGGATATATAACAAACAAACCTAAGTATTCCAACAGGATTCTGTGTGGGCCAGATAATAAGATAGGGAATTGTCTTCTTAAATTGATGAGCATTAATGAAAATTCTAACACAGCTCGCCTATAAAGGCAATGGAAAAGAAAGGTGTTTTATTCTGCAACAAATCACAGGAATCGGAGCGCGCGCGTACTGTATGCAAGTTAGATGGCTGTTCCATTTTACCCAAATTATTGTCGGTAACGCGTTTTCGAGCAACCGCTATTTTTGACATATGCAAATGAGTTGTTTGTAAACAAAGACACGTGTCGTCTGCATGTATATACTTCTCGATCGTAAAACCTAGAAAAATGCCGGACATTCCAGTGGGTGCAATTGTCGAGCTTAGGCATTCTAAGGACGACTGGCGAGTGACATCCCATTACGACGATGAGTTGCCAAGATTTGTAAGGCAGTACAATATTGTGAATGAAAGAACAGGGGAGAAGAAGAGAGTCTTCTTGCACGAAATATTTGAGAAAAACAGTACAACTTATGAAGAACTGAAGCAGTTCTTTAGAGAACAATCGACATCTAAGAGCCCTACCCCACTTGAACGTGAAACTGAAAATTTCATGCCCCAAAATAAGCCTGATTCTAATGAAATGGACTGGGATGAAGTCCTTACACAAGAGTTCAACACCAGCTTTAACGAGGGATCAGACATGGTGACTGAAAGTGGGTCTCACAAAGGGACTGAAATTGCTACTGAAAAGAATGTCGGCATCTCCAGTCGATTTAAAACAGTGACCGATAGGGACGTGGAGGCGATTGCATCCAAAAACACCGAGAAAACCACTGACTCCCAAACAAAGTGGGCTGTCAAATTACTGAGACGTATAAACACCAGGGTCCAGTTGTTCAAAGCATTGTTAGCTTAACTAGCTCGTTAGTGGTCATATTGCAACTACAATATCTAAACTTTTGGTATTTTTGCTGAAAAAATGTGAGCAGCTTTTGCATCTAAGCTGCTCTCATTTTTTTCAGCAAAAATATAAGAAGTTTTGACATATTTAGGGATCAAAGTTTTAACAATTCGTTAACTAACGACATGATTAGTTTTGAACAACTGGCCCCAGCCAATTGATCTTTTTACACTTTCCGACACAGAAAACATGGTCGTTTGGTGACAAAAGTCTGTCATTTTATCAGTTATTCCATAGGCTTGTATGTGTACACTTTCAGTCACTGGTAAAACCCAGCCATGTGTCTAGACCATTGAAACTTTTTTCGCCACATGCAATTTCAACCTACCTGTTCAAAATATTTTGTGGAATTCCAGTGGAAATAAAATCCTTCTAGAGCTCCCTGAAGTTCCGTGATTGTTGGCTTACTCAAGTTACTGCAGTGCAGAAAATTTTAATTTGCTCTAGGGAGTCATACAAAACAGCTACTCTGTATTTCTAACACGCTTTTCAATGAATGATAGAGTTTATCAGTGAAATATAAATCGATATTGTCACAGTTTCAACCAGTGAAAATACGATTTTTTATTTTTCACTGTTTGGGACTACTTTTTTCTTCAAATCTAATTCTGTTTTCAGCTTTATCTTTGTCAAATGACTGAAAAATACTGAAATGTGTTCTAATTGACGCTTAGCCCGTTCTTCCGTGACGAGGACGTAATTTACGTCATTTGCGACGCTGACGTCACGTATTTCGTAGCGCGACCTTACACAAGCCCGCGAGTTCTTTGGGAAACTTCTCTTTTAATTATTTAAATAATTATTCATATTAATGCCATCCAAAGCTATTTCTCAGGTGCAAACTTTCAGTTTACACCCAATATTTTACCCACTAAACACGTTGGGCACCACTAAATTGACGCGAAACGATCCGGAACAAAGATAATTTTCTTCGATTGTGAGTTACGCCATTAGAGACGCTAAATATTGCCTTTTTAAAGCATGTAAGAAACAGAAAATTTGATTTTTTCATTGCCAGATCAAATTTTATTTCACTCATGAACACCAAAAACTGATATTTTCACTCGTGGCTACGCCACTCGTGAAAATTACAGTTTTGGTGTTCATTCGGTGAAATAAAATTCGATCTTACACTGAAAAAATCAAATATCCTCTATTTCGTCTTTATAACACGCCTCAAACTGTGATTTATTAATTAATTTATGGCATTAAATATTTTCTTATTTCTGCTCTTAATCATAGAGTTTGGATACATATGTCCACATTGAAATCTAATTGGTGCTAAATTCGCCCTCTCATCAGCCTATGCAAATAAATACAACTCACAATGCAGTTGATCCCCAAACATAAGCTGAAATTACGGCTTGTTTTTTTTTCTCTCTCGTCCAATGTCCAATTGGATATCTCCTTATGTGGCTCCAATGCTCAGCATGACATGCCCAAGTTGCTGTGATGAGACAAGAACTCCACGGCTTTCACACTGGAATCCCGATAGGTGACCTTGGGCCAGACAGTCAGTCTAGAAGATCATATAAATAAAATAACAGAGAAGCACAAATTGTGTCAAATCATATACCGAAAAAAAAATAAATATCCCGGGGGTCACTAACCCTAAACATGGGTTGGGATGACCAAGTGCCACAGTACACCAGGTGACAGTAAACAGGCAAACTTGAGTAATTTTAAATGTTAAACAGCTGGACCATAAATAAAGTATAAAGATCTGCATCTAATAGGCACAAAACTATATTTAAGAAGTAGATCAGCTGTAGCTGTGAATTGTTGAATAATAAATCAGTTTGGAGGTCAGTTGAAAGTAGATCAAATTACGAGCGCATAGCGCGAGTGATTTGTCTACTTACAACTGACCGTTGTTGTGTCCCCAAAAAATGAAAACATGCCTATTCTAATGTGTTGTACCTGGAAAATTTTTCTTCGAAATAAAGGCAATTTTACAATGTAAAAAAATGAGGTTTTTTTATCTGCTAAAATGATCGTGAATTCATGTTCAAACCACCTCAATGAGATGGTTTAAATGAGTACCCACAATGATGGTGAAGCTATGTTTTAGAGCAGAAATTCATAAGAAAAAAAAACCCTGCAGATTCCACGGTTTTCTAAATATAGGGAGGTTTGCTAGTATTTATTGCAAAGACTTGTTATCTTTATCGCTTTTATTTAAACTTTTTGATGTACCGTAAAAGTCCTAAAATTTCGGACTCCTAAAAATGTGCTATAATTATTCTAGAATTTGAGTAATACAGTGAAGACCCTGATCAGAGCAGTCTGATCTGGGTCTGCACTGTTTGTATTGTTGGAAAACATAGGATCAATTAAATACAGGTACTTTACACTGTGATTTATTACTCAACAAATCACAGTCATGATTGAATTTTGAAGTATTTTCTTTGAATCTGTATGAAGCAGGAAAATGACAATTGAGTAAATTTTTAAACTGACAATGTATGATTATTGATTATAATCACTCAATAAATCACTGTACATGTAGTTTATATTACATTGTACGTAATGTAATGTAGTTTGTAATGTTGTTATTAAAAATGAAAATTATTTTGGTCCCATTTTCATCAGAAAATCATGCTTTTCCCATTAAGAAAAAAATATGCAAAAATAAGAAAAATCCCTACCTACCTACCCAGGCAGAAAATACACGGTAGTGGGTACATCCAACAAACATATTTTGTGAATGAATTGCCTAAATAAGAGATATATATATAGTTTTCGTCAAAAAATTTCAAATCTACGGTGAAAAAAATGACAATGTACTTGAACACTCAATAGGCATGTTTTCATTTTATTCCAATAAATGGTTACAAATCATAGTCATGTTCTTTCCCTTCTTATTATTCGGAATGGCTGTCTGAGATGGAGCCAACCAGAACCAATTTTGAGACTTTGGATTCATCTGTACTGGACGACCTGCTAGGCATGTTTTATGCCAGCCTACAAAGCAAAAAGGGGAAGGATTATAGCAAGTCAGCTCTTGTGGGACTGCGAGCCGGAATAAACAGATATTTAACTAGCCCGCCACACCAAAAACAAATGAATTTGATGAAAGACAGAGAGTTTATGAAGTCCAATCAAGTGCTCACTGGTCTCATTAAACAAATGAAAAGAGAAGGAAAAGACACAAGTGAAAATAAAGAACCAATCTCACATAATGATTTGAAAAAAATAAAAGAATCTGGCCTACTCAATACAGAAAACCCTAGGTCACTGCAAAATAAAGTCATCTTTGACATCATGACCCATTTTGGTAGACGCGGCCGAGAAGGTCTTCGTTCGCTGACTAAAGAATCTTTTAAGATTGCGACTGACAGCGATGGTCACAGATATGTAGCCATGGCATACAACGAGTGTGACAAAACCCATCACGGAATTGACTCTCGTGAAAAAAAGAAAGCACCCAGAATGTATGAAACTCAATATGAAGCATGCCCTCTGAAATCCTATGAAAAGTACATTTCAAAGCTAAATCCAGAATGCACAGCTTTCTTTCAGATGCCCTTGACACAGTTCACCGAGAAGAATTGGTATGCCAAAGCTCCTGTGGGTCTTAGTTATTTGTATAACTTCATGTCCCGTCTGTCAAATGGTGCAGGTCTCAGTAAACGCTATACAAATCACTGTATTAGAGCAATGGTGGCCTAAAATTTATGCGAGGCTGGTGTTTCTAACCAAGGCATTATGTCTGTCACTGGGCACAGGAATGTACAGGGTCTGAATTCATATATAAAGCCTTCTGATAAGGAACGCAGGGCAATAAGTGGTATTTTGGCTAATCAGGAAAGTAATGCATTAGCCCGAGAGCTCCTAGTACATGTGCTAGTGTTGACACATCTACATTTCAACCTCACTTCCCAAATAAGCCCACCCACAACTCGTCCTCTGGATTTCACCAGAACCAGTTCAGTTCTCAGTCCAACACGCTGACTATTTTCTCTGGCAATATTTCAGGGGGTAATGTAACTGTCCATGTATATAAACAGTAAATTCTTACCTTTTGGAAACGGTGATAATCCGTGAATAGCGTTCTGTATTCGCATTTTTCAAAGATTTTTCGAATCAGCTGACGGAGACCTTGTCGGCAGGCGCCATGACAGTTTAGTGGTTTGACCCACTTCTGTTCGCGAGATTTGTATTGTGCTATTTCCATTAATCGAAGGGTTTCATAAAACTCAAGAACACAGACTTAATGAATGATGTTTATTTTATTTATTGGTAAACAAATAAATCCAGATAACGTGCACATAAAGTCATTGTTTGCGTTTATGCCACGTTTATTAACAGGAGTAAATTAGAACAGCCACAACCAGGATACGCCAGTCACGTGATATCAATATGATTGTGACAGTTGGGAGAATTTGCGCCCAATGATGATGATGATGATTTCGTGTTTAACGACGCGTCAACCCTCTTTGGTGGGTCATAAGCGTCAAACGGTTAATGGTTAAACAGCATGAATAATTATGATGATATTAAAAGTAAAAAGTCAGAATGATGATGTATAAAAATCTGAAACAGTTAAATCTTATGAAAAAGTCCAAATTTCTTTTAAGAATAAAATAATATTATCAACAGGTACATCTCGAAACAGTTGTTGCAAAGTGTCAGCTTTGAAATATAAAATACGTGAGGGTGAAAAGTCAACACAGTCAATTAAGATATGTTTCACAGTGAATGGCTGATCACAACCTACAGAAGAAGGCTGAGCATCACCATTAAAAATATAAGAATGAGTAACTCTAGTATGGCCGATGCGCAGTCGTGTTAATACTACGTCCTCTTTTCTGGAAAACTGTGGAGGAGAGAATTTTGTACTCACGACAGGTTTAATGGCATGGAGTTTGTTATTTATTGCACGGTCCCATTCGCCTTGCCATTCCGACAAGATGTATCTGTTGATAAATGGTTTAAAATTATTAAAGGGAATTTTAAAAACAGATGGATCAAGATTGAGCGATTCCTTTGCTTTCTTGTCAGCATATTCATTGCCGACAATGCCAATATGGCTCGGAAGCCAACAAAACAAGATTTGGTGTGTTTTAGAAATTTCATGATGTTTTTCGATCAATTTTTGAATTTGAGGATTTTTAGATGATGAATGGTCTAAAGCCTTAAGCACAGAAAGTGAATCAGAAAATATAATTGCTTTTTTAATTATTGAAGAACTGATAAAATCTAAAGCTAGGTCTATTGCTTTGGCTTCAGCTGTAAAAATAGATGAACCATCTGGAAGGCGCATGGTTTTGTGCGTATCTTTAGAAACAAACGCACAACCAACTTTATCTCCTTCTTTGGAACCATCAGTATAGACTTGCTGGTATTCATTGTAACGTGACTGCAGTACCTGGAAGTTTTGTTTGAGAAGTATCGGATTTGATTCGGATTTTTTGCCATCATGCAAGTCGAACAGAATAGAAGGTTGTTTAATACACCAAGATGGAACTTCGGCGGTTTCATGTTTTTGAATATTTTTAAGGTCGATGCCTGAATTTTCTAGCAGTGGTAAAATTCGTAATCCAAAAGGTTTGATTGCTGTGGGTTTAGTTTCATACTTATCTATAGATTGAGGTGGAAATGAAATTTTGGATGCCGGGTTAGATGGATTAGCAGCAATTCTAATAGCATACTGAAGAGAAAGTTTCTCTCTGCGCGAAGTTAAAGATGGTTCACCTGCTTCTACATAAAGGCTTAATACGGGAGAAGTACGAAAGGCTCCCATAGCCAGATGAAGGCCTTGGTGATGGATAGTATCCAATGATTTTAAATAGGACTTTCTGGCAGAACCATAAACAACAGACCCATAATCTAATTTAGATCTTATTAAAGACCGGTAAAGATGTAATAAAGTATACCGATCTGCTCCCCAACTTGTATGGGCTAAAACTTTCAAAAGATTCAAAGCTTTTAAGCATTTCGCTTTAAGATATTTAATATGGGGAATAAAAGATAACTTTTGATCAAATATGACCCCAAGAAATTTGGCTTCTTCAACAACAGGAATTTGTGATCCGTATAAAAACAAGGAAGGATGTTCGTGTTTCTTCCGTAGTTTACAAAAATGAACACACTGCGTTTTCGACTTGGAGAACTCGAAACCATTTTTATCAGTCCATTCTTCTATTCGTTTTAAATTTTGTTGCAACTTTCGTTCAACTGTTTTCATATTTTTTGAACGGTAACATATACAGAAATCGTCAACATACAAGGAACAATCAGTTTTGTCGTCCAAACATTGTACAATATTGTTTATTTTGATGTTAAATAGCGTAGTTGAAAGAATACTACCCTGTGGGACACCCTGTTCTTGATCATAGAAATCTGACAGGGTAGACCCCACACGCACCTGAAACATGCGCTCCCCTAAAAAGCTTTCAATAAAACTGGGAAGTTTTCCTCTTAAGCCAATGTTATGGAGATCTTTCAATATACCATAACGCCATGTTGTATCATATGCTTTCTCCAAGTCGAAAAAGATAGCTACTACGTGTTCTTTGTTAATAAAAGCATATCGTATAAATGTTTCTAGTCTTATTAAATTGTCATTGGTACTGCGTTCCGAACGAAAACCCGATTGATATTCTGAAATGAGGTTGTTCGACTCTAAGTACCAGACTAATCTCTTGTTTATCATTCTCTCCAATGTTTTACACAAACAACTTGTCAAAGCTATCGGACGATAATTTGTAGGTTCTGCATGATCTTTCCCTGGTTTCGGAATTGGTACAACTGTAGCTACACGCCAGCTCTCAGGACAGACCCCCGTTTCCCAAATATTATTAAAGATATCTAAAAGTGTTGTAAGAGAACTCTTTGGTAGATGCTTAAGCATCTGATAATGAATTTCATCGGGGCCGGTTGCCGTATCATGTGATTTTTCAATGGCTTCAACTAGTTCCGATAAGTTAAAAGGTGTGTTGTATACTTCGTGATTAAGGGATTTGAAGTTAAGTTTTCTTTTCTCCTGGTCCTTTTTGAAATTTCTAAAAGTATCAGAATAATTACGCGATGATGAATTATTCAAGAATGTGCTCCCAAGAGTATCTGAAATATCTTTTTTAGTTGAAGCTTTTGTGTCAAAACCAGTATTTAAATGTGTAAAACTAGAGGACTTTGTTTTTCCTGAAATTTTTCGTACCATATCCCAAACCTTTTTAATGGGGGTTTTGTAGTTCAATTTGGAGACATATTCTCTCCATGACTTTCGTTTTGAAGCTCGGATTGTTCGCCGAGCTTTAGCTCTAAAAACTTTTACGTCGTTTAGCTTTTCTGAAGTGGGACTTTTGCAGAACTTATTTAGAGCCTGTTTACGCTTTTTAATAGCTTCTTTACAGTCATTATTAAACCAAGGCTTGCTTTTCTTAGTATTTGTGGAGGTCTTTGGAATGCATTGTTCTGATATATTAATAAGTGTATCTGTGAAATCAGAAACAATGTCGGATGATTCATTTAAGTGATCAACTGTTAACTCTTCTTCACATAAATTATGGAATAATTCCCAGTCGGCTTTATTCATTTTCCACTTCTGGTTACAGTCCTCATCTGGTTCGTTTACGCTCTCAATTATAACAGGGAAGTGATCACTTCCGCACTGATCATCATGAACAGACCAGTCATAGTCTAAGAAGAGAGATGGGTGACACAAAGAGAGATCTAAAGAAGATAAATGACCTGTCGCAGGGTGAAGGTAAGTATAAGATTTATCATTCATCAAGCAAAGATCGTTCTTTGCAATAAAATCTTCAACAAGTGCTCCTCTGTTATTGATATCTTTACAGCCCCATAGAATATTGTGACCATTGAAGTCGCCAACTAAAAGATATGGCGATGGAAGTTGACTCAGCAATGAGTCAAGATGTTCGGGCTTTAAAGAAAATGAGGGTGGGATATATAGAGAGCAAATTGTAGTTTCTTTATCCAAAGAAACCGATACTGCTACAGCTTGTAGGTCTGTTTTTAATTTGATCTCTCTTTGTGGTAAACATGATTTAACAAAAATTGAACTGCCACCAGATGGTTTGTTACCATCAGAATAGATATAGTTGTATGTATTGAAACCCCTGACATCTATGTTGTCATCAATTTTTAAAAAAGTTTCTTGCAAACAAAACACCGATGGGGTAAGTAGCGAAATAAGTAATAAGAGTTCATTATAATTTGATTTAAGACCTCGACAATTCCATTGTATTATTTTGTGTTTTAAATCCATTTTAAGGAGAGATATTTAAAAGACTAGAAACTATTATGGAGGTGCAATTGGTGATATAGACCTGCTACCACCAGCTCGTGGTGTGGCAGATCTCGATCTGTTATTGCCACTTGGTGATGATGGAGTTTCAGTCAACTCCATATCACTGTCACTCAAAGATCCGAATCTGTTCTGAAATTTTATATTGTCTCTTTCCATTTTACGTTGTCTGTCTGTTTGTTTTTGAGACAATTGATGTTTTTTGATCGGATCTTGCGACCCCTTATTAGTTCGACCTGAGTCGGCTTTCTCTTTTGCATTCGGCGCTGGCTTCGGTACGGTCGCTGTCGACCGAACCGGAGCAACCTGGATTGCGCCATTTGATAAATTGGTTGAACTTTGTGGTGCTGGAGTGGGTTTTCTCCATGCACCAGATTTTTTCAGTTCAGCTATGTATGATTCAGCAGTCTGTGTTGCGGAGCTGGTACATTTTACACCAGCACCCTTTGTGATGCTGGCGAAACTGGTGGTTGGTGGTATGTATCGCTCTTCGACAATCTTCCGCGCTTCTGGGAATGTTATCCCCCTTTGGTACTTGACAGTGAGTATTTCTTTTTCTTTTTTCCATGCCGGACAGTCTCGGGAGAAAACAGCATGTTTGCCATCACAATTTACGCATTTGGGTTCATTTTTGCAGTTGAGGTGATTATCAACATGCTTTTCTTCACCACAATTAGGACAGAGTTTTTTTCTCTGACATCTGCTTTCGTGATGGCCAAAAGCCTGACAAGAGTAACATCTAAGAGGGTTTGGGATGTATACCTCTACGTTAATGGAAAGATATGCTACTTTGATTTTCTTGGGTAGAATTGGTGTATTAAAAGTCAACACATAAGTTGCTGTTGGTTTTAGTACACCATTTCTACGAACTTGAATGTTACGAACACCAACAACTCCCTGATCCTTAAGGTTATCGACTATCTCTTCATCTGAACAAGGACGCAGTTCTGGACTGCGAATCACTCCCTTAGATGAATTGAGCGTGTTATGTAAAGCGACTTTAACTTTTAGATCAAAGAGTTTGTTGGTGTTTAGCAGGCTTACCACTTGCTGTTTTTTCTCGACTTCCAAGAGAAGATCACCCGATTTGAGTTGTTTTATACTCTTAGGGTGTCCGGCAATGGAGAGAATACTTTTCTCGATGACGAAGGGGGAAAGGCTAGATACAGTTCGTGTATCGTCAAGCGACGTAACGACCAAGAAACGCGGAACATTGTCAAAATTTGGTTCAGCAGACTGCTGACTAGATTGTTGACTTGACTGCTGACTGGATTGTTGACTGTGTTCATCCGATTCGGATGAATCTTCTTGTTTTTTACGTTTAGGTGCGTTGTGGTTAGGTGATTTGCGGTTAGGTGATTTGCGGTTATGTTTTTTTCCAGGAGCCATAAGAAAAAAATTCTAGTTTCGTCCCAAGTGCTCTCCGCCCTCCGTGGAGCCCTACAAGGGAACACCATACTGGAGTGGTTATCCAACTCGCAGATGTTAGAGATACACGTGAGATATACTCGTATAAACAAAATGCCTACACGATTGATCCGTTAAGCCACCGCCTTCTAGAGATAAAAAGACAGAAAAGGGCAAGGTAAATGGGCATATGGTTGGTATCAGGAAAGATACAAAAAGAGTTGAAGAGAAAGCAAAGCGGTATCTCTAGGGCTCGGCATGACCAGCCGATTGACCGTGCCGGACCGCACGGCCACCCGTCTACACCGAAAAGCCAGGCCAAAGAGGCGTGTTGGGCACCTGAAGCACCGCCACCTCATGTAACCCTCAACCTCCAGGATCCCTTCTTCCGGCTTACAGGACGCCACCCACGGCAAACGGGTGGTACTTCCTTTAGCTCTTCCCAGTGGGCACATTGACCACAGCAGCAACGTGCCCAGTGGGAATTGAGCCCCCAGGGCCACGGCAAGGCAGGAAGTCTAATACCTGGTGGAATTTGCGCCCAAAAGTAGGTTCCAAACCCAATTTTAGTGTGTTAGAATCGAAATAGATCAGCCCTGGCCGTGATTTGTTGTTTAATAAATCACAGTTTTGAGGGCAGTTGTACGTTGATATATCACTCGCTAAACAACAAATCACATCCAGGGCTGATCTATTTCTTAAGTATAACTGTTTTTTGCCTGAATTCCCCCTATTAAATCTCAGAAAGTCAATGATAACTATAATGTTCAGCTCCTACAAAGATGCTGGATTAGTTCACTTGCTAAAGTACATGCGGGATGATAACAGAACAGAGTGGTCCAGATTAATATCCACACATCATATTGATGCAGCCACCAGGAATGTCAAAAGAATAGGACAGGCCTTACATCTTGCATTCCTTGTCACTTTTGCCAAATATTTGCCAGATACAGACTCAGAGATATTCCTCAGTGATACGAGTACGTTAAGTCCACAAGATATTGCACTGAAGTGGTCTGTGCGTCTATCGCAGTTTATGACAGAAGGATTAGATAGAAATGCAACTTTTGCTCTCCACAGAGATATGATGAAGCATTGTGATGATATTGTTGCCGTTTCTTTTGCTGAAAGGCTAGGTGGACAGCAAGGATACCAGTTGCTTTTATCAGCTGTGAAGTCATCACTACCTTTCTCATTTGTCAATGGAGCGAGCTCCTATGGTCCATACTGTGTTCAATTGCTGTATCAACATTATAGTGCAGGTCACTTCCACAAAAGCCTAAAGGAAGCACTTTTTACAACACCTATTGGCAGCAGTACAAAGAACTTTGCATGTGACACCAAACGGGAGATGAATCACCTTGAAGCACTAAAAGGATTTCGTCTGGCTCGACAATAAGCTCGGTCACATGTAAAATGTCTTTGATATATACACTTATTGAAGGAAGCCGAGTCAGACCCGAATCAAGCTCAGAAGTTGATGATGCTGACAATCTTGGATGGACACTAACAGAAGTTGATCTTAATCACATATATCCAACTGCTTCTCTAATTTTACGAAGGAACGGCTTAGCCGAAACTACGTAGTATGACCCATCTTCTTTCTTATGAATGTTTTCATTGCTCTTAAAGGAAATCATTTTTGATTTTTATTTATCACTCAATGAACAAACTATTCCATTCAATGTGTATGCTAGACAACCTACTGCACTGCCATCAGCAATGCTAGATACCAACAGCCAACAAGTTGCTGAATTTCTGATCAAGAAATATTGCGCGAAAGAAAAATTATTCAATGGTTTAAATTTTGATGATCTGAAAAATCAAGATGTATTGGGACCAAATGAGTTGGTTCAAAGAGCAAAGAAAGCAAAAGGAACAACACTGAAAAGAACTTTGAAATTGAAGATTACTGTCGTAAAGACAACAAAAGAAGAAAACGAGGAAAAACGGAAGAAATTGGTTGCTCGTAAGACCAAAGAAATAGACTGCTTAACGTCAGAAGTCAATGCGTGTCAGGCACTGCTCAAGCCAGATGCTTCCAAACCACAGGTGTTCAAGTCCTTGGGGATGCAAAGGGCAATTAAAGATCAAGTGAGCAGTTGTATCAGCTCCTTGAGTATCACCAATAGTGCAAATCATTCCAATGTTGACAAATACCTATTGTTAAATCTCCCAGATGTTCCACCAGAAGTCAGTTCACACAGTATTTTTGCTACTATGGAATTCGCTGGTGCCAAGTTCAAGGCTAGTCACTGCACCTCTGGTCGACATTACATTCTCTTTGTTGAAACTATTATCAAAAACACTCTACGTGCATTTCCCTTCATCTCAGACATGGTTATATGTGAAGAAAAGTATTCTTACACACCAGATAATTTCAAAAGTGCAACACGATGCCAGAGGCAGGCAAAATCAACAAGTTCTGTCGCACATCTGAAACCTGCATCTTCAATGTTAAGTGAAACAGCATTTGATAAGGCTGCACTAACTAAGACCCCAGAAGGTAAGGCACTTATCAGCAAATACTTTGCTGAAAATATTGAACAACTTTCAATATCAAAGAATCTTTGCCTTACTGTAGATAGTGAATGTATTCTTGAATGCTGTGGCTGCGAAGGTGCATGCATTTGCTCATTGGCATCAATACCGATTCAGAAAACCTTCCAGGAACATGGTCCTGCTACAACATTTTCCAAACTGTCAGCCATAAAACAACGCAAAAGTGAGGCGGAGATGTCTCCAGTTGATTGGCTAGTACAACATGCTTCAGAAATACCACCAGGAAAGGCTGCTGTCAGCATAGTCACTTCTGGAGATATAGATGCTGTGTACATTCACCTGTTTACATTATCCAGACACTGGCCTCGAAATGAGGATGGCAAATTTCAGTCCACTGTATATGTTGTTCTTCAAAAAGTTGGTCCAAGGTATGACATATATAACATCACTCGAATTCTGGAATTATTTGAAGAAATCTACAATGATAAACACATAGGTCTGAAAGTTGCAATTGGTTTATGCATCGGTGGCAATGACTTTGTTCCAAAGTTTCAACAGATTTCACACACTAGTGATGAAGCTATGGTTGAAACAAATATATAGGTCTTCATCTATAATTGTCTCTAATGAAAACATTATTCTGAATGGAGACAGGTTTGTGGAGTTCATTAAAGAGTTGTATTGCCCAAAGCGTATAAGCCCGGATGACTTGAGCTTTGAGCAAGTAAGAGTCTTAACAATAGGTAAAAAGTCTGCAGATGCTCCAAGTGGCTATGTTGTAAAAGACCCAAAAAGATGGCTGCCACCTGAAACAGCAATCCAGCGACTTGCAGAAGTTGTACAGCTTCAGATAGATTATATGCTAACAGCTGGCTTTCATGAAAAGGAATTACCCAACTTTCTCAGTAAATCTTGTTTTAAGGAAATGGATGGAGAAATTGAGTTTGATTTGGGAGAAGACGCCCATTTTGTTTCAATAGAAAGCCTCCCTGTTGTTGCAGCTTCCAGCAGCAATAGCAAAAGGAGCAATGAGAACACACCACAGAAACGTGCAAGACGAAAACGACCATTAACTTCAACACCAGTCAAATAGTTTTTCACTTGAGAACTGTACAACAAGAATATTTTTAAGAAATGGTACAATCAGATTCCAGATCTCACCTCTGACAAGTGGGAACGGCCCCCGTCCATAGGGGCTTGAAGAAATATGATGGGCTGCATGATGCTTCCATGCAGAGCTGAATCCGGCCCGCACACTAGTACTGGTAAACCGCTTAGAGGATCTAAGCATGTCCGGAACCGCGGTGCGAGGCGGACTGTCCATGCTAATAAACCCTATTGGTTTCATTGGGCGACAGGGCTTGAGATGTCATTTCATCTCAATGTCGAGTAAAAGTCCCACAAAATTGGAAGCAACGTCTCCAAAATGACCTTTACAGTGTTGACGGGGACGTTAAACCTCAAATCAAACAAAACAAACAAACTGACAAGTGGGAAAAGAACATCTTGCAATAGCAAGTTATGCTGAAGCCAGGGACACAGATATATCCAGGATGGCTTGTCTTGGAACATTTATGATACAAGATATTGTTGAGGTTTTTAGATTGCTTTTTGCAGATTTAATTCGCAGCAGATAAGCATTAAATGGTACCAGAAGTATTTTCTGGTCTATTCATTTAGTACATGTAATCTTTGATCCTTCAAATTCTCTCACGCTCTGTGTATATTTAGACTGATGACCTAATACAAGGTCGGTGGCAGTCTGGAGTTATTTTGAGAGAAATACATATCTATTCTTAGAATGTAGAAAGTTTATATGGATGCACTTCATGCTTTGGGCATCTATTTTAAGCCTCAGCTCCAGTTCACTGGGCTGTGGAACTGATACACTTTCTGATTCTTGGAAGGTTATTTTTAGTATATAGATGCATTGTTGCCTGACTGTCCTGGCTGTGTGAGTTGTACCATATTTGGGTCTCCTGGGATCTTTATGTTTAGTATCCAAATGCATGGCTCTTTGATTTTTATGGTTTAGAGCATCTTACAATATTTGGGACAGAGTCCAAATATATAAGATGTGCCCACAGCATCTCTGGGCTTTTGGCCGCTCGATTCTGGAGTGGCTTTTGTGCGATTATATTCCGAAGGGGCTTTTAGGCCATTATATTCCGAAGGGGCTTTATGCCATTGGATTCTGAAGGGGCTTTTTATGCCAGGGGCTGTTTATGTCAGGGGCTTTTTATGCCATTAGATTCCGAAGGGGCTTTTTGCCATTAGATTGGTTTTCCTGCTTTGTGTGATGAATGAGTGTGGCTTTGCTTCTTTGCTAGTGAAATAAAATTGTAGATGATTAAATTGTTATTCAGTCTATAATTTTGAGTGTCTCATGCGGAGCAGTGCCTCGGCGAAGCAAGAGACAGCTCAGTACGGTGGCAGAGAAAAATAACGTACCAGAAGAAGACCTCACATGTCGGCGGAGTGATGAAGAGACTTTACAATATTATCGAACACAACAATGGTTCTTTCTAGATGCAACTATATGGAACCACTGTATTTGAGGCACAGCTATATCACCAGAAAATGTCACTCACAGGGAAGGCCACAATCAAAGGACGCGGCCGTCTCAAGCCAGCGAAAAAGAAAGTATATGACCTATGAAGGGATTCACAAAAATATCGGACGAAACATGAACAAATGGCACAAAGTCAATTTAGGAATAAGACACTGTCTCACTGTATTTTGAGTCTAGGCTGTCTCACTACCTATGACTGTATTTGAGTCTAGGCTGTCTCACTACCTATTCTTCGAAGTGACTTTAGATTGTCAGTCATAAGCAGGGAATATCAATTAGCATCTCTATTAAAACATAGAGACATGTGTAAACAACAATTCTACAACGATAAGCTCAATGATGTGAGATGTGACAGGGGGATTTAGGCGTTAGTGTCATATTTGAATACTCCTTTTTTCAGTAAATGGCCCACACCTAGAATTCAAGGGAACATATTATGTGTGTATATTTAGGTAACGTAAGAGGTTTTATTTAACACTTTTCCTGTGTTGACACATAATCAAAGTTTAGAAAAAGGATATAAATGAGCGGCCTTCGAAATAAATGAACAAGATTCTGATGAACTAAAGTGCCCATATCATATGGTTCTGGCTATTGGTTTGCTGAGTTCCAGTTTCTTTTTTATTTGTTGCAAGGGCTTTTTATGTTGATAGCAACTTATTAGACTAAATCATGTTTAGTTTGAATTAGCTTGTTTGATTAGATGTTTCACAGCCCTTTCAACCCATTTTGACCATATCGAGTGTGGTCAGTTAACTGTTAACCACACTTAGACCTAAGCGGTTAACCAGTTCTAAGTGCACATTCATTTGCCAGGATCTGGCAACTGTCCTTCTTGAACTAGCTGAGTGGGAGGATGGCTAGAAAGTATTTTATGATCAAATTCCACGAAAAAATGTGGCTTGGCCGGGTTCAAACCAGCAACCTCTGGCTTCTTAGTCAGATGTGCTACCGACTTTGCTGCCAGCCTGGCATGACTGTTTTTAGTATAGTCATAACTATTCACCTGAGTAGCCTAGTCGGATGCGCGTCCAACTGGTGATCAGGAGGACGCAGGTTCGACACCTGCCGGGGCCAACAACATTCTTTGATGGAAATTGATCTTGAAACCTCTTCATTCTCTCCCTTTGCTGATTCAAGAAGCTATTGCTTTTTAAAGTAAAATAGTACAATTTTGTTCAAATAATGAATAAATGTAGCAATGGTACCGTATCTTGCAAAAAATTTAAGGCTCAGTCGGGGCTCAGCGACTAGTCTGTGTATATTGGATCCATGCAAAAACACATTCTATTTAAGTTTTCGTTTGTTTGATTTGTGGGTTACAGTCCCCATCAACACTGTAAAGGTCATTTTGGAGACCGACCCCCGCCCATCGCGGCTTGAAGAAATATATGGGCTGCACGATGCTTCCATGCAGAGCTGAATTCGACCCACACACGAGTACTGGTAATCCGCTTAAAGGATCTAACCCTGCACAGGCAAAGCGGAAGCAACGTCTCCAAAATGACCTTTACAGTGTTGACGGGGACGTTAAACTCAAATCAAACAAAAACAAACATTTTGGAGACGTTGCTTCCAATTTTGTGGGACTTTTACCGACATTGAGATGAAATGACATCTCAAGCCCTGTCGCCCAATGAAACCAATAGGGTTTATAAGCATGGACGGTCAGACTCATGTGCACCGCTTTGCCTGGGCAGGCTTAGATCCTCTAAGTGGTTTACAAGTACTCGTGTGCTG
This sequence comes from Lucinisca nassula, assembly GCA_963580285.1. Lineage (NCBI taxonomy): Eukaryota > Metazoa > Mollusca > Bivalvia > Lucinida > Lucinidae > Lucinisca > Lucinisca nassula. Next base: position 52,886,323 of record OY757020.1, read on the forward strand.
GTCGGATTCAGCTCTGCGTGGAAGCATCATGCAGCCCATATATTTCTTCAAGCCCCGATGGGCGGGGGACAATTTAAGTAACATGGACCCAACATTACTGTCAACATTAGTTGGACAGTGTATGTCAATGACAGTTGAAATAAAATAATGATAGCATATCTGTGTGACATAGTGCATGCATTCTTTCATATCTACAAAGAAGCCTCCGTGGTGTAGTGGTTACGCTACTCGCCTTGTAAACCAGGGGTCGCAGGATCGACCCCGGGCTTCTCCAGACTTTCGGATGGGTCTTTAAACCGAGGTCCCGTCTCCATATGACCCTAGCTGTTGGTGGGACGTAAAACTCAAACACTCACTCACTCTACAAAATGATGAAAATTAAGTATATTATTCCAAACATAGGTTGTGGGTGTCCGTTATAACAGCCTCATCGAGCGGTTCTAACAAGTACCCACAATCTATTTATTGGAGCAGAAATAAGAAAAATACTGCCCCCCCCGCCCCCCAACGTAAACCCAAGTTTCCGCTCTATAAGTGTGGTTTAGGGGGTCTTCATTTATGTTTACAGGGGTAAACATTATTTTGCTTATTTCTGCTTCAAAACATAGGTTGTAGGTACTCGTTAGAACCGCTCGATGACCCACCACCTATGTCTGGAGCAGAAATGAGAAAAATACTACCCCCCCCCCTTGAACCCCAGTTTCATTTCTCTAAAGTGGGGTTTAGTGGGTCCTCATTTAACGGATTTGTTATCCTGATTACTAATCACGTGTATTGATTAAGATAGAATGTGGTAGAACTGAATATCAGTGCAATTATATCACGCAGGAATTCTCCATCATCATGTACAATAAATGCATATTGATCAGGACAAACAGAACAGAACTGTATATATATATTTTCCAATTCAGTTTACTAAAAAAATAGAACATGAATTTGTTTGTCCGTTTGGGATTTTACGGCCCTTTCAACCTATTATATCGAGCACAGTCAGTTGACCAATTTCATGATCAAAGTGACCGAGCCCGGTATCGCACCCACAACCTCTGGCTCTTCAGTCAGTTGCGTGGAAAGCTGCGCTACACTGCCTGGTGATTCGGATTTTGACTGAGAAGTTTTATTGAAATCTTCCTTGATCCCATTATTTTGTGTTTTTAATATTGTTATTTGTTTATGCTCTTATTCACTGATGAAAGAATAAATAAAAAATAGACCCCTTCCATTTTCCTTTACTAATTAATGAGTAGTCGACTATGCCATCTGTACGAGGTAGTCTCCTTATGCTTTGTTATTTTGTGTTGGAGTTTAACGGCCCAATCAACACCATTTAGGTTAGAAGCCTCAGTGGTGTAGTGGTTATGCTACTCGCCTTGTAAACCAGGGATTGCAGGATCGATCCCGGGCTTCTCCAGACTTTCGAAATCCCGTCTCCGTATGACTTTAGATGTTGGTTGGACGTAAAACTCAAACACTCACTCACAACACTATTTAGCTCATTTTTGAGCCGGTCAGTTTACCTATTTTTTATAATTTCTTAATACAAACATATGTTGTGGGTACTTGTTAAAATCGTCTCATCGAGGTAATTCTAACACGGACCCACAATATACACTTCTGACAAATAAGGAAAATTCCTTACATCTCCTTGTGAGCTTAAACTGTAACACACACTTGTGCTTGCATACAGTGTACATGTAGATCCTGATGATATTGCTCATAATGGACTCTTGTGTGCAATCTAGACATTGAATAAGCAACACTGATATTATATGAATAAGTCTGTTCTCTGAAACTTTGCAGACATAATTTATCGTCTGCGTTTTGTACTTAAGGATTAACTCATTTCATTTAATTTGATTTCTCTGCAATATCAGGCTGTCATACAGTGTAGTATAAGTGGAGTAGTTTCTTCTAAACATTAATAAAAATTCTTGGCAGGACGAATACACCATTGCAGCAGATGTCTTTACAGTTATAATCACTTCTTAAATTTCACAGAGGTCATGCAGAAAATGAGGAATTCAGGGGCTATAGTATGGTCTGTATTGGGACGTTTCCTACGAATGATCGTAAGTCTGCGTAATTTTTTCCGCAATACTCCGCTCCCCAAACTACGATCATGCGTAGAAAAGTTCAAAGTATTTTCTGCTGTTTTTTTTTTTCATTAAAATTGCTTCGTAGAAAACGTCCCAATACTCCGCTCAATATTTGATCGTAATTGCTCGTATTTGCACGGAAATCTTCGGAAATTTGAGGTACGGGCAAGTCTTTAGCAGGGAAGCTTTCCTTTTGGTCTACTATGGGGACCTCATTACAGAAAAAGAAGGGGAAGAGAGGGAGGAAATACGGAGTACCGGATTCCGGTACTTTTTCAAGTACAAAGGGAGTAAGTGGTGGTAAGTGCTATTTAGTAGATGTTGAATTCTATGAGAGATCTTTGCTCTAAGACCAAGTTCAAGCCAAGTGATCTCAACTTGGTGGATATCAGAGCCACATCCGCAAGTACTAGTAAGCCCCGGCTACTTTATCAAACTTTACTTTTTCAATAATTAAGTATTTGGAGCAAATAGAGCTCCCTGGGACTTTTTCAGAACTGATTTATTTTCTCAAAAGGTAAGGAAGTTATGACATTTTGAAGTCACAAACATGGCCATTTTTTAAAAAAATATCCCTCTATAATATCTTCATTTTATTGGGTTACAGAGATCGAATAAGATTCTTGAGATTTCTGAAAAAAAAAAAATACATGACCTTGATAGCTCACCTGACCCGAACGTGCTAGCCTCGGAAGCTCAGTCAGATGGTTGTCTGACCGGTGATCAGGAAGACGCTGGTTCGATACCTGCCGGGGTCGGCAACATTCTTTTGTGGAGATTGAACATGATTTTTTTCTATAGTGTTGACTGGGCTGTTAAACTCCAATAAAGACAACAAAACTCACCCAAAGGCTCACAGGTGAGCTTATAGTATGTCAAGGGTCTGTTGTCTGTCTGTCTGTCAACAGTTTCAAACATCTCCTTCTCCCAAACCACTAGGCGGATTGAAGTCAGATTTCATGTGGAGCATCAATGGGATGGGGGAATGAAAGTTTGTTCAAGGGGCCCAGGTCGCATGATCAAGATGGCCACCATGCCGGTATATGGACCCTTCAAAAATCTACTCCGAAACCAGTTGGCCGATTGCCATGAAACTTTGAATTTAGCATGGAGATTAGGCCTTATCATAATTTGTTTAAATGATGACCCTTCGATGACCTTGATATATTCTATGCCAAGGTCAAATTGGGTCACAGACTTCTGTATGGGAAAAAGTCAAAACCATGAATTTGTCAGAAACTGTTACAGTCTGAGATCTGGAAATTGGTAGAATGAATGGGTGAATGAAGCTACAGGAGTATTCAAGGTCGAGGTCGTTCCTTGACCATAGCTTCAGGTCATTCATAATCTGAAAATAAAAACTTGCTTTTCTCAGATACTACTTAATTTCACATGAAAGCCTTCAGAATCAGCCTTTCAGATTAAGGGAATGAAAATTGTTTAATTTGAGTTGTCACATGACCAAGATGGCAACCATGCCCATATAACAAATTATAAGGTACCCCCTCCCCACCTCCTAAAAACCTTTTTTACTCCGTAACCAGTGTCCCTTTTGGAAATTATCTCCGATTAATTCCGGTTTTCACCCTCTGCAAAATACCTAAACCCCCGCCCTTTTTCAGGATCTGGGTACGGGCCTGAATCATGTTTAAAACTGTTGCTACATACATTTATCGAACAGTGCTGGCATGCCGACCCTGATCAGAAGTCATGTACGGTCTATCCGATCTGGGTCTACGCTGTATATCTAATAACGGTACCACCTATAAAAGTCAGGGCCACTCATTTTAGCTCCTAAACATTTCATGCTTCTAAAATTAAGTTCTAAGCAGAAATGTGAAAAGTCTATTTTTACTCGACTTGGCATACATTTTGACAAAATTACATTTCTAACGGAATGTTCCAAAGTCGTCAAATGACATCGTGGTCTAGATTAGATATTGTTTTTCTTTTATTACATGAGCAACCGGACATTCCTAAACCATTTGGTTTAACCCTTTAATGCCACTATCTAAGCAAACAGTTTAGTTCGTATGCAACCGGCTGAGCAGACGGCGTGTGATCGTTTGCAAAATCCAGCATACTTTTCCTGCCAAGACACTATAGATAGCTCTGACCTACATGTATCATCGATAAAACTAGCTTGATATTTCTAGTTCTATTAATAACCATATTATGAGTCAGTGCATGACAAAACATACAAGAAGGCTTGAGTGACCAGCGAAAACTCAGATCTGCCTGCGCGTCAGAGTCTTCGCTGATCGCATGTAGCTTCTACATGCTGCGGTCTATGCAAAGAGACAGAAGCAAAAGGTATTGTCATAGCGGATGGGTGCGCATGCTGATTCGAGTCTCTACTGGGCGCATTGGTCTTATTGCAGGTTTTGTCATGCGCAGAATTCAGTGACGGTCATGCAGACAATCGCAACTTTCCAGATTTTGCCATTTTAGTAAATCAGGATCTATCTTAAACGATTGATAAAAAAATGGCCCAATTTCTCAGAAAACTTTCAGATCCCCATCCCTAAACCATATATAGTATGGTTCCTTATGATAAAACACATACAATGATACCAACTTGTGGGTCTCCCAGGGTGGGCTTGGGTCGTGTCCTACCCATCCACTTCACAAAAGGCCAAATATCTGAGAAACCATTTCGAAAGTAGCCGAAACGATTCAGATCCCCACCCCTAAACCATATATATTCTTGTTTGTTGTGATATGACGTATTCAGTGACATCAACCTGTGGGTTCCTTGGTCGCGCTTCATTTAAAAAATGATCCAATTTCTCAGAAAATGTTCAGAGCCCCACCCCTAAACCATATATATTCTGATTCCTTATGATAAAACACATTCAGTGATACCAACCTGTGAGTCTCCCAGGGTGGCCATATCCCATCCCACCCCTCCACTTCACAAAATGCCAAATATCTGAGAAACTATTCAGAACCCGATCTAGGGGACCTCTACCAAGGTTGTTCAAATTACTTTGTAGTTTTTTTATTTGTATGTTCTCGGAGATGTGACATTGATGGGTTAGGACGTCTTCATGCGGACTAAAAAATAGCCATCAGAAGAGATGGCAAATCCCCCGACCAAAAGCCAATGTGGCCTTCAGAAGATTGTTCACCAATAGAAAGTGCACCAGAATTAAACCAGCAATATCACAAAAGTATTGCAGTTATGGCCATCACAAGATTATACTGTCATGGGGAGATAACTAAAAAACCAGGGCACTCAGAAATGTGGTTCTTGCGCATGACATGTCTGCTTAAGCTCATGTATTTCTGTACAAAGTACCATAAATATGTCTCAAAGGGTATTGGAGATATGGTGATCACAAGCTGGTCATACTGTTATATTGGAAGGGTAGATAACTCAAATACCACCGCACCAACAGTTGTGGTTCTTGCACATGACATCCCTTCTGTACCTTGTATACAATTGTGCCAAAGCCCTTCAATATATCTCAAAGGGTGTTGGAGTTATGGCCATCACAAGGTTATACTGCCAGGTGAGATAACTATAAAACCAGAGCACCCAGAGTTGTAATTCTTGAGCATGACACACCTGCTTAACCTCATGTACATCTGCATCAAGTACCAACAATATGTCTCAAAGGGTATTGGAGGTACGATGATCACAAGGTTGTCATACTGTTATATTGGAATGGGGAGATAACTCAAATATCATAGCACCAAGAGTTGTGGTTCTTAGGCATGAAGTACCGTCCCACTGTTGTATACAATTGTGCCAAGTACCATCAATATATCTCAAAGAGTATTGGAGTTATGGCCATCACAAGGTTATATTGTCAGGGGAGATAATTAAAAAACTAGGGCACCCAGAGTTGTGGTTCTTGCACGTGACACACCTGCTTAACCTCATGTACCACTGTACCAAGTATCATCAATATATCTCAAAGAGTGTTGGAGATGTGGCCATCACAAGGTAGTGATTCTATATTATTGGAAGGGGAGATAACTAAAAAAACATTGCACCCACAGTTGAGGTTCTTGTGCATGACACACCATCTCGGCCTTGTGAACAACTGTGCCAGGTATCATCAATATATCTTAAAGCGTATTGGAATTATGGCCATCACAAGGTTATCACTCTATTTTATTGGAAGGGGAGATAACTCCAAAACCATGGCAACCAGAGTTGTGGTTCTTGTGCATGACACACCGTCCCAGCCTTGTGAACAACTGTGCCAGGTATCATAAATATATCTCAAAGGGTATTGGAGTTATGGCCATCACAAAGTAGTCATTCTTTTTATACCCCACCACACGATAGTGGCGGGGTATTATGATATACCCTCCGGTGTCCGTCCGTCCGTCCGTATGTCCGTCCGTCCGCACCATTTCCGATCGATAACTTGAGTAATTTTTAACGAATTTTTTTCAAATTTTGCATACATGTATATATCGGGAATGAGTGGTATGGGATTGTTAATGGGCAAAATCCGTTAACATTTGACAGAGTTATGGCCCTTTTTAGTTCAAAATAAGGGGTTTTGGGGCGTTTCCGATCAATAACTTGAATATTTTTTCACGGATTTTCTTCAAATGTTGTATACACATTGGCATTGGGTATGAGTGGTTTGGGATTGTAAATGGGCAAAATACATTAACATTTAACGGAATTATGGTCGTTAAAAATCGAGTGGTTACGCTACTCGCCTTGTAAACCAGGGGTCGCAGGTTCGATTCCGGGCTTCTCCAGACTTTCGGATGAGTCTTTAAACCGAGGTCCCGTCTCCGTATGACCTTAGCTGTTGGTGGGACGTAAAACTGAAACACTCACTCACTCACTCCGATTAAATGGTTTTTGGGGACTTATTCCTTTACTATATGGAATATTTGGATGAAACTGCACTGATGTATAAACGACCATAATAAGCAGGTTTTGTGTTGTGAATACACAAAATGCGTTAACATTTATCGAAAAATTGGTCGTTAACAATTCCCATTAAATAGTTTCTGCGCATTTATTCCTTTTATTTATGAAATATATTGATTATCACTGCCAGTGTAGTGGTTAGAGTGCTGTACTACAAATCCTATTGTTGACTATGAATCTGAGGGGCAGAGTGCTGGA